>CM048932.1:29241196-29841196 GCA_026686955.1 Epinephelus cyanopodus | reverse complement strand
CATCCTGATTAGTGTCATTTTCCATTACGCTGCGTACCACTTAAAAATAGCCTTTGTTGAGAATATTTCACAAATACTGAATCGGCATAATTTAATAATTCACATTGCCAAGCACAATAATTGACTTGCCATTCAATGTGTCCTGTTAACAGTTTTACATGCAGGTCTGTTATATATCAATAGTTGTCAGTGGGTAAAAGCACAATTGAGAGTTTATTTCGTAGCTAAAACGAATGCAGTCAAATGCAACACTCAAGCAATAAATCCCACCTTTATAACTGTCATAATGTTTTAGAGAAGTGTTGATTTAACTGTGTCAAGGTAGAATGAAACGGAAATCAATTCTCCTTGTTAAAGTAGCTGTAAAATGCAATTAGCAATGACAGGTTGATTCTTTCTGTGTCTGCTAAGTTTTCCCTTTCATTTTCCGAGGGTATTCACGGCTTCCCACTCCCTGCTTAGCATAAGCACTTGGTGGGTTAGAGAGTGAGCGAGAGAAAGAGTTGTGTAATCCCCTCTCCTCCCTTCCCCTGCACTTAGCCAGACAACAAGAAACATCTGGACGGAGAACAGAGAGTTCAGAACGCACCCATCCCCACCTTGGATGAGTCCAACAATGCTTGGCTCAGGCCGTGCACTCCGAGTCTGGACACCACACTGTTATCCTACCAAGCCCTGTGCATGTGCTGCATTCTTATGACTTTGCTGATTTTTCTGAGAAGAATGTGTGGGTGTATTCAAGTTGTTGAGTGCTTGCTGTGTGCAAAGTGTGTAATTTTCTCTCTGAGTGGGGTAAAAGGTGTTATTTTCCTCTCTACATTTCACTCCTGACAACCTGAAGCTGTTTTTTCCAGAGGTTTTAATACTGTGTATCTTCAGGTGTGTTTTCTCACTAATTTTCCACATCTCAAGTGGTGTTTCACTTTTGGCCCCCATAATTTAAAGAATACATTCCAAAATCTTTACGCCTGTGGATCTTGAGATCACAGTAAAAGTGCTGTAAAGATCTGCTTCTGCATTGCTCATATTTTAAGACTTTGTGCGGCAAATTTCATTATGAAACCATCCTGTATTAATGTCACACATAGGCTTTTTCTACATCATTGATCCCACGTGAGTTTGCAGTGCAGGTGCTGCAGCCAGAATTAGAACTGTGGAATAAAGCATGGTAACTTCTGCTTTTACAAGGCTTTAATATTTGCCTTTTCATTCAACTGTGTCTTTCAGTTTCCGTTCTATTCCGCGTATGTGTGGTAAATTGGCAAAGGCCGGCCCATCTGCTATGTCAGGACACGGTTGTTGGATGCAGAGGATATGTTTCCCCCAAACCCATGCAAATTATTTAACATGTCTGCTTTATTGGAGAAATGTGGTGGTAAATCAGCAGTTATAGTGGTACTCCGGTCCAAGACATCCATTTATTAAAAAAACATTTTATTTGCAAAAAGGGATCTGTACTTATATTGGGCTGAACAATTAACCATTTGATACTGAAATCACAATTTTAAGAGGTCACATTTCAAATAGAAGGAGTTGCTCAGTTTTAATTATAATGCACATCAGTAATAGTACGGCAGAAACAAAGTTTAAGCTGGCGACTGTTGATTTCACTCTCTCACAGGCAAATTTACTCAGCTGTAGCTAATTTATGTCAGTTCTGTGAATTGGCAAACCAAGAAGAAGGAAACTTACGGCTGCCATCTAAGTTAACTGTTGTGGTTCACTCTCACTGCGCTCATGGCATCGTTTTCGGCCGCAGCGGGCAGCTGTATCTGGAAAAAAAGTTGTAAAAACCCACTGCACACTACACGCTCAGCACCAAACAGCAGACAGACACAGTTAGAGATGAATAGGTGAACATTTTTGAGCATTTAGCAACTAAAGAGACAGATATTTCTCACAGGAGTTGGTAGAGACCAAAATCAGAGTTAAAACAGAGAGAATATTGAGTGAATTTTACATTGACGGGTGGCCAGGAACACAATTCCAAATGAATGATCATGTTTTGCAACTAGTGGATTTGGCCAAGATGAGGTTTAAGCACTTTATATCACTGTTTAAAGCTCATAGCTTTAAAGAATCTGAATCAGGACCCTTGGGATTCAGAGCCACTCACAGCTCTTCCAGTGAGTCTGTGAAGCTAATCTTACTGTTAGCAGCATTCCTGTGAAACTTGAGACGATATCAGTTGTCAGATGTCAAAACATTGTCGGACATAACTGTGCTGTGAAGATGCAGCGTTATGTTTCCTCGACATATCCGGGTCAGGACCTCTAAATACATAAAGCTTTTAAGTGTTTCAGGTTGTTTGCATCACGCACATCCAAAGCCACGAGAGTGCAGGCTACGCCAGCAGGATGAGCGGCTATAGAGTGGAGCATCGCAGTGGATTTCTCTCTGACTGACAGGTTTAAAAAATTAATTTGGTGAGGTCTTCAACAACAAGCTGCTGCAATATTTTATTTGATTCTACTCGTATTAGTGTTGTTATTTTAATGGAACCTCCAACTGCGATACTGGTATATCAGCACTGCAGAAATTAAGTATTGAAACCAGATATTCAGAATTGATATGTAGCGTTAAACCAATATTTTTAACGACACTAATTGATAGAGTTACAAGATATGTTTAGGATAATCCCTGGTATGGAGCACACTGTGATTAATACAATGCAGACCACAAATACGGGTCAGTAATTTAATTTGTAGGTTATTTTTTAATCGTTCAGCTCTAGATCATCATAAGACACAAGCTGGACAATGTGGAAACTGGACCCTCGTTGTTTTTGCCAGGCTTTCGCACATTTGACCATCATTTCAAGACAACATTGTGACATTTTCGCTTCACATTTTTCACACAATAAAACTGGGTCTTTCCCTCCCTCGTGTTTTCCACCATGTGTCCATTAACTCATTGACAATAGGCTTCTCTCACGAGCAAAATTTCCTGTTAATTCGTGAAACCCTCCGCTGTCTCCAGAGTCCACCACCTTCCCTGCCAAGGTCATAACCTTTGGCATACAGTATATTGACACATGCGACTTTTTCCACTTTACTGGCTAACACTTAGCTGAGGGACTGGATGTGTGTTGAGTTTGACCTGCTCGTCTTTGCCCCTGGCAGTGCTCTTTCATTTCTTTCACCCTTACCTTGTTTTTCCAATATGACTTGACCTTGACAGAGGAGTAAAAGGGGGGAGTGCGGGATCGCATTTTCCCCTGACCGCCACCCTCAGATAGGCCCAACGAGATGATGAACTGCAGGGCCTGGTGACATTCATCTTTCCCACACACACACCTCCTCTTCTCTCAACAGCTCTCCCCTCACCTCTTTTCTCTTGGTCGCCTTTGTTCCGGTTAAGATGGGGGAGGAAATGAAAACCGTGCAGTTGGAAAATAATGAAACTCTTAAGAGATAGAGGACTTATTGTTCAAATGCAGTGTATTCTAAATTCTGTTGAGAGACACTGAATGATGTTGAAGTAGATGCAGAGTTGTCTGAGGTTAGTGTCTTCTTATGTATTCCCATGCAAGCAGGACAGTAAAGCTTGATAGCATATGATGATGCACCCCATTAGAGGTTTGCTCCCAGTTAATCCACACAATGTATTGGTTTAGAGACAGTGCACAGACATGTTGCATCTCTTAGGTATTTAATTGTCTTTAAATGTCAGCACAAGTGATGATACTGTTGGGAGATCATTACAGGCCTCGCCGGCTTAAATGAGCTTACTTCGAACCAGACAGCTGAATGGCACTGGTGATTGACTGTTTGACTGGCAGAACTGATACTTTTTTTCACGCTGGAATTTAATTTGTCTAATCATGGAGGCAACCTTTTAGAAATCCACAGCATCATCAAACATTGATTGATATCTATAAATCAGCTGTGGGCTTTGGTCCATCAATCATGCCTCTGTGTCAACTAAATAGTTACCTAATCAGAAATGAAACGTTTTCTTTGAATGTTGTAAAGAAAAATCGACATACTTGTAGTTTATGATCTTTATTAGTAATGATGAGGCTGATTAGTTGATTGTTATTTAATTATGGCAGTTAGAGCGGCAGAGCGCCTCAATGCTCTGGTGCATCTTAATCTCATTTACTTCTGTTAATTTACATGTCTGGACCACTTGGCCATGTAAATGATGATATTATCAACATAGTGGAAATCCTGTTGTGTGTGTGTGTGTGTGTGTGTGTGTGTGTGTGTGGTTTTAACAGCCTTTAGCTGTTGTCTCCTTCCCACAAATGGTGCTGTGGCCTGTGGTGTTCTTAAACCACATTACATTGTTATTTCTTTTTTACAACAGCATGCTGCTCACAGGTTGAGTGCTGGGAGTCACAGCATACCAGACAAAGCTTTATTTTGTATGACCTTTGCTTTTAGCCATGCTAGCAGCATGTTTCTAGCAATGGCAGTGTTGGTCTGTGTTGTGGTCCGACGGTCCATTACTTTTCCAAACTTAAATATCTCAACAACTTTTGGATGGATTGCCATTGGATTTTGTGTAGACAGTCATGATAAGTCCCAGGTCAAACACTCAGTATCTTTAGAATCATATTTCCATCAGCTGCACTTTTTGTGTGTTGTCCTAATTAGTAGGTTGTCATGAGAACCGATACTTCGGTACCAAGTCAATGCCAACATGCAAAAAATATGTCAGTACCTGTTTTTTTTTCCGGTACCATGAGAACCGGATACAACTTTGCCCTCAGTGGGCCGTGTCGATTCCTGTCAGAACTGACGGGGGCAGTAGTATATGCACGTCAGTCGGTGGAGGATGAGTGCCGAAGAAAAATTCCAACGCTTGGAGAATTAATATTTAGCACTTCAAATGGGTAAGAACATGAAGCATGTGCCTGCCAGGCCTCGCTTGGTCAAGGGGGAGATGTCTACGGTGGTCGAGAGAGGTCATAACACACGCAAACTCGTGTTTTTTGTTGAATACCGTGACCATTCGCTTGTGAAAAAATTGGCGTCTCTTCTGTTTTCGAAAGCAGCGCGACTTGAGCTGTGCGTGGAACGGATGCGATGTGAATGCTCTAACCTATTAATATGCTACGCGAACGCATCGCTTGCGGTGTAAAGTAGTGAATTTAGAAATACATGAGTTTTTATTTTTATGTTGGAATCAAATGAGTATTGAGAATCATGGAAATTCACTGGTATTGGTATCGAATACTGAAATTCTGGTATCGGGACGAGCCTAGTAGGGATATAAATCACTAGTTATGTGACAATACAGTATTATATCAGTTCTTTAGAGAATAATACGATATTTTCTGGTATCACGAAGTATGTCACAGTACGATTTCGATTAAATACTATTCAGGGGCCTGCGATCAATATGTGATATTAGTAAATATCTTCATTGTTTTTTTCTTTCCTGCTTACCATTACCTGCCTGGCACTAGGCTGCTAGCACTGCTGTTATAGCAGTGTTTAGGAAGCAGATGATGACCTTGGACAGAAATGATAAAACATACGTACCATTTCAAAATAAAGGCATATTGATGATGAAATACTTTGTGTTTTCACTTTGGATCGCTTATCATTGATGTGTCATTACAACCCTACTAACTAGCTGATTTCAGCATGCTAACATCCTTAACTAAGGTGATGAACATTAAACATGCTAGACATCACAGCATGTTAGCATGTCATTGTGAGCAGGTTAGTTAGCAAGTACAGCCTCACAGAGAGAATAGCCTGGCTGTGTCTCCATTTATCTCTTCACTTTCACCTACTGGAGGCATTTTCTGAGCTGCTCTGTCCACAAGAGGACCTTTACTTTAAATTGTAGCAGTCACCCTGCGTGGACACAAAATTAATTAGCGTAAAATAACATTTTAAACTGATCTGGTTTTTAAAAGTCCAGTTGTTTTATTTTTAAATGAAAATAAGCACAACAATACATCATAGATTCTGCAGCTCACACTGTATCATTGTGTTCCCCTGAGCTAACTCATGGCCAAAGGAGTGCGTGTGTACGTGTGAGACATTATTAATGCGTGAAGTCCCTGGGGAAGTCGGGTTGAGGGTGAAGGTTTGGCTGTCACCCCATGTCTCTGAGATCACAACTAAAGCCACAGGGTTAAGGTTTTCAGGGCGACACAAAAGGAACTTCCACACGGAAGAAGAAGCCTCACAGCTGAATGTTAGTCCTCTGACCCCTTGTACTCTCACTGACACTTTTCTCATCCGTGCTTCCTCCTCTGATCAGAAGAGGCCCGGCCGGTAGAGGAAAGGCTACTGAAATATTTAGCTTGAGAACTTGTACATTAGGCTACCTCTGGTTAAGAACATCTGAGGGATTTTTTAAACATTTACAAATGTTCCCAAAAGTACAGTTATCAAATCTGAAAGTACTGTAGAAGATTAGTTGATAGAGACATAAAGAAAAGGATCATTTATTGGCATGGGTTAAAGCATGAAAATGATAATTGTTTTGAAATCTTCAATTTACAGTCAACCTTGTATTCATTCAATGCTTTAGTCACTATTACACAACAGCTTCAAGACAGGGTCCTTCAATACATGACAGCAACGGAGGTGGCTCAAGTGCAACAAGCATCTACGGTTCTTAGCAGCAACATCTATTTCTGACAGGTGTACTTTTATCAAGGTTATGAGAAAACACAAATTATTATCTGCTCTACTTAGCACCCCACTGAGATACAGAGGATAAAACACTGAGACAAGTGTGGGAACACAAACACTTTAAAGCCGCTGTAACCTTGGAAGTGCTTATTCCTAATTAAAACCCGAATCCACGAGGCTCTGAGAACAAACAGGATCCCACACAGAACATTTGTCTTCAGAAGCACAATCAAACCAGCGGAATAAAAAGAAGACGTTTCCTTTTTCTCATCTCCTTAATGACAGGTTCCTAACGCCTCAGGACAAACGGGAGTGCGGTAATGAGAAAAACAATAGGATGGCTTGCTAGACAACAAAATGTGATGGGAACACAGGATTCCCCGCCATTTATTTTATACCGCCTTTAACGATACACTTGATTAATTGGCCATTTTGTTGTAATGCAGTTTGAGCAGCACCTTCTATCGCAGTGCCCCGGGCTGCTTCAAAACTTTTAGCTAACATCTCCAGGATAGCACGGCGTGTTTTCCAACAGCTGTGTCCCCGAACAGTCGATTGAGCCGGAATGGACTAGAAAGTTACCTCCTGCATGACTTCACTCTTCACTACGCCATCTGCTTCTTGAATTATTTAACTGCCTGAGATCATTAGGTCTGTTTGTGGTTTGCATAGCAGCGATTGCAACTGTCATTACAGCTGTATGAGACTAGCTTGTTATTGAATGGTCTGCATTGGGGAAAGTGTACTTTAAAGAAGGCCCAGATTGCAGCTTCATTAATGCCTACTCACAAACACATAATGCCTGGTTTACTGGGCAGTTGTGTTGAGAGCATGGACCGTGGTGGCAAGAGTCACGTCAATAAAATTATGCTGTTTATTATTAATTATGTCACAGCCGCTGAAAATACTCTCTCTGATTGGCTGGCAAGTTTCCCTTATTAACAACCTTGAATAAAAATCTGACTGATATTAAACTAATCAGGAGTTAAACAGACTATAAACAAACTTATGGCTCTCCAAGGACACCCAGATGGATGCTGGCTGTTTGCTATAGCTTTTACAATATTTGTTGTCTTTCAAAATCAGAGAATAGGTGGTGATCTCGGAGAAGAAAACAAATAAATTGATGATTCATTTTGTTGAACCCACCCAAGGCTTTCAACAAGCAACGCAGGGCAACTCGCCGAGCAGTGAAGTTGTTTATACTGTGTCAGAAGTGCTTAACTCAAGGACGGGAAGAGAGGCAGTCTGCAGGACAGAAGAGTGGAATTATGAGTAAGATTTGCACAGACGTTCGTCAATGAGGAGAAAAAAAATAGAAATATGGTTTGTGCGTCTGCCAAATTTAATAGGAAAGAAGAGTGACAGTACAGCGCTTGCTTCAGCAGAGGCACATAATGGTTATTGATTGATTACTGCAATCTGAGAGTTAATGATTAATGTACAGTTCATGATCTGAGTTGATCTAAGACAACACATGCTCCATTATGAAAGCGTTGTTTGTCCTTTAAAATATGAAAATTAACTTCCACTTTTTGTACAGAGACCTGATTGTTGGTGGGATGTGGGATGTAAAATGGAAACTTTATGCTCTTCTCCTTTTTGAATTCTCGTTATTTCCTTATTCACAGCAATTAAATGTGTCATTTATAGCACATTTGCGCTGACTGTGTGCTGGGCATATAAGCACACAACACATAGTAAGACAAAAATATGAATTGTATTGAAAAAGAGAGTTTATACATTTGCAGATAAAGACTTTCAGCTGTTAGGACTGAGTGGCCGAGCAGTCAGTAGCACTGTGGCATAAGTAGTTGTGTAAGGTGGATGTCGGTCGATGTGTCGCCCTTGCTTTTGCAGTGTTCACTCTCCATTAGCACAAGTCGGCCCTTGTCAGCTGTTTTCGGCCAATGCCACGTGTTGAATCAGCATTTGAGACGCTGGAGCCTGTCTGTGAATGTAATCAATCTGATTGGCAGTTCATTTCAGCACGTGAGAGGAGAAATAGAAGTGAGGGAAACAAACAAATGACTTAAGTCTTGTGGGCGTAAGACTGAAACATGCCTTTTTTCCATTGCACTCATTAGCAGAAATGATTTTTAATTGTGTTATTGTTCTTTTTTTTAACATCAGGTTGTGTTGTTAATGTGCTAACTGGCTAACTAGTGTCTTGAATCTGTCCTGTTGGTCTTCTGGTTTCCCGTCTTGAATGTTGAATGCAGACTACCGCCGCCTGTGGAGAGTTATTTCCTCCAACACAAGTGCAGAGTGTACATGCTGTATTGCGGTGTGTTCAAGTGTAACTTCATGGCCGAGACACAGGCGATGTGAGATGACGCAACAGTCGTCCTTCGTTGCCTCTAGTTCTTTGATGTGTTGAATCTGTCTTGTCAATCCTCTGGTTCTCCCTTTTAGTGACGATACAGAGTACCGCCGCCTGCTGGCATAGAGAGTTATTTCCTCTCGCGCAGGCACAGAACATACATGCTAGTTGGCCGTTGGCTGTAGTCTTTGTGGCGTGTTCAAGAGTAATTTTTTGGCCGAGACACAGGCGACGTGAGGTGACGCAACCGTTGTGCTTCGTTGCCTCTAGTTTTTCAGTGTCAGTTTGGTGTGTCTGGGCCCAAGGGAACAACCAGAATCTACAGAGTACCTGAAACTCATCGCCTTCTCACACCTGGCATGAAAGAGAGCAACGGCTTGTTGGTTTTTGGAAACTTTCGTTAATTGCCTGACCCTGTTCCCTTCCTCCTTCATGACGTGCCCCTCTGTACTTTGTTTAAGGCAAACTATAGCCTTTAGCAAATCAAAGAGCATCGGATGTTTGCCTAGTTTGCATTTCTATCTCATTTGGCTCCGTCCAAAGTGCTCGCGTGAAAGATCCGACTGTTCATTTGCTGAATATTAAAGCCATCTGTTGGCGTTTGCTTCCTCCTCAGGACATCCCCCTGATGTGCTGTGTGTTTGCCATTCGTTGCGGAGCACGTAAAGCACCCCAACAGTCTAATTAGATTAAAGCTGCAAACTGACAAGACAATGAGCGCACACACATCCAGCACATCAGCAGTGGAGGGTCGGGGTAGAGAGGTCTGACGTGCCCAGCCATGCACGGAGAGAGTTGTGCACATATGCAAATTCACATGCACATGCCATCTGTAAATCTTGACTCTAGTTAGTAAGTTCACAGTTAAACTTTAACTCTTTGCTAACCAGCTCCTGTGCAAGTTGTCTTGTATTTATTAAGTAAAACACACCCACATGCTGTAACAAAAAAAAAAACCATAACTACATGATGGGGTAGTTGGCTTTGGTGCTTTGAAACCTAGCCTTTTTTAATCCTGCATCATATATGTACCACTGGTTCTTCTCACAGTCATCTGCATACCTTGCCAGGCTGTGATGGATAGTTTCCAAGTAGAAAGCAAACGTGGTGATTGGTTGCTGCCGATGGAAGGAGGGAAAGTGTGAACAGGCCGATCGCCGCACTGTTACACAGAGAAATTGATCAGAAAGCTTAAGCGAGCGGATCCAGCTCGAGGTTTAATGAATAATTTAAATGTGGATGATGACTCAGCGTTAGTAGCTGCGTTTACCCCTCTGGCAATATATACAGTAAAATCCAATATGGTGTGTTTTGTTTAAGGGGTGAAGGTTCAGAAAAGAAGGGGGAGTAATGCTGATTTCTCAGGTATTAAAATACATCCGTTCACTTTCTAACGTGATACTTCTGCAGAATTTATATTAACTTCCAGTAAGCATAGAAGCATGGAAGTTAAATTGCAAATATGTTTTGCAACTTCCCCCAGACTGCCTCTCTACTGATATCAGCTGTATGAACACAAAAAGTGTTTGGTGAAAAAAAAAAAAAAAAAGGTTCATCACTCTTCACTCTGACAACCGGATGTTTTCTTCAGCCTACAAAGTGTTATTTATCTTCCCAAGGCCAGATGCCGGAGGAATGTTAAAATATACTTATTCAGCGCACTGTATCACATCCAAAAATAAATCACCAGTTTACATAACGTCTGCTCACGGTCACCAGCCACAGCAACTTGCTCAGTACTGTCAGAAATGTCCAGGGCTGAAAGAGAATTCATTAACATCTAAAAACATGACTCTGGCAGTTCTTGGACCTGCAACTATGTCTTTAAATGATGGCGGCTGTCTGAACGTTGTCTGGGAATGAAATGGGCTGCGGCGTGACACACTGAAATGATTTGATGGATGACCGACCGAAAGTGAACTGATAACAATTTTTAATTAATTTTTTGAGTCATTTGTCAAGTAAAAATCTGTAATATTAGCTGGTTTCAGCTTATTTTCTGTTTTCTCAAAGGAACAGTGTGTAGAATTTAGTGGCGTCATGCAGCAAGGATTGCAGATTGCAACCAGCCGAAACTTATTCCATGTAAGCTTGTTGCGATAACCACCTTCATGGCGCCACTGGCCGCGCACACGTGAGTGATTGACAGTGACAACATGTGTGTCGGCTTCGTTGAGTGCAGCATGATGCTGGTATATGACAGCAAAAAGACGGGGACCTTGACACTTGGCATATGACGAAGGCTTGCCATGCAAAGAAAGACAAGACTCAGCCTTCAATGTTCACGTTTGTGTCCTTAAAAAAAAATGTCGGGTTTAAACTGGGCTTGGGCTCATAATCACAGTTAAAGGGACGGGCCGGGCTCGGACACAACATGCACAGGCTCGGGTGGGGTTGTGCTGGATTTTTTGGGCCCGATCTAAGCTCTAGCACTTGTAGAAGCCATTGTTTCTAGCAAAGACGATGGAGAACAGGTGTTCTTCTTCGGCGCTCGTCCTCGGTACAGACTGACGCGCATACACTGCCCCCGTCAGTTCTGACAGCAATCGACAGCCTGCTGAGGGTAAAGTTGTATCTGGAAAACAAAACAGGTACCAACATATTTTTTACATGTTGGCATCGACTTGCACCAAAGTATCGGTTCTCATGACAGCCCTACTCCCATGTGCTAAGGTTGAACTCCTGGTTAGGATTCCTTCAGTGTCTATTGCTTAGGAGGTTTTTACAGTGAGCCAAATTATCTGCAGAGGTCTCCTCCTCTCCAAAACAAATAGACCAAGTGATTAAAACTGGTAGAAACACTGAATGTGGCAATTCACGTAACAAATCAGTGCCTCTTTTACGCTGTTAGGCACATTATAAACAGGCTGCTAGCTCAGCACCTGCTACTGTATGTATGCACACCTTTTTTCTCCGATAACATAAGATCCAGATATTGAGGATGTTTTTGAAAGGAGCCAAATTGTCCCAGAGGTCTCTTGATCTCCACACAAACAGACACATTCAAAACGATGAGGGCACTGAATTGAGCAGTATCAAGTTAAAAATCAGTGTTTTTTTCAATGCTGTTTGGCATGGCGTGAAGGGGCTGCTAACTACGGTGGATGATGTGAAAAAGCAAATGGCCCCATCTTGAGTCAGTGTTTGGTTTGTCTGTTCTGGACTAGTGTAGAAACATAGCATACTCCTTGGACGAGGACCCACTCCCTATGTGGATATAAACGGCTCATTCTGAGGTAATGGTGATTCAGGTGATTGTACACTAGAGAAAACACACTCAATATATTATATTCCATTTCTGCCAGTATATCCCCCTAAATCCTACATACTGGACCTTTAAATTGGTTATAAATTTGGACAGTTATTAGGAGAAAGCATACAATCTCAAGATGTAAATTAGGTCCCTGGGAAAATTTAATAGACTTAGAAATCATTCAACTCATCAAAAACTATAATCAGCTCATAAATACTGTAGATAACTCGATCATTAGTTTCAGGCCTGAAACACATCACTTTAAGGAGCCTGAATCATCCATTACTGCTCCTTGTTCCCAGCGTAACCTCACCCCAGGTAATGATAAGATCCTTACAGACAAAGGCAGAGCCTCAGATCCTTTCATTTCTATTAAGAAGGCCCTTCATGCTATATTGAGATATGAGTTATGGAGTTCCCAAATCTCGTCGCTCTCTGTGTGTGGCAGAGTGGTGGCTCTAATTTAATGCAAGGAGCTGTGAGTCCCTGCCTCTCCAATCCAGTGCACCGCTGCAGGCCGAGCCTCTAATGGATGTGAGGAGGAAACAAGCTTGTCTGTCTAATGGCCAGGCTTCTAATGCAATGCTAAAATAATCAGGAACAGGGAGGTGGGGGTGGAGGGGTGGTTTCCGGTTTGTGGGGTTGCAGAGGTTGACGTGCCGGAGTGCGGGCTTGGAATCTAGGAGGGAAGACCCCCCCCCCGCCGAGTGACCAAGGGGACTGTTGACCCCGCCGAGAGGAAGTTGTGATATAACTCCTCCTGGACGAGCACGAGATTAGATTAGAAGTGATGTTGATGAATGTGGGCTTGATGTTTCCTTTGGTAGAAAGAGGGCGAGGAGTGGCTTTCAGCAAGATGGAGAAAATAAAGCAGAAGCATGATGATGACAAGCAATATCTGGTATTTGAAGATGACAAAATGAATAATAATATGATTTGTTGTGCATCATTTTTCATTTATTTTTTGCATTATCTCCAAAAGTTCCATCTCCAGCTACAATACAGCTGAAACGATTAGTCCAGTAATAAATTAGTGGATCGATAGAAAGATGATTGGCGAGTATTTTGATAGTTTATTAATAATTTGAGTCATTTTCAAGCCAAAAGTACCCCAAATTTCTGCTACTCTAATATGAGGATTTCCAGTTTTTCTCTGTTCTATATTATTGCTAACTAATATCTTTAGGTTTTAACTGCTGATTGGACAGATAAGACATTTAAAGACATCACTGGGATACTGTGATGGGCATTTTTCATCACTTAATGACAGTATATAGACTGAGCAACTGTTGGGAAATGTAAAAATGAATCAACAATCTAAGCTGTAATGTCTTGGCATCAGGAAACACAAGAAAGTTTTAAGAAAAGTCGTTCAAATCAATCTGTTCTTTTAGAATAAAATGTGGTATCTTGTATTTTCTGGTGACGTCTCATCCTTTACGCCATCTTCAGGAAATGTTTACGGAAAAAGTCGGCCTTGGTGTAACACTAGCCCCGATTCTCTGACCTCATATTTCAGAAGTTTACAGAACATAATTGATGCAATGGCATCCAGGCCACAAGTCTTTACAACCGTTTTATTAGAGGTGAGGACACATTGGCCCTATTACTCATTAACAGCACCCGGATGTCGTTCTTTACTCTTACATCTTTCTTTCAGGCATGATTAACCGAGCGTGTCCCCAGCGTTATGTAAGTTCATTGGTCAGCCACGAGTTTCGGCGCCGCAGACGGGTCTTTGTAATGCTCCTGCTTGCATGGGTGCAGAGGAAGTCAGGACAGAGTGCTGTTTATTTATAGGGCAGGGAGGTCTTTTCCCTTCTCTGTGAAACTCTCCGAGTCAACCAAACAGCCAGAGGAAGCCTCATAAATGATTTCATGTCTAGGCCTGTGACTCATATTACAGATTCATATGTAGCTTAGTATACCAAAGTCCTGCCTGTTAAAGTTTGCATTGCTTTCTTGCTGTGGGAAAACCCCTGCTGCAGCTGAGGTCATCAGCACTGGCTGGATTTTCATTTGTGTTTTTTGATGACACTGTTACCGGCTGCCCTGTAACTGCCCTCGTGTTTTTATGTTTTTTATGATAAGGAACTTTGCTCTGTGTTTGCCATTACACATCATTAGAGCAGTAAAAATTGAACCCTCACGTGCTTCTTATAAAAAAAGAGTCTGTCCAAAATAATATGCTCTGCCTGGGATGGAAAATCCTGAAAGAGCTTCAAGGCAAGCGAGTGGACTCGATTCTCATTTTTCCTCCTCTGTGATGAGATCAGGGAGTTCACGTTGGCAGTTCTGCGTGCTCAAATTGAGGTTACCACATAGGCAGTCACGCCTTGAGAGGACTGCTCCAGCTCCCGCAACCATCACCGTGACAACAACACCCACTGTGTTTACAATTAGCATTCAGTCCATAGCTGATTAGCAGCGTGGTGTATAGTGGACCGCGGAGACCTCTGAAAGACAGACTGACAGACATACACTGAAAAGGTTTTTCAGTCGTGATTTGTTTCCCCCCGGGGCATTTCCGTTGATGTGTGCTTTACTGTATATTAACGATAATGCAGGTGTGCATCATCTGGGCCTATAAACCAAATCAGGTGGAAACTATTTGAACCAAGCTGGCCTTTATGAAACCATTTGCTCTGCTTTACTGCTCTGCTTTATTGTGCAAACAAAGGCCCACACACACACACACACCCCCAGTCGTGACACACACATAGACGCGCACATACACTACAAACGCTTTGTTGGCACTGCTTGCCTATGGGCTATAACGGATGATATTTACATAGCAGTTTGGATAAGAGAGTGGCACCATTAGCAAGATGGATCGTTGCAAAGTGGATGGGGATTTATCACAAAACCAAAGCCCTGTGTGAAAAATGAGGGATGTCTGTTTTCCGATCCTCACGTTTCCATTCATTCTCTTTGACTGTCTGCACTTTGCATACGCTTGTTCTTCCTGGGCGTGGTCGTCGCCGCTCTGTCACGCCTGGGCTCTCGGCCCTTCCTCCGGCAGATGGAAAAGCTCTTCTATTATCACAGCTCTCCAGCGCACCTCTGAGACCTCATCATCCTCATATCTCCTGCCTCATAGAGGCCTCGGACGGCCCCGTGTTGTGCCGCTGCCAGGCTCTTTGCATCATTAAGATCCTGTGCGTGTGTGTGTATGTAAGAGAGAGGGAGGTATCACTCTTATGCTTATCTGGTCGTTTGCATTATCTGGGCACAGCGGCTGCATTGTGTTGGATTTACCGATCGCTGGTAGTGAGATGTTACTGTTGTTATTCCACATGGATGGGTACAGTGCAAAGGGACAGGGAGGAGGAGGAGGAGGAGGAGGGAGGAGGCACAGGCCAAACCATTGTCATGGATCAAAGATCAAAGATTGTCTATGTGATGATGGAGAAGCAGTTAAAGCAAACAGGCAAATGAAAATTCAGTGAGCAGCCCTGCCTTGCCTGAGGCTTTGAGGCAAGTTGTGTGTGTATGTGTGAGAGATGAGTATGGGTTTTGCCAGTGCTGCTCTATCAGACTTGGTTTTATTCTTCCTCCAAATCCTGTTTGCAAGGACTGAATGGTCGATTTAAGATCAGGCTGGTTAAGAATTGCAAGTTCATATCCTTCAAACTTAAATCAATTTATTTAGTTAGTTTGTATTTGGTAACTTTAAAACCCTCATAATCCCTAACCGTTTAATAATGTTGACTCTTGGGCCTGAATTGGTTGCAGACGTTGATCTACCGCCTTGTCAATATGTGCACTGATAACGGTGAAAGCAGCTCTAGGGTTAGATCTATTGCTATTGATCAACGAGTTGAATAGAGACGCAGCTGCTTCTGCCAGCCGGAGGAACGATAATGTGGAAGAGCTGAGAATCTCTGTTGAGCCCGACTTCTTTCTCTCCACTAAGTATTACTCAGCCAGAAACAACAGGAGAGGTTTGGCTGAATTTTCCAATTACCGGCTGCCTGTTGACAGTGTGGTGCTCAGAGATATTAATCCTTTGAAAATGATTTTAGATTTTAAAATTGTTGTCATTAGTGCTGAAATGATTGGGCGATTATTTGATTAGCTCATCAAGAAATGTAGGCATTTATAATGAAAGGAAAATGAATGCTTGAATAGTTGGTTAATTGTTTTAGTAATTTGTTAAAGGAAGATCCAAATATTCAGGCTGCTGAAAATGTCTGCCCCGTCAACATTTGTTTGTTTTTTGTTTATTGGTTGATGCATTTTAATTTATTTGTTAATTTATTTTGTATTATTTTATTTTATTTTCATTCATTTTTATTTTATTTTGTTTTGTTTTATTTTATTTTTATTGTATTTTATTTTGCTTTGATTTCATTTTATTTTACTATATTTGATTTCATTTTATTTCATTATTTTAAATTTAATTATGCAATTTTTTTAGTCCAGCCCAATTGAATTTGGATTCCTGACAGATAAGCGAATAATTTGTGGTTTCCGACTGTCGGCCGGGGAAAAACAAGCAACAATGATCTTCATCACCCTCAGCTTTAAGATTCATTTTGTCACAATCTTCTGACATGTTACAGAATCCCCAAATTTTCTTGTAGAATATGGTAACCTATGCATGGGCGGTTGTCAATTATTCTGGGTTTTTAAACCAAATGATTTATTTCAAATAATCATTAGAATCACCAACAGCAATGGGTCTCCTCTCACCTGTGATCTAGACAGTCGTTTTTACTCATATCCACTCATCCTATCATTTACACTCGAACCACTGAGGAGCACTTGTCACATGGAGCTATTTTCCAACTTGTCAAAGCCTCCCGGCCTCCATCACTCTCCTCCCATCTCGTGGTCACTTCTTCAATCCTTTGGTGCACTCCGACGCAGCAGAGGGGAAGGTGCTGCACTGCTGATGTTACCTGAGGTACTGAATCGCCCTACATGTGATTGCTATTTTCACCCTCCTACCCCGCAGAGTGTTTCTGTAGCCAAATGAGAACTGGCTGCTTTGACCAGGTGGGGAAACTGTCCCATTAAGCTGAGTGAAGAGCCTCTCAGGAATTCTTTGTAAAAGCTGTCTGGGGTGAATTGTGCAAACTGTCCTCGCCTCCAGAGCATCTTTGACCTAAAATTGGTTTTACGAAAGGGGTTATGTTTGAAAAAGGAGTGAGGATTGGACCAGCAGGCCCATTCAAAGCCCATTGAGTTTGCCATGATATAAAACAGAAAAGCAGCACATTTGAAAGCTGAACCCAGCGAAAATCTGCCACTGTTGCTTCATAAATGGCTAAAATTATTAATGGATTATTGTCAATTTCTGATGATTTCATCACTATGTGTCAATGAGCAATTCCACTAGGGAAGCTCTGGGTTTGGGCCCTCGCTCTCAGCTGTATTCACTGCATGCCATTCATTTACTTCTACCAGCCAGAAAATCTCATTTCATCTGCAGATTCAGTTTGATAACTGTCTCATCACACTACCTCATCTAAAAAAAAAAAGGCACACAGAGGCATTTGGGTGGAAAGTACGAGCGCTTAACAAACTACGAGCAGAGTAGAAGTAATGGCAAAGAAACATGCTTTGGGATAAAGCACTAAGCTCTCCCAAGAAGTGAGATGTATCTGTTTGACCAGGATGATTTCCTTCCCTGGCGGCACGCCTTTCTATTTGCCTCCTGACATAGGACTGGAGCAGTCCAGCCCGGTGCCAGAGAGAGAGACGTGGAGACACACAGAAAGAGGGAAGTCACGGCGGTGCACACGGCAATTTAAATTTTAATTGCCTAGATTTATCTTCCCCATACAGTGTGACGGGCTGATAACTAGGGCTGATAGCACAGGGAGCCTGTTTGTTAAAGCTCGGCAACATCCAGATATCTGGGCGGGAGCCACAAGAAAGAGCAGAATGGATTTACTGCAACATTTCTTAACCTCCGACAAACACCCACATTCACAGCACAATGCGCAGTTCAGCCAAGGCTTAAGTGCTGAGCATACCCTGAAAGCCTGGCAAATTGGCCGATTTCAGTCCGTCTGTGACACTACATCACCTACACTCAGGAGCACAGTATACTGCCGCAACACTCAGTTCATACAGTAAACAGCTGCAGTGTGCCAGAATCTTTCCTTGAGTTGTGTTGTCACATTTTAAAAGTCACTCTGTTGGTTTGTTGGTCAGTCCTGCAAAGTTTTTTTTAAAAAGAAAAACCTTATCTCACAAAGTACCATGGCACTATTATTGGAGAAGGCTGGCATTTACAGTTTGTACGTGCTGTTAGCAGTGTCTGTGTCTATGTGCAATACAGTTTTCATGATACACTCTGGCATTTTAGTTAGAAATAACATGACTTGAAAGGTAAAATGATAAGAATAAAAAAACAAGACTGTGTCCTCATCATCTGTTAATGTTGTCACCAACTCAGTCTGGTCATTTTTTTAGGGTCTCTCTGCATAGATTCAAGCCCTAGACTATGCAGTATAATTCCTGTTTGTACATACTATCATTTTTGAGCTTGATATCCATCCCAGGGATCTGATTTTAAAAGGCACTGATCCAGTTGTCTCTATTGTCCTGCCAGCCCAGATTTTTAATCTCAGCACTCCTACTATATATTTCTCTGTGATTCAGTCTCCTTCAAAGATATTTTTTCTGATGCCAGAGACGTATGTCGCTGCAACAAAAGAGCAGAGCAGTGCAGCCTGTGGATTTAAACTTTAGTTTTACGCTGGGAAAAGATCATATCACTCATGGAAGATCATGAAACATAGAAGATTCACTACTGGGGGAAAAAAAAAGGCAAAAACGTACTTTATCTCTAAGGTTTGCTGTGGCAATGCTCTGGTCTCACGTAATAATGAGGTCACAAATTCAGCTACTATTGTGCTAACAAAACTTACACAGCTCCATCACATAGATATTCAGTCATTGCAGTGTGCATCGTGGTAATCCCATTATGGGGAAGTTAAGCCGTAGGGTATTAGCCAAAAAACTCACCACCTGTAGGTTGTTTTCTGTAGAAAATAGCACAAAGAATAGCATTAAGCTTTGTAACTACCACCTAAATATGGAGGAAGCATTAGAGACAGACATACGCAGCATGGTGGTGAGGAAGAATACTGTCACTAAGGTGTTGTTTTGTTTCATTTTATATTTGCGATGTAAAAGTAATGCACGTAAAGACTTATGATGTGCTGATCACTGGCTCTAGACTCGGTTGTAGAAAACAAGTGTCACACACTCTGGCTCCTTATGCATTTCTTTATTTTGATGACATTTTAGCCTTTGGGCCAGAGTGTGTGACACTTGTTTATTACAACCACTTTATAATTGCAACAGACTCTGGTGACATATATTGTATGAGCAAGTTGTTGTTGTCGTAGTTGTGATGCCTCTCTGATCACACCTACGTCACTGGAAACAGCCGTTTTGTTTTTCCGGGAAAATGCAAATCAATTTGCATTTTTCTGCTGAAATCATAATATACAGTGCTTTTATCTTGATCACTAACGAAACCAGCCACTTTCTTTTGACCTCAATCCCCTGCTTCCTCTCGGATGAAGTCTAATTAAACATTAAAACTTCAGAAGTTTTGAAAGTGCATATTGGCTTCACTGGTTCACTTACCAAAGCTAATAATTCAGTGATTCTCTCTTCAGATTCTGAGAGCTGGTTAATATGCTCATGCCGGTGCAGATCCAGTGCACAGTTAAAAGCATGTTGCCATGAGGTACTGAGGTGACATCCACACTCACACTTTTTTGTTTTAAAATGCAGAACTATTGCTATTAGCATTTTTGAACCCCTAAATTGAAGTCTTTTGAAAATGATGCTGACAATATTTCTGCTTGAAAACTCCAGGGTTGCATTTTAGTTTGGACGAGTGGAAACAGAGAATTTTGAAGCCATGCCAACAGCCAGGTTCACTTCCAGTAGGGTCTTATCAAATCAAAACAGTGTAGCTCGGCCTGCATACCTTTTTTGATTTCACCCTTCATGTGGGAACTCCTTTCTCATTGCCATGACTTCTTCTGGCAATGGGTAATGCTCCCCCTTCTGCTCTGTGTTGCCGCATTTGCTTTGCAAGGACTCCCAATTTGTTCCCCGCGCCTTGACTACATTGTACTCATGTTACTTTTGGTAACAGTTCCACCTCTTTTTAAAGATATATTTTTTGGGCATTTTGCCTTTAATGGACAGGATAGCCAAGTGTGAAAGGGGGAGAAAGAGAGAGGGGATGACATGCAACAAAGGGCCACAGGCTGGACTCCGGGCTGCTGCGGCAACAGCCTTGTACATGGGGCGCCTGCACTATCCACTAAGCCACCACATTTCTGGTCTCACTTTTAACCATCTCCATAGTATTTCCTGCAACTAAGTAACCAACTGCAGATGACACAGTCTGCTTCTGGTTTACGTAGCCACAAGCATGCCCAGTGAATGGTCGTCTGATTTGCGTTTTAGGCATGCTAGTATGGACAGAGATTATTTCTGAAATGGTGCTGAAACGCTTGTATATATGGAGATTGATTTCATTAAAAAATCCAAACATGTTAGTGTGGATGTGGCCTGAGCAAACTTCATCATTTAGACTCCTCCTTCCTTCGACTTTCCTGCCTCTTTCACACTGTCTGTCCCATTTCATCCACCCATCCTTCCTTATCATTCTCCAGCCCCTTCTGCAAGTGTATGCTTGCAGAAGGGGCTGCTTTCCACATCTTTCACCACGCTGTGAATATCTCTACTCGGGTCATATTTTATAAACTGGCATCAAAATAAACATGCTTGACCTCCATCTGTGCATTAGTTCCCCTCCTCTTTCTTTCCATCTGTTAATGCTCTATTCCCAACAGCCATTTAGATTCATTTTCAGGCAAACGCGCGTCAACAAATCCAATGAAAGTGTAATTGAAAAATCTTCTTATGGGACACAGCGGCATAATGTGTAATTTCCTCAGTAAACACTGTGCCACCATGCTGTTTTGTAATATGCTTGCACTCAATAGGCATTGTGCCCTGGAGTTGCATCTCAAATTGCACAATATGAAACAACAACCCAAGTGGGCGAAGGTGAGGAATATGAGCAATCGTATCTTTTGTTTCTCTTCATATTTCCCCTGATTTTCTTCCCCTCCTGCCAATATCCCAACAATTAAAACCTTACAAATGTACTTAATTAACTACAACATTCATTTAACTATCTGTTATTGGAAGTGTAATGAACCTTGTCTGCGCTCCAAAAGATGTAACAAAGTCCGTTTTAATGCCTCGGTTATCTCCACTTTTTGCTTGTGGGCAGCTGAGGCAAAGGCAGGCAGACGGCGGAAAGGAGGGATTGTGGTTCATTTAGATGACAGCTGCATGAGCTCATCTGGTGATTGAGGGCTCATCAGGTAGTTAATTTGCTAGTGAACGTCGTGACTCCTGTGAGTGATGCCGTTTGGATGATATGCGCAACACTGAGCGGAATAACGACTGCGGCTGCCGCTGAGAAAACTTGTTATCTGACTGTCACGAGATGGATAGACCTCATTTATAATTAGCATCAGGATAGGAATTGACACAGAAAAAAAAAAAAAAACATGGCGATTGTTAGCTTTGAGTGCTGGTCGTTATATGTTAATGAATGCTGCTTGCTCGTTTGATAGTTGGAGTTTTATTTTCAGCAAAAAAGAAATGTTGACAGGATGCACTTTATGAGTTCAGCAATAATCCATACAAAACATTATGCCTCAGTCATCAAAAGATGTTACACCGGATGTATATTTTTTATGGCACACATCAGCAGCAGAGTCCTGGGATCACTGCAGGAGTGTAATCATCAAAATTTGTTGCCTTGATCCAAACATTATCCTCCTCCTGCTCTCCCTCAGCACGCGCACTATAACCACTTAAATCACTTTATATGAGATTTTGTTTTTGTGTGTGTCTTAGGGAAAGAGGACAAACTCATAGAGTAGAGGGCTCAGTGTCCCACTCCCCTGCCGTGTGATGGATGGCTGGACAGTAGTATATGTCTAATTATCATTAGCCTCCTGGAGAGAAAAGCCTGCTGTAATGGGGACTCTTATTACTGTAACGCCTTTATCAGCAAATAGCTGTTCTCCTGCTGTTATGCTGCTAAGCCAATGTGGAGATGACCGTCTTTCTTTCACAGAGGTCCAGATATGAGCTTTGCAGTGCCATTACTGCGATGGCACCGCCCTTGTATACATACATATATATATCACTGTAAGGTACGTGAAGAGTTTCAACTAAGTTCTTTTGCTCAGAAATCATGTCCAACCTCCTAAATTTTGAAGTTACAGTCATCAAAATAAAACATATGCTCTAAAAAATATAAACTTCACCCCCAGAAATCATGTAATATGATGTCATTCAACTACAAAAGCATGTTACCACAAACCTGAGGCCAGATGCGTAAGTATGTACATCCAGTAGTTTAAAGGAACAGCGTGTAGGATTTAGTGGCATCTAGTGGTGAGGATTGCAGATTGCAACCAGATGAAGCTTCTCCCATGTGCCACACATGAACTCACAATTCGGATTTTTACAGTATATGTTGTTCAGGGTTTTTTTACTGGGAGCTTCTTCCTCTCCAAAACAAAAGCCCCTTTTTTCACTGCCAGATTTTCTGTGAATGTTGGGCCGTTTTTCCGGCAAGCTGTGAGACACAGAGCCGGATTTGCGAGTTGATCCGAGGTGCCCAATTTTCCGCCTCTTAGGGTTGTCATATTGGTGGAACCCTTTTAGTTTAAAAAGAACGAGGGGCCTTCCGTAAAGGGAGGGGCTGTTGAAGACTTGTGGGAGGGCCTGTTGATGACGCAGCACGTGCGAGCCACTGGTGGTGGATAAACAGAAAACAGCTGATAGCAGGAATTAGCGAGCAGCTAGTAGCAAGAGGGAAACACAAACCTGACAGACACTGTAAAGATTAGCAACTGGGGAGACAAGGAATTGTGCACCCTCCTTGTCCTCGCAAACGAAGAGGCCATTAACCATCAGATGACGGGGACGGTGAAGAACGGGCCAACTTATGAGGGAATCACCGAAGGACTGACCAGCCGTGGCTTCCCTCCCACGTCACTGTTTACGTCACACGCTGAGCTACACATTTTGTTACTTGCTCACGCCCCCATTGCCCCGAAAAAGATGCATTCTATATAAACAAAAGTATGTGGGCAGCATTTTGCCGCACTCCCTGATTTTGTTTTTATACTGCCAATGCTGAAAGAAGACTGATTGGGCTTTCATGCAAATTTACACAACTCCTATCTAAAAAGGGAGCAACGCAAAGCAAGTCAACAACCAACACACCCAGGGTACTTTGCATGTCGTATGTGGACGTGGAAAGTCCATGACCAAAACATCAGATCAGATCAGTATAACCGGTAACACACTGAATAATTAGTTCCACATTAAAGTCAGTGTTTCTCCAGTGCTGTTAGGCTCAGTGCAGATGGGTCAATTGCTCAGCACCTGCTAGTGTGTGCTCCCTTTTTTTCTCTGATAACTTAAGATCCAGATGTTCAGGAGGATTAAAGCGGAAGCCGAATCAGCTGCAGAGGTCTCCCCCTCTTAGAAACAAATGGACCTAGCAATTCAAACAGATAAAATCACTGAATTAAGTGTGCCAGGCTAAAAATAACTTTTTTTCTGATGCTGTCGGGCTTATCAAGGAGTGGCTGCAAAACACAGTGGCCAACGGGAAAACACTAAAAGCCAGGGTGTAGTTTGCGTGCTTTGGGCTTTTGTAGAAACATGACGGCACAACATGGCAGATTCTGAGGATGAGAACTTGCTCTGTATGTAGATATAAACGGCTCTTAAGGTGACAAAAACAAGACAAGTCAGATTTTCAGACCATCATACACTAAAGAGAACATACTTATTATATTATACTGTATTACTGCCAATATATCCCCCTCAATCCTACACACTGGACCTTTAATAGCGATGTGTACACATACTTTCACTGTTTTTCCGCCTTTATCATAATTTGCTGAACCATGGGGCTGCATGTCAACCTAAATCCTGCCTTTTACATGTGGATATGATGCGTGAAAATCAGCGTTGTCTTCACAGGAATTACGGTCATCTCAAAGAATTCTTGTGTCACGTTGTTAGCCTAGTAATGTTGGA
This sequence comes from Epinephelus cyanopodus, assembly GCA_026686955.1. Lineage (NCBI taxonomy): Eukaryota > Metazoa > Chordata > Actinopteri > Perciformes > Serranidae > Epinephelus > Epinephelus cyanopodus. The sequence continues at coordinate 29,816,892 of CM048932.1, read as the reverse complement.
AACTAGCACGGTTCAAAGACGTAGCTGCTGGTGATGGTGATAACATGATGGTTTGAAAGCAATCCAAACCTCAGTGTAAAAGAAAGGAGGGAAAAAAGGCCTTTTCTTTGCCAGTATTGGACGTTTTTGAAAAGTCTAGTGCAAAGCACGCTCGGAGGTATGCACACACTCATGGCACATTCTTTATGAATAGCTTTCTTTGTACAGTGTGGCGCACGCAGGCTTTTTATGTAGACACGTAGGCTACATCTGGCCTGTGGCTGGTCTGTGTTGCTTTGCAAAGAATATCAAAGAGAGGAGAGACAATAGATCTTCCTCAGGATGCAGCATCCACCTGCTGCTGTTTAGCAGACAGTTTGTATTTACATTTTGTTCTCGCTCCCTTTGTCAGAGATGTGTTGACGCCTTGCACTGTACTTTTATTTGGAAAAACACAAAATTGCAGGCGACAGGAGTTACATACTCTCCTTTGTTGCAGCCTCACTTTTGGTTTCATATTTACATAAAACACCGCACATACACAGCTCAACATTTACATAAACTCCCTCCCTGTTTAGTTTTTAAGCATGATTATATGTGCTGATGCAGATGTCATACTTTGCACTTCAGCTCTGCCATAGAGGTGATCTTTTTTGCAGTATTCTACTTCAGATTTCACCCCATTAACTATAACAGTGAGAGCCATAAACCAAGCCCTGTGTTCAGCATGCCAGCTCAGCTCACCTGAGTATACATGTGCCTGCTATATCGACCATTCTATTGAGTCATTAAAGAGTGGAGTCGCCTTGAGGGCTATGTCTGCGCTGCGCTTGTAGAGGGGATAAAAGTTTGTGTAAGTGTAGAGTGTAGCTATATTGAGATACTATCTGGGGTTTATTTGCCTGTATATATTCTCTCTTAGTCAGCGCGATAACTTCTTCGATAAGGCTAAATGGACTGTTTGTCTCTGGTGTTATCTCAGTCACATCACAATGGACACACATACTGTACGCGCGTGCATGAATGCGCATTCACAGATACACACACATGCAGACACACACACATTCAAAAAAGTGATTCCAGGTTGTGATGAATATTTGGGCTGCCGGCCCAGGGAAATAATCAGCTGTACAAGTAAAATATTATTCTGATTGAACCATGATACTGGAATTCATGAAGCCAAAAATCAAACATGGTTATTCTCATTGACTTCATGGGAGAAACAGCATCTACAATATGTTAACCATTTGACTACTGGATGTAGCAAAACACACACTGATTTATACTTTAAAGGACTGTTCAACCCCAAATCAAAAATACATTTATTTCCTTGTTTCCTTGTGTACTTACTTGTTGTACCATTTAGCAGTCTAGACTGTTTTAGTGTGAGTTGCCGAGCATTGGGGATATCGGCCGTAGCGATATCTGGTTTTACTCCAATATAATGGAATAACGTTGCGCTTCATTTGTGGTGCTCAAAGCTCAAAAAATACACTTGAAAGATGAGTACTATTTTCTTTCTGATGAACTAAACCCGTCAAGGAAGTATCGTGACAGCGCAAGATGTAAACATTAATGGTCTCCTTCATTCTGTGCGGTCAGTGTAGTCCAGGGGTCGGCAACCTTTACATCCGAAATAGCCATTTTTGGCCAAAAAAGGAAAAAGATCTGTCTGGAGCCATGAAACATAGTTGAGCCGAATAATAAAGGTAACACAGGCTTTAATTTGCCATAAACATTACTAATAGATCTAAATGAGCGTTCATTAATATGTTTTAGCACAAGGTGGCCATTCTGCAGTGGACTATTTTTGAGTATTTGGTACTTCAACTTTGCAATGTTGCCAATAAAAGCAAATGTATTTGTCTATGCACGACTAAATTCTCTATTTCCCCTGGGACTTCTCCCTTTTTGGATTTGGAATACACAGCTAGGCTGGCTTGGAAGACTCAAGACTACCTAAGCTATCGCTAGTGATGTTTTTAGAGGGGAAGGCACCCGGCCAGACATCGGAAGGCACATTTTAGATGATTAAATGTTATTTTTAGATCGGTGTACAGGCTATGCATTTTTACAGTTGAAGAACGTAAGAATCACTTTTGGCCTACGACAATAAATGAAAATTAATGTTAAAAAAAATATATTGGTTATTCATTTCGGTGCTGACACACCAGGCCGACGGTCGGCCGACGGCCAATGTCGGGCCGTATGTCGCCCTAGTTGTTGTAGTGTGTCCCGCACTGTTGTTACTAGTCAGACCCCTGTCGGCGGCTTTTCGGACGATTGAGCATGTTGAATCGGCGGCGGAGCTTGTCGGTGAGAGAGATCACTTTGATTGGCTGTTCAGGTTTTATTTCCTTGCCCATGTAACGAGTGAATCTGCCTGTAGTGAAACTGGGGCTAACCGGTGCTTCCTCCTCAGGCTCCACTTCACTCAGCTGCCTGACAGACCCGCTGCCTCTCCCACTTTAACCTGAATAACAAACCAGAGCTAGCTGGGAGCGGCTAGCGGAGCAGAGGGAAGCACAGCCAGTTAGCCTCCGATAGCCTCCCAGCTAGCTCCAGCTCTCCGTTTGGATCCAACCTGAGCACTGAGCCTGGTTTAACATTCACGTGAAAGTAAGAAGAAGCAGCGGGTTTGTCGGGCAGCTGAGTGAAGTGGAGCCTGCGGAGGAAACACCGGGACCGTCTGGATGTAATAGTCTGTTCCATATCGACACCTGCTAGGCAACTGCTACTTTTTTATCTCATGCATTCCTCGGACTTCCGGTTTCCCTTTTTAAGTTATTTCCTCTCACGCAGGTGCAGAACGTACGTGCTAGTTGGCTGTTGGATGTAGTCTTTGTAGAGTGTTCAAATGCAACTGACACAGGGCGACGTGAGGTGACGTAAGACGACGCAACAGTTGGCTTTCATCGCCAGTTCTTTGATGTTGGTTTGGTGTGTCAGTACCTTAAGGTTGCCTACCCTTGGTGTAGTCCAATAGAAAGATATAGTTCCTACATGAAACTGCTCTGATCTGTGGGTTATCTTAAGTAACCAGGTCATGATTTATGGAAAGAGACATTGCTGTTGAGTTTTACAATAGTGTTTTTTGGCGTCTTGAGCACCACAAGCCGACTTCCTTCTTGTCCCATTATATTCAAGAGAAGGCAAAAATCTCTCCACCCAATATCTCAAAAACTGGGCGACTCCCACTAAAACATTAACATCTCATTTTGGGATGACTCCTAAAGACCTTAAACTAAGACAAACAAGGTCACCCTGCCAGCTTGCACAAATTCCTGTAGTGATGCAACCTGCTATCTCCCGTCGTGTGTGAATCACTGCACACCCACATAAGAGAAAAAAAAAATGCAGAAAACACAGACACGTAGTCTACAGGCACAGAAATTCCTCCGATTTTCCTCACTAAGTGCAGCTGTGTTTTCCCATGAGGGCTGAGCTGATAAGACAGCGTTGGAATGAAGAGATATGTGTAATGTCAGACGAAATGAGACACTCTTTTTATCCTGAAGGGCTCCCTGCTGAGAGGATGATTGCACTTGTGATTAGCCAAGAGGCCTCATCTGGATGACCCCACATTATCTTTGTCAGCGTGTCTGCGTGTATGTGGGCTTTGTGTCGAAATTAGGGTTTCAATGGTAATTTCTACCTCATCCTTTTGTCCAAATTAATGATTCTAAGCAATTTGCATTAAAAAAGATTAAAATTAGTTATTGGAGGCTGTGTGTGAAGAGTTTAAAGCATGATAGTGGAGTATATTGATACCAGAGAGTATTCTACCAACATTGAGATGTGGATTTCAACAATATTGCCCAACCCAAGCTGGGCAGATGGTGTATGCATGTGTGATCGGAGGCAAACAAACTTTCAGCAGCTCAAGAGCGAAGAGCACACTTCAGATGTTTTTGGACAGCTGTCAGCCTGTCACGTATCTGCAGGAGAGAGTTAGAAACAACCTAACTAGCCCTTTCCAGTCCGCTGTCTTTAAAGGACTCTCCTGGGTCTGCAAGATGGTCCCAGTAGTTAAAGATAGCGCCAATCAAATGCGGCAAGCTCGCCTCTTATTATGCCTGTGCTGTCAGTCTGACCTGGGGAAAAGTATTATATATTTCATCATGCATGTTGTAGACTCTGTCAGGTTTGTTCCGTCTCCTCTGCCGCCCCACGTCAGGATAATAAAAAAAAGACAGTTGACTTGTCCGACATCCAGATATTAGCCCCACAGTGTTTGAGCTGTTGCAAGTCCGCGCTGATCAAATATTCCATTACTCTGCCAGCTCCCCTGCATGTAATAGAGTGGACCAGATCCATGTCCAAATAGTATTAGACTCTCAACACACCCACTCTCTCGCAACAGTATCCAAATAATTACCTCTCCCCACATCTGCTCGCTGCAGCCAGCTACGGTCTTGGCCGGTCGTGTGACACCTCATATGTACACAGGGCTGATAGAAATGATTGTTTCATTGTGGTATATTCACACAACGCCAGCATCCATCTGTCAGAGATTGAATAGGGATGTCGCTTTGCATCAGATGTTTTTATTTGTATGTTCATGTGTTGATGTTGTGCTGCTTTGTTTTGTGGAAGATTTCATGGGAAGCTAATGTTTCTTGCTGGAACAAAACCAGTGTTTCTTAATTGTGTGCCTGAGTGTGTGTGTAGAGGGTGATGTACATAGTGGTGTTGTATTGATCTTTATCGAGGAACCCTTGGGCAGCTCTGCTCAGGGATCAGAGATCACGGTCATCTTTTACAAGGGCAAAACAAAAAATAGCATACAACACTCTGCAGATTAACTGTTTAAGTTCGGACTGACACGGCGGCAAAAACTTAACCAGTGCTGCAACACCGCACCCGCCTGCCACATGCACATATGACCAATTACTGTCAAGACCTGACTGAACCTGTTGACACAAGATGTGCAGCCTGACCCAAAACCACAGATCCTATAATAACCATTGTTCAAATAGTTTTTTTGGGCAACGTGTTTAAAGTGATCATTTTGGGACATTTCATACATGTGGAACTAAGATAATGTATTTTAAAATGGAGGTTATTCAGTATTATGTTTTACCTGCTTGGGAAACTAACCGGTATTTTATTTTTGATTTTTATTTATTACTCATCTACTGATGTGTCTACATATGCTGTATGTTACAGTGTGTGTCCAAGGCAAGCCGATCAAATGATGTTGTCCGAATCTGAATCTGAATTCAGGAAATACAATTCCAATGAATATTTTTATATCGAGCAGCACATCTACACAGTTAACAGGCCTGTTAGAAACACACCTAATTGATGCGGCTCTCATCTTCCAGGGGGCGAACAACACAGAGCCAACACACAGAGTCAGCAGTCAGAGGATTAAAATGTTAAAATATTCAGTTAAATTATTATTTTGATTTTATTTTAATATAGGCTAATTAGCATCTAACACTCACTCAACCTGTGTGTTGTTTGTTTAACCCAGAACTAAACCCAGAAAAAAATTAAGACATAATACCACTCACAAATCACCTTTTTTACATGTCAAACAGTGGATACTGATCATCAAATGATTGCTGCTGGGATAACATTCCAGAGTTGTAAGATATAAATCAGCGATTTGGCATCTGAATCATGTCAAGTCATGATTGTATTACTCAAAGTGGACTGCCTTGATCAGAGTCCATTGTCTCACCGGTGCCTGCAGTGACATGCCCACTTTGTATGCTTACTATTGTTGGTCAAACGCCAGCTAAGGTGAACTACGAAACATTTCTCCCGCTGCAACTTTGATCCTGGACCCAGTGATACCAGGTATAACTTTTAAATAATGTCATGCTAATTAAAACAGCTGTAATTTGCAATTAAAGGCCTCACTATCACAGCTGTCAATCACTTGGTTGTCAGCTACACAAAACAACAGCAGCTATCTTTGGGCAGTATAAAATACAGTACAAACACGAAAACAAAATTCAGCCCTAAACCTAAATGCCCCACCAGTGTTCTTCCACAAAGTTAATGTGTCTTTGATTATGTCAGGGTGACTTCTATGCTTGAGGTTTAACCACTCAACAATGTTGTAACTGCACCTGGTTTGCTGTAAACTGTGGCGTTCAGACTCTTCTTGCTGCAGGAACAAAAACTTTCAGGTGGGCTGAGAGACAAATCTGTTCAAGCCAGTTTGCTTCTTTAAGGTACTTTGCTCGCTGTTTGGACCCAGCCTGTGAAGGGAAAGTTAAGCACATAAAACCAGGTGAATTTGATATAAAATTCACAAAGGAGTTAAGATAATTGGCACAAACCGAACTAGGTGAGGCACATTACAGGGGGAAAGGGCTGGTGGGTGCATTTCAAATCAAAGAAATAACCAAAACAGGACTCTAAAAATAAAAGGTACTAACTTCACCTAATTGAAATCAAAGCTGAAAATAAAACCTCGTTATCTTACCTTACGTAACACAGAACTAAAAACAGATAAAACAGCACCCCTGCACCTAATGCCTGGCCCAGTCACCAGGTAGATTCACAAGTACCTCAATAGTAGTTTCGCACAGATAAGACAACTGGATCCTGAGCTGGCCAGGTGCCACTCCCCTCAAGGAAGGAGCAACTCCTCAGCATGTAGCTGAAACCAATCCGGTGCAGGTGACCACACATCCTAATCAGGAGACATATCAAAACTACAAGGTTAGACATGTAGTGGGTGTCAGCTTTGGTTGTAACACGAGCAAACATGGGGACTTGATGGTAGATCTTATCTAACCTTGATGCTGCCCCTCTGACCACAGCTGCATGCTGATGCATGTGTACATGACAATATATTGTGCTGCGCAGTTTACAAACATGACTTCATTTACTCCCTGTTGGTCTCCCGCTTTGTTCAGCTGTTTCCCCCCTCTTTAACTAGGATGACTGGTGTCCTGGCATGGGAAACAGTCACGTCATGCAACAGCCTTGTTCGATTAGTCCGAGAGGGGAGTTAACTCGGCTCCGTTGGTCCTCACAGTGACAGACAGATTTCTCTTCTCCTCCTCCACCTCTGCCTCTGCATGCACTTGGTCCATGGTTCTCCTGTTTCTCCCACCTTTCCCTCTTGACTCAGAAACATCATCTCTCAACGGTGTCTGACAGTAAAAGCCGACACGCTTTAGCGCCTTTCAAGAATGAATACATGAGGAAATTCCCAAATGGATGTTTGAGTGGATGCCACGATATGGCAACCTTTAGCGAAGCTGGTACGCCTGGCTCACAGAAATACCTCAAGGACGCTCGTCGCGGTGGCTGATCTTGTGATTAATGATTGTCCTTGAGGACGTCTTGTTTGTGATATGATTTACCAAACTTACTGTGCATTAGCTAAATGCGCAATGGGCTTGCGTGTTAATTAATTACAGATAGACTGATTGCAGTTGACTTGATTGCTTCACCTTGCTCCCAGCTTATAGGAACAGCTTTATCAGCGCTGTGTGCGGGTTGTGAGGTCTTTATGGCAGCGCTGTTTACTGCTGGCAATTTCTCCTGGTCTGCAGGGGATGTTTACATCATAGTATAGAGATGCATGTAACCCTCGGCTTATTTCTCCATCTCTGCCTCCTTTTATTTCATCTCAGAAAACATATTTGGTTTATACCTGGACCTCTCACCTCTTAAATCCCCCAGACAGGCTTAGATGATAAGTGCCTACAAGGGAGATGTGGATACACAGATCAATAAAAGTTTGAGCAGAGTAATACTTCCCAGTGAGTCCCTTGCTTCACACAGCATCATCCTTTGATGCTGCTAACCTGAGCTGCATATACCAACATCTAATAACAGTAAACTCCCTCTAATAACCATCTTTGTAAATGATAAGGTTCTAATCTGCTTTAAAATGACTGCCATCCCTGTTTTCTTAGGCGGCCACACTCTCCGCTGGCTCTTCCATCTGAAGCTCTCCACTCTGTTATTCAGCAGCTTAGCAGATGCCCCTCCCTCAAACTCACTCTCCTTTTTTTGCCATCTGCTTTGAAATTAATGGGCATGTTGGAAAGTAGGCTAAATCCAGAGTGACAGCTTTTTTCTCTCTCCTATTTTTAAAGAGGTGCTGCAGGCGGTGTCCAAATGCGTGGGGGACGGAGCGAGAGAGAGAGAGAGAGAGAGAGAGAGAGCTGGCTTATCAAGCTGCTTCTGCTTCTTAGATTTTCTCACCCTTGCCCTCTGGGGTGCTCCTGAAACCATAGCTCATAGCATCACTTGAGCTGTTGATGATTGGCTGTGCTGCTCTTTCACTCATCCCTCGAGTTGTCAGCCAAGTTACTGGCTCAGTCGGCATATGAGATATTTCTTCAACCAACAATCAGTCCCCCTGCATCTTGTAGAGTTTTCTGTAATGATTGAGGGCCAACAGGAATGAATTTGCAGAAATGTTTGAAAGAAATTGCACTTGAATTTGATAGCACTTGTTTTGCAAAAAAAATGTGGGTGTTTGTTACACTTTAATTCAACATGTGATGAGCTCTAGAGAGAAAAATGAAGAACTTTGAATTTCTTTGTGTCTTGAGAAGGTCCTCTTGATGGGCTTTTGTGTTGGAAGCTCACATCCTGTGTAGTTAACTGGCCAGGAAGTTGAATGTCCCTCTGTTACTGTTTGTCTGTAAGATAATCCTACAGCTTCTAATCATGGTGGCAAGATATATGGCTACAAGCTCCATTAAACACATGGGTACATTTAGTTATTAATGTAGCAATGGCTTTTTTTGGTAACTTGGTCATGGTGAGAATGGAGCATGAGATGGGTTGGCAGTTTGGTGCAGCTTCTTGCGGTGATGCGGGTGCTGCGGTGGACCGTTGTGGTGAAAGGACCTGAGCTGGAAGGCAAAGCTTTCGATTTACTGGTCCATCTACGGCCCAATCTTCACTATGGTCATGAGCTCTGGGTAGCGACCAAAAGAATGAGTTGTGGATACAAGTGGCCAAAATAAGTTTCAGGAGCTCGCATCCATAGGGAGCTCGAAATAGAGTGCTCATCCTCAACGTCGAAAGGGGTCAGTTGAGGTGGTTCGGGCATCTGATCAGGATGACTCCTGGGCGCCTCCTGTTAGATGTGTTCAGGCGCGTCCCACTGGTAAGAGGCCCTGGGGCAGACTCAGAATACACTGGAGAGATTACATATCTCATCTGGCCTGGGAACGCCCGAGGGTCCCCTTGGAGGAGCTGGAAAGCATCACATCTGGGGTGCGTTGCTTGGCCTGCTGCCCCCGCAACCCGGCCCTGGAAAGCGGATGAAAATGGATAGATGGATGGTTGGTTATGGTTAGAGCAATACCTAATAACTGTGCTTGAGAAGACAAATTCAGGGAAAGAAAACCCTCAACACCACCCCCTTTTACACAGAGGTCCCACAATATTGCCAAAAGAAGAACATTGATGACACCAGATTTACTTTTTTACATAAAGCAAATGACGCTGGCACAGTGTCGACCCAGTGTGTGAATTTAGACAGCATGCCAGCATGACGTAAACTACAATGTCTGCCTCTAGTGTGACATAATATACGCCTTGGGCACTCTTGAAACAATAACAGTGACATAACATGGCTGTAACAATCATTTACTGTCCCTGTTATATTGCGATTGATCTCGTCCTTTGCTTAGAGGGTTAAAACCTCCCAGACTCAATGTCCACACAATTTGTGCACTTATCAGGTGCTGTGCCTCTTTGAGTTAGCTGCTAACGGTTGCAAGCTGCTAGATGTCAAAATGTCACACCCATCCTTTCCTGCTAGCTCACACTTTTTCCACAGGTGTCCTTTTGGCTCTGTTACTACCTCCACTGTTGGCTCAAATGCAGGACAACTATTACCCCATTCCACGTTCATGCCTTTTAACAGAAGGGCAAGGCAGAATAGCGATGCAACTTTCCCGCCTTGAATAAGCAGTGCAAAAGTGGCTACATAGTAATGGGGAAGATTGCTTGTGGAGATTGAGTCTTCATTTTTATTAGTGGTTTGTAAATCTCACTTGGACTTATTACTTTTAGGCTAAAAACATAGATCATTTGCAGCCATTATTGTAGTTTGATGATGTCTGTGGTGTGATTAAAAGGGAGCTGAAAAAAAGCATTGCTTTGAAATATTTGTGAGTCAGTTGAGAGGCTGAATTTTCTTTTCATGAGAATCTCAGCAGATTTTTCTGTTTTTACTCCCCATTAATTCACGTAGTTTCAACTGAGGTGGCATTTTACCCTTTATAGACATAGTTAAATTACTTTTTTCATTTGCTTTTAAGGTTTTGCGACCATAAATGATCCTCAGTAGTCTCTTAATGTGCAGTGAACACAATGACTTGTCTGGGATAATAAAGGGTTCCTGATATATTTTTAGAGCCAGTGTTAAATGTTTAATAGTGTTGCATGTGAAGCACTCCCTGATGATACAGTATGTGGCATATCTGTTGAATATCTAAATACTGTACACATGTTTTTAGTCTCATCTCTGAGGCATGAAAAAAAAAGGATAACGCTGTGCCTTTTCTGGATTTCTTTGCACTGCTGCCATGTTGTGGATTTCAGACATTGTATGTGGGCTAAAACCTCCAATTATAGAACAGGCACAGTGTTACATCTGAAAGGCATAAGCAGCTACATATGGGCACGCACACACTCTCTCCCACACATGCACACACACACAGATACAGAATATACACATACTCTTTCCATGCTCGAGGCTGGGGGCTCTGATCTTTCCAAAGGTTTCCTCCTGTGGCCCGTGTGCCAGACTGTCTGAAGAGCTGTGGAGGAGCTGGCGTCGCCTCGCCTGCTGGATGAAAAAGCCAGTAACAGTTGCTTTCTGTGGCACAGCAACCAGCCTCTGCTCTCCTCCTCTCCTCCATCCCTCCCCTCCTGTCTCCATCTCCCACCTCCCTTCCTCCTCTCGAGGAGGATTACCGGCAGAAACTGGACGTTTGATCCTGCCTTGCTCTCCACTGCTGCTGTATCCATCTGACAAGGCTTTTTGTATCTCTTTCTCTTCCAGACTTCTCCGCGTGTCTCACTCTGACTGTCTTTTAAAAAAGATAAGAGTTAAGCCCTTTTGCTGTCTGCTGTTTGATGTCTCAGATTTAGCTCTAGTCTACCTGGGCACAGGCAGGACAGCTGGGTCACAGATATGTGAGAAGTTAATTCAATTTCACCAGGAGTGGCGCAGAGAAGATCATAGAGACAGGTGTGGGTAATTTATGACCTTTTCCTCAGATAAAATAGAAAGACCAATGTAAATGGATAATTAACTGTCATGAAGATGAGAGGTTTTCACAACCAACACTCCCTCGGCATCTTTGTATAATGCTCATAAATACACAAAAACACATCCACATCACCCTCCCATGCCTCCCCCGCTTAAGCTTTTTCCCTTTTTCTTTCCACAATGCTTTTATCTCAACAGTGATTAATTGCAAGGGACAGTGCCAACAAGCTTTCCAGTGTAATTTGCAGGGGAAGTATAAACAGGAAATATGCTCCTAATACGTAATGTTGTTGTTGACTGCAGCTACAAAGGGTGACAAGGGCCACAAGAAAATTATGACAGTGTGATGCAATGTGACAGAGGACAGTATTCACTGACCTTAAGCTGTCGTGCTCAAGTGTAAACATAGTTGCTTCATTTAGGTCAGAGTGTTGATGTGTTTGAGTTGAGGGAAGCCACCCAAAAAAAACACGCCCCCTCAATATGTGCCTCGATTACTGGGTCTCAACCGCTCTGGAAAGACCAACTAACTGTGACTCATTTGTACTGACACAGGTCTTCTCACTTTTAACAGCACAAAACAGCTGTTCTGTCTAAATCACCAGCTGTTATGTGTCCCTTTAGATTAAAATACTAGGCTTTCAAATTGATATATATTTAGAATATGATAAAATAGACTTTATTAAGGAACTGTAGATATTTATATCAGTATAAGTGCAGGTAAGAGAACAGTATCACGGAGAACAATACAATTATTTCACAAAACACACACAGTTCACAGCTCTCAAGCACTGTACAAGAACTGCCTATATAAAATAGACAAAAATTAGCAAAATGTAGATTTAAAAAAGTATTTCACTGCTAGAAAGATGGTCTTTGTGTAAAACTGGGCTGTCTATGCAGTGAAATGATGCAAATACTTCTGAAATTGGTGCTACATGACATGAGAGAACAGAGAAAAAGGGCCGTGACATTTACTTTTGCTCATAAGGTATAGAACCCACATTTACCAGAACGCTCTGTGCTGCACTGGACCAGTAAACCTTTCCACTGGTGGGTGACGTCATGTTAGCTTGTCCGTTTTGCTTGTCCGTTAATCTCGAATTGCGGGTAAACAGTAAGCTAAAAAATCTGTGCCTGAAGACATTTTGGGTAAGAAATAGGCAACACAGAAACATAATCTTGGTTTATACCTGAAAAAGAGGCGGGTTTCTCTTGATCCGCTTCTATACTGGTGGTGGCGGGTAAATGAAAATGCAGATGTGCAATCTATATCTTAAGCAACAGCCTAAGAGCCAGCAAAAAATTGAGCTTAGAGATGAGCAGGGAGATCTGGGCACTGGTAAGATGGAGGGAAGTTTGCCATAGTGCTACTGCCCACACAGTTATGATTTAGAGCTGGCTCAAAATCCGCAAAGTATCCATTCAAAACAAGAACAATCTGATCAAGGAATAAGTAACCAGGATGGTAAATGTGGCCAGATATTTGATACCAGCTTTATTCATTCAAATAAACACAAGAAGTTTGTGCTCTAGAGAAAGGATCAGCACTCAGTGAATAACCTCCTAAGCCCTGTGATAAGCTATTATGGAAAGGCTTACCTATAAAGACCAGTGAGCAGTGATAACTAACACGTCTTTGGGGTCATCAGGTGGGAACCTCCTTTCACCAGTGTTACGTCTAGTTGGTCCCACGACACCTCCAAGAGACTAGACAGTGATCTCTGGCGTCCCAGAGACACTCCCCTAATGCCAGGTCTCACTGCTCCCCGCACCGACCCAACAACCTCCTTTACCTTACTTTACCTAACCTCCTTTACACATGGCTTTCTCAGACAAAACAGCACTGCCACTGTCAACAAACCCAGGCCCCCCGTTCATGCAAACTCCAGGTAGAGACAGTGCCGATACTGCCTTTCCTAGCACATTCACCATAGCTCACCTTGCAGCATGGTCTCAAACAAAAGGGATTCAAATAGGCCACTCCCACACTTAAATTAATAATAAATTTAAAAGTTAACCAATATTCAATACTTGATGATAGAGACACTGTCCACTCTGTGCTGAAAGACAGGTATTCAGGTTCAATACCTCGCCCTGAACCTGGTAAATGAAATAACGGACAAGGCAGAGGCAGCTCAGAGTGTCATAATGAGAATGTGTCATTTCCACTGCAGAGTCCAAATATAATCCATACATTAAAGCTTTTGTCATTTTAACTTATGATTAGTTTTTCAGTGCGGTCAAGTGTGAATAATTATTTGATAATGCAACATGAATTAAAAGTATTGTTGCTATGGTTGCCTGCAGGTTAATATTAGCAGCACAATGAATTAAAACAATGGTCAAACTGTAGCAGATCTTTGGTTGAGGTGTTATATATTCGTGTTGTACAATTTAAACCTGACAGCCAACTGGAAGCTAGTATAGGTCATTGTATGAACACACACAAATCTGCAGCTGTCACCGATATTTAAGTGCTCTGCAAATAGGATATTATCAGACTGTGCAGAGTGTGCAAACATGATTGTTACTATCCCCAGTGTGTTTGTCTTTCAGGCAGCTTCACATGAAATCAAAGTGTACAGCACATTTACAAGGGTATTGCTGTGGTTTCATATTGCACTCTCTCTGGTTGAGTGCCCATTGGAAAGCTCTCCACTGTCCACTGAGTGGATTTAAACTGCATCTTACAGTATCCACCCCGTCCCATCACTTAATCTGCAAATTGGCCGGTTGCTGTATTGTGTGTCGCAGCAAAGCTGTGTGATGATTGAATGATTGTTTATCCAAGCTGTGGGTCCGATGATTAAAGCTGGCTGAGCTCGGCCCCAGAGCCAGTTGGGTAATTAACAGGCTGTTCTCCATGTTAATGGCATTAGTCACCTTGGAGATAATCGCTGCCATCGAGTGCACAGAGCTGCAGCCTTCTGTGTACCTGATAGCCTCCTTAAACAAAGGACTCGCAAACATCCGCCACTAACAATCCTTTCAGGTTTTGGCCTTTTGGCTTCCTGCTCTAATAATTTCAGATGACATTTCAAAACGTACTTCCTTGCTCACGTCTGTGAATATACAAGTGGTGGAAGATATAATCAGATCCTGTTAGTAGCAATTAAGGCTGCAACTAAAACATTTTTTATTATCAATTAACCTGATTACTGTATTTTCACAGTTGGTTGTTTGCCCCATAAAATGTCATGCAAATAAGGAAAAAAATGGAAGTCACAATTTTACAAAAGCCAAGGTGACATCTTCAGATGGCTTGTTTTGTCCAACCAACAAAAACCCAGAGATCCTCAGTTAATTATAGAAAACCAAGGAAAAAAGCAAATGGAAGCCACAACCAGAAAATGCGTTACAGTGTTGTAACAATGCAACAGACTGAAAGTACTCCTACATGGGTCCTTAGTAAAGTACAGAAGTATTAGCAGCAACATGTAATTAAAGTAGCAAAGTATTGGTGCTTATGATAAAGGATGCCCCTCTCAGTGTGTCATGTATCAACCAGTGTTAATCTTGTTAATATCAATTATTGCCGTCAAAAAATGTATCAGATCAAAAAGTATATTTCCCTGTGAGTTATAGTGGAGTGGAAATATAAGGCGTATTGGGACTGAACAGTTCCCTGAGAGGAACTGCCCACTGGGTAGCTCCCCCGAGAACCACATACCTTCAAGTAAAGGGCTTTCTTTCTGTTTGCATTTGCACCATCAACTGCACCGTCAGTAAAGCCTGGATGTCACTGTTGGTCCTTTTGTCTGTGTTTTCTTCTTTTTTCCTTTATTAGGAGCTGTTTGTGTTTTGTGTTGTCTCTTATTTACATGGCATTTTTAAGAAAGGTGGTTGCAGATGCTGCATCGGCTGTGTTCGACCATTCAACCTGTACTTACAACATCATGGCCAATGACCTCTTGCGCTGGGAGAGTATCTACTTTGAAATAGGGCTTAAAAACGTCCCTCAAAATGGTGTTCTAAGAAGTACATACATTCCTATCAGTGAAACAAAAATGTATCACATAATTCTCTGGTTGCACAACGTTCATTATGTTCATATAGCTTTTTTATGAGACAGTCTCAATGTACTCAAGACAATAACAAGATCTGATGTGGAGCCACAAAGGTATCTGTTTCTCTGAGTCAGCCATGTCAGATGAATTTGAATTGTTGAGTGAGTGCTAATGTTTTTGTAACTGTGCTGTGTCAAACAGGTAAATCTGTTTAGATTTAAATCCCTTGTTAGTTGTTGGGCCATGTGTGTATCAGCCCCGAGCTCACACAGCTCTGCCAAAGATTATTTAAAACTGTGAGACTTAATGGGCTGTGAATGTGGTCATGCTTAGTACAGTTGGGATCTCTATCTAAGTAATGTTTACCTTATGTGTATGATACTAGCTTTTGTTTTGTGCGAGGGGGAAGGAAAGTGAAAGATGTCGTATCTTATGGGGGATCTAAATCAACGCAATGAGCCTTAAGTTGTGAGGGAAACTCGCTGGGGAAAAAGATAGATGCAGTCTTCCTCTCCCTGGTCTGGTGTCATAAATTACCTGGCCATCGATCCATGGGTGTCTGGGATTCTCGGCGGACCTCCTTCTCACATTCATCAAGCCTCGAGTCTGCAGCTAAGCCTGAGTGGAAATGCCTCAAACACACACTCCTCCATTGAGTCTCAGCAGCGTGGCCTGTTGCTTAGATACAACACAGATTCGTATTTACTTGAAGAGTGGATAGAACCTGGAGGACGGCTTACGCGCCAGTATGTTTAAGCATCTTGGTCGGCATTACATTTTTGATTTCATGTTGTCTGAAAGCTTTTCAGAACACTTGCACTCAGAGAAGAATACATTTACAGTGTGCTC
Source organism: Epinephelus cyanopodus (assembly GCA_026686955.1). NCBI lineage: Eukaryota > Metazoa > Chordata > Actinopteri > Perciformes > Serranidae > Epinephelus > Epinephelus cyanopodus. Next base: position 29,800,839 of record CM048932.1, on the reverse strand, counting down.
TGTGCACTTGAGATTGCCCCTGCAGCAATCTAGGAATGAAACACAGGACGGCCAACAGGGCATCCAGGCTGATGCCGATGATATTTATTGTGTACTGTTGTGAGAACCGGCTTCCTCTGTTTGAAAGTGCAAATGGAGATAGAGCCGGTCATGCAAAGGTGAAGCCTCTCCTGCACAAAACAAAAACACCAGTAACACAAGTAGAAATCTTGCGTGTAGTTTTTCCCACTTCAGAGGAAAGGAGCTCTATGAATTATTAGTGGTCCACAGAGAAGAGAGAAAAAACATATTAAAGGTCGGAGGAAATTGAAAACTCAGGTCAGGTAGAATTAAGATGATAATAGTGGAGGCTATTTTTCCAGCATGTGAAGCTCACTTATAAACACAGCTCTCCCGACTGACGTATTTAGTGCTAAACTTTTTAGCGCACAGCAACAGTGCTGACGATGTCACAATCAGGGTGCACTCTGTTTGGATGTGATGACTTTAGTCAATATTTCATCTGATGCATAGTTCTTTGAAACTAATGCATCAAACACTTTGGTCTACTTTCTGAAATGAAATAAAACGTTTGAACATTAAAGGGACTTTGCATCAAAAGCATTGAAAAAAAGCATTGTTTTGTTGTGTCAAACTGTGGTATCATAGTCCCGCACTCTAGAGACATTTTTCTGCTTTGTTTTCATGTTTTTTCTTTTTCAAAAACGGATAGTTTGGGCCAAAAAGGCAGCAAAATTATATTACAAGGCCAACATGCACCGAAGGAAGCAGATTGAGAGACACAAGCCCTCTAGTGTCCATAGTAGTTATGAATTTTTCTGTTGAGTAAAGGAGGAAGTCAATGACGTTATTACAGAGCCACAAACAAAACATAGAACGAAACCACAAAGAACTGCTCTTTCATCCCTTTCCTACCAACAGTTAAGCTTATCTATTAACCAGATCTATCATTGTTTCCCAACCTTAACCAAGAAGTTATTCTTATAACCATAATGCCAAAGGTCTTCCAACCCTTACAGTAGCATTTTAACCCAAGTCAAACAAATTTTAACCTGCACCCAAGCATTCTTTTTGTCGACTTATTTGGAGGAAGACTTGCATTTGGAAGGATGAACCACTGTGTTGAAAACCATGCTTTCATCCAGTATCACAACGCATCCTCATACAGCGGTTTGTATGATATCAAATTAGACCCAGAGCCACAGTTGGCGATATTTGGTGTGGCCCAAAGAGATCTGGGTCTCTCCCTTGCCCAGATCTGTGCATCAGCCCTCTCACCATTGCTAGCAAAACCTCTCATTCACTACAACCACAAGTCTAACCTGCCCCTTTTGTTTGGCTGCTGGGTCACTGATGTGATGGCACACTTGAAGCTGGAAAAGCTCAGATATACCACTCAAGGATAGGGCTGCAACTAACGATTATTTTCATTGTTGACTAATCTCTCGATTATTTCTTCAATTATGATGTGTTAAATATGTTAAAATGTTGAAAAATGTTGGTCTGTCTCTCCCAAACCCCCAAAATTATGTCATCTGATGTCTTGTTTCTTACACACGCCAAAGGGTTTTAGTTCACCGTCATGGGAGAGTGTGTAAAGCTGACAATATTTGACCATAAGAAGCTGCAGTAAGAGTATTTTAGGGTACATTTATAGCACTTTTCTATGAAAAATGACTCAAACCGATTAGTCGACTACTAAAATAGTCACCGATTATTTTAATAGTTGAATAGTCATCGATTAGTCGACTAATCGTTCAGCCCTACTCAAGGATCAGTCAATGAATCCCATTAAGTATGGCAACCATACTGGACTATTATAATAATGACTGTACTTTATGAAATCTAATTTAATGCCTATGTGTGCCCTACTTTTTTCTGTCTTCACTTGTTCTGTTGCTGTTAATTCACTTGCAGTACTCAATTATTATCATCAGTCTATGTTGACACTGTATATTTTGTTTATTCATGTGTATTAAGTGTATTTGAAAGGTGTTCGTGTGTCTGTGCAGGCCAGTCTTGGGGAGGGGCGAGTTGGGTTTGGATGTTGTGGCTTCAGAGTGTATTTGCTCCATGTTTCTTGCTTCTTGTTTGTTCTAAAAAAACAATAAAAATAATTAAATAATAATAATAACAAATTGACAGCTTGAATGGTTAGGTTTAGGTAAATAATCACGGTTTGGCATTGTCACATCACATTCTTAACGTTAAAGTTATATATATTAGGTTTAGGAAAAGAAACATAAAGTTACTTACCGGTACTTAATGTAACATGACGACGAACCTTATGATAACTCAAAGTTCACTTGGTTACACCACAGACCCGAATATCGGTCTCCTGAGGAAAGTTGTGTGTTTGTTTGACCCATCCACCATCCCAGCTTCCCTCCATCTAATGACCTTCACTCTTTATACCACTTCCTTATTTATTCCTGTCAGCGCATTCGTGACATGATCACAGCCTTCATGATTAAATGGGTTACATAGGAATTCTGGTGCATTACTTTTTGTAAGTACACATACAAACAGTGCAGAACAGCCTCAGTGTTGATAATTAACCAAAGTATCTGGTGAGGTTATCACAGAGCCCCGTCAAAGTCCTCTTTGTCTGTGCAGACTTCCATGCAAATCTATCTAGTAGTTGTTGAGACATTAAGCAGGGATTGAAGTGGTGGACTGACTGACACACCAACATTGCCATCTTTTTAACCATGCACAAGCCTTGTAGTGATGTTGAAACGATATCTAATGAAACTGTACTTTAATAGATGGTAAACCGTAAATATAATATAGTACCTAGCCCTATTGGCTGGCATATTAAAGCACCCCCACAAGTTGAAAAACTAGCTCCCTCTCTTCCTTTCCATTATCCATGAGAGGAGATTCTTTGTTCCAAGCCGCGGCTGTTTCCGCTTCAGCAGAGAGAGGAAAGAGCAGTACCTTGAAGACATATCACTTCTCTTTCTTTCCACTATTCTCTTTCACCCTCTCCCATACAAAGGCTTTTCTCTCTCAGGAAGGGGTCTCCTTTTTAGTTAGCTTCAGGTTCACCGCTCCTCTTCTCTCACGAATGACCTAATATGTGTCCATGTGGCGAGCATGTTACTGACGACATGCTACAGTAGTCCAGGCAATGCTTTCTTGCTCATGCTGTGTGCTCCTCGTCTCAGGCTTTGCCCTACATGCAGTCACAGTGTGTGCTTGTGTTTTCTTACGAGTAGCCAGTGTAAAGGTGAAGGTGGACGTGATTTAATTATGTAGTCACGCTCTACAATCGTGGCGACTCTCTCTCTCTAGAGTCTATGCTCTGAGCTGAATTATCTTCTTTTGTAATGGAGATTAACCTCACTAAAAACCGTACTTAGCCTATTAACTTCCATATTTTAACATGAGCTGCGAACCCCTTCGCTACTGAAGCAGTTCGGCCTCGTCTGCTGAGGGTTGTACAAGATTTAAAACTGTGGTCAATCCATGCCTGCTTACAGGCTTTTAGGGGTAATAGGATAAGATTAACACATTTGCATACTATTGCAATGCATTATTCATGCACTGTCCTCTTCTCTAATTTGCAGGGGTAGGGCCTTTCTCCTCACTGACTTTAACATCTGGGTGACCTGGAAGCAGGATGAAGGAGCCCCAGCTCTCATTAATCCCCTCTGGGCGTCACCCCGCACATGCTACCTAAACATTTACCAACCTGGTGCCGACGGCCATGCATGGGCCTGCTCCTCCAAAACATGAATGTTGTTTCATTATAAGCTGTTAAACTCCGAGTGATGCTCAACACAAATTATTTTAGATTGTTTACAGCCTTTCTTTTTCAAACCCTTGCAAGTTCGGAGCCTCGGAGAGCCAGTGGAACCATTTGCCGGCTTTAAAATATTCATTAAAGTAGATATTGATTTCAATTAAGGGGATTCAGAGATCACAGAGGAGGAAGTCTCTGCTCTTAAAAAAATATCTGGATTTATTTATTTTGCTTGCTTTAAATAGAACAGGTATAACTTGGCAGACAGACAGGGATGAGCGCGTCATAGATTGATTGATTGCTATCGGTTGCCACCTGATGGTGATGTCTGAAGCACGAAATCAAAGCTCAAGATTATAAGTGGACTTTTGTACCATATGCACATCATGTGGAGTCAATACACTGACAAAGCAACCAGTAATGTCTTATCATTGTTATTTGTTTTATCCGTCAACCCTTTAATACCCACCTATTAAAATAATAGAGTACCGCTTACAAATCTCTGCCAGTAGAAGACAAAATGAACCCCTGAGTTTCCCCTGTGTGTCTAAAGTGTAAAATCTCAGTAGGAACTTGTACACATTGTGTCAAGCTCTGTCCTAAAGTTCAAGCATATTCATGGATAACATTCTGCAGGACATGGAAAAATCTTTGGTGTTGCTTTGTGTATGAATCCTGTCCCTTTATTCCTGGGTCACACGTGTCAAAATGCTACCGTTGGTACTTGCGCTCGCAGATTGTACCATTTTCTTGCATATGCTACGAGGAAGAATACCTTCTTGTCATGGATAAGTGACAAACCACCTTCTAAGACAAACTAGCACAAGGTAATCATGGAGTGTTTTCCTCTGGAATACCTAACCTCTGTTTCTCAAACTATACTGTGGCTTCAACACCGGCAAGCTTAACTAACTATAGACACTGCACCTGTGGATTGTGCTGTTGCTTTGTATTTATCTAAATGTTTTGCCATTTTTATTCTTGATGGTTGTGCAGACCAGTGTTTAACCAAAGAAAAGTCAAAATATATACTTGAAAAAACAAAGAAAAAAAATATATATTTCTGACCATTAGACCCTTACGTTGACTTTGGACATGAGGATTTCAAGGACAAGTATTGAGCACCAGGCATGCAATGGATGCTTGTTTGGCCCTGCACGGTATCTGCATGCATGGGCAAATTAGGAGACAATGGGCCCCTGGGCACAGATATGCAAAGGACCCCGCCACCTCTTCTACATAAGAGCAAGACACACAGACTTTGTGGTGAATTTATGTCTCTTTGTAGTCATTATGCATCTTTTTTCCTGGTTGTGTGTGTCTTTGTGGTAATTTTGTGCCTTACTGAGATAATTTTGTGACTCTCTGAGGTGATTTTGTGTATTTTTAGTTGTTTTGTGTCACCATTTTGTCTCCTTGTGGTTGTTTTGTGTCATTTTGTAGTTATTTGGGTCTTTTTTAGGTAATTTTGTGTCATTTTGTATTCATTTTGTGCATTTATCTGTTGCTTTGTAGTCATTTTGTCTCTTTGTGCTTGTTTTGTGTCTCTCTGTGGTTGTTTTGCCTGTTTTGTATTTTCTGTGTGTGTCTCTTTGCAGTTCCTTGCATCTCGTAGGGGTCTTTTTGTGTCTCTGCGGTCATTTTGATGCTGTTCCTTGTCACTAAGTGTTGATTTGAGTGACATTTTTAAGTGGAGGCAAGAGGGCCCCCTGACACTGTGCCCGGTAGGCTGATTCAGTAATCCGTCTGCAGATATGTCTTTCAGGCCCCAGACACCTCCACCACCAAGTCAGCCTGTGTGTAGCCTGGGAGGCCAAACTTTGGGCTTAAAAGCAAACACTTGCAGCTGAATTTCAAGCTTATTGCTTTGAGTACAAGGTAGTAGCTGAAGGCAACTCAGATCAACATTTTTAAGGTGTCTGAATACTGCCATGCATTGTCCTCTCTTCTTTTATAATATACATTTTGAAAATGGCATTTTTTAATGTGTATTAATGTGTCTTTTCACAGTGTTAAATGTGTGAAAATAGAGTGCTATCATCCTGCAGGCACAATAGTTTTTTTCAAGAGTGGAATTCCATTTATTTAGCTGATTATAGCTGTTTAACAAATGTAAGCTTTTCAGGCTGAATGAGATATTACCAGGCAAGTGTAATGGACATTTGCTGCACTGTAGAGCCCAGCGTTTGGGTGAGGTTTATTTGGAAAGGTTGAGTGCTGATCACTGCCAGGCATAAATCTCTCCTTACCAGAAAGCAATCAACACCCTGGCTGCACGATCATTAACCAAACCTCGAAGTTTACGAGATCCATCATCGCCTCTACCTGGTATGCGTGTATGTGTACATTTGTGCAGGCATGCGGTTGTGTGTGTAGCACGCTCAGCCAGCCTTTTCTTGTGGTCACGTGAGCTCAGTGTTAGTGTTTTCTCACCTGCTGAGAGCTCCCTTCCTGTTGTTCTGAAGGTGTGGAGTGATTCACTGCCCTAGACACAATACGATGGCATGTTGTGTGAGTGTGTGTGTGAATGAGTATTTGGCTGCCTCACAGTTCCAGACACAGGCATCAGTCTCTTTCATTGACTTCAATTCTCTGACTGGCTGTCTGGGTATCTGATCATCTGTCTGACTCACCTCGATGTGCTGGTTATAAATCCTCTCCTCTCCTCTCCTCTCCTCTATAACAAAGCTAAGAGTTCAATGTTTTCTCTCATTGATTTGACACGCAAATTATGTTATATTATGAAACTTTTGATTTTCATTTCCCCCGTATTGCCTAAATAAGTGATTTCAAAATGCAGTCAGTGATTTGGGGAGTAAAGGAAAGGTGTATAGAGCAAGTTTTTCTCAAGTTAAGCAAGTTTACTTTCTCCAGAGTCTTAAACAGCAGAGTGCTCTTCATTGATTTTCTCCGGTGGAGCTGAAGATGCCTCCCGTGTTTGGGTTATGAGTCTGAAACGATGCAGGAAGTGGACCTATTCTATGACATAAAATAAATCCGAAATGGTCATGAAGCGGAGAGTCAGATGTCTTTACTCTTGTATGCTGCTTGACATTCTCAAAAACAGGCAACAGACATACATTGTTCATCTCGCTAATTATTTCTCTTCCCCACAAAGCACCTGTAAGGGGGGGCGTTATGTTTCCCCTGGGAGTGAGAATGGCTCTGAAATTGACAAAAGTGACGCTCTTTTTCGTGTGATGATTTAATAAATTTTATTAAATTAGAACTAACAGCTTATTTCCCAAGATAATGGAATGCATTATCTCTGCCGGGGGAAATAAAATGAGCCTGAGCCAAGTACATGATGTGTATCTGGAAGTGTGTCTGCAAGCCACGCCTTAGTACTTGTGATGCTTGGACTTGGAGAATTGTTCAGTTTGACCAGCTGTCTGCATTTCTTTGCATGTCTCAGGATTCAACTAGTGGTAGAAGCATTAAAGGTAGCAGGAATACATTTGGTTTGACCTGCATAAACTGAGTGGCCATGAGCGTTTTATTATATTTGGTGTTGCAGGTTCTTATACATTTTAAGATGAAATAGTGGTATTGGCACGAAACAAACGAACATAATGTGCAGTCTTTTTTTATCATTAATTTGCAACATATGTGCAGATTGATCACAAGTATTGATCTAGGAAACATGTTTTGCTAGATCAGTTCTCGCAGTTGACTTTTCTCAGCCTTACCTGCAGCTTTCTCCTCTTTTGCTCCACCTCCCCGCGGGGTGTGTTCTCTCTTGGCTTTCCCCTCCTCATCCCCCTCTTCCCCGACACCAAAGAGCTTCTTTTTTTTGGCAAAGCATCCCACCTTTCCCTCTTCCTCCCCCAATCATCCAGATCCCCACACTTTCCCTGCACCCCATTTCTTCAATTTGCTGTTGTTCAGGATTTTTTTACGAGGAAGCTCTAATTTGTTTCCCCTCAGATATGAGCATGTAGGAGTGTGTGCAGATAAGGGCCACCCTCTCAGAGGAATAATGCATTATTCTCTGTGTGATGTGGCGTAGTGATATGGTTGAAGGGGCTTGTCAGGGATGTGACGGGTCTTTGTTACCTGACTCTTCCCTCTTTGCCGCTCCTCTCCCTTCTGCTTCCTTCCTCGCCTGCCCGCTCCTCTTCCCCGCCTCCCTGACAACAAGTCTGCCTCTTTTAAGAGTTGTTTGCTCTTGACTGAGAAGTCAAAATCAGAGCTGTCGTGTCGCTCCAGTGGAGCACGCAAGCCACCTTTTAAAAAAATCTACTGCCTTACTACAGCTGAGACCACCTACAGGCAGTCTCTCTCTATCTTTTTCTCTTCAACTCCCTCACATCTCCCTCCCTTTTTCCTCATTCACTTTATATCTCTTCCTGACCTTCTCTTTTCATCTCTTCCTACCCTGAGGAGATCGTTTATAATTTGTAAAAAGCCAGATGCAGTACAGATATTTACAGTCAGGGTTGGATCTGATGAATACTGAACTTGCTTCTGGCACCAAAAGCCTTGAGAAGTACAATTTTAGCAGCCAGTCAAAGTATTAAGTGAGCCATGAGTAGTGAGACTGACACAATGGTAGCTTTAAATGGCAAACACTTGAAGCAAGTGGTAAACACTTGCGTAGGAAGATGTATTTCTACAAAACACCTGGTCTGTATCTCCACTTCTGTTCAGCAATCTTTTACTGCAAAACACAGGTGGAGAGAAGCTGTCTTGTAGACTTAAAAGTGTCTAAGGTGACAGGTGTCTATAAAAAGAACCACTAATGTAATTCCAAAAAGGGAACAGACGCCTGCATGCTGTCTTCACTTGCAATCAAGTTTTATTGCCATGTTTTAGTCATAAAACCATATGCAGAGGTTAGTTTCTTTTCATAGCTTGAAATGGCAATCGCAGGGTTCTGGAGTGATGAAATCGATTAAAACAGTATTACGGTAATGATCCAATCTGCAACCCTGAAAATGAAAAGTTTAATCTGTTGCAGTTACTGGAAAAACACATTGGAATGAGATGCTCTTAATGATTTTAATGTAGGGTTGCAACTAATGACTATTTTCATAGTCTGTTAAGAAACTGATTACTTTTTTGATATATCATTCAGTCTTTAAAGAAACAGTGTGTAAGATTTAGTGGGAATTTAGTGGCATCTAGTGGTGAGAATTGCAGATTGCAACAAGCTGAAACTTCTCCAGGTTAGAATCCCTTCAGTGTTCAATTTGTAGGAGGTTTTTACATGGAGTCAAATTATCCGTAGAGGTCTTCTCCTCTAACAAAACAAATTGATGTGATAACCTGATAAAACACACAGAATACAACAGTTCCAAAAAAAAAAATCTGCAAAATCGGACACAAAAACACAAATGGTCCTATTAGAGCTAGTGTTTGGTTTGCCCATTCTGGGCTACCTAGAAACATGGCAGTGCAACATGGCAATCAACATGGACGAGGATCTGGTCTCTGTCGATATAATAGGCTCATTCTGGGTGATGAAAACCCAATGATTATACACTAAAGAAAACATACTAAATTATATTAAATTTCTGGCAATATATCCCTCTAAAGGTGGTGTCTGCATGGTGTCTGTGTCACTCTGCAGTTACACCTCCAAACCACAGGTGGATGCTTTGGTTTCTGTGAAGTGCTGAAAAGTTGAGTTGATTCAAAACACACATTACACACACATTAAACATGGCTTAATAGAGAAAATATTACAAAATATATACACAAATCGGCTTCACTATAACTCACAGCATTCACAGACAAACACTATCTGGACACATTTTCCCTGCAAATACAACATGCTAATGTCATTAGCACAAGCCTATGGCATGTTACATTGCATAAATAAGCCTAGTGACGAATGGAGATTGCCTCTACCCTTATCCAGGATAAATCACACAAGACTTAAAATGCTATTTTGTGGAGGCTTTATTGTCTCACAATGTATTGATTCCTATCTGTGAAAATAAAGTAAATAAAAGCTTGTTTTCACGGATTTCACTGCAAACATAGACAGGAGGTCTGCGTCGCTGTGGTGTGTAGTTACATCTCTAGGGTTGGGTATGGCATAGTAGGTATGGCGACGCTTTGAGGCATAAGTATAAATTCTATTTAATCCTATACACTGGGCCTGTAAAATACCAGAACATAGAAACTGCTCAGCACAGAGTTCCTGGACAGCCAGGTGACAAATCTATTAAGAAAACCACTGCATATAATTTTCAGACTCTGGACTAATAATTTCATCACATAGTTGAAAGAAAATGTATTTACACATGAATGTGTGTGATCCTTTTGACCTTTACATTTTTTCAACACTGTGGTCAATTCAGTGCAGTTCTGTGTGTGAGATTGCTTCGTGTGCAAGATGCACTCGCAACAGTGTGAAAAATGGAGGGAGATCTGTGCCTAGCCTTGAGTGTGTTGCAGACCACAGTGAGGTAATTCCAGATGGATTGAGCTAAGGGCAGCCTCAGCCTAAGGAGATGACCGCAGCCTGTTTATTCCCAGGTGCACTCGCACTCTCCACTCCACAAGAAATGGTGTATTTTTTTCATCAAGATCATAGCAATTCCCCCCCCCCCCCCACCCCTATCCCGACTCTGTTATCGCCAAACATACATTAGAATGTCAGACACATCTCCTCCCTCCTGATCCATATCTGCACAGCCTCTCTCTCCCCCTCCTCCCGTCTACAAACCACTCCAGCAAATGTTACCTTTTCATATCTGGGCTGGGAAAATAAGCTTTTTTTTTAAATATTTTTTTTTTACTCACTGCACGTGAGGATCTGCAGACACGATAACCTTCGCCGCTGAACTGCAAATGTCACTTTGCTCAGCCAACCAATCACATTTCTTGTCATTGGCCAGCGGGGCTCTCTTATGGGGTTCACACCCATGACACTGGGACTAAGCAGATGTGCACACATGAATGAGAATGAGTCAGCAGGGCTCTCAGGTGTGGCCAGGAGAGGCCCGACCGAAATGCCACAAAATACCAGGAAACTATATCAGATGAAACTGTGCTTTTTTATCAGAGAAAAATAACTGGAGAGGTAGCAATGGGTTGATTTTTGCAGCGGTTTTCCAAGCGCTGAGGCTAATTAGTACAACGGGCGATGCGGATTGTGTCTCACATGGTCAATTGTAGCAACAGGAAACACTGGCTCATCAAGCTGCACAAAGGTTTAAATGAGAACATTGTGCATTTCAGTGCCTGCGGAGTGGGGAATGCGCCGCAGCATATTAGTGTACCTAAAAAACCCACTGGTGTCATTGCAGGTGCCTTGAAGCCCAACGTGAAGTGTGGCTTGCAATGATGCTGGTTTGTTAACTGGTTTGATGCAGCAGCCATTACAAGTACGATTTACGATGTCAATGCTTTCAGTTGAATAAGCAGTCAAGCATTTTGTTCCACATAAACTCCCTCACTCAGATTTTGTTTTGTGTACATTCTGCCTCCACGGTCATCAGTTCATATCGCTCACATGCACAGAGACATGAAAGGGCATATCTGAGCAGCATCTGGATTTACATGCTAGGTAATGTGTTCTTCACACACAGGAATATGGGAGATGGGAGGCAGTTATGCTTATCATTAATATTTCAATACTCCTGTGCAGCTATTGGCCTGGTCCCCAGCCCTCAAGGTTTATCTGTGTGATGGCATATTTTAGTGACTGGGACCGTCAATATTCGTGACCGCAGCGTATTTATTATGCGGTTTATTATGAGTATTCTCGGCTGCTGCCAGGTCCCTGTGAACTCCACCATTTCCTTCATATTGGCTTTCAATCTCAAGTTGGTAGGCTGGGTAGTAGCCATTGTAGAGGAAGCAGATACTAATCTGCAATAAGCTAATATTGGCCAATATCATGGCTCGGCCATTTTATCTGTCAGGCTTGAGTTTACAGGTTCTTTTAACTAGACTCGGTCACAGCAGATTGAATGTATTTAATTTAACCTTTGCAAATACAAGGCGTCTCTCACACATTATAGTAAATACAGTAAAAGGAATCATGTAGATGTTTCTTTTTTTGGTGATTCCATGACTATTAATTCGTAAGGCCTTAATACGTCAAGCTGACAGTTATCCGTTGGCCAGTGTTGGGCCGTCGGCAAGCATTTGTTGCTTTAGTTTTGGTGGTGTGTTTGTTGGTACTATTTGCCCCTTGCTGGCTTTTGTTTAGACAAACTGGAATATTGAATCAGTGTCAGAGACAGTGGAGCCCGTAGGCAAATTAAATCAATTTGATTAGCTGGTCAGCTCAGTCTAGAAGAAGAGAAACAGAAGAAGCTTTAAAGACCTTTTTTGTGATTCCATGACTTTTAAATGACAGTCATCCGTTAGTTGACGCAGGGCCGTCAGTGAGCATCTGTAGCTTTAGTTTCTGCGGTGTGTTCCACACTCATGGCACTATTTGGCCCTTGTCGGCTTTTGTTTTGAGCGATTCAGCATGTTGAATTGGCGTCAAAGACAATGGACCCCGTCAGCAAATTACATCATTTTGATTGGCAGTTCAGCACAGTCCATGTGAGGAGAAATGGAAGTGAGGAATGTAAACAAACTGCTCTAATTTAAGAGGACATGAAATCACAACAAACTCGTATATTTGGTAAGATTTTGTTTTCAGCCATTGACCTCTTAAGCAGAAACAGTTTGTGAATGTTTGTGTTCATGTCTTTCAACATCGGGTTGTATTGGTAATGTACAAACTTGCTAACCAGCATATTTAATCTGTCTTGTCAGACTTACGGTTTCCCTTTTAGTGACGAACACAGACTACTGCTGCCTGCTGGTATGGAGAGTTATTTCCTCTCATGCAGATGCAGAATATATGTGCTAGTTGGTCATTGGCTGGAGTCTGCAGTGTGTTACTTTTTGGCTGAGGGGATGCAACAGTTGGCCTTATTCACCACCAGTTCTTTGATGTCAGTTTGGTGTGTCTGGGACTTTACTCGTCTCTTGCTGAGAACAGGTTAAAACAGACACTTACGAAACTTTAATTCCTGCTTGGCAGCCTCTTACTTCTGCATCACCTTATCTGTGTCTCTAAACACCTTGAAGTGATCTACTCGTGTTCCTTTGCCTGAATATCTCAACAACTACAAAACCAAATAACTGAATGCTAGATCTTAAGTGTTTGTCTTGAAGACATTTACTTGGGGACACGTGGCTGTTGCTTGTCAGACATCTAAGCCGTGACCCTTCAGCGTGAGGTCAGAGTTTTAATCCTATAGGCCACCTTTGCCTTGGAGGCAGGTCCTTGCCGGTGGGCTTGTCTGAGGACACCTCGTCTTTACTCTGATGTCAGGAGACAGGCTCCTCCTGTGGCTCTCCTTATCTGGATCCGTGGGGCAGCTCATCGGCCTCAGGAGCAGCAATCAACCTGCTCGTCTTCTGGGGCTGAATAATCACACATACACCAGGAGAGGATGAGATGGAAAGCCTGCCAATCAGCAACCAAGAAATTAAATATTTCCACACATGCTGTTACTTTAACGGGGGATATTAAACACATGTGGACATGTTTCTTAGGGCAAATATTCTGTTCATTTAATCATGCTTTTGCAACACTAGTATGAGGCCAACATGTTCGCTGTTCACTGTCATTTATGTCTTTCTTTTTGTTTGTTTTTCTCTCTTCTGTAGTTCCTGTGTTTGAAGAACATCCGGACATTCCTCAAGGTGTGCCATGACAAGTTTGGCCTGCGCAACAGTGAGCTGTTTGACCCTTTTGACCTCTTCGATGTCAGGGACTTCGGCAAGGTAAGTTAAACACTAGACATGTGATGGATGCTTCACTTCCCAGCCTCCAAAAAAAAAAAAAAAAAATCCAACTCTGCGCTGGAAATGACACTGTGATCAGCCCAAAAACGGTGCTGCCCATAGGCTACATTCTAACTACAGCGTGCGCTCAGAGACATGACGCTGCTTGTGTCCCTGATAATATCATTTACAGCAGGAGTGATGTCCTTCTCTTGTCAGATGAAAAGCTGAGAAGTGATGTATGGTATTTTTAGATGGGCTGATATACTGTGTGCATGTGTGGTGCAGAAGTACAGACGCCTGGGTTCATCTACAGTATAGCACATCATGCCCCTGTGCTTTGCTTGGGTTTAAAGATAGTTCAAAGTCAAATCTGTCAGTTACATTAACTTCAATATGGAGCGTGGAGCTCAGATGAGCATTTGGTGTAACACTTCGGGGTCAGCAATCTCATCTCGTGTCACTAAGTGACTAAACACAACTCCGCTTTCTAACAGTCTGCTGCTAGAATGCGTAGAGGATGTGCGTGTTGGCTCAGCAGTAAAGGTAGCTGATTCACTCGCACATCATATTAGCTGAGTTTTTATGGGGTATTCAAGTGGAGATTTTTGTATTTATTAAATGGGTAATCTCAAGGCCAGTGCCCACAAGGTCTATTTTTACCCCCTTCATTCTGGGAGAGGTTGGGGACACGGACTCTAAGGAGACTGGAGTTGAACTGCTGCTCTTTTGTATTGAAAGGTGTGTTAGTATCCGATCAAGATGCCCCGTGGTTGCCCTCTTCTGGAGGTAGTCTGGGCATGTTTCTACCAGTTGGCTGTGACTGGCACAGACCCAGAAAACTCAGGAGGGGTGACATATCTCACGTGGCCTGGGAATGTGTCAGGATTCCTTGTGAGGAACCACATCTGGGTGCTCAGCCTGGATCACTGGTGGAAGATGGATGAATGGATGGATGCATGGAAATGTAGGTCTTGAAGTTTGTTGTGGTACATGTCATATATGTAATTAAGTACAAAAGAAGTAGTACAAAACTGCTGCAGTACACAAGGAAACGGCACAAAGTTACAACATCTTTTCTTTTCATGTGACTGAACATGAAAGGTACTGACTGTGGGTACAAAGCTTTCCATTGGCTGCCTGTCTCAAATGGTAACACGCTTCCTTCATTTTACTGTTTTAAGACTCTCTGCTGCTACGTGAAACTAGTCTGGTATAGTAGAGCTGCAGTGATTGATGAATCTCCAACTAATTTGATAATCTTTTAATTAGTTTGAGTATTTTTTAAGTAATAAAAGGTCTCTGATTCCTGCTTCTTAATGTAAATATTTTCTGGTTTCTTTGCTCCTCTATGACAATAAACTTAATTTCAATGGCTTGTGGACAAAACCAGAAATAAGGATGCCACTTTGGACTTTGGGAAAAAACTGATTTTTGGACATTTGTAAGACCAAACAACTAATCAATTAATAAACAAAATAATCGTCCAATTAATTGACAATGAAAAGTTGCAGACCTGTTGCAGACCTATTTCCATATGTAGTTTAAGCACGTGTACTCACAGCAACTTTCAAGCTAGCACCCTACACAAAAAAACATTTTTTGCAGTTACTAGGCAATTTAAACACCAACCTACCCATAATATTTTTGCAAGGGCACCATGCTGCATCCTGGACTTAGTGCTGCCCAAGGCAATTGTGATTAGTTTAAGGAATACAGACAAGCCAGAGCATCTTCTTCTCTTAGTGCCGACTTATGTTGGATTCAGCCACGCGTTTCTCCAGTGCTGGCAAAGCGTTAGATAGGCCTGGCTTTGCAAAACCACATGAAGGAGGAAACAAATGGGTGATAGTGGGGGGAAGGGTAGGCTGGTAATCCATAACCAGCATACCCTGTTGGCCTCAGCTTCTGAAAATGAATTGTTTCTCTCCAATTTTAATCCCTTTGACTGCAGTGTGCATTTGGGTGCGGCTACATAGGAGTAGATTCTTTCCAGGCTAGTAGGTTGTTACAACAAGCATCAGGGTCAGTATGATGTCATTAAATAGATGATGGCAGCTGATGCCACTGTGTCAGGGCTGCTGCTGTGGGATTGTTAATACTGTAGCTTTTTAGCTGATGGAAAGAACATGTAGAATTTGTACTCCAGCGACGGGGATTACTCTGCAGGTGAGATCTGAATAAACTGCATTAAATCTCGCTGTGATCGATTGCAAAGCGGATGCATTTGCAGAAAGTCATCCGCTCATTTATCTAATAGATCTAATTCAGCATATCCACTCTGTTCGCTTAGAGGGACCCAAGAAAGACGGAGAAAGAAAAGATGAGAGAGAGAAGAAAAAGAAGACAAGGACTCATTTGGCAGTTTGTAGATAAACCACAAGACGATGCCTGAGAGTCAATGAGCTCGCAGTGAACGGTATTAAAATCCAACAGCAGTCAGAATCAATCACATAGGCCCTCCATATGTCAATTTGGAAATTGCTTTTGTATGGTCGCAGCGGTGGCGGGCTTGTCTCACCATTGATTTTCCATTAAGGCCAAACATCACATTATAATATATTGAATTGAGCAGATCCCTACTAATGTGGCATACATTTAAATAGTGAGAATGCCTCATAGACGGGAGATTAAAGGGGGCTATTTTATTCATTCAGTTGGTCTCTCCAGTTATGCAGCTTGTCAATGCAGGTGCTCTTTCCTCTTTGTTACCTTGGCACAAAAGTTTCTTTGTGTGCACACTTGCTAACAAAAGGAGTTATAGCTTCCATCATATATATATATACATATCATATCATGCACCTATGCTTTCTATATAAATCTTTTATCTCCTTTGTTGTCATCTTATACAAAGCAAAGAAAAGGAAAGGCTTGGCAAAATAATTAGTTGGAAAGTGAAGCAGGTTAGGCACTTGTGCATTCAGTATTTTGATATTTGACTAGCATTTTGTTTCTATGAACAACTGCTAAAACATATCTTGATTCTAATATTTACATGTTTTTTATGAGTTCTGGTTGGATGACCTGTTCAGTGGCATTAGAGGATTTCCGGCTTACAATGGTTTGAACAATTAAAAATGAAATAATGCAATAGTTATAGGTGATGTATTTGTGAAATCCAATTTGTCTCCATTATGAGGTGAAGTAGAACGCCTGTGTTGTTTCTTTTAATGTTTTGCCTCTGGTGAAAAAGACAAAGCAAGAGAATAAAAGGAGAGAGAAACAGAGGAGATGTCTTCGTGAAAGGAAAGGAGGAACTCTGTGCGTCCCTGATGGCACTTCCTTCGGAAAACAAATTGGCTGTTTGCAAAGATAGAGCCCAAACTGTAGATTTTTAATCTCCTCTGGAAGAGTAGAATTAAAAGGTAGGACTTTGGGGAGAGGAGGTAAGATGGAGAGTTTTGATAGCAGCCTCCTCCATAAACATTAATCAGCCCCAGTCCACCTTTCATACCTCCACAGTGGCTGTCAGGGGCCCCAGAGTTCATCTCCCCTGGCCTCTGACTGCCATCTCTCCCTCTAATGATGCCTTTCCCAGGTCACATGCAAATAGAGACCGGGGCCAACAGGGGCCTAACGCTGAAAAAAAAAGTAATTGCCCCTTCAAAACCTCTTTCCATTGGGGCTAGTATCGAAACAGATGGAGCACATACCCTGCTCGATGCCCTCTGCTGATTTTTATTTTCATTACTTAACTCATTTCAACCAGGGATACCCTACGCCACACACCGCACTAGCTAGGGCTCCCTTGTTGCACTCTGTGTTCGCAGAGGGAGAAAGTAGCTGCTTGGTTTTAATGTACGTATCGCCACGTTTCTCCTCTTCGCACCCTAGCCCATCCCCCATCATTAGAAATTCATTATGACATCATTAAACCAATGAAATACAGCTTATTACAGTAGACCCCAGAGAAGGCTTTTATTTAAACACCTCCCTCCATCCGAACCCAGCCGCCTCGTTTCCCTTCTCCCAACCTATTTTAATTAGCCACCAAAGGAACATTGCTGTCATTTAAATGAACATGGCAATCAGTTTATTTGGCTGTTGCCATGATTAGCATAATTAGCCTGCACCTGTTAACCATCTATCAACAGTTTGGTAATTTTCCGTCTGTGACTGGAGAGCAGCGAAGGAAGGAAGCTTTCTGACAGATTTGCCGTCTTCATTAAAGGGAATAGCGTCATTTGTTTGGAATGCAGACAGTGTTGCTTGCATCAATTTCTATCTCATCTAAACAGCCTCGGCGTCATGCCTGACTGACTTGTGAAGTGTCACAGCCATCCAAGTCATGCTCATTGACTTGATAGTACAGAGTCAAGGTGAATGGATTTTATTTGTGCGCTGCATTTGAATGGAAATTAGTCCCTCAGTGTGAGCTCATTGTTTCTATGAAACAGCCATCACTTGGCAGGTGGTTCAGGTGACAGCCGGCAGATTTTGCAGCAAACGCGTTGTAATGATCTGTATATGTATTTGCATATTTTGCAGGTTTCCACTTTACAGCTATTCATCCTCCTTAAAACAGAGAAATCTTTGCTTTAGCGACCATAAGTGTGCAACTGCTTGTTCTTTGGATGAATTCACATATTTAATTGCAAGATATCTCAGATTTTTTTTGGTCTGCATCCCAGCCTAAAATCAGTTTACTTAACGAGTACACAAAACACACCTTGAAACAGATGGAGTTGTAATGTGAAGGAAACACACCAATCCCCTGATTTAATTTATACCAACTGCTCCCTTCTCAGCAGCTTTTCTTTCCTCCTCACTTCCCCCATCCATCTCTTCCCCTTCCTCACTGTCCTCCTCTCCCCACTCATTCATCTCACACCCACTCTCGCTCTGAGTATGTTGTGATAAGACTAAGCCAGCGGCAGGCAAACCACCATTGTGTCGGGGCGGCGTGATTGCCATTGGTCGGCGGTGTTTGATTACCCTCGCTGCTGCTCTGAATCCCGCGCACACTGAACTCTGCTCCTTTCATTTCCTTCCTGCGCTCTACGGCTAAAAATAGCTAGTTGCTTAGCATCCACGCCCAGTGCTACTAACATCTGGAACGTGCCTCAGCCACCGTTGGCCCGCCTGCCTGAATGCTATTTACTGAAGTTGGATTTAACCTCAGTCAGAAGCCCTCAGCCTGGCCCTGTGCTCCCTGTGAACACATGCAAATATGCAGAGTACAAGGAGCCTTTGCTGTCTTTACTGGCTTTGTAAGCCTTTGCAAAGCTTGCCATGTGTTAGTAGCTAGAAAAAGTCTAAATTAGCTTATTATGAGGCAAGATCTGAAGCTGTAAAGAAATTCATGGCCACTCATTCTTAATGACAGCTGGAGAAATGTGTGTGTCCTCTTTGACAAGACAAATTATACAAGGCTACTGAACAATGTCCATTCACTGCGGAGGGTTACGAGCACATTGCTATTGATTCACGCTGGTTTTTGGAATAAAAAAGAATAGCTGTAGAAAAGGTGGTGATCCATGCCTGTCAGACTGAGGCGGGGGAGAGTGCAGGAAGTGATGGAGGGAGGTTTAAGGGTCAAGCAGCCAGGGTCACTCACTCAGGTTAGCGCGTCCCCTTCCATTAGTGACCACGTCCTCAGCGGCAGTCCTTTACTGTCAAGGGCCAAGCAGATTTTTAAAGCGATGACTCAGTTACCTTGTCCGTCTGAGGGAAGTGAGTGGTTCAGTGAGGCTTATCACAGAAAATAATACTTGAGCCCTTGTTTAAATTTAGTTTGAATGTAGTTGAAATGAGGATATTTTTCTTAACAGGTGGATAAAACACCCTAAAAATAAGCTCTCACAAAGCTGTTGGTCAGTATTGGGCCATCAGTGAGCGTCTGTGGCCCTTATTTTGGAGGTTTGCCCTGCACCCTTGGCACAAGTCGACCCTTGTCTCTTGTTTTGGCTGATTCAGCATGTTAATTTAGCTTCTGAGCCCTTGGGGATTAAAATAAGCTTATGATATGAGATAAGATTATGTTTTTTAGCCATTGAGCTCTTTAGCAGAAATGTTTCGCATTGTTTTCGTTGTTGTTCGACAGCGTGTGTCAAATATCCTTCGTTCTTCAGCATCGGGTTGTGTTGTTAATGTGCTTACTTGCTAACTAGCATCTTGAATCGTCCTGTCCGTCTTGCATCAAATGTATTACAATAGAGTATTCTTACACAGTGGTATTGCTGCTTTTACTTACATAAAGGATCTGAATACCTCTTTCACTACTGCACACTGTTTCCCTTGATCCAACATTACACCCAGTGCTCCCCTAAGAGAGAATTTATCTCCATAAACATCTCTGGAAACACATCCGCCTGCCTCAGCAGACACTTTTGTGGCTTCTTCTTCTCTCCCTGTACCCTCTTACTTCACGCCCTGTCCATCAGGACCCCCCAACTGCAAGTTTTTACATAAAGCTTCCAAGACATGATCAATAATTCATTCCAAATGCCACAGTGCTGATGATAATTCTCCTGACATGAATTATAAATGGGAACTTCCTCCCCCTTCCTGTGTTTAGACCCCCTTCCATTTCTCCCTTCCATGCTCCACTCCCACGACCTCATTATTCCTGCAGCTCGTTACCGTGACATCCGCGGAAACAGGTGGTTGCTGAGCAATAGGTTGTCCGGGATACGGCTCAGGGATGCTGACTGTTGAAAGCTGTCCAGGTTTGCCGCTAGTTGTCTGAACTTACAGTACAGTCAAGATGAAATGTGATGGATTGGTGATGACATCTACTCCTACTCAGCCCAAACAGTCCACAGCGTTGTCTGGTTTGCGTGACGGGTGACAAAAAGCTTGAGGTCCAGACTGACCCGAAATGTGTCATTTGAATAAAATCCTAGTGCCATCTGTGTTCCCTCCAGCTGTTCCGTGCCCACCTGCTCTGTAGTGTGACTTTTCGGTCACACATGGAGGTCCCAATCTATGGAAGCACATTACAGTCCAAAAAGGAGAAAATAAATGGTGTGTTCTCATTATTATGAATTCTGTAACCCACATATTTGACTTGTACATATTCGTTATACGTCATACAGTGAACTTTTGCACATTCTTTGGACAGTATTTTGCACAGTCTTGTACAAAACTCTTCAGCTTTCCATTTTTAATTCATATATTGTCATCATGTCATCATATTGTCCGTTTTTTGTTGTCTTTTTTTATGCTTCTTGACTGTTTGCAGTACTGGATTTGATCTTTTTATTTTCTCTGTACTATTTTTATTGTTGTGCACCAAACGACAACCCCAGTCAGTTTTCCCCTTTCCTGTTGTACTTAGACTTGCTATGCGCTAGGCTCATCTATGTTGAAAAGGAAACTAGATTTTCAGGATGGTTATAAAGATGTGGCAAACTTCGTGAAGACATTACAATGTACATAGTCACATCTTAAGTTAGATAATATTGGCCTAATGCTAGTTTAACAGCTTGTTAAAGTAAAGCTGCATCAAGAGGAGTTAGTCTGTCAGATTATCGACATCAGTTAGGTTTGGTTCCTCATTTCTATGGTAATGTTAGAGAGATTTGGAAAGGGATAGTGTTGGTTGCTGACATATTTTGAAGAAGACACAAGTTATTGTTAGCCAGAAAAGATCACCAGAAAGGAAAAAGGGGGCATGAACATTGCAAGAGCAATGTTGACTGATAGTCTTTCATCCTCTGCATCTCCTTTCCGCTTTGTCATTGAGATTGGAAGCCTTAATGTGCATAAAAGTCAACATCAATATATCCTTCCATCGCAGGATTTAGCCCTTACTTTCTGTTTCTCAAAGTTAATTTGTCTGACGCCCAGAAACAATGACACTCAACTGCACCACCGGGCTAAAAGGAACCAGTGTCAATATTTTTCTGAAGTGGGATTTATACTTGTACTTCAAACCAACACCGTACCTACAGCCCTGCTAGTCGCTAGGCTAATTTATACAGTGTAAAATGCCATTGGCTTATGCTAATAATGTTAGCATGTTATATTTGTTTGGAAAGCATGTTGAGTATAAGACAGTTTGTTGAATGTTGCTGTTGTCCCTGGCTTCACATGAGTGGAGGAAAAGTCTGCTAGCTGCTAGGCTAATAAATACAATGTAAAATGCCATAGTTGTGTGCTACAAACATTAGCATGTTGTATTTTTGGGGGAAATGTTTCCAGCTAAAGACAAATGCTTTGTCTGTTGCTACGAGTTATAAAGAAGCCGATTTGTGTATATGTGTGTTTGAAATTGTCTCCATGTTTAATGTGTGTTTTGAATCAACTAAACTTTACAGCACTTCACAGAAACCCCGTCGCCAACTAGTGTTTTGGAGATGTAACTGCAGAGTGACACAGACACAACACCGCACAAGTATAAATGCTCACAACGGCGTAGGCCACGTGCGTAGGCCATGGTATAGGCTCTGCATAAAGCTGACACACAAGTATAAATCCTGCTTTAGCTTAGCAACAGTAACTAAAGAGGGGATGGGACTTAGGAAGAATCAATTGTAAGAAACCTCAGTCAGATTGCAACATCTTGATCACATAGTCTTGCGATCTGTACCCCCGATTACAAACTAATGTTAATAATGCCAACCATTTTCCCTAATTACAAGGAAGGGGTTTTATAATCACAAGATCATGATATAGCTTTTCTTGTTTTGTGTTATTCTAAGTCATACTAATCTAATACAGAATTCATATTGACAAGGAAATGTCTTTCTCCCTGCGGTAATATGAACGTGTTTCCTTACCATTCGTAGCTGTGCTAAAACTACTCTACTGTTGAAACAGAAGAAGCAGTACCTTCCAGTCAGTGGAGACGTTTTACTCTCAATAAGCACTTTGTCTTTATTCCTTTTTTTTCTCCGCTCCACTTTATTTCGGTACGGTTTTCCGTCTGACAGCAGCACACAACAGTGTCATTTGAATCCACCAGAAGAGAGAGAAGAAAAGCGATGAGCTGTATAAAAATCATTTATTGAACTGTTAAAGCCCGGTGCAGTCTGAATCCTATTGTGGAAATAATTGGCCTCTTTTGTTTTTGGTGACAGTGAGTGTTACTATGTGCTGCTAGACAAACTGATAGACACAGACAATGCGATTTGGCCCAAGCTCCGTGCTCAGCCTGGCTCTTTTGAAGTTTCTCAGCTCACTGGCATGCAGCGCAGTGTACCCAAAAGGCTGCTGAGGTGCGATCGCAACTCTCTCTCACCTTTTGGATTGCGAGTCAGTGGTCACTGGAGGGGGTGCCCCTGTTTTTGGGTTTGTGTCTTTGGAGCGCTGCAGGACTAAAGTGGGGGGACAAAGAGGAAGAGCCCCCACCGAGCAGGAGTCTCTGAATTCCTTGCAGCCGGTGTGAGCTCTCATTATTTCTCCTCCCCTGATTCCTCCCTCCGAGGCCCCACAGGCACGTCGATGATGGACAGGTACATTCTCTGAGGAATCACTGGCATGAAAAAAGAAGAAAATCACCAAAAAGGGAGAACGTCCTCAATCATTTTTTCGTTGCACAGGGATTACTCTCATACGGAGCTGAGAGGCACACCCACGTGGCTCATAAATCATACTTATTGTGCACAAATTTAAATGTGCATTTCAGTATACCTCTTAGATTATGTAATAACACCCCATTTGCCCTGAAATTGAAAATAATTTCCCCCAGTCTTCATTGTGTTATGCTGTAAACAGCAGCTCAGCACCTTGCACAAGATATTATTTTAGGAGACATTTGGCACACAGAGCACATAATGTCGAGGTAGCTTTGCCGGATCATCGGAATAAGCTGCTTTTCAAAAACCATGATTAAATCATGAGAGGTACCAAATGGCAGCGTGTCACGTAAAAAGAATCCTCTGTGTTTGTTGACAAGGGGGCTTCACTGGCAAAATACTCTGGAAAAAAAACAGACAGATTGCACAGACAGCTCTCTGAATTAAATCAGAGTGTTGTCTTTGAGTTTTAGATTTTTTTTTTATACTACACTGTCAACATTGGTATTAAGAGGAAAGAGCAGACAGATTTGTAGTATTAGATGGCACAGCTAGGAAGTAATACTCTGCCAGTTAGTTGCACTCTAGAAGTGTTAATGGACCATGTGTTCACTGACATGTGCGTCAGCAAGTCGTTAGGGCTTGGCTTGGCTCCTAAGAGATGTGAACATGAGTTGGATGTTACAATTTCAATATTTCAGGAGATAGGACAGAGCATCATGTAAACATGATCCCAGCTGCATACTACATACAAATTATGGCAATGTTCTCTCACTGGAAAAAGGCAACATGAGGTGTTTTAAGGCCCAAACACACCAAACTGAACTGAACTGAACTAGTGGCAACAAAGGGGACTGTTGTGTTGCCTAGCGTCGTCTCCCAACTGGTGGGTTGTGGTCCAAAAGTGAGTCACAGGTCCATGCTAAATGGACCGCAAGTGACTTGTAAAGTGTCAAGTTTGTAAAAAATACTCTTGTACTTGAAGTACAGTGAATTTAAGGACATTTATGGAATAAAGTCTGTGTTTCATATTGGTAAGTCTAAAGTAGTTGTGCGTTCTCTTCAAGATGTGAAGTGTTTAAATTGGATAAGCACTGTTCCAAAAGTTGCATTTTGACAGATACAGTCTTAGCGTATCACTTCCTGTCACTACAAAACAGCAAAGTACATTGACTTCTGGTACATAATTTGCCACAAATGTCCACTGCCAATACTAAACATATTGTGTCTTTCAGGACATAGCTGAAGTTCCACTCTAATCATGAGATACTGACTGTATCAAAACAGAATCAAAGACCCAAAACCTCAGTCCCCCACAGGATGAAACCGATTAAACTGCAGATGACCCGTTGAACACTCGCAGAAGCTGAAAACTAGATTTTGCTGCCATGATGATAATACAAAGACCCAGCGTAACCTTTTTCCATATCCGTCCAACAGGTTCAGTCGGGCACGTAAACAAAGGATTATCGCATGCTCTGAACAGAAATGACTGTGTCAGGCATGCGTGACCATAGAAGTGGAAATAACCACTTTACTCAATTGGAACAGTCTATGGCAGTCATTAAATTTGTCATTGCTTTTTATATGTTCCAGTTCATCAACAGGAGCACATCAAAGTGCTAGATGACATACACAGGGGCACAGGCAGAGATGGACACACAACACACACCTCTGACACACACATGCACACGCACTGAAGCCTAGGGCCATAAAGTTTCTGTTGAAGCCAGTGCTCTCTGATTCCTCCTATCAAAGGGCTGTAAAATGGAAATTAGCCTGAATGGATGACACGATCTCTCATTACCTGCGGCATGTATTATAGAAAGTTGCAGCAATGCATTTGACTCGACTTGATGGCGGCTGATACGAGCAAGATGCTCCAGCCCACTTACCTTTTACAGATCCTATTAATCCACACTCGTCCTGCTGCAGCATCACCTTTCTCTGCCAGATTCTGCATCATATGCTCAAGATGTTCCCCGTTGCTTCATTTTCTCACCCTTTTATCCCATCGTACTCTCATTGTGCAGCTCTTCCTCCCACCAGATTTCATGTTCTCACATTTCTTTCTCACCTCTGATCCCTTTTTGCTTGCGATTATTGTGTTTTTACCCGTGGCTGTGGCTTGTGTTCAGCATGGCACATGGTAATTTGATACGGCCGATAAAAAGCTAGCAGCAAGGCTCCTTATTGTGCGGTGTTGGGGAGCTTGCCAGGTGTTATAAATGCCCCCTGCAGCGGCCACTAAACTGATGCCTTCCTCCTTGCCTCTATTCATTTATTTCCCTGCAGGTGCCTCATAGCAGGTAGTAATGATGCACAGCCCTTATGTGGCCAATGGGGTGGACTGCCTGATGTGTAGGTAAAGGTAAAACTTACCCCACTTAGGGAATACCACCCATATTTTGAGCATGGAGAGCGTTAGCCCAGGAAAGACAGTATTATAAAATGCTAGATTTTTATGGTGTTGAGAGACACTGTTCTCCCAAAATGTAATAAGCAACACAAATACAACAAAAAAGAAAAGTAAGAAGGGAAATGTAAAATAGAGATGCTTAGTAGTATTTGTCTGGAGTGGAAATGTTCAAACTGGTTTGATGCTAAACACTGGACCAGACCAGTATACCGAATTTTACCTGATGTCATTGCTCCTGAGTAGAACATAATGCACCATGTCCCTCGAGCAAATGAGCAGCAGACAGATGAGTGAGCCTATTAGCTATCGTCCTTTTTTAAACAGAAAACACACATTTAATATTGTTGTAAATAATGTAAATGATAATATAGCCAACAGCGAGTAGCCTAGCTTGTCATTAGCAAGGGTCATTTAGCTCACCAGAAACTTTCAGCTCCCTGGCAATCTTTCTCCAGCCAGCCTCCAACTCCTTTTGGTTTTTGGAGTGAAATACGAAGGTATAGGATCGATCATTTCTTATCTTAACTTCATGAATCAACCATTCTTCAGAATTATGTCATAATAACAAATGACGATTAGCTAGTTTGCATAAATTCAAACCAATTTAAGCTCATACACCTGACTGGATTGGATCAGGACCCAACTCTAGTGCCCAGGAGACTGGCTTGTAAACAAACAAAATAGTGGTTTTGATGAATTAGATGCATATTTTACATTTTCACCAACTTTCAAGAAGGACGAGACAGATCTTTTTAGGTTAACAGAAAAGCCCGTCTGACATGGATTTTTTGGTAATACTGACAGTGATGTTGGAGAATATGAAAAGGAACGTTTTTCATATGTAACTTTTATTATCAGAGACAACAGTAACCTTAGGGCTACATTTTAAAGATCTTCCATGTTGTAGGACTTGCATTTAATTATTAGAGTGTTGGAGTACTTGCAAAATTGGGAAAAGGAAAACAAAGTCAAATTTGAAATGCATTTATTGAACAACCAGGCTTATCCATACATTCATAGTTAAAAAAAAAAAAAAAGAAGAAAAATCAGGAAACTTTCTGTTGCTGCCTTTACATTGGTTAGACACAGCACTAAAGGACCACCTCTGGAGTCTGCAGGCACCCTTCTCATGAGCTGTTCAACATCTGCCAGGTTAGCATGAGCTAGCAAAGCAGCAGCAGCTAACATCTGACACTGAGTCTTTAAATGTCCAAACTATTTGACGCTGTCGTTAAACCTGTTGATAACCGTAAATAAATAAAAATGTGTGATGCTAACTGTTAGCCTTGCCACTGTGTGTGTGGATGCAACTCTCACCAACTGTTCCCCAGCACAGACCTCACACTCCTAGTTTCACATGATGAACAGAGGAGTCTTAGTGCTAACAAACCGATACCAGTGATAACCTGTGATATCTGGGATAACCTGATACTGGCCCACCAAGAAGTTGTTTCTTACTGCAGGAGTTCAGTAACAAAGTGAAAACAAAGTGGGGAGAATACAGATGTTTTTGCACATGCATTATATATCAAATACTGTACCTGTGTCTGACTGCAGACTGACTCTAGAAGACTTGTTTAAAATATGGAAGGATGTATTCAGCAAGCAGAGACAGACCATTGCTGACATATTCTCCAACCTCTGACTCAGTTAGACAGCCTCCAGAACATAATACTCGTGCTTGGCTTCATCTGTGCGATTGTGTGTGTGCACGCCATGCCCCCATGCTGCGTTCCGTCTGCCTCGGCCGCAATTACCAGTAGAGAGAGTGCCCATAGCTACCTGCTCATCATCCCAGAGCCGGAGCCCAGCCCCGGACAAAGCACACACAGCAGCTCCTGCCAGAGACTGCATTATGGAGATTAGGGTGAAAGATTGACAAAGAGGCAGAGAGAGGTGGAGGGAGACGGGCTCGATGAGAGCAGCGAGGCTTCGGGGAAGGGAAATTAGTTTGCTTCTGGATGGTCCCCCAAGGCTCAAGAAGAAGGGGAGAGAAAGACAGAGGGATTAGGAGAGGGAGGAAGAGGTAGAGATGTAGGAAAACAGACAGCGAGTGAGTGAGGGACAAAAACAAACTAATCTTGCTTAGTCAGATATCTGTCTCGTCAAGCTTGCAGAGGTCTGGAGCAGTTCTGAAACGATTGGAAAACTAATCAACAACAATTCTGAGGAGCAATTTATTGAGTATCAAGCAAAAAAGCAATCATTCTCTAGTTTCAGCTTCTGAGATGAGAGGTTGCTTTTCTCAGTTTTGTGTCATTAAAATTTGAGCTTATTTCAAATTTGAGGATGCCACGTGTCAGAGAACTTGTCATGTTTTTTTTTTTCCTCACTAAGTTACTATTTGAGGGATGAAATTATTAATTGGAAAATTAAATGATGGTGAAAACTGTTTGGTTTTTATTGATTTTGTGTAATTCTGCCATTTTTCAAACCAGCTTCTGTACTGGGGTATCTTCAGACCTCTGGGGTCTGCTTGATGGGAAGAGAGATGTGATTATGCAAGATAAAGACAGACAGAGACGTGAAGTGAGAGGACACCCACAGAGAAACAAGGAACCGGAGGTGACACAGGCTGACGCCCAGACAAAAACACTGCCAGACGGAGGTCCGGTGTTTGACAGCAGAAAGAATGTTGGAAAAGAACAAAGTTCGAGGTAGAAAGAAAGAAATGCAGACAGGAATAGACACGCTAATTGCAGAATATTGAAATAAGAGCGTAAGAAAGAAAGATAAAAACCTTCTCGAGGGCGTAATGGAGACAGAGAAAAGACAGAGCGAATGAAGAGTGACATCGCCGTCATTGCCTATTGCTGTGAGAGTGCGTTCACTCAGCTGGGCACCTTAGTGCCCTTTGTGATGAAGGAGAGTGGTTTCAGTGCAGACAATGGGGGGGGGATAGCAAGCTTATGGCCAGGCTGGGCCTCTGTCAGCCTAAATGGCAACAATCAATAATCCCCTCAGTCAGTTTCACCCTGAGAGGGCTGGAGCTGGAGCTGCAGTGATGCCCACAGTGCTGAGATGTCTGTGTGTGTGTCTGCATGTGTGTGTGTGTCTGCATGTGACTTTATGTATCACATAAATATTTCTTTATGTTGTAGGCCAGTGGTTCCCAACCCGTGGGTCAGGATCCCCCAAAGGTTCACAAGATGAATAGGAAAGGAAAAGATATTTTCTGCTACATAGAATTTGGTTCATTTTTCAGATGTTTTTTTCTAATCTCAGCCTTTTTCCTTTGAAATACTGGATAGTTGTATTTATTCTGTGAATGCAAACAGTAAAAGAATGATGCAACTTGTAGGGTTTGCAAACAGACATCAGGGCTGCAGCTACCAATTATCTTTACTGTCCAGTAGTGTTTTTTTAAATGAATTGTGTGATCTACAACCCTCCAGAAAACAGAATGAAACAGTTTGTCAGACAGTATGTTCACATCAGAGAAAATTGGATTATTATACTAAAACTGGGCTTTTGAAATACTTATAAACATGCTGGTCCAACTGAAATCGTACTACAGCAAATTTCTCAAAGTCACACCCAGAATGCGATTTGGAGTTGAATTACTCCTGCAGTTATACAGTCGGTCGGACCCCAAGTTGCCAAGGCGCTCCGTGCATGCTCCACAGTCAGATCGCTTTAAAGGTGTAAGAGCAGAAGGAGCCGGTAACAACATGGCAGAAGAGCTGTGCATTTTTAGACAGACAAAATGTACAGAGCTGTTGTCATACACCATGGTACCAGTTTGCCTCTAGTTAACCGTAGCCTGCTTGTTTATCAGTTGTTTGGTCTGTGATGTTTTAGGTCAACCGGAAAAAGTTCCAATACTAACAAGCAAAAAGGGGGCATGTCGCCAGTTATCATGGTGGAGTCGGACATACTACAGTCAATAAATCGATCCCCCTCTGGTGCTTGTACACTGGTACAAGGACAATTGTCCAATTCAGTGACCTAGTCGAACTGTAACTGTGCATATAAACGTCTGTCCACCTTTGCATGTTAAGATTCTTTATATCAGTGGTTCCTAACTGGTGGGTCGCAGTCCAAAAGTGGGTCACGAGTCCATTCTGAATGAACCGTAAGTGACTCATGAATGTGTCAAGTTTTTAACAAACACACTTTATCTTTTAAGTACAGTCGATTTCTGCCACAGCATTTATTTAGAAGTATTGTTTCCTGCTGTGGAGTGAGTGACTAATGGACAACTACTTAACAGAGATGGCAAACTAGCTCGAGGACATGGCCAAACGCAAGTATGACACTAAATGTTTTAAACTGTGTCGACCAGTTGGGAGCCACTGATTTATACTGTCCAATCAACAGTTCAAACCCTCCAAATATTTAATTTAAAAGTATGCAAAAGCAGCAGCAGCAGTACATTCTCATATTTGAGAAGCTATATCAGTGAATATTTGGAGAAAATATCTATTAATGCTTTCGACTATTGAAAAAGTTGACTTTCAAATGACTCGATTTATTCACTAATCATTTCAGCACTAGTAAATGTTGCTTTGCTTCAAAGAATGACTGGCTGTAAAGGTTTGGAACTGATTTAAGCAAAGACCCTACCAGTGCAGTATCAGGTGCAACTCTGTGGTCAGACCTTAATTGGAGTAGAAATAATTCTTGTTCAGGTTGTTTATGCACTCCAGTTTCCTCTTGGAAAGAGAATCGTTTGTTGTCAAGTTCAGCCCGGTGGGATTTGCACTATGCAGCACAAGGTGCAAAGCTTTGCACAGCATTAAAGGCCGAAGCAAAAAATCGCCGTCTGCCCACACCTGCAGCACTGCTCCAGTATGGACTGGAGTGTTTTTAGAAGTCCGACACACTCAAACACTCAAACGCACACACAGTGGAGACTTTGTTAGTCTGCTGGCACAGTCGGGCTTCCCAGTACAGCATGTTTCCACCCTGACGAGAACAGTGTGGCCGTTGTGCGTGTGGTTGCAGCATTGTGCGGACACATGCATGCAGCCAGTAGTCACACTGGATTGTATTCATTACAGGGAGATGGTCGGAGACTACCACTTAGCATAGTTCACTGTCAATAGAGGAGTTGTGTCTGAAAATGGGATGTCTGCCATTGGAGTAAAGTCACAGTTTAACTCAAAAATATATGTACCATATTTAAAGCTGTCCAGCATCTTTACTGGTGGCTTTTTTGTATTGATTGACAAGCTATTTAAGGAAGAAAACAATAGTTAGTTGTTGTAATTGGTGCATTTTTGTGATGTTCTCCTGATGTTTGGCTGCAGAACACACTTTCCTCAGGGGAATGATGAAGCTTGTTAGTTAAGTAAAGCTAATTCATAATGTTTTTGAGGTCGTTTGAATGCAGGTCTGAAGTGGGAAAACAAACCAGGAGCAGCATCCAAACCCTGAAAGTTAAGCGTGACATGCAAACAAAGGAAACTTACTCCACTGAATATCACAGCAGTAGTGGGCACATTATAAAGCAACTCAGCTTCCCCTAAGCCAAGTCTCTGCCACACACACATTTTTTTTTCTAGAAAGAGAGCAAGCTGCTGGGCTGCACTGTTCTGCTGGCAGTTTAATATATCACCTCCTCCTTCTGGCTTTTCCAATATCACTTGGTTCTTGTTGTTTTCGGAAGGGTTTCTGAGCTCATTCTGTGCTGCGCTGAGGGATGTTTAACGGCATCTGAAAGCCCAGATCATCCTTTTTTTCTTCTTCTTCTTCATTTTAGACTGTTGTGGGTTGAGCCTGGCTCCCAGAAATGGAAAATCATTCCAGTGCAGAAAGTCTTACGGACTATAGAGAGTTGTTTCCTCTTTCTCCCAGTGTGAAAACTGCGGCATTGATCTCGCTCCCCGGGTGTCCGCACTGCACAAGTTGTAGCCAGAGCTGAGGCAGGGGGCGATGCTATGGCTCATAAACACAGGGCACACACACAAATGGAAAGCCCCATGCCACACATGGAGACAGACTGTATATGCATTTAGTCGCATTCAGATGTTCACATAGAAACATAAAAATGCAAACAGGCATGAAGTCACACATGCACTTTCTGACTTTTTATTGCTCTTGACATGACTTCATTTGACTCAAGTGACTCAGTTGAAGGGAACATCATGTCTTTAGCCTGAAGTGTGTGTGTCGGGCTGTGTGAACGACCAGGAAAGGCCTCTTTGTCCAGGCGTGACTCAGCCAGTACGGGTGTATAGTGAGCTTATAGACACACTAACAGGGAGTTGAATGATTTACTACTTGACACCATGCAGCAGTTTGTAAGAGGAAGCTGAAACAAAAGAAGTAAAAGGAATTAACACGATATCATCTGCTGAAATAATCTGAGAAGGATGTTTGGTTAATGATTGTACCATATATCATCTTGTAGAAAACAGTATTGCAACTTTTTTTCAGAATATAATGTAACATTTAATGTAACAAGACCTTGAATGTCCAGTTTTTGTTTTTCTTGACCCCTAAAGGATCAGTCTAGACCATGAGATTGACATGTTTACTTTTAGGTGAAATATCTTGACAACTATAAAGTGAAATGTGATAGAGACATTACAGGTCCTTACAGGATCATTTCTGATCTGCTGACGTTAAATCAAGCGCAATCATCAAGTCCAAATTCGTATTACTTTTTGCACCTGCTAAATATTAGCATGTTAGCGTTGTCATTGGGAACATGTTAGCATGTTGACGTCAGCATTGCAACCAAATCACTGCTGTCCCTATAAGTACAGCGTCATAGAGCTTCTAGCATGATTCATTGAGTTTGTGGCTGAAATTTTTGTGTATTCAGTACCTGGATTTATGATGTTACCCTTTTTAGCTGACATCTTATTAGAATAGAATAGAATGAAGTAAATGTTAATGCCCACCAGGACAGAAATTTGTCTGTAGTTCTCCACAAAAAACAATAACAGAAAAAGAGGATGTGCAGTTAGTAAAACATGTCCTCCTGAGACTCTGTGTCCTTGTAAGAGGACATCACATTTTGGGTTTAACATGCTTCATTCTACTCAACCTAGACCTGTTGTGCTTGTTCGTGGACACTTTTTGTGTCATGTAGTGGTAGCAAGAGCACAATACACTAATCCATGTAAAAACAAGATGGCAGCCATCTCTGCCAAGTCTTGGAACCCATCGATTTGATTTGGGCAGAGGAGGCGAATTTCCGCTTCCTACTTCCATTTATATAAGTAAATATGCTGAACCATTGCGATGGATTCAGAGTTTGCAGTGACGCCAGTTATGTTCTGCCTCGTTAGTTCACCGCACGGCCATTTAACCTGGCAACAACTGCACCCTGCTCAAATGTGATTGGTCAATATCACTGAATGTAGAGTCTGTATAGAGACTAGTCTGCAGCTGATCCCAACACGAAAGCGGACAAGGTCTAAAACCTGATCAGATTTTATGATTGAAACTTGCTTATGAATGTTTATAGTGTGATGTGGCAACAAATTTTAGCAACAGTAACAAGCTAAGACACTGTTAATTTGGAAGTACTCGTTTGGAGACATTGGGACTTTATTATTGTCACGTTTGAGGACTCTGGGACTAATTATCGTTGACAATGTTAATTTTTTTTATACTCACTGGTTCTTACTTATCCCAAATAGCTAGGGGAAATTGAAAATGCATACCAAACAAAAGTTCCGGGCTAGGAGGATATAGACAAGGTCATTAAAAACAGTTCATGTCAGTGTCTCTGGCTTGAATCTCAACATTCACGTTGCTGAGTTAAGAATATTTATAGTGCTTGGGATGAAGAACTTCTAATACAATAATACATTAGGAGGCAATTCAGGCATTAATGATAAACCAAAAAGAAGATGATGTGGTTAAAAATCCAAAGAAGCAGGTACACACAAAGACGCAACTTGTTGAGAGAGAGAGAGTCTAAATCATTTTGAACTAAATGTGTAGTTAACATCTCCACATTCCCACTTAGACTGAAATTTGAACTGTCATCGACAAGAGCATTTTTTGAGAAGAAATGTAATCCTCTGAACCCTGCAAAAACGGCTTCAAAACTAAATCCTTGTCTAACCCTCTTCGAATAAGTTCAGAATACTAAAATGTGGTCCTTTTTGGGTATTTAATTTTTATGGACTTGTACAAAAGCTAACATATGCAGCTGGCTTGAAGGTAGAACACAATCTCCGCATTTAAAGGTTAGCATCAGAGTTAACCTCAAGACTTAGAGTTCAGCTTGAGTTCAGCCCCATGGGCTACAAACTCAACCCAAGCTCACTCCCAACATTTTTAAAATCACAGTAAAATATCAAAAACAAAGAAAAAACGGAAACTGAGTCTATTAGGTTTTGTGTTGTCCTGGTGCTCTTACCCACAACAAGCCCTTTAAAACACGTTGACTCATATCAAAGCGCCGCTCTGCTCAACTAAACATTTTCATTTGCCCTGAACAACAGCATGGATACCTTTGTATTTACTCAGCACTTTGATGTAAAATGCAGTGATATTTCACCTCATATGCTGAGGCAATGCAGGGGAAAGTAATGAGATTTATGTAGCCTGGGGAAATGAAGAGCTCTCAGGTTTTTCAAAGTCCTAACGTCTTGTTTTTGAGTGGGTTGCCCCCTCTCTCTCTCCCGTCTGTGTACATCCTGTGTATTCCCTTTCTGTTATATGTGCAGCTAGAAAACAGTGGAGCGAGGATTTATTTATGATGGCTGAGACTCTTTATCCTTGAAGGACAGTTTGTTGTATTTGTTTTTAACAACTGCAGCAGCTGAATATGGAAATGTTTTTCTTGTGGTCTTGAAATTATGAGTATATCTGTCGGCATTGTCGAATGGAGATGGATTATTCATAGCTGACGTCTGTACGGCACAGCTGCTGCAGTATTTACTGTAGCCTCTGCATCATTAGATATTGCTGCAAAGTCATTATGCAGGTGGATGGACAGGGGGCTGACCTGGGGCAGCTAAGCTAAGATAATCCGCCTGCATGGGAAGGCAGGGGAGGGAGGAGTCCCCGTGTGCAGAGGTCAGCACCCGCCGCAGTTCCACCCATGTAGGGCGCTTTGTGTCAGAGGAAGCTCAGACGGGTGTCTCGGCACCTTCACACGTGACCTCGACACACTTTCTGACTCACCTGCATTCCAAGATTTCCTGCTTTGGTCTCAACATTATGAGCCGCCCTTTTGATACCGATGCATATTCACTTCTGTAACTTCTGCCACCACCAAAACACAACGGAGGAAAATCAAATTTTGTTTTGTGGTTCTTGAAGCATTGAAACATCACACTGAAGCATGTTAACAACAGCTTGTTTTTCTTGTAACCTTGGGCCGAGTTGTTGACCGAACCTGTGTTCAAACATTGTGCCTTCAAGACAACGTAAAAACATGTCAGGCTTGGATTTTAGTTACTTAAGAGCAATGTTTTCCCTAGTTCCAGAGGGTATTTCTTAAAGTGCATTTTGCTGTCAGAAAGCTGCTGGTTTTAAGAGACCTGCTGTGAGGAATTGTGCGTATAATCCTAAGTTCCAACAGAGCTCTAACAGTACTGGCTTTTTGAGGCTGATACCATTACAAAATTCTGATATTATTTGTCATACATTAGCACATAACATAAGGAAACACTACATTAGATTCGGGCACATACTTGGTCTCTAGGGGTCGCTGTGGCTCAGAGGGTAGAGTGGGCTGTCTGTTAATTGGAAGATGAGCGATTCGATCCCCAGCTCCTCCAGTCCACACGTTGAAGCATCCTTGGGCAAGATACTGCTCCCTGGGGCTGTTCCATTGGTGTATGAGTGCATGTGAATGGTAACTGAGTAGCAGGATAGTAGCTATCATGTATTGTAGACCATGACACCTGTGCGTGAATGGGTGATTGTGACACGCACATGAAAACACTTCAGTCAAGAACACTTAGTCAAAGAAAACTTTCTTTCCATTTGCATTATTATGTTTGGCTGTATGGCTAAGGTGCATAAAATCCACTGGCAATGTCCCTGGATTGACATCCACTGTGGACCTTTGTTGCGTTTCGTAGCTATCTCTCATATTTTTTGTTGTTTCTGAACTGTTTCTACACTGTTAGCTATCAAAAAAGACGGAAATTCAAAGTATCAGCGCCCTCTGGTGGACAAACTGTGTTATTGTAATATTATATCCACGTTATCTCATGTCTTTGGCATTTCTTCTCATTGGCTAACATATACACCAATAATATGTAAACTAGTATCGGTAGAACTTTATTACAGCACCACTCTCTCTAAATAATCATGTAACGGTGTGCTTTAGTGACCACTAACTCACAAGGACATTTTGTTAACTCTAACCCAGCTGGACAGTAGAACAGAGTCAAACTAAATCCAATATTATTAACTGCAGCTGCAAGGTTAGGACATAAGGGGACTGCAATATGCTCCCAGGTAATTTGTCACACAGTGATTTCCAAGTGCGACAACACCCAGGTGAAATTGTGTTTTGAAGTCCACACATGCCCACTCCGCCATCCTTCCCCATGTTGTTTATCTTTCTCCTCATACTGCAGTTTGATTGTAGTTTCGAAATAACTTTTGAAAAACCATCCTGAGATGAAAAGTCATTTGGTATTGATATGAGAAATGAGAAAAATGTACTTCTCGGGCCCGTGTTATAGGTGCATGTTGTATTGTGAACGAGTCACAATGTGGTGATCATTTTTCACTTTGTGGGGAGTTATAAAATGAAAGAACTCAATTATTGCATCCTGCAGCAAGTGGAGGGCGTTGATTCAACATTTTTCATGTGTGGGCTGCAGGGATAGATATTAAAAATGAGTAAAATCCTGGCTTCATTCTGGGTTTGAATATATTCCACCCAGGCTTCAAGTAGTTATAACTCCATATAACATTATGATACATTTTTCTTTTAATGTCAGCTAATATACACCCACATAGCAGCTTTGGAGCAGAAATATCTTTTCTCCGACCAAAAATGCACCCAACACCCAAACTGAGACACATATTAATTTGAGAATTATGTTCACCTTAAAATCCCCCATCACTCAGTTCAAGTGTTTTCTAATTATGACAGTGTTTCAGCGGTGAGAAATGGATTCGTTACATTTGCATGCTGATATGCTGTAGACCCATGATGTTAATAATGTCACTTGCTATCAGCTGTTGGAGAGCGATTGCCAGGAGCAGCTCTCTCTCGCTGAGGATGCTGGCCGCAACAGAGGACAGCGACACAGGCCTCTGCGACAGTGACGAGAGACAAAGAGACAGCACATGTCTCAGATTTACAATACAGCTTCCTCTTCTTCTCCTCCTCCTCCTCTTTTTCCACCTCTCCATCTCCCTCCACCCCAGGCTCCTGACCTTAATAGCAGCCTCTTTCCTGTATGACTGGGAGATATATAATCCAATAAGCACAGCGCCCCCGCCTGTGGCTGGGACCACCAAGCACACATATAAAAACTTGCTAAAAAAAAAACCTCTTGCACATGCTCATGCGAACAAGAAGGTGTGCAGTCGCTCATAAAGCTGGCGTCTTAGCACTTTTTTGTGAAAGAGCGGGGCATGAGGAAAAGCCCTGCAGGGAGAGTGAATAGTTGGAGGCAAGTTGTTTTCACTTCAATCTTTGTGACGTTTTAACTTATGCGAGCTGAACAGGATGTTGTCTTTGCCTCATTTGCTTGTACTTCCTGCTTAGGAAGGAGTGCTTGCTATTTATACATCTGCCCTCTGCTGTTTTTTATTTGCCCTCACTTGGTCAAGGAAATTCTTAACCTTCCAGAGCCCTCTACCATCTCTTGTTTAAGGCCAACCATTTCTCACAGCATGTCAGAGCCTTTTGGCGTCATCTGGGGTTTGATAAAGCCCCGCCCCCCAGCCGCAGATAGATAATGACTCTCCATATATATGTTTTTTCCGCATGTGGTTTCATTTATTAGCCTGTTTTGCTTCACTCCTTTGGTTTTCTGAAGAGCCACAAGGACCTAGGAGACTAAAAAAACAACTGAAAATACGCTTGGGTGGCAGAGGATCATCTCAGCAGGTGCGCGAGCATCTTCATAAAATCTTTGGCTGCATCGGTGTCTGATTTCCACAAATGTCACTCACCTTCAGCTTAACGTCATGTAGCCAGGGAGAAACACGGAGAAACAGGAGCAGAGAGACATGCAGACGAGATAAGACGAGGCCAAAAGAGAGCAAAAAGGAAGTAACATTCCCTGTGCATCTGCGAGAAAACACTTGTATACGTGTGAGAGTATCAGAGCCTCACACCCCTGGATAAAGGTCTCTAGTGGGTTGTTCTTGACACAGATGAATTCAAAGTCAACACAAGCTTTGGGCTGTTTTTCAAGGATGCTGGTTGTGGAAGTGGCATATAGGTTTTTGTCTTCTCCTCTCTGACAACTTCTGTCCTATTGTGATGGGAGCTGGCAGAGACAAACAGCCTGTCACAAAAACACCCTTGTCTGATACTTTTCCGTGAAGAAGAAAAACAAGATCATAGTGCTTTTCTTGCAACAAATTGCTGAGTCCATTTCAACGGTGTTATCCCCGGGTTCTTACTGGAAGCATTTCTATAAGGGGTATATGCTCTATCTGGACTGCTGACATAGCAGCATCAGCGGCAGCCTTAAATCTATTGTGCTCTGCAACAGCACAGACAATAAAAGGAAGGAAAATGCCACAGTGGGACATTGGTTTTAAAGCTACAAAGGAGCAGCAAAGTGTGTGAAACGGAGCGAAAAACCAAAGATATCTCAATGCTGCAGTAATCATCAGATGCTTTATTAAAACCGGCCCCGCCTAATTCAACTAATCTGGCCTGAATTGGCCAGGTACACTTGGGAATTGATTTGTTGAGCCCGGGAGCTGTCCCATAAATTGCAATGCTAATGGCAGGGCTGAGCGGGCTTCTATCCCTGATAAAGGCAGATTTAATGGAGATATTTCACATGGAATCATTTATCAGAGACTGACAGGCAGGCAGGAAGACTCCCACCCCCACCCTCCAAAAAAAATCTACACACACACATCCACACAAGCACCTTGATAGGCATGGGCTACATCCCGTCTGTCAGTGCTTGATCCATGACGATACAACTTTATCTGTCCCCAGCAGATTAACTTAACTCAGTTTGTTGGGAAATTAGACAAAAATGGGAAAAAAACAAGCTGGAGCATATTTATATCAGGGTGCATCAGAGCTCATTTTTGGCACTACTGGTCCGTGACGGTGGACAGACAGCGAGGAAAACAGGCTGTGAGATTTTTTAAAATGCTAGAGAGGATGCATTTGAAGCAAGTCATAGATCACTGATAAAATCTGACAGCGCAATACAAATATGGCTGTAGCCAAGCACAGAGAGGCATTGTTATGCAGGGGGCACACATGTGCACTCATGTTTGTAAGCAATACAATTCATAATGCTGTTGTCTATTGTGCTTTTTTTCAGAAATATCCATATTGACTCGTACAAGATAGATGTCATAGCTTTTGCGAGCACTGAAATGCTAAGAGTATACAAGAGTGTAATGCGATAGAGCAGAAACAGAAAGGAGGTACATGTTGTAACCCCAGCTCTATGACTACACTGAGTACAGCCTATAAGGATTCTGTAAGCTCAGGCGCTCGCCTTCATGAAGGTGCACACCAAGAGTTTGCACATGCATGCGAACCCAGAAGACATGCAGGTTAATTGGTGACTCAAAATTGTCCGTAGGTGTGAATGGTTGTCTGTCTCTATGTGTCAGCCCTGTGATAGTCTGGTGACCTGTCCAGGGTGAACCCCGCCTCTCGCCCAATGTCAGCTGGGATAGGCTCCAGCCGCCCCGCAACCCCTCAAGAGGATAAGCGGATACGAAAATAGATGGATGGATGTTCAGTCCATCACCAGCATTTATTTTGTCAGGTTTTTGTCATGCATTTTTTATTTTTATTTCTTCTGATCATTTTGAGATTTCAGCTGTTCCCATGTTTGTTGTGTACGGTTACTATGGTCACAGGTGTTGTTCTCACCTTTTGCGCGGCTACCGAACAAAGCGTTGCTTACATGTTCACATACACAGTGTCCTGTTGCTATGCAGAAAACACAACAGACTGACTCTCCTCACTTAACACCACTCATCATTCCCAAACTCCTACCTGTGCTGTCTTCTGCAGAGCAGCTAAACACTGAGCCAACAGCTGAGAGTTATTGTCAGGGTTTGGAGTTTAAATTTCTAAATGCGCTGTATTGATTACTATGACACATCTACTGCCAGCAATGGGAGAGGCTACAACTGTCTTCAATAAAGCATATATTGTTTTTGATACATGTACTTAAGCTTAGATTGTAAATCTAAAAGACATAATCAATGTGCCAAGGCTGGATGGACTAAGCTGCCCACTGTGACTGAACTCAGATCTACCTCCAAGAAAAACAAGATGAAGTGTCTCAAAGTATCTTGCCAAAGAAGAAATAATAGAAAAAGTGGATAAATTTTAGACAGTCAACAATGCCCAACATGTCCCAGCATAACCTTTATGTGGGAATCAATAACTGTTTGTGAAAGCCAAGCCCAGATTCACTCAGCTTGGCAATTTGCCTCATTATAGTTGCGTTTTTTGGCACTGTGCTTGTGATTTTTGCAGCTGCCTCTCGAATGCATGCTGTTCACGGTCTGGTACCTAGTTGCTGCCCTTTTTATAAAGTACCGACCTCACCTACGCTCTTGGCCTTGGAATGTTCTGAACACAGAAAAATAGGTAGAAAGTAAAAAAAAATGCAGGCAGAGGGCAGAGTCTGTGCAGACAAATACACCATCACACACTTAGCTGGCCATAAGTGATGATTTTGTATGAGTCTACATTCTCTTTTTATAAAAACAGTGCTGCATAGTATATCTTTGATACTTGTGCAGGGTGCAGGGTTTGCATGTTGGTTTTCTCCGGGTGCTCCAGCTTCCTCCCACAGTCCGAAGACATGCAGGTTAATTGGTGACTCTAAATTGTCCGTAGGTGTGAATGTGAGCGTGAATGGTTGTCTGTCTCTATGTGTCAGCCCTGTGATAGTCTACCAACCTGTCCAGGTGTATCCTGCCTCTCGCCCAATGTCAGCTTGGATAGGCTCCAGCATACCAGTTACCCCTAACAGGATAAGCAGTTACGCGAAATGAATGAGTGAATGAATAAAATTAATTACAATAAAACATGGGGGGAAAGCTTGAGGGTGAAATCAAACTGCAGGGAAGCCATGTAGCTACCGTCTAGCTCACCAGGCAGCCTCCTCTAAGCTTTGGAGTGCAGAGGGCAAAGGTTAGATTACAGTCAGTCTTAGATGTAGACTTTAAAATGGACAGCAGTGTCACGCCTGAGGATGCCTTTGTTGTCCTCATCATGACCTCACCCAACCAGAGCTGCCATGTTCCTCTTTGTTCATCTCATCTGTCTGTTAATACCGCTCCCAGGGGACATGACTACCCTATACATCTCTCTTTTTTCTCTCCGCCTCGATCTCTCTCCTTTGTTCACCTCCCCCCGCTCCATCTTTTCCTGGAACTGGTGATTTAATGAAGAGCTCGGTCACCATGAATGACCTCTCCCATCATCAACGTCTATTTTTCTTGCACGTGTTTTCGTCTCTGGTCAGATCTGATTCAGCGAACTGCAGCTTTGCTTACTTCTGCACTTACTGTTGCTGTAGTCAAGCATGGGTTTTGTCTGTGAAACACAAGACTCATTAGAAGAAAAATCAATGAACTCATCCTCAGCTTGTTCCCCTCTACTTTCTCCACAGAGGTACTAAAGTTAAGATATCAGTAGCTGTCATGCAGCACTATATCCAGGAGAGTTAATTTGCCCACCACACAAATAGTCCTTTCATTAGTTAAGATGTTCAACAACTTTATTTTGTGATTAACAAAGCTAACTGGGCTCGGGTAGTCTTGCTTATTACATCAATCTGCCCTCCTGTGTGTGTCCTTTGAAGCTGGCTGAGTGGTGGCTTTATGTGTAATCTAACAGTGGTGGGGATTTGGCTATCCTGCTGTCAAGGTAATGCCCTGTAATTGGCCTTCTAATTCTGTGGGATAATGAGACTAGAAGTGAATGGCAAAGGCCATGCTGCTGTCTTTACCTGCAGCAGCAGACAATTAGTACACATAATGCTAATCACAGGCTGGCAGGTGGACCTTTTTAATGAGCCTAAAAAAGGATTTGTTCTCATGTTCTGCTGTCATGGTGTTCATGATGTTGCATGATGATGTAAGTTCCCTGTGTTCAAAAGCAGCTCCTGACTGAGTTCTGAGCAAAAGAGACCTTTCAGTTAATTACTTTATTTATATATTTTTGGTAGATTACACTTTTCTATATTTAGATAAAGCCTTTCAAGAAATCACTGCAACCAGTTTCCATTTGTACATGTACCATTACAGATGAAACAACAGACTACATAGTATGAAATTTTACTAAAAAATCAAGATTAACTCTCCTATATAATATGCTTTAAAAAATGATCTTAGTGTAACTGTGCAAAATAAAAATATTTTCCTAAAAAGAAAACCACTGGGGCGCCCAGTAGGTCAGTGGGCAGAGTGGGCATCCCATGCACAAAGGCAATGTCCTTGCCACAGCGGCAGTGTGTTCAATTCCAGCCTGCGGCCCTTTGCTCATGTCATCCCCTTTCTCTCTCCCCTTTCACACTTTAGGGGCTGTACACATGGCACATCCAAACGCGAAGTCAGGTGCTGGCTTGTGCCAACTTTCAAGGGCGCAGAGGCAGGTTGCGTCTGAGGTTGCTTAGTAACCATAACCAGCACCAACTGTATCATAGCCTACTTACCAGAAATCCTGAAGTGCAGAGCTGATTTTCATCCAGGAATTATTTTGTAAGTGTTTATGAGACCATTGTCGTTGGTCGGACATAAAGTTCTGGCAGCTCTGCATGAAAATGATCAATTTCTCCTTCATATTTATAACAGACTGATGTTTACGGAAGAAGGGAAAGATGTGTGTTGGCTGTGATTGGTTGGTCCTCATCACATGTAGTGCAACCGTTGCACCCTGAAAAATAGCGTTTGAGTGAATTTGACTGCACAAAAAACGCGGCATGTGTACAGCCCCTGATGCTGTCCTATCAATTTAAGGCAAAAGCCCAAAAAATTATTGAAAAAATGAAAACCACAGTGAGTTTTTCAATTGTAAACTTGTCTTCATTTGCAAATACACAAAACAATAGTTGGTGAATTTCAATTATTGGATGAAGGTGATTTGCTTCCAGCAAGCAAACCAGTCACAAAACTCCACTGATGACGTATTTGAGTCTGCGACTTGTTTTGGCTTTGATAACTTACAACATATTGGCACCAGACAAAAGCGGCTGCTCACCTGTTATGTCTCTGAAAATAATAAGAGACGTCTTCTGCCACATATGCACACGTCTGTCCTTGCCCCATCTTCTTCTCCTCCTGTTGAGTTTCATGGCAGCTAGCATCCATCAGTGCTGCGTTACCACCATCAGTTGGACTATACTTGGCCTGATGTATTGCGGCATTGCCATAGCAGGTGTGAAAAGGCACTAGACGGAAATGTTCCCGAATTTAGTGCATGTGTAAACAGTTAAAGTCACAAGTGGTCCCTGAAAGGTTATCCCTATAATTTACTGGGAAAAAGGCTTCAGAGTTGACAGCCATCCTAGCAGCTCTGTGAGACTGTACAAAGGCACAGTGGTGCTAAATGCTAACCTCAGCATGCTAACACGCTCACAATGATTATGCCAACACGCTGGTGTTAATCAGGTATAATGTTACTGTGTCCACCATCTTTGTTTAACATGCTAGTAGCCAATTAGGAGTACCGCTGAGGCTAATAGGAATGTCAGTGTTACAGCAAATTATTGGACAACTTAAAATGTATTTGAAATCATCATAAGGAGAACATGGGTGGCTGTACTAATCCTTGACTATGATACCCCAAGGTGCCAGGAATAGATGCCCTTCACACAGCCTGTCAGTCTTTCCTTAGCAGACCACAAGGCATAAACCTCCAGATTCTCAGTGCCACCCACCTTCAGAGGGTGCAAGTCTCTGAGGTCATTCAAGACAAGAAAGACGAGTGGTGATTAAAGTAAGGCCTTCACGGGTTGACAGTGAACTGTCAGATATGTCCACTAACACCAGTTCCTACAAATTGCCAGTTACAGATCCTCATTTAGCTGTCTTTAACATGTCCAACAATTCATCAGACTCCTCTCAGATTCTTTACTCTGAGGAATGTTACAACAGTGTGGAAGGGTTTGGAGGGGATCTGACTGTAGCCAAAAGCTGGAGGTAAAGAGGTGGAAACAACAGTGAGGAGCTGTGGGTCCGTCGGGCTCGTTCTCACAGCAGAGGCAAAAGAGGACACAGTGGAGTGACAGGCATCTCAGTGGTGTTCTGCCCTTTGGACAACATGCTCTGTCTGACGAGACTCCCCATACAAGCTCACAATTTTACACACAGACAAGCACACATGTGCATGCAGAGATGTACAGATGCATGCACATATATATTCAACACAAAGACATGTACACGCTTGTATGCACATGTTCAGTCTGGCTCAGTCGCGCAAAAAATGCATGTAAATGATCATGCTTATTCACATGCCCATGCTGTCTCCTTCTTTGTGTGTGTGTGTGTGTGTGTGTGTGTGTGTGTGTGTGTGTGTGTGTGTGCCAGTTTCACTCATCACATATGTGCAGCTGTGCATTTGTCCAGTGATTACAGACAGATAATCAGGGACCAGGACGGCCTCACAATCACACGAATAGGGAAACTGTCACGATATCATAGTATCCATGTTTGTAAAAAGACTAACATTTTCTAAATTTAAAGCCACTGAAATGCTTTGTTAGCTGTTTTTTTCTTTGCCAGTTTTATCTTTATTATTTTTATCTTTTAGGCTCGAATATTCATATTCATTACAGGTTTTGAGCAGTGTTTTCTTTTCTAATACAATTTGGAACAGGTGATTTCACTAGCACTGAATTCCTTGTCACTGTTAACACTTCCTGCTGACGTGGGTAGCCTTATTACCTGGGGTTAGTAAAATGTCACACAGGCTAGTAAATCTGGTGTAGTGTATGCAGATATTACTTACGACAAAGTAACATCAGAAATGTCCGTTGACCTCTGTCTCTAGCGAGCTCAGTGAACGGGTATTTGGTTTTATCTCAGTGGTAACAGGTGTATAAGTGAGAGGATCAAAGTTCAGGGCGTAATGTTATGAGTTTTGACGGACTTCCCTAATCTAGCAAGTGAAAATAAGCATTAATGTTGGATTCTGTTTTAAAAAGCTACTTTTTGCCTCATTTTTTTGGGCTCTAGAAATTAGCATTAGGTATTAGTTCTTGTCATTTAATCAACTAAACTGTTAATTGATTAGTCAAAGAAATCAATAGCCAAA
Organism: Epinephelus cyanopodus; assembly: GCA_026686955.1. Lineage (NCBI taxonomy): Eukaryota > Metazoa > Chordata > Actinopteri > Perciformes > Serranidae > Epinephelus > Epinephelus cyanopodus. The sequence continues at coordinate 29,756,095 of CM048932.1, read as the reverse complement.
TCAATGGGAAAAAAATCTTTACTTCCAACTCTCAAATTTGATTTTTACGTTTTCTATTATTGGGTTTGATAGTTCCCAATTATGTAATTTTATTGTGCTGACAAAATTTTGCTTCATTCGCACAATCACACTAGTGTTTTGAATAATGACAGATATTTAAAAAATGTCTTCAGCATCATATCTTTCATATCTTCAATATTCTACTTACATGGTGACTCAGAGATTAGAAATAGGAAGTCTTTCTTAATAGAGATGTTGTGGTTCAATCTCCTATGAACCCTGATGTGTCTTGATTTCCCACCTTCTCTCTGCCCAAAGAGGACGTGTGATTTACTCCAACATGTCACATCAGACAGTTTGGGCCAAGACAAAGTTGGTTTTCATCACCCATCTCCAAACTCCTTTGTCTCCCATAGAACCGTCATCTCTTGTGAGCTTCAAATCCATGTTTATTAAGTCCATCACTTAAATACTGATTAGATTGGACACCCTGGGATCTTGGAGATTATGAGGACATGGAGCCAGGTCTCCTATCAGTGTGCGTGTGCATGAATGAATTTGTGTTGGCTCTTTATCTGTTGCTGTGTGTGACATTGTGATTTGTGATGCTCCTCCAGGGTGAGGATGAATAGAAATATCTCCCTGTGAAGTAATAACCTCAGGCTTAAACACAACACAGTGGCAGCATTTGTTTTCCTTTATTTTATTTATATATTTTATTTGTCCCTGAGAAAAGGAGCCAGTGTCTGTGCAGGACCATAAAGTGGAAATCAATGACAGGCTGTAATTCGCAGCCCCCAGAAAAGATCCTGTTGGATCAATCTTCTTTGTTGCCATCAAGACGTGCCATCCAGACATTATCAGAGGACTTAAATGATAAATGTTTCTGTGTATTTTCCTTTTTCCTGACACTAATGTCACAGCTACTGATTGTTTAACACTTCATTAAAATGTGTTAAAATTAATTCACAATGCATGAACAGGCTTTTTATAGCATCTACACAGGTATGTGAAGTTCTTCATTTGGCACTAATTTTTATGTTACCCAAACTAAGGCATTGGAAAAAGTAAAATCATACAATTTAATTTAATTTAATATAAATTAAATTAAATGTATTTTATTTGTTTATTTTATTTTTGTTTTAACAAATTAATGCAACTTGATTCTAGGAAGTTCTGGCAACTCTGGAGTTAAACTGCTCCCATCTACAGTGCCTCATCATATAGTCCCTTCTTTGTGTGTCATAGCTGCTCCCATTGGATTTCTGTACCTGTAGCCATATTTTATCTTTTCCCAGATATTCATGTATCTTTGCAAAAAACTGTCCATGCCCTAGTTATGTCCGGGAAAGCTGTGACAGTGCCCCAGGTATACAGAAGGATGTGACCCCACTTGGGGAATGTCCTTGTCATGGAGCAAGTACAGAAGTCAGCCACACTAGGTCTGCTATCTCCAGGGGAACAAGCTGGTACAACATGGGCTGTAGGATCCACTGTGTCCTTGTTGCCCCCATCACTGTGATGGTCATCTCTCATCCTGTCTTTTCCCAGAGGCCCTAATGTGCACATCATTGTGCCACGTGCAGTCACGCCTGTTTGTTGACAGCTGGTTGCGCTCACACGGGAGACAAAGTTGTGTTTTCTCCTCAGAACATCCTCGTTCTAACGAAGCTGACAGGGTCGTGATTGCAGGCTGGGTGACTCACAAAGGGCCTCAGGCCTCATCAGTTTTTAACCTACTTGCTGCAAGTCTAAATGAGCTTTTTGTCACACATGGGGTATACATAAACCTGACGGTTATCTGCTGTGGCGCCAGCCTCGAATCTACACTGCAGAAGACTTGTGTCCCCTCTGAGAAACGTGAGAGCTGGTTATTTGCAGAGATCTCAGATTCATCAGTCGTCACATCTCTGATCTTGACGGAGTACTTTAACAAAACCCTGTGCTTTGAGAATTAAACACTCCCTAGGCTTGAGTGGTGGCTCTGAAAAGTTTGTACCTTGCTCCTTCAGGGAGGACACAGCTGCAGATGCAGCCACTTAGAATTTCCCCTGGCCTTCAAAGGCCTTTCGGCTGCCAGCTAGCTGCCAGTCACTTTCCAGCCAATTACCAGTCAACACTTAGTCCCTGGAGGTGTATATACAGCTTATGTTCACAGCAGCCAGAATGGATTCTACACGCAACCCAATCACAAAATGACAGAACAAGTTCAAAGACCGCTTTTGAACCTCTCCTGTGACGTAATCCACCCCTTCACTGTCCATCCACATGTTCCAGAAGCTCATATCTTCACCGGCAGAGCTATCACACAGATTTCTCCACAACAGATATCGAGAGATGCAAATGAGAAACATAGGAATGCACGATAGTATCGGCGCATCATCGGTATCGGACAATATTGGCTTTAAACATTTCAGAACCAACTCTCAAGGCTCTCTTTTCTGTGGCATACTCCTTTAAACTGTTTGCATAAAGCTAATTCTTCTTCACAGCCTCTTGGAAACATCAAAGAAAAAGCATTCCTGGTGAACTGCATAATAATGTGCCCAAAAGTGGTTAGATACAGTGTAGTGTAGCTGAAAGCTAAGCTCCACTGCAGTGTGTTAGTAGAGTACAAAACCCCCCGCAGCATTACTGTGCACATCCTCTGCGAAGCTACTTGGATCTATCCTCTGCTGCCTCCTGCCCTTCGACTGCCCGCTCGGTCTCGTGTTGACTCAGGATTAACACATAAATGACCGTCTAAATGAGCTGTAATAGTGGAATAATCTCTGTGACCTATTAGAGTAACACAGCAATAAGACAAACACGCACCGGAAATGCTCAAACACACACAGTAATACACACACACACACACACACAGCACGCTTTAATTGATTTGCCGGGGTTATTTGCTTTGTTGCACGCTTGTTTAAAAGGAGAGGATGTTTTTGTGTGCATGCGATGATGCTAATGGGCCGCTGAGTTCCTGTGTGTCAGTGAATGTTCCGATAATTGTGTAATGATGTGTGTTTGCCTATATTACACAGAGAGAAGCGAAAAAAAGGAAAATGCTAAAGACTAAACTGCGAGCAATAAAAGTGTCACACAGTAACACTAATGGCTTTAGTCAATAGCATGTTTTAGGAGATTATGTTGATCGCATTCAGGGCTTAAGCCGTCTATAACATAAAGCTATTGCTTTGAAGATTAGCAGGGCAGCACAACTGTAAGTCATAAATAATAATGTAATAGAGTGTAGCTGCACAAGACAAGCAAGACAAACAAGCAAGACAGAGTTTTGAATAGGAATACAGAGGAATGTTGCAGCTGTTGTAGTGCATCTGTGGAGACAAAAGAATCGACAGCTTAGTGTGTTTACAGTGCAGCAAAGACATTTTTTTATTCTGGAGGTCTGAAAGGAACACAAAGTGTTACTGCCTACTGAGAGCTACCTAAGACTGTACTTTTAATACTTTGCAAAATGTTTTTGTAGGAATAAAAATAGATGATAGCAGCACTTGTCAGCGTTCAAATGAAGTCCCAGACAGACACAAGATGTTTGATGGGGAAAGAAAGACTCCAGTTGTGAGAGGAGCAAACCGAACTGCACTTCTTGTTCTTAGTAGTTTAAAAGGCAGTTTGATTTGGTGTTTAATAGCCGCAGCTGAATAGTCAAAAAAAATCTTTTGTCGTTTCCTAAACACTTCTTTGACCTTCATGGAAACCTCATGGGGTCAAGGGAAGTTGTGAAGGAGAATTCATGAAAGACAACAGCTATGATGCTAAGGAAATGTCACTGCACTTAGAGTAGGCTACGTATTTATGTGACAGCAGATGTTATTGACATAGATCTACCGTAATTGAACTACTGATGCTTTCCAGTAGCCCAGAAGGGACAAACCAAACACTGGCTATAGATGCTGCACATTGCATCCTACATTGGCCACTGTGATTCTATTATGTGCTTTGTACACAGGAGAAATTTCAGTTGGTTGCAATCAGCAACCTTATCACTAGATGCCACAAAATCATACACACTAGATACACACTACACACACTAGGTGTACCCTATGCTATAGGAGATAAGACAAGAATGATTGAAGCACCTTAGAGAATTCAACCAGCTCTTGTCATGGCCGCCACTTTGATACTTCCGGGTAATTACTCGACCGCAGCCAATGCGACTGTGTTTTCATGTTTTTGCGGGCGGGGTGGGGGGAGCTAGTGGAGAGCTGAATCGTCCACCATTAAGTGTAAAGCTAATCAGCCATCACAAAGCAGATTATGTCAAGAGGCACTCAGCTGGACCCACTGGCACGGCTTCAGACCCTGTTTATGTTGTCCTGATAATGAGGAAGATTTAATCAGCCGCTGTGCAAACTCCAAATTTCTTTTCTTATTTCCCTTGTGCTCTACCTTTCTCAGATTTCACTCAACACACACTGCAAGTTCACACACATTTCTTTTCCCTGACAAATCCCAAGGAGTCAATGAACTGTTTGTCTTATCAACACAAAGTCAGGAAGAACGTACAGTTTGATCTGTGATATAAACCTGTTCCTGATTGAGAGAGTCTTTTCGATGGTGTTAACGTAGTCGATGCAGTGAGCAGGAAACTGTGAGTCAGGTCATTTGTTACTAGACTGATGTTGTGAGACTGGGGACTCAGTTTCTCTGTTTTTCATGGCCTGAGATATGATACCATGTCAGAAATAGCAACTACAATCCCTCCTCCGGCTGACACATGGTGTAGTCCAGGGGAAAAATGCTACTCTACATGTCTCACACACACACCTGCAGGCCTCTCCCGAAAACAAATAGCCTGGGGGCAAATTTTTCAGCGTTTTAGTCATGCACAACTGTGGTTGAAATCTGTTTCTAAAGGCATCATTTAAAACTGTCTGTCTGGGGAATGCATTTATGCAAAGTAATGGGTTTACCTTTAGGATGCTGTCAGTTTAGGCTCATTAATTAAGACGCTAGTCATATGCAAAGTCAAACGATCATGTTCCTCAGATGTTAATCACCATGGCGACTGAAAATGAGTGCAAGCCACAAATCTGCAGCTGCTCAGAGAAGTATCTTCAAAAATAATGACTCCATTAATTACAGAGCGATGTTGTTGTGCGACGGTGCTCTCTTTACACCGCGCTAATTGAATGTACCAATAATGGATTTACAGCTAAGTCAGAATGTGGCTCCTGCTCTCCAAGCTGTCTGTCTTTGGCCCTGTCGTGTTCACCTAAATCAAGTCAAATCGAGTGTCAGATGCTGTTTTTGGTTAGACGGCGATGAGAGATGAGAGAGAGGGGAAGAGAGCGGGGAACAAAGATAGAGGCGAGTAAAGTCAAACTAATGATGGAGCATAAAACAGGCCATCTATGTTTGATGAATGTTAGCTTAGAGATGGGAAAGTGAGATGAAACAAAGATGAAAAGGAGGGAGTCTGAAGAACGCAGTTGCACAGAGAGAATGGCATGATTAAGCAGCTAAGATAACCACATAGACACACAAGAGCAGAGAGTTCGGAAAAAGAAGACAGTTGTGTCTTTGCTTGCTTGTGGATTCCCCACAACATTTCATGTTTGTTACTATTCATTAAACATGTAAACATCCGCTTTTTATTCAACTTGCACTTTCTTTTCCACTATTTTCTGACAATTTAAAGACTTTCTTACTTGTTTATTCGCTTATTTGGGAAATAGTCAACAGATCAATTGACCCTTTGCTAAGCCCCGCCCCTTTGTGATGGTACGACAAGCTGTCGGAGTAAAGATGGAGTCCACACTGTAACTAACTGCACTCCCTGAAGAAATATTATCATATTTTGGGAAGAAAGAAACAGTGACTCCAGAGAGAAGCAGACAGAGGGGTCTACAGTCTGTGATTGAAGGATATATCCAGGATGTCAAACTGACTCAGCAGCAACAACAGGTAAAAAAGACAAAGATAGTTAGAAGCTAAAGCCGAACTATAGGCTACAGATCACAGTGTAAAAGTGAACCACCACATCACTGCTGATCACCACACAAGACAATGAATATAAAGGGAAACTTTGCTGATATTGAACCAGCTGTGTGGCATCACAGTGTGTGCAGACAAACCTCTCGGGGGAAGCAAACAACATCTGCACACACTGCGATGACACACAGCTGGTTCAATATCAGCAAAGTTTCCCTGCTTCCCTTCACTGGTTCCTGTACAGCAGGGTCGCTCTTTGTTTCACTGTTACAGTCATTAGAAAGCAAAAGCAGCATGTGTATACATTCAGTAGGCTATATCTTCAGTAGCTAGCTAGCTAACCCTACACTTTTCAGGGTTTAATTTTGGTTTTGGAACAGGGAAGAAACGTATATCTTTTTCCAACCTCTCCAGGTAACGAGTATCAATAATACACGACGTGCCCCAGGAACAACATTTAGCTCCAAATCCACAAAATCGATCGACACTGGCAAGCAACACTGATTGACAATTTGACACTCACAGCCACACATTTAAAGCCATTTTGAAAAGATGTTTTGATGTGGGATTTGAACCGGGAGAGGTCAGTGCAGTCTCGAATGTGTTTGGGGAGAGTGTTCCAGAGGGAGGGGGCAGCTACGGAGAAGGCTCTGTTGCCCCAGGTCTCTTACTTGGTCCTCAGTGATGGAGTCAGGAGGTTGGAATCAGAGGAGTGGAGACTGTGGGAAGGAGCGCGGCGGTGGAGCAGGTCAGTGAGGTAGGAGGGGGCCTGGTTATGGAGGGCTTTGTAAGTGAGGAGTAGGACTATGAATTGGGTGCGTTGTGGAACAGGGAGCCAGTGGTGGCTCTGAAGGACAGGGGTGATGTGATCAGGAGCGGGAATAGGTGGGTAGATTCAGGTATTGCTCAGGTGTGTGGACTGTAGAATATATGCAGATATTAGGAGATGAACACATTGAAATTAATAGTTGGTGGCATAATTTTCCAGTTCAGGGTGCTGCAGAAAAAGAGGACACCAAAAAGGTAAAGTAATCGCACCAGTCAAATTATAAATGTTAAACAACCATGTAGAAAATGTGCAGTTGGCTGTGTAATACCTCCAGTCTGCCGATATAAGACTTGCTTCTAATGCTAAATTTGAAAGTTTAATTTTGTGCTGATGCTGCTCTCCGTTTTGAATCCACCATCTGCAATCTGAAGTCTGTAATCTCCCTCAGTAACTATTACACAGCTCGTTCAGCGGCGCATTTTGCCTGGTGTGAAGGTGTGCTAGATGCCGTCTTCACAGTCATTAGTGCTTCAGTACAGGCGCTAATGGAGTGGCTAGCCTGCTGAGTCTCTGCAGGCCTGGTTAAAAGCTTCTGCAGTTTTTAATGTCCTCCAACTTTTTGTATTTCATTCTCACCTCTCTCTCTCTTTCTGTCCTTCTTCTGTGGCGAGCTTATCATCTTCTCTCTCATCCTCTCAGCAATTTAACTTTCAGCCTCCTCCATCTCTTTGTTTTCCCCTACTGTCCGTCAGCTTATGGTGGGATTGATCGCCGAGGGTGTGCGAGATGCAGTGCAAGCTGTCTGCTGTCTCCACACACTCACACAGAGATGAATGTTAATCAATGCAATGCGCAGTGGAGGAAACACATCAAAACCTACCGTGTCATCCTCATTCAGGATGTGTATCATCTTTTTTCAATACGCACGTGAGCACGCACAGTGAGTCCACAGCTGCTGCTGCTACCAGACAGCAGCAACAGTGCAGTGCCACGCCTTCTCACTGCTGAATGCTTTGAATGAGTTTGCAGCTTTCATCACACACCTGAGGTTAATATCATGTCATCCACTTTCAGGGAGTGTCATCATTTTAATCAAAAATGCATCATTGTTGCTCAGGCAGGGAACGTTTTGAAGCCTCTCCATGTTGATGGATTACAGGACACTCTAGCATACAAGATTTCAATTTGCAGGTTTTGTCAGTGCACAAAAGCAAGCAAATTTAGCAGTCTGGCACTGTTTTCTTAATGTCTTCAAGGTCCGACTCGGAAGTGCTGAAAAGATCAGTCAGATAATGAATGATTATATACACTAAGAAACTAACTGACTGACAAACACAGTAGCAGCCAACTTTAAAAACAAATGGCTAGCTTAGCAACATTGAGCCTGGTCATACCTGGTATTAACACGCAGCTTGAGCTGTTGTTACTCCAGTACTCTCTCCATTTAATGCTCTACTATCCCGAAATTCAAATATAACACAACCCTAGCTTTTTCAGTTGTAATCTCCAGGGGTGAAAAACTCCTGTATTCTGGCCAATACGGTAATAGATGAGTTTTCAGTGTGGTCCTTGCTTGCAGCTGTCTTACACTTTGTGCAAGTTGATTTTATAGGGTATTAAAACAAGTGGCAACAAATGGAGCTTAGTCGCTAGGTTATCAATCTAAAATTTACAGTATGCCTTTAGGGCAGAATTCGCAATTTGTAGTTTATTGCCTGAAACATACAAACCCCTTATATGGTCCTTTAAATCTGAGAAAGACAATTTAATAATCTCTGAATCACCATGCTCCATTTTTTGTTTTCTTTGTCTCTCTTTCCCTCTGTCACCATTTGTCTGGCTCATTTTTGCATCTATCTACCCTGCCTCTTCCTCTTTTCTTCTTCTTCGGGGGTTTGATCCATTATAGATCAGGAATAAAGTGGTAATTCCCCAGTCCCAGTACAAGTCCAAGTCTCACCTGCTCTTCTCTAAGTATCAGCCTGAAGAAGATCAATCTCCATAAGTCAGTCAAACAGCCCTCCAGGGTACCTTTCCGCCAAGCAGCTCCACCAAAGACACTTGAAGCTCGGAGACATTTCAGTCCGCCGTCTCTGTCGCATTTAGCAGCTCTCATTTGTCTGAATCCGTCTTCCCTTGCAGCCGAAGACAATATTTTCACCCAGTGTGAATTTATTGAAGAAGCACGTTTTTTGATTTGATCTTTAATCAAAGCGAAGGTGACAGCATGAATGTCATCACACAGCAGGAACAAAAGAGGCCCTGACTGCTGCAGTATGGCTCGGGTCATTAATGGATGCTAATATAATCTAAAAGTAGAGGACACAAAGTGAAACCACAGAGAAATGAGTCGGAGTCGTGTTTGATGCAGACACCTTTCAGCTTCATTACCCGGTGCTATTACAAGTCGTGCCTGTGTGGATCAGTGCTCATGTCTCTGGGCCATCATTAATATCACACGGGTTTTACAAAGGTATTAAGAGATTACTGTGGCAGAATAGATCACATTTTACAAGTGCTTGCGGAAAATTGATTGATTTTTTTCTGCTTTCATTTATCCTTTCACACTCCTCCTCCAATCATTGTCATTAGAGTAGATTACACGCAGACCCACATCGTATTACTAGGGCAAATCACCTTTTTGAGAAGGGGATGGGCCGTGTTCTGAAAGTCAGAAAAGTTTACAATAACCAAAAGAGCAATGACTGGAGCAACAGGACTGATCCGAAATATTAAAAATGCAGGAAGCACCACCAAAATAATGAGCTGAGAGAGAGAGATTAATGCTCCGTTGAGCTGAGGGGAACTGAAGAGTTGGATAACAATTCTCTGTGGATTCATTATAGCTGATTTAACTATTGTTTTTATGTCTAAATAAGGGGTTATGATAATAGGGTGAACTCCAGATTACTTGATTAAATGACTACCAATGTTTCCTGCATTGTTGTACTGAACAGTATTTTTCATATATTTAAAGTGAAGACCGAAAAATCCAAACTGAGGCTGCAAAAGCAAAGTCTTAATCTGGTTGTCATGGATCTTTCATCAGATTCGTTGTATCTGGCACATTTGCAAATAGAGCGCTACACATTTTTGACCCAGATATGACCCAGAGAGAAATTTAATGATCGTTAGTCCACACCGACGCAGAGATTGCTGTAGGAAAGCATTTTAATGATGGTTGTCAAGGTATTACAGGTGTCAAACAGGCCGCTTATGATGCAGACAGATACTGATGTGCGCTGCCAGATTCATATTAGTTATAATGTGAGAGACTGTAAGACCTAATGGGCCGCTCTAGAGTCAGATGTAATGCAGCATAGAGGACAGGACATGACATCAAGCAAATACGGCTTTGAAGCTAATGCAGCGTCGCTTCATCACATCAGAAGGACAGGATGAGTCACGAGACAGCTGGGGGTCAGCAGACCGGGGGGAGACAGAAGAGGGGAACTATTCCGCTGCTCACAACTTTGGAGGATTAATAGCATTATATATATATATTGTGTCCTATATGTACAGATGCAGCCACCTAAATGTCTCCTCCCAACTGAAGGCTTCTGGGCTGCCAGTCAGTTCCCTGCAAGTTATCAGTCAACGCCCAGCCAGTTGAGGTATATAAACATAATGATGCACTCTCATTCAGACTGTTTGGCAAAAGACAAACCATGCAGCTCACAGTGAGTTCGGAACAGCAAGAAAGAAAAACAAGCGCATAAGTATTTATTTTGAACAGACGATAGTGCAAGTGGCATTTTGTCTGTGCACAGTCCTCTTGCTGGCAACTGATGTAACATTTTGCCCACTGGCAACTTTGGTAAACCGTGCACTTCTGTATGACACTGTACAGACATTGAACAAATACTTTCCCAAACAGCAACTGGTAATAATAGGCTACAAAACTGAAAAGCATCACTTATGCTATGAAACTGAAACTACCAAAATTCATATAATCTACACTGTAAATCTTAAGCATTAGGCGGAGTATTACAATTAGTCCTACCTTGGCTGTATGTAAACGTCCTTAGCATGTTGGAGGTGTATCTATACATAGTAAGGGTGCAGCAACTCTCTTTCTGTTGCTGTTGTAGCTGACCAAGAATCTGCAAGTGAGTCTTTACTGGCACTACTGCTAACCTTGGCGTAACCTCGGCGTAACCCCGGCGTAAGGCTAAAAGTTTCCAGACAGAACTTGCACTTGTGTTTCCTCAAACTGTGATGGTTTGGTACAAATATGCAAACTGTTAGAGCCTTAGTATTTATCTCAGTGAAACTTAAAAGAGACTTTCATATCAGACTTTCTTTGTACTTTTTCTTCTTCCCTTTCAAACCCAAAGAAGCAACAGGAAAGAGGAAGAGAAGTGAAAGGGACCGCAAAACTGTTTTTCACACATTTGAGGGATTTTTTGGGGGGTAAGAAAGCGCTTTTCACGCACTGTTTTACCCTGAGGGCTCGACTGTGTATCCGTGGCAACATGCCAACACACAGCAGAACGATGCCATCATCACCCTGCTGCCTACTTGATACAACTTAGTGCTGGGTGAAAATGTGCAACATGCTTTGGAAAAACACATCAATCAACACCTGTTGTGATTGTTTCCTCCTTTTCCCTCTCTTTGCTCCTTTCTTCCTCTTCTATCAAAGTTACAACTTGCAACTCAGTCCGTGTTGGAAATATTGTCTTCTCTCTGTGTCTAAGCCAAGGTTTGGATTCCACTGACCTCACAATGTCTGTGTGTTTTTAATGACCGCTTTTCACAGTAGCTAATTGAGCCCTGCAGTCTGTGGGCAAATCTGCAGACCAAAATAACATCAAGATCAGGACTGACAGGAGGAAAAAAAGCAGTAAAAAAAACCACTCATGCTTTCACACATAGACTTTTATTTGGTGATCCTGAGCAGCCATTTCCTTTTCTTCATTGTTTGATCTGTAGAAAGAATTCTCATTGTGTTGAATTATTTATACGTCTCAAACTTTTATTCTATACGCTGACATATATTCTATATATTGTTCTGTACATGCCATCTAAATCCAGAGAGAGTTTCCCAAGTAAACACCTGAAATCCACCTCAGGGCAGTGAAGAACAGAGCTGTGACCTGTCAAGGTGGCACACAAAGTCCCATATGGACTCTTGTCAGTTTGAAAGTCCCAGTGTCCCTTGTGCTGCTTCCCCCTGGGATTACCTTGGATTCATCGGACGTGCTAAAGCTTCCTGGAAACTGTCAGAGTCCAGAATTGTTGACAACTATCTCCAGGCACAGAAATACACAGTGCCCTCACCTGTCTTCCATCTAAAATTCAATTTCCAATCATAATTATTCAGATACTCTGTCAATAATGTGTTTGGTTAATTGTCATGATACAAACACTTATAAGTACGAGTGAATATTTTCTCCTTCAATTGCTTTCATTCATCCCATGATGCTTCAGTTTAGCATACAAAAACAGCTCTCCCCTTCCTGACAACAGCTTCCCTGTTTGCACAAATAGTTGAAAATATCTGGGAGAAAATGAGTCCCATGTGGGATTATTTTGAGTTAAATGGTGTGAATTCAGATGAGGCTGCTGGTGCATTTCATTTTGTCAGCCTGAAAACTAGAAGTGGAGATTATGTTGGGAGTGAAAATTTGTTTTTTATGTTTTCAAGGAGCACATCTGTTGGGTCAGATTTCTTAAGAAATGTTCTCTGCTGTCTTTGCTTTGCTGGGTTTTGTCTGCACAGCACGTCCTAATAACGTCCATGCATCCGTATCAAACATGAAGCACGTTTGAGTCTGTCCACAACCTAACTTGCAAAGTCAAAACATGAATCACAGAGCTTATGAACAAGCCTCTCAATGTCAACACTGGGCTGAAGCAGCAGACGCAGGTGTGTACAATTGATATGTCAAACTAGCATTCACGGATGGCTTAATTAATTATAACGCCTCTGTCCTGTGCAGGGGCGTCGGGATATACCGGTACTGACAGTAACCGTGATGATTGATATTAAGTTAATAATACACATATGTCAATATTGTGTAAACAGTCCAGCACCTCTTAAATCAGTTCCTTTTTCCCTCCCCAACGTCCCTGCCTCGCACACACACATACACAGAGACAAAAACACATTCTTCTTCTTTCTTCTATAATTGTAAGGACCCTCATTGACATAATGCATTCACTAGCCCCTAACCCTAACCTTACACATCACAACTACATGTCTAACCCTAACCAGGTGGCTGTGGCTCAGGAGGTAGAGCAGGTCGTCCATGAAGTGGAAGATTAGCGGGTCATTCCCAGCTCCTCCAGTCTGCATGTCGAAGTATCCTTGAGCAAGATACTGAACCTCAAATTACTCCTGATGGCTGTTCCATCGGTGTGTGAGTGTGTTAAGAACTGAGAAGCAGGTGGCACCTTGTATGGTAGCCTCGGCCACCAGTATATGAATGTGTGTGTGAATGGGTGAATGTGACTGGTAGTGTTAAAAGTGCTTTGAGTGATTGGATGACTACGGATGTCTAGAAAGGCGCTATTTAAGTGCAGTCCAATTACAATTTAACCCGAACATGAAGCGGAACCAAGTGCGGCCCAGCCAAAATGTCCTCACTTTCCAAAAATGTCCTCACTGTCTAGCACTCTACAACTACACACACATTTGAAGTGATGCTATAGTGCATTAGCTGGCTAGCTACTGCTGCTGTGTGTGGCTATTCCTGCTGTGCAGAATCATGCCAGAGGAGATGACAGATGAGAGCAAGACACTCTACCGTCATGCAAAAAAAGGTTAGCTCACCAGTGCAGGGGTTTGTTGGATTCGGTAAAAAAGTCAACGGGAAGTGCCGATGGGCAGTATCAGCATTGCATCTACTTTGTATTTTACATATGAAGCAATGCCTCAAGCATTTGTCCCTGAAATCAATAAGATTGAATAATCCTATAATGGAAAATGTTAGATAATGTTAAGATAATATATCATGGCATTGGACTTGACAGTGTTAGCTCTCGCCTGGTTATTTTTTTAGGTAGTGTTGAGATAGAGAAGAAAAGCACATAGACTCTTTCTCCACCTCCGTACATTTGTATTTGAGTGTATAATGCACAAAAAACAGAGATAAAGATGAATTTCCTCCATATATTCTACAGATATTGAGAAAATACTGATATCATTAATTCTTTTGGCCACAATAATCGCGCTTGTTGCGCTTGTTGGTAGGGCAAAATGTGGCGGCAGTTGCAGGGGAATTAGTGCTATAAGCTACAATACAGTCTGCCCAGTAGTCTGCTTCATGCTCAACCTGCCTCCCGGATCCCCCTCCCAAGTTGCCTGAACTGGGATCAACACTGCGCTCATGTTAGGGAATCCAGCGAGTGAAACAAATAAGAAGTAAACCCTTTAAAGTTTCAGAACACAGTGAGGGAATTCTCCAAAGGGCCAGCCAGAGGAGTGCAGGAGCTCAGGAGCTTACTGTTCAACAGAATATCCTGAGGGATCTACGATAACTGAAGCCTTGGGGATGAGGTGTACACTGTACATATTGTTTTGACAGTTTTTCTTTGCTTAACTGAGAACGTTAAAAAAAAAGACTATGTAAGTTTGCACATGTTGAAGTGACAGAGGGGAGGAGGAAGTGGCTGAGGCAAAAAGAGAAAGTCTTCAGAGAGCAGAAGTAGATAAAGTGGTTGTTAGAATGACTAATTTCCCTTATGAAATCCATCCTGTAAGACCTCCTGGAATAGAGACTTTATTGCATGGTGCGTTATCATTACACTCTCACTATAGATAGCCCTGGAATCCCTTATAGACCTCGCTAGCCTACTTTCATGAGATTGAAGATTTGAGCGGATTCTGCCAGTCCCCCTATGGTTTGACCTCTGACCTGCTTGTTTATACCAGCGTAGGACATGTCTGACTTTCTCACTGGATTACTGCTCTGTAGTTTTTGTTGGTCTGAATGTGACCTTGAAGTGTAGCTGTGTTTTTTTGGCCCCAAGCTGAGGTAAACCTGCATTATATATTAGCTCAGGGATGCTAAAGTGCGAAGAAAAAAACACCATGGTTTGTGGATTTACCCTTCCGCAGTTTTCGCTGTTAATCCTGACCACGTTCCCTGTTCTGCCCAGGCTTTGTCCTTGAATGTAGCGCAGCGTTTGTGTGTTTAAGTAGGTGTGTTTTTGTCTGCGTTGGAATCCAGAAGGACAGTTATACAAGCGCTCCCCCAGCGGGGCCAGAGCAGTTCTGTCTCTAGCCCCAGTTATTCTCTCCTCTTCCCAGCACTTAGCGATCAATTCCTCCATGCAGCCGGACTCCCTGCCTTCTCTACCTCATCCCAAAAGACTGACTGTCAGAAGGAGGAGGTGGGGGCAGACAAAATTAGACAGCAGAGGCAGTGAAACAAAGAGATACATGTAAACAAAGAAAGAGTCAGAAAAATGACAACACAGTCAATGCAATTAAATATCACTGGGATGAATTCAAAAACTGAAAGATAAACATTGTTTTTTTAATAGAAAAGACAGTTTGATCAAGAGCTATTGTTGAATCACAGTAGTTGTCATCTTCTGCCGCTACCTTCTGTCGCTCAGTATTTATTGATTAAACTAAATTCTAATTAGGTTGAGAAACAAAAAAGTGCTGATGAAAGTTGAGGTGAATGGTATTATGTTGAAGACTTTGCGACTTTCAATTCTAGTTTGAGTTCATCTCCTCAACTTTTCTGATTGAAATTTTGTAATGTGGAGAAGCGTCTATTATTCTGAAGAGGGAATTGTGTTGTTTCAATAGCCTATCAGTCACAAAAATACAGCAAGATAGGACACACACACACGTAGAGAGCTAAAGACAAAATGAAATGCACACAACATAGATCAGTTTCAGTTGAGAAGGTTTTGGAAATGAGTCAGTTTTTGTACTGTAGTTTTTGGATTTTCAACATTTGTTCAGACAAAACAATCACATTGAAAACCATGGGCTATGGGAAACTGTGAGGGACAATTTTTCACTACCTTTTGAAATATGCCTTTTAAGGCAAGTGACAGAAACAGGTGAACATTGGAGCATTCATAGAGACTGCCGTTACTCCACACCAAGCCCTCCTATCGGCAGCATCCCTCCGTCTTCACACACATACACATCTTGCCCCTGACACACACCCGTTCTCTCCATCCGTCCTCCCACACCTTAATGAGGAAGCTCATTATAGACAAACAAGCCGCCGCCGCTCCTCTGAATAAGCAACTAGGACAGCTCTGCTGTTCGGCTGAGCGTGGAGCCGCTGGTTGAATATTTTATTGATTCTGCGAGTCCAGCTGTTGATCTGTCTTGTGTACCCGTGTCATTAATATAGTGTGTGTAGAACAAAGCCCTGTGTCCTAAGAGTTCATCAGCTTGCAGTAATTGTTAAGTGGCTGCTTTAACGTGCTGCTTGCGTGTCTGCATTTAAAGTTTATGATCTGCCAATATGTCGGGGTCAGGGTGTGCGCTGGTTTTCTCTCTACCCTTGCACTGCAGATTAGCTGTGTGCATCAGCACTAGATGCAAATTTATGCTCAACACAAGTCGCGTACACAAACACAGAGGGAGCCCTCTGTCTCCTCTCTGTGTTCATGTTGTTTGTATTCATGCACGTTTTCTGAAAGCTTACAAATTAGGATGAAACAGAGCAGTACCACTGGAAATCATGAGGGCAGTGGAGCTTAGTTTAAGCAAGACACACCCGCAGGACGTGGTGAAGATTTTAAAAATGGCAGAACAGAAGAACTCAGTGATGCAGTCTAATGAATTCTGTCCACATGTTGCAATGTGTTTAATGGTCTCACAGACCGTCACTGTCAACAACGCTGCCTCTGTTGAAAGGTGCTTTATCACAACCTCCTCCACCGTATATTATTACAGATTTGTCAGAACTTAATATTTCTGAGAAGCAGTAATATTTGTACATAGATGAAAGATGAATAATCTGGTCTTCATTCTGCATGTTATTGACAGGTCAACATCTGATATCTGCCACCACTTCACTCGCCAATTAGCACCTGTGGACACTGAGCCACCGTTAACAAAATTTGTTTGTTTTTCCTGCTACAATAAGTTAGAATCTCTGCCGTGAAACAAATCTTCTCATTAAACACCCTGCACACCCGCACAGGTGCTTTCAATTACTCGGGCTGATTAGTTAATTTAGTTTTGAGGGAGCTGTGCTTGGAATTTAATGATGTCACAAACTAATGGACCAATAAGAATGACAGCAGAGTAATGGTGCTTTCACACTTGCCCTGTTTGCCACCTACAGTAAGTGCGGTTTATTTGGGCAGGTGTGAACACAGCACTCGCACTCGGGGGCTCACCAAAGCAACCAGACCAAGAGCTTCTTGAAGAGGAACTCATTTGTGGTGAGAACATATTTTAGTGGCAGCCTGTCGGCGTCCACATTCACTACAGAATCATGAGGAACAGTTGTTTCCAGAGGGTTCAGTGATGCCATCGAGGTCAGTGCCCATATGTACTTTTCCCTCCCCAACTCTCTTTTAGTCATATGACCCATCCCTGGGTCCTTGCTCCTCAGCAGAGTTCATATTAACTTCACATATTGTTGATCCCATGTGACATTCGATGTACAGTGTGACACATTATATATGCACATGGTTTCAGTCTGTCAGTGGGAGTTAATATAGATACAGACGATGCCTTACAGAACATGTGCTACACAAAGGTTAAACAGTTTATACAGCACTTTTTACTCGTTAATCTTTAAACTCTAACTGTTTTCTTTCCCTTATTATTTCATCTCCTACCTCAGGTTTCCAATCAATAGATATGCAGAGTTCTTTGTGGAGAAATGGTGCTTTGTTGCTTAAAAATCCCACTGACTCATCATAGATTTTTTGCTGTAATTATTTCAAAGTGGATGCTATTTGGGAAACTTTCTATCAACAGTACCCTGAGCCAAAAGGCTTTTAAAAAGACATACAGCTGTTAAGAAAATGCAAGAACCTTGGGGTGCAGAAAGCAGCAAGAGAATGAGTACAGTGAATACAGTGAACTAACTTTAACTCTCATTCGATAAGCAACAATTATTCCTATTTTCCTTTGGGGACCATGAACATAAGCATATGAATGGGCAATGACGTGGAAGTAATTACCTAAGCATAAATTTATACTCCTGCAGTGATGCTTGTGAGCCGTTTATACACGAGCTTCTCGGGCTGAGGTGTGCTGAAGCCGAGGTCTTTCTAGCTAATGAAGTTTCCTCCTCTAATATAATTAATTACAGCACTTATCTGACCAGGCAAAACCCAGCCCGATGGATTATATTAGGATGCAACATCTTGGCCCTGGATGGCCGACTGGGAAATGGATCATGATTATCTAGTGGTTAGAACAACAGAGACACACACAGGCCCATCGCCTCATATCAGATCAATTAGCGGCAAGGCTCTCTCCCCTTCAGTACTCCATATTGTGATGGCAGCACCATCCAGACTGCAAGTGTGGTTTGACTTTATTTAGATTTTGGATGAAAGGAAATGTCACTCCTCTGAACTAGCTACATGTTAAGTCAGAAAATCAATTCTGTGTTTGGATCCTAAGGTCTCGGACCCGTACTGTCCTCTTTTATTTGATACAAAGTCAACAGGAGGACATGAATAGACATGACCAAATGTGGATTTGCTTTAGAAAAGGGCAAAAGAGAGTGAACACCAGCCATCTGAGTTTAAAATTTGCAGCACCAAGAAGACTACAGAAATAACCTAAAGAAGTGGTGTCCATGCTAAGTTTGAAGATCAGGAAAAAAAGGAAGCAAGCCTATTGGAGGCACTATAAATCACCTAACATATTCAGAAACAACAACAACACATTAAAGCAGTGGATGTGGAACTGAGAATGTTAACTGTGCTTGAGTTTCGTCCGCAATTGTTGGACGTCTAAACATAAATACAACCTCACGTTGTGTCAATTTTGTTTGCACACGGAGTCCAAAACTTTAATTGACATTTAAAGAACAGGTTAGAATTTCTCTAGAGACGATAGACCTAAATCACTGAAGAAACTGTGGCGGTGGTTCACAGCCGCAACAAGACAGGGGAACGGTGTGCACAGAATCATTTCATAACTCACATAGCTCACTTTCAGCAGGTGAAATCGTATTATTCAGGTGGATGATGATGACGAGAAGGAGAACATCTTTCAGAATGTGGAGACAGAGAGGGAGGGCAGCTCCGCCCCTTCGTGCAGTTGCGGTGCCAAATGCCAGACAGGGAGGGAGTGGTGACAGCCAGATAGGTAACTCCAGTGGAGAGAGTCAGAGGAGGAAACACATCTTCCAATTTTGCCACATATTGCGAATTTTTACGATGGATAGAGCAATAAAACGCATGGGAATCAGTATGTAAGGTTTTTGTGTGGAAAAAAAAGATGACAGATTCAAATATTGCATCAGAAAAAGCGGACTCAGTGTGCAAAGGCCTTCAGTCTATGCATATCAGATCATTGGTAACATTAACTATAAAATAAGTGTTGTGCTGCCCTACAGCAAATTTGCATCTGTTCATGCGTTGCATCTTTACACTGACTGTGTATGCAGTCGCGCCACCTGTGAAATCCACTTCTTCCTTAAAGCAGTTGTGGTCTTTCAGTGTTTTAGTCACATCCCAGTGCTCACACATCCCTTCACAGTTACAGCAGTTGGTTTCAGCCATGCATAGTCTCTGTAATACCCAGCAGCTCTGACATGACAGCTTATGAGCTGCAATATTTGGAGGTTTAATATTTCTAACAGTATATGACTTAGCAACCAACAGCAGCTTCTCACGGGGGCAACTACAGCCTGTCCATGAAAACGCAATACCATCCACCATCCTTCTCTCCCTCAGGGGGGAAGAGGCCCCGGCGTCTTTATCTCCCACTGGCTGACACTCTCCATATTCCGCCACTAAATTACTTCCTCTGCCTCTGTGATGGAGAAGTAAAAGAAAACGATAAGTCTGAAGGCGTGAATATGGAATTTATATACTGTATAAATGGCATTTTCTTATGGGATCCTTTCAACCTGGGCCTTCTGACAGACTGGAGAAATGACTCTTTAGAGTCCTGTGAGAGCCGATAGGAGGAGAGGGATGTGCACAGGAGAGGAATGAAAGAGAGAGCAGCATATACCTACTGTTCTCATCATCTGTAACTTTGTCATACAGCTCACTTTAACCTCCGTGTTTTGGTTCAATAAGTACGGCATATTGACAGGGGGGTTTAAAGATCAGTCAACAAAATATTCCCAACAGCCTGTCATTCGATCAGAGCGAGGACGAGTAAAGGGAAATACGTCTGTATCATCGAGTCAGGGAGGCTAGTTTATGAGAAATATGGAGTGTGGAAATATTTGTCTCCTGTAAACATCTTTCGGCCACTGTGGAATTTCATTGAAAGTCTCTCTTAGTACACTTCTCAGCAAAACACAATAAATATACAATAACACCCCAAACTACTGCCTTCAAAGTGACTATAAAGTGGAATAAACATCTCTATAAAACAGTGTCAACTAAAACTGAACATATAACACTCATCAAAATAAGATTTATTGCAGAAATCTTCAAACTGGATCAGCCCACTGCTTTTAAACGTCATTACTCAAGACAAACCATCATCAGTTTAAGACACACCTTCCACAAGGAAGCCATGTTGTAATGGAAATGCAAATCCTTGCCGTGCTGGGCTGATGGCCAAAACCAGGCCGAGCTAAAGCCTAGTTCACATCACATGATTTTCACCCTGATCTTGCGTTGCGGAGACTATCGTAATCTTTTAAGTGTTCATACCTGGTGTGTTTCTGTCAGCGGGAGTCTCGCCAACTGCGTTACGACCTGTGTGTACACACCACAAGATTTCTCCACCGAGCCCTCGCCGACAGAGCCCCGTCACCAAACTTGGAGACGACACATCGTAAAGCCATGGGTATTCTTCCCAGTGACATGACATGATCCATGAACACAACATGCTCCCCATGATCCTGTGGACGGCGCCATTGTTGTTGTTGCTTGCTGGCTTGCCAGCGTTGCCAGATCTTTGGAGAGAAACAAGCAACCGGGGCTATGGAAACAAGCCCAAAAGAAGAAACTATCATGCGTTTAAATAACGTATTAGACGGATATATAGAGGGAAGGTGATGTTTAGAGAGCAAGCCCAAATAAGCAACTCCACTTTAGAAATAAGCCCAAAGTCGCGGCTAATAATAATAATTAGCCGCACTGAACTGCCTTGCAGCACCATATCTGGTAAATGACTTGTGCCTTTATTCTAACACATAAATAAAGACCATACACTGTTCACAATTTACAGAAACAGTTGTGCAAACTTAAATAATAGCAGGACCTTTAGGATAAATAAATCATATCGACATTTTTACCAAATATAATATGTGCTTGAGTGGCTCTTACACCCGTAAACTGAGGATGATGTCCCCAGCCTCTCAATGCCAGGAAGAACTACTGTACAGTATATTCACTGAAAAAATAAGTTTTGTTGATTTAATTTTTAGGTCAGCAAGAGAATCATTTGAGTTCTTATATGAAAAATTGGTCTGTTTTTGCTACTGCTCTGGATGTAATTCATCCCCAGGTGGAGGATTGAGGGTAAGAACAGATGTCAAAGTGAAAAATAAAGATGAAGTAGTCAGTCTTGCATTGTTTTCTTGTTGCTGTGCGAGTTGACAGCAGTTTTTGCTCCTTGGCTTTGAATTTGCATATTCTATGTTGTTTGGTTACTTTGAGACATAATTTGTCTCTGACTTTCCTCACAAACACCACAGTGCCTGGAAAACAATGCCATTTCGGAAAGTCGAGTTGATAAACAACAGCCACAGTGTCATATTTCTCTGTTAGACTCATTTTCAGACCTCTGCTCAGTGATTTTGGATTCATGGCTTGTTGCATCCTTGTGTTGTTGCAGCTCAATTTAAGCCATCCAAGCGTATGCAATGAAAAAACGTATTTCCCTTCAGTGCACACCCACAAGCACCCCTCAAAGGCGCCATGGTCCCATTTGTTTGCATATCAGGTCTTCTGCCTTTTTCTGAGTTCACATGAGATGAATTGAGCTAATCAGCTTGACGTCACAACAACAAAAATCGCTGGCTAACTTCCAGTCGAAAAACTCTCTCCAGACACATCAGATTAAGTGTAATCATTTGTGTGACTTTGTTCACAGATCAACAACCCAGTTGGGTTAGTGAAATATGAGCAAAGTGTTTCAGAGTGAAGCTTTTTGTCAAACTGTGTTGTTTTATCTAGCAAGAATTATTTTGGCTGCTTCAAAGCGGTGCAGTTATGCATTTCATCAGACGCAGAGCAGAATCGAATCTTTTGTTGGGGTATTAAGTTTTAAAAACAGGCAGCTTAATGCGCTTTGAGTCTTTGTTGCCTACATGTTTTTAATTTTTCTCCTCCATGATTCATAATACCTCCTTAGCTTTGCTTGTGGCCTGCGGAGCTGAGATGATTTTGCTGTACAACGTTCTGATTAAATCTGTATTAGTCATCAGCACACACCCCCGAATCATCTTTTTTCCTCAGATATGGCTTACTTAGCTCATAGCCACAAAACATGTCCTTTATTAAGACATGCTTTAGGAATGGCATCATGTATTATTGAATGCTCAACCATCCTTGAAGTTGTAGCAGAAACTTTATATTTTATGCAACCGTCATCTATAAGTAGGAGATATTATGGTCAGAGACAGATCCCTCAGTGTCACAGTGAGCCTCTCAGACGCATTTGCACACATTTATAGATTAGTAAGTGCCAGACTGTGTAATGTAAGGATGAAAATCATTGAAGTGGTTGGCAGGCAACCAGAAAGATTGAAAGTGTATCTCTCAGTCTGTCTGATCGAGGGAAGATGCAAAATCCTCCCTGCTTATGTCTGCAGATGATGTACACAAACCAGAAGTGACTTGTTACTGCAACGATGACAGGAGGTGTTGTGTAAACTCGTTTTCACATTTGAACTTTGAATTCACTCGTACTAAGTGTAAGAAACTCTGCTTGACCTCCAGAGGCAGAAGTAATGAGGAACAGCTGTCTCATTGTTCCTCAGTTCTGCAGCAGTCTGTCCGGGTTAGTTACTGCTGGTCACCACCTTTCCTGCAGATGCACATGGGTGTGAGGGGGGAAGCATGCAGTGGGCTAATGCCTCCACCTACTCACTTTAATACCAGCCAATGTGGTCTGACAGGCTCCTCCTTAGCCTTGAGGGCATCAAAGTTGAATCATTGGAAAGAGGGAGGTTAGAGTCTCCCTTCAAATAAGTTTTAAAATATGTAAAAAATACTCTGCTTAGGTTTCACTCTCCGCTTTCTGCAGCGCTGACACACCACTAGAATATAGTGTGGAGATAGGTCTGACTGTGCAGGACTCGCACTAGGTTGACTGGTGAAAGTGCCGTGCACATCAAGATTGCTAGCATTCATCATTCATTTATTTTTCCTTACCGCTAATCCTGTCGGGGGTTTCAGGAGGGCTGGAGTCTATCCCAGCTGACATTGGCCGAGAGGCGGGATACACCCTGGACAGGTCACCAGACTATCACAGGGCTGACTCATAGAGACAGACAACCATTCACACTCACATTCACACCTACGGACAATGTAGAGTCACCTATTAACCTGCATGTCTTTGGACTGTGGGAGGAAGCTGGAGCACCTGGAGAAAACCCACGCTGACACGGGGAGAACATGCAAACTCCACACAGAAGGGCTCCCCCACCCTGGGTTCGAACCAGGAACCTTCTTGCTATGAGGCAACAATGCTAACCATGGCTAGCATTAGCATTAGAGAAAACATCGGAGAGAATAGTTAGCATTGTTAGCTTCTTTTGTTTCTTTATATTGTTTGTTAGCTTGAAAGTGGCTGTGGGTGATAATGGCAGAGAGCTCCAGGTTCCGAATTACAACTGTCTTTTGGATATGCGTTTCTCGTATTAGACAGCAATTGGCTTTTGTCTGTATGTTTGATTCTCAGATATTAGGAAAGTGGACAGACATCGCCCACTTAAGAGGACAAATGTGAAAACACCCCTCTAGTGACAAACTTTGCACAGATACAAGCCAGTTAAGTCAAGGTCAGACAATTCATGGGACTTAAACAGAAGCAAAACGCATATTAGAAAGGGGGCCTTTAAACATCCACAACCGAGATTCTTATATATGTGATATATGTGTATATTCTGCTGCTCCAACTTAAGTTTTTGTCAGTAATGATAGATAATGAGTTCTTATTTATACAAATTGGCATCTAAGGATATAATCTGCCATATGCTGTATATTCACTCACTGATCACTTAATTAGGTACACCTGTTCAGCTGCTTATTAGCACAGAAGCCAATCACATGGCAGCATCCCAACGCATTTAGGCATGTAGACACGGTCTAGATGACCTGCTGAAGATCAACATGAGCATCAGAATGGGAAAGAAAGGTGATTTAAGTGACTTTGAACATGGCATGGTTATTGGTGCCAGACGGGCTGGTCTGAGTATTGTAGAAACTGCTGATCTACTGGGATTTTCACACACAACCATCTCTAGGGTTCACAGAGAATGGTCAGGAAAAGAGAAAATATCCAGTGAGCAGCAGTTCTAGCGAGGTGTACCTAATAAAGTGGCTGGTTAGTGAACGTGCATGCTGTTACAGTCTGGCTCAAAGGCCTCCTCTGAGGCAATTTTGGGATTAAGGGCTATTTACATAAACTTCACCAGAAAAAAAACCCAAAACGCACCTCGTACTTGGCCAGACACACCATGACCTCATGAAAGTCAGTGCTTGGAGATGCAGGCCCCATTTTTTGCTGAGCTTTACTGCAATAAGCTAAAGCCTCGTCCTTCACCCCCCCTCTCCACCCAACCAATGTCACTCCACTCCCACTGCTATTGCATGACCTACTGGGAGTGTTTATGTGTATCCGTGTGTTTATCTACGGGGACGACGCATCATGGGAACATGATTCTGCTTCCTTCTTTGCTTCATTTGAGCAGTTAAACCCCGTGGAGGCTCTGATGCAAACCTCCTCTCACCTCACATATGGCTCAGTGCGCCGTGGATACGCTAACATGACTCTCCAGCACTCGAGGGAATAGCTGATGTCGCCATACTTCCCTGACACTGGATATACCAACAAACTTACACCAACAAAAGTAATCTCCCTTCATTTTCCTTCAATTAAAGTCAATTACCTCCCGCGGAGACCCACTTCAGGTTAGTTTCGCGTGTGTGTGTACATTTCGATGCAGCTCTTCGGAATGTGAGAGTCAATCTGAGATGATGTTTGATAATGCCCTGATTAATATTGCATGGCTCATCTCACTTGACTATTAATGTATTCCTGCTCGCTTGTATGGTATCTCTGTGGTCCATCTCTCAGGCGGTTCTGCTTGTTATGCCGGTCCCGTGTGTGCTCGTATGTGTGTGTGTGTGTGTGTGTATGTGTAGAGCCCACACACGACAGATAAGAACTCATTCTCGGGCCCTCTGTGAGTGGCAGTAAGGAGACAGCAGAGGGATAAAAGAAAACGGTGGGCTACCCCCTGTTTTTCTTATCAGACGCTGAAGAAGAGGTAGCTGGATAATGTAGACACAATGGTGCAGGTAGAGACTAAGTCGGTTTTAATTCATCCAGAATTTAAATCTTTGTTTTGTTGTTACATTCTAATAGTTTTACAGTCAGTACATTTTTTTTGTTCCAGTTGTTATTACTGCGGCTAGGAAAGGATATACCCAAATGCAGTGACATAATATGCTTTCTTTATTGTTATAAGTGGCAAAATGCACTAAAACCTTAAACAGATGCTCATTTACAGATAAAATTAGGTTCAAATTTTTAATTAAAACCATCTTATTATAATTATAATACTGTGAAAAATAATTTTAACATGCTTTGCTGTGAAAAATGTGGCAATCCGATAGCTTCATCCTATGTTTCAGTCAATGACGATCCTTCTTTTGGTGATTAGATTGTTCTAATGTTATTCAATCACACCTACACTGGTTGTTATAGAAGCAGTTGTTATTCTCTTGAGGGGGGAAAACAAAGAAACCATTGTTCAGCTGGAAACAGTTGTGTCTTAATTATGTTGCTTCTACTGGAAGTGATGGGCACAGCTCTGCCACATCCTCGCTTAATGCAGAGCCAGCAGTCTGCATGAGAGCACATCAGTCCTGAGGGAGCTGTTCCGTCTTGACACCCCCTGTGGAGCAGCCGGGGACGAGCGGAGGAAGAACAGAAGCACTGAGATAGACAGAATCACACACGGAGATGGACATAGGCCAGACACCCCTTACGGCTGTTTGGGTTCCCTGCCACTCACACAGATGTCATAGACCACTGACCCACGCATTGCATTACATCACCAAGTTTGAAAAGTTTTCGGTGCTATTTTATAGACTGCATATGTAGTTTTTTAAAACTTAAGTCGAAACATCATTCTTAACTTGTGAATCCTCAACTCTTTCATTCATTAGTCCTCCTAAGCCATACCTCTTGGCTCCTTTTCACACATCAATGGAAGATTTAATAAGTTCCCCATGGTTGCAGAGGGGTAGAGGCTTGTTTGGTAGGGTGAACGAAGGGTTTTAATTAGGGATGTCCTGAGACGATCTTCAGGATCGGGATTTGGACAAAACAAGGCATTTTTGATGGATCAGTACCAGGGCGCAACCCAATCACCAGAAAATATGTTGTTATTTAGCATTTCTGCAAACCACAGATATGTTTGTTTGCATGTTATTATGTAGCAGATCCGTTGAAACTTCACATTTCAACAACACTTTGGTAAACCTGGGGTTAGGCTCGGGCACAGAACTACTTGGTTATGGCGTGGAAAACATCTTGTTTGGGCAAAGATAAAAGATTATTTAAAATGATTCAAAATTGAGTCAAAAATAAGGTTGCAGTCATTACACAGCGGAGTAGGCAGTGCAAAAAAGGATTGTTTTCAGCTTTGACTGAAAAGTGGTCAGAGTCGGGGCTTGTTCAAGATCATCTCGAGGTTTGTGTTGCATGATAACAAAATGCTGCTTCACCATGTTTTGTTCTGACTCTTGGGACGGTCAGTAGGCCGGCCCCGGATGTTCTCAGGGTCTTGGAAGCTTCATATGTCACAAGCATTTCAGAGATATATTTGGGCACTGAGCCCAACAAAGAAAATTATACACAAGCAGCAAGATTTTGAAGTGACAGTCAACCAGTGTAAGGATTTTAGTACTGGAATAATGTGGTCGTATTTCCTAGTTTTTGTCAGTACCCTAGCACCAGAATTCTGAATAAACTGAAGTTGCCAATCAGCTTGTTTTAAAAGTCCTACAAACAAACCATTGTAGTATTCTAATCTACTGGAAATAAAGGCGTGGGTGAGGCTGTTGGGAGTAAGACCCGTTTGGAAGGCACAAGCTCAGCAGGAAAGCAGCGATGTCTCACTAAAAAGCAGTTGCTTTTTGGGCCACTCTCCCAGCCAGAAAAGCAGCGATGTCTCGAAAAGGAAAACCGCTTTTCGGGCCACGATCCTGACCAGAAAAGTAATGGTGCCTCACTCAAAAAACACCTGCTATCTTGGTCCAAAAAGCAGCAATGTCTCAATAAAGAAACAACCACTTTTCTATCTACAAAATCGCTAGAAAAAGCAGCTACAGGTCGCAACAAAACGCTCATGTTGGTGCCTAAATAGCCACTAGGAACATCGTAATGACTCGTTAAATATACCAGGTTGTATTTGTTAGTCTCAAACATTTATCTGCAGTTTGGCAGGTGTCTCGTCTAGGCAACACACCATCCCTTGTCGCCTTCACCTCCAGATCACAAAGCCAGCTTATATATTATGTCACTGTACAAACGTTGATATGATACATGTAAAACATTTAAATGTAAAGTATTTGTGGTTTGCATGAACATACAATACCAACATGTTCTCCTGGCTGCAGGCCAAACCATTTACTATGTCATTGTTTACACTGCCAGCTATTGCAATCAGTGATTTAATGTCAGCTGTTAAAAGTTACAATGTAAACCCATGTATTACCTTTGCATGAATACGGATGTGTGTGTGTGTGTATGTGAATTGAGTGGGATGGAGTGTCACGTGAAGAAGTCATGCCTCGGAAACTGTCAAAACTCTAATTCTTAGTTTTTTTTCTATCAAGCAAAACAAAACCCAATGTTTTTACAATGAATTCAATACTTCCCTTCCCCTAATCTGAAATGGAGTTTTTTTACTGTGAATAATGTGTTTTGTTTGAGCTCCAGCTGCTCCGAGCCCCTCCAGTGGGATACTGTCCTCTCCCACTGTGCAGGGCACGACTGTAAGTAGTGGTTTGGATGGCCCTGGATATATTGCCTCTAGAATGATTTCCTTTCCCACTGTATTAAACTACAAAGATGATACTGTATTGTTGAGGTCACTGGACTTTGTCTGTCCTCTCCTCTCATCTTCTTTGGTGGTAGATGCCATGATAACTATGATTGCCATTTTTAGTTTCTCCCAGACATCAATATGGTTAGTGCTACAGGTCAGACTCACAGTATTTTCTAGGGCTGTCCCAAATTCTATTTTTGGGGGCTCAGGAGCCCTTTGGTTGAGTTTGGGAAGAAGTCGATTTCATTAAAAGCATTCATTTCAGAGATACTTTTATTCTGCAGTATCGCTGTTTATACAGCTATCTGTTTGGTGTTTTTATGCATCTTTGTAATCCCTCTCATAATAATAGGCTCTGAATCAATGCATGATAAAGCACTGTTGGGTGGGTGAATCAAAATCAGGGAGGAATATCAAAATCCCCGACTGACAGCTGAATACCTACCCAACAAACAAAAAGTCAAACAAGGTCCAGCTCCAAGCTCTTATATTTTCTTTTTAATAGCTAGTTCATAGTGACACATAATTGGCAGGCACCATCTCAGCCTTAATTTATTCTTGTTCATGTGGCAGAAGGGTGTCAGTGATGTATTTTTAACAGAAAAAAAGGGTCGCTCAACACTTTACTTTCATGTTGCCCACATGGCAGATTTTCTTATGTGGCAAACATCGTCATATTTTGTCGTGCAATTTGATTGGTAGTATTATTGTAGTCGCCACAGAGGCAGTAGTTTACATACCAGCTCTGACCTGCATTCAGCTCCTCTGTCCACAAACACAGCCGCGTGTTTGCAGCAGCTCCTGGGGAGCTGAGAGGACAGAGGCCAGCAGAACTGCCTTTGCCAGGTTGACTGACAGCAGACATTACTGAACCAAAGTAGTTTTCATGTCATCGCCATGGGAGGAAATCAACAGTGTTTATATTTACTGATTCATTGATTTTATTTCCCCGTTCACCATAGCCAATGAGGGGAATCTGCAGCTTACAAACAGATTGGAGGTATGATTAATCAATAAATATATGATTAATACGATGAACACACAAATATAGCGTAATATGTGTGTGATTTTAAACAGCTGACTGTGCAGATTACTCTTTACTTAACAGCAACAGAAATAGACTCAGACTGTAAAACAAAAATACTCAGGGGGTCTCTGGTTACCTTGGAAACAACTAAAACCTTTCGCCAAAGCATGAATATTTAATTTCTGTCAAGCAACGCTCTTCAAAAGTGTCCAGCGTAAATCATTCTACATAAATGCATTTAACATTCTGTAGCTGCCAGGAGGCCTACTCTAGTTTCCTTTTCTGTCGATGTCAATAATGATGCAAAGTGACAACCTGTGAAAGCTGGCGATATATAGGCCTATCCAGCTTTCATTTTACAGTCCATGTGTGCAGCTACTATAAGCCACGTTTTCTGCATCTCACGAGTCAAATATTTCAAATTCATTTATACTTAAAGGTTTCATTTCTTTATGCAAAAAAAAAAAAAAAAAATGTTGAGGGGACAAAGTCTCCTTCTTTCCACTGCAACACCACAAGTTCTCTCCACATGAGAATGAATTCTGTCATCAGGCATTTTCTCTCCTTTGTGTCCTCCCTCCTTCTCTCAGGGAACTGTTTGATCAGTCTGATTTGTTCAAACAGAATACTGCTCTCTGTGTTTTCCGGGCAAACTTTCCACTCCACAGGTGGCGTATCTCAGTGTACTTTCCATTTATTTTTAATGGCAGCCCCTTCAGGCATTGGACTCCCTCTCCCTCTTGCACAGCCTGGTCTGTCGCTGCACTCTCCTCCTCTGAGGGTTCCCCCGATGGCGAGGGTAAACGGCTTAAAGTTGAGGTCGTCCTTTCGTTAAGCATGATTCTCTGACTGCTAAAGCTGCTGTCACTGCTCTGAGGGCAGGATGTCTCATGAGTTGAGAGCTCTGTGACTGCGCCGCAGCGGGGCTCTTCACTGAACTAATGCCTCGTGGATATCGGGGTCCCTCAGTGAGGCTGGTAGAGAGCTAACCTTCGAACTTCCCATAATACACCAGATAGATTTATTTGATAAACATAGTAGAACCCACTAAACTGGAAATCATTGCCTCACCAATAAGCAGCACAATAAAATATCAGCAAACATAAAAATATCTAATGCTATAAAAGAAAAATAATACTAGAGATCAGGTTTTCAGGTTTACTGTGGTGTGGAGGTTTCACACCGTGTTTTTGGATCGGATCAAACTGAAAAGTCAGTAAGTCCATACCAAAGAAGTAGGTGTGAAAGGGCCCTTAATCACCTGAGACTGCGGTTTGCGCCACGTCTCCTTGAGATATTCAACATTGGTTTCTTTTAACCTTGGCTGTGATCTTTCTGTTTTGGGTGCTTTCAGACCTAGAGTTCGCTTACTTTGGTTGCAAAGTTGCATAATTGCCTAGAGTTGGTTTGTGTTCTCAAGGTGGCATTTACATGCAGACCAGATAAAATGCCTTGCACGAGAAAGCTGCTCTTGATTGGTCAGAATTTCCACATGGGAAAAATCCAGGAACTAAACAAAACGTTGAAGAAGAGTACACTTGCAAGATAAATGTGACACTTTCTAATGTTGTTGATTTTAGCAAGCTGTGTCTTATTTTTACTACACGCTGATCACTAAGACTTTTATGATGTGCAAGAAAAAAAGTTGTGAACATGTTTCACTTTTGCAGTCTTTGTTGTGCCAGAGAGAAATTGCTCTCTGACTAGCAGAATGTTGTGATGTCTCAGATTTATGTAGAAAACAAATGTGACTAAAAGAGTCTTTAAGTCTCTGAATGAAACACTGGACACAAATGTCTCCTGTCCTCATTAGCTGTGTTTGATGAGCCCTTGTCTGTGACATTGACCCACAGGCACAGAGGTCTCTCTTTTTACAGTACGGGGCCCCAGTGGAAAAGCCAACTGGTACAGCTGCCTCCAGTACATGGACTCTGCATAAAGTCAATACTTCAGCCACACACACACAAAGCTGCCTCTGTCCGCTGCTTTCTCCCTGCCAGCACTGGGTCCCCAGATGGAAGCTGGGAGATTTGGTGACCATAGAGATGTCATACACACATGCTTGCACATGCACACACAAATGTCTAATGCATCGGTCATTCCCACAGTAGCACAGTAGTTTTTAGCTCACTAACTGACATGCACATAGTGGGAATCCAGGACCTCTCCCAGCTGTTAAGTACTCGTATCTGTGTGTATAGGGCTGTGAGTGTGTTTGCAGTCAGAGGCACAGAGGCAGAGCCGTGAGGTTGGAACTGAGACAGTTTTCTTCGCTGTGCAGCCCCGTCCACAGCCTGCTGCTGCACGCTCGCCTGCCTGCCTCAAAATGAGCCTTTTCCTCAGGAAGAGGCCGAGCCTTTATGAGTACACTGCTGAGCGCTCGGACCTGCCAATTAGGCCGAGCCTCTCCAAACTCTCCACTCCGCAGCGCCGCTGTTATTACACCCCTTAGGATTCACAGCAAGTCCTTTACCGTTCACAGGCATGTGGTTTAAAAACAGATAACAAGCAGTTGAGAGAGCTGTGTGTCAGGTAACAGGGGCATAAGTATGCATCAGACCTTAGAGAGAAGGTCATTTCTCATGTAATCACAATATGAATATATGTTTAAGTCATGTCCATGTAGCAAAAGATTTATCTTTAAGTACACAAACACTGCATTTGCACATCTTTACCAGCCAGTAGAATCTCAAAGTAAAGCCAAATGGCCTTTTCCTGCTGTGGTCCTCAGTGTTCGCTATAACAGAGCAATAAATAGAAAGATTTGGTGTCAGACAACAAAAGCAGCCATTCTAAATCATCTTTGAGCCTTTTTTTTAAAAACCCAGCAAGCTGCCGTTTGGCCGTAGACCGCCAGCTTAACTGTTCTTCAACCTTTCTGCCAATTCTTGGAAAGCAAATCAGTCAAAAAATCTGAGTGAACAAGTCGTTTGATCAGTGGATGAAACGCCCCTTTTGGAAGGGTCCCATAAAACAACTTGGCTCAGAGTAGTGATTTGTTTTGGGCTTTTTTTTGCAGATAGTGATTTTCCACTAAATTATGTAAGGCG
This sequence comes from Epinephelus cyanopodus, assembly GCA_026686955.1. NCBI lineage: Eukaryota > Metazoa > Chordata > Actinopteri > Perciformes > Serranidae > Epinephelus > Epinephelus cyanopodus. Next base: position 29,723,935 of record CM048932.1, on the reverse strand, counting down.
TGCTACAGCCATAACCAAGCCCGCATCAACTGCTCACAAAAGCTCTAATGGCTTTCCAACAAGTTTTTCTTTTTATGTCCAAGAGTTTTTAGCATCACTTCATTTGAATAATTAGAAATCTCCCGAGGATGTTGGCCAGTTTTTAAAAAGCAGAGTCACATTTCGTAACAGTCCTAAAGCCTTTAATTGTTGGTCCGTTTTTTTGTACTCCATCAAAGTTATTCAGATGAGCTTTTAATAGGAGCACTTGGGTGTATTATCTGAACAAAACCTCTGTGCTTTGCTCTCTTAATAAAGTGGCTTATGGCTTGGAGAAATTGAACAGTAGGGAGAATGGCCTCATGAATGAATTAGTCGTCTGCAACAGATTACTGCCGCAATAAAATAGCATGTTTCTCATTTCGACCTTAGCAACCATGGAAAAGCCCTGTTGTCACCTTCAGAGCCCGAGGGGGGCATATCCCGAGCTGGGGCTAATCTGCTGTGTTGCATTTAATCCTTCACTGGTGTTTTGCAGAAAGTAAAGTTGGAGTGTGACATTGCAAACTTGGGAAATATTAGTTAGCATGATTTTTTTTTCTCCTTTGTTGTATACACTGACTTCAATCGCATATAAAACTGCAAATGAAAACAGTTTGTAGCTTTAAAAAGGAGGTGTATGAGATTTAAACCTTGGAGATTGAAGGGCCGCATTGGTGGAGAGGTTGCTCCTTACCTTTCATGTTTCAAGACTGTGCTAAGTACCAGGAGTTTGGCTCTTGGTGGCTATGGCAACACAGGCATTCAGGGTGGAAGTTACATAAGCAACTTGTGAGCAACACAATTGCTCTGATCGTGTTTTTTCCAGCTAAATAAGAACCCAGTACCCTATACCCTTCATGTGTGATCGCGCATGAGATATGGTTTTAGCAATAGTCTAATTAGAGTGTGTATCCGAGGGTCTGTTTTTGTTTGTTTCTGCTATTGCAGTCTGAATAAACCCATCCATCTTTCCCCTTTACGAGTTGTTTCCAACAGCCCCGCCACTATAAAGCGTCACCAGTTCTCAACTGTCTCCTATTAAAGCGCAAACTCTAAACCATGTGAGGGGCCTGCCTGGAGCAGTTGGCGGTGCACTGTATGTTTCTCCAAGGAACACAAATGTCACCAAGCAAGAAAAACAGCAATCATCTCTCCCCTCTGTCCTTGCTTTTTCTTTCTCTGCAGCTTTTCCAATACTACGTGAGGTCCAGGAAGCGATGAATAAACAATAGGATAGGCGAGTATTACATGCACAGCCCAGAGCCTAAACACGTAGGGCAGTGTGCTTCCACATGTCTGGCCCTGTCATGTCCATCCTGCCTTGCGTCTGGTCCACAGATCCCATTTCCTGGACTGTGGGCTCTGCCTGATCAGGATGCACCATCTTCCATTATCAGAAGGGTGTAAAACAAACAAAACCCACCAGCTGCTTTTATCTTTTCCGGTGGGGAGAGAGAAAGACGATACGACAGAGGGAGAGTATGGGATGAAACAAAAGTAATTGAAGCAGCTTGTAGTCCAGCGATCTGGAAACTTTATATTATTGCTTTTATGTTTCCCTCCATCTGCTATTCCTTCTATGCAACTTCCACTGTTTCCTCAAGCACACCCACACCCCTCCCATCCTCACCCTACCCCCCTTCCTCTCAGGTACATTTAGGCTAATGTACCATTTAATGAAATAGAATGAAAAAAAACACACCATGCATTGTCATCATGTCCTTGACTATAGCAGCTATATAAGCTGTTGAAACGCTTCATCAGTAGTCGAGGCAGGGATCCTGTGTAAAACAATTGAACCGATGGTGCAAATGTTCACCTTTGATTCCAGACAGCATGGCAACCGAATGTAACTTTTTACATACACACACACACACACAAAAGATTGCAGGTCTCTGTTGTGTTTCTGCAGGAGTCCGCGGCTGCTCCCCTGGGACAATAACAGGAGGAAACACATTATTGTAATAGCTCTCCCTGCCTTTCAGCCTTGTTTGTGCTCTTTCAAACATTAAACAAATTACGCTGTTATGCCACTAAGGTAAAGCTTGTAACAGATGCTTTTCAGAAGGCGAAATCAGCTGTCATAGAGGCTTAATGTGTTGAAATAGCGGGAGCTGGAGCTGCTGGGGCACAGGAGGACTTTTACAGTTAAGAAGAGCGAAAACTAGGTATTATGTGATGCAAACTGCAGGAATATTGCATGGAGATCACTCATTAGACACAGTTGAGTTATTAAAATCTCATCCTTGAAGAAGCACTACCTCATTAAAGAAGCTGGAGTGACATACTGTAAGGCTTTTCATTTTTTTAAATATTTTTTGGGGCATTTTTAGCCTTTAATGGATAGGACAGACAAGCGTGAGGGGGGGAGAGAGAGAGGGAGTGTCATGCAGCAAAGGGCCACAGGCTGGAGTTGAGCCGGGGCCGCTGCGACAACAGCCTTATACGTGGGGCGCCTGCTCTACCACTAAGCCACCGACGCCCCAAGTCTTTTCATTTTAACAGATTTATACTGAAAATACTGCAATTTTTTTAGTGGGAACACAATGACTTAAGCCAATCTTCACCTGGCTTTGCATGAAAGACGTTTTTGTCATTTAGGCTATAACCACCATAGTAGACAGAAGGAACCGAGGTTGTCTTGTGGCCAATATTCATGACCCTCAGCTGCAGGGTGATGGGATCTAACAAACAACTTTGGCTAATATCATAGCAAATTGCGATCAACCATTAGCTCACAGTGAAACAAAGTAACACAGTTTTGATTTGAACTTGTAGCTCTTGTCAAGCGAAACACGCTTTCTCACTTAGAGAAACACATTAGAGTCCTGCTGACTACTTTTCATTACTGAGAGTGCATTCAGAGCACCGGTTCTGGCTGAAGGAGGAAACAGCATGCACTAAAACCCTCCACTCTTGTCACATACAATACGTAAGGCACCTTCTTTTATGCCTCTTGCATTATTCATTTCACAGTGACGGGCTGTGTCACAGCGGCGACCTTGGTGCTCCTCACTGTTGGCCAGAAGGCTCATGGGACATGTGTTTGATCAAGATGATGGTTCAGGGTCATGGGACAGTTGCGTGCGGGGATTTTAGGATCAAAAACCAAAACATTACAAACAACGGAAGAACTTTACAAAGCTTTTTAGCCTCTTTTAGCTTATTGTTTTGGTCATACAGCACCCTTAATGTACGGTTCAATCTCACTACACTCATCGACTTCATTTGCAGCCACAGCATGCAGCTTTGTCAGCAGCAGCTAGGATATAAACCTTGTCCCCTAATGGTACTCGTCAAAGCTATTTTTACTCTGGTTCAGACTTACGCAATGCTATTAGCAGCTCATGCTTTGGGCAAACAGTCACATTTTTGCAGGGTTACATCAAGTTAGGCTTAAATTTCCAATCAAGACTCAAGTCTCTACTGAGAACTACTACTCCAGTACCTTGTTGACCTCTCCACGGTCTTCTGTGGTTTCCTTCATCCCCTCTTGTTCCACTCTTGTTTTAGCAGTGGTTTTGGAGCACTCGGTTAGTGTGTCTGGGCCCGGCTTTGTGCTTGGCTAACGGCGTTTGCGGTTGCCAGAGCTGTCCACTGGTGTCATGTCAGCGGCCTCGTGGCCAGATTACATCATCCTGAGTGCTTTAAGAGGCGACCCTTCACTGCAGCAATGATTAAGGATATAGATAAGACACCACCTACAATATGTGTGGAAACACTCATTTATATATGTGCATGAGTGCGCATATTAACACAGATGCTCATTAGGAAGGACCTGCTCTGATGTAGAGATTAAAGGTATGATCGTGCTTGTTGTGATGTTGCTGTTTTCTCCAGAGACTACATGAAAAGACTGGTAATAGCCTTGGATCCAAGTAGCCTCCAACCCCTCACAGATGACAGAACCTCTTGTCAGATTCTTCAATGGCCTCTAGTTGCAGGGTTATTGAGAGTGTCACTGTCTCTTTCAGTTTAAGCTCAAGAGTGTGTGTGTGTGCTTGTGGGGGTGCACCCATGCACATATGTGTTTGTGCTTGCCTCTCTGTGAGCCTTTTTCTGTGCATATTTGTGCGCTTATTTTCTTGACAACTTTCGTGCTCGTGTATGAACCGTGTATGTAGCTGTCCCGTCCACTCTAGGTTGTTGTAATTCGGTTTACCGTCTGAGACAGGTCATTGCCGTCCTCAGAGGGATGAGCTGTCACATCAATAACAAAACCAGCTGTAAATCCGAATTGCTGGGTGCGTGAGGGCGACCCACCCGGTGAAATTCCTGACACCAGTAACACCATTAAGGTGGCAGAGTTGAAGTGCAGGATATTGCCTTGACATTGTTTCGTGTTCACGTGTGCGTTTCATTTATTATTTCAGATTTTGAGGAAGACGCAGAGTGACACGCTCTGATAGAGGTGAGCAGGTGTGTTCAGTAAAGTGGCGCCAAGTGGACAACAGGAGTGCATGCTTGAATTCCTTTGTACCACTATGTATGAGGTTGAGGACAGGCTGGTTTTGACAAATAAATTCTGCACAAACAACACATTCTCACTCCCACCTTGTCACATATTGACATTTGGTCATGGACTTTTCATGTCCAGATACGGCGTGCAAGGTACCCTGGGTGCGTTGGTTGTTCATGTTCTGGGACGCCGTGGCAAGTTCTGCCTATTACATGCGTTGTATTCTTTCAATACACTTCCGTTTTCACAGGAAATGTGCAGTTTTCATACAGTCTCTTTCAAAATAAATACACTACGTCAATACAAGCAAATTGATGGGTTTGTTTTGCCTCCAACAACAAACGCATGTGGTTAGGTTTCGGAAAAAAGAACAGGGTTTGGCTTTATAGTCTTAAAGGACGTGAACACCGCTCCCCCAGGTGAAAGTCAGTGTTTGTTTGCCGAGCACCTACAGCTGCAACCAGCCACGTATTGTGCCGATGTTAAAGGATGGCTTTTTTCGTCAGTGTCTGATGCCGCAAATCACTGCTCAAGCACCAAATTTCGATGACTTCGGAGTGAGACCGGGTTGCACAAACACTGAGATTGTGTTCTAACCAATGCAAGGAAGAGGAAGAAAAAGCTGGGTCCTTTTTCTAACAGCAGCCCAGCTGCAGGTTGTCTTACATTATTAAGATCTGTGCATCTCGTTGTCGCTCTTAAATGGTACAAAGCAATAGCATGAAGTCATGAAAATAGCTTTATGGAGCAGTTGTGATTCCATAGCCTTTCTCATGCCCTTTTAATAGCACAGGCCGTATGGAAGAGAGCATGACTTTGCAATAAAATTAGACAGGTGAAATGTGTGTGGCGCCTTCCCAGCACTTTGCGACAACTGACAACTTAATGGATTTCCCTGGTTTGAAAGCCCTGTTTAAAATCCCACCAGCGTCATTGTTGGAGAGAAGGCAAAGCCAGCAACCGGGCTGTAAACCCACCTTTCTGTTCGCATTTCTGTCAAGATACAAAACTTCATGATTTTTCATGAGAGAAAAAAGAGGTATTTCTCCTTTGGAATGTGGCCAGGCTGAAGGGATAAGTGAGTGCTATTGTGCCACTGAGGGAGAGTTTCCTGCATTTTCAATCTGAAAGAGGACAGAGAGAGGATTAGACCAAGCATGACAGTATGTCCTATAAAGAGACATTCACTCTCATGAGGTCCAATGAGGGAGCAAGTGTTCTGAGAAAAAATCCAGAGTTCATCTGTTGTCAGCCTGACATTTCGTTGTCAGTTTGAGAAAGGAACATTACTTGTTCCATTCGTTTGACCAAAAAGTGCCGAATGAATAATTGAGCATTTCCTCTTGGTCCTGACCACAAGGTTGACAACCACTACTTTACTGGAAGCCTCCTCTGAAAATTGGCTTTGTGATTATTTTATAATAATGAGGTGTTAAGTTAAAGACATCCTGTGGGATTTTCATTGTAAAAAAGATGTTTATATTCAATGTATGCATCTGTACAGCCGTGTTTTACATGCTTTGAAACTTCTGTTGCTGTTGCATTCCTGGCATATGCTTGTGTGTGCATGAAAACACTATAGGGACCATCTCTTCAAAACACTGTTCTGCAGCATCACTAATGGTCCAAAACTCCACAGGGGTTTAAGGGAAGAGGTATGATACCGCTGAGGCTCACTTTTGATGGCTATATACAGTGTATTGGCTTTGAGTCATGTATGTTGGGAGCCTCTTAGCACCAGCTCTCCGGTTTCTCTGGGAAACAACAACTGTCTATATCTATAAATATATACATGTGTGTGTGTGTGTGTGTGTGTGTGTGTGAGTGAGAGAGAGAGAGAGAGAGAGAGAGAGAGAGAGAGAGAGAGATTCTAGCCTGTTTATTGATAGTAAATTACTCGAGAGTGGCAGGAAATGTGGGTAGAGACAGTGAGGATGAAATGCAGCAAATGTTCTTGGCTGGTTTTGACCCTGGGACAGTGAAATTGCATGGTTAGCCCAGGATGGATGACCTTGTTCAAATGTTCAAATGTTCAAAACAACCTACTGTATGTGTACATTTACCTGGCAAAAGACCTCTTGAACTTATATTAATGTAGTCGACCAATAGTCGTCATTTAGGGCCATTAGTCGACTAGCCGTCTGCATGTTTACAATATTAATGTAATTACTATATGATATATTTTGGGCGGGGCAGTACAATGGTTTGAGTTGAAGGTGTGAGAAAGAATAGTATCAGTAACATTGTTAACACTGCGCTACATTACAGAGAAATACAAAACCGTACCAATGAACCTTCATTAATATAGGCCGATATTTTATCTACAAGTGCACGTCACACACTGAGCGAGCCGCCTGTTAATGACGCTGTGGGCTAATGGGCATGTAGCTACTTCCATGTTTCAGATGATACGTCATGTTTGTAGTCGACCGATGAAGATGAGTTTACATATCACCTTGGGTTCATCCTTCACCTTCTCAAAATGATCCCACACTTTGGATTTCCTGCCCGACATGTTATTAACTAGCCTGTGGAATAACCGCAGGTACCAGCCCTGGAAATTAGGGGGTGTACACATGACGTGTCTTTAACTGCTTGGAAAACTCGAGGCCGGGCGCTGTGCACTCCTCTTGTGCCTTTTTTGTGCCAGCTTCCAAGAGCGTGGTGGCAGGTTGCGTCTGAGTTTGCTAAGCAACCGTGACAAGCATCATAGCCTATTTACCTTGAATCCTGAGTGCAGAGCTGATCTTCTTCCAGGAGATCAGCGAGAGAGGTTTATAAGTGTGTAGGCCTATCATCTGTGGGACAGATGTAAAGCTCTGGGCAGCCCTGCACTAACATGATCAACTTTTCAGTATTTATCAGACTGAATATTTACAGAAGAAGGGAAATATATCTGTCGGCTGTGATTGATTTGTAACGTGACTTCTGTCTGACTGCTGAGCTTGGCCTCTTCCTGTGTCTGTCCTTTCAAATTAAATTCCCACACGATTCAGTCATATAGGTTTTGATATATTTCGACAAGGCACAGCTCCTAATTTTCACATTTTGTTTTGTTTTTTTCTGCGACTAAGACACCAATGAAACCTTGCCAACAAATGACCTTTCTGGTCGACTAACGTTTAGTGGACTATTAGGGGGCAGCCCGAGTGCTTCCCTCTCTCAGTAGTGAAGGCAGATGTGGAAGGATGTTGTAAGACTGACTCACAAAAGGAAAAAGGTCTGGGTGGATGTTTGGACACACAAATGTGCCACTTTAACTGCAGCTTGTGTCCCGTTGACCATGATGACAGTGTTTGCATAAACTTCACCATGTGGTTTTAGTTGTTTAAACAAAATGCTAAAGGGGTTGCCCGTAGCAACAAACCAACAGATCTAACTTGCTGCCCCCAAGTGGCGAAAGACTCAGTAATTGCAGGTGCAGAAGTCTCAAAATGACCTACTTCATCATTTAGGTGTGAGAATTGCTCCTTGAAAGAAGTGTCTGAGAGTGTGACAGAGCTATAATGGTGAGGGTATTGCAGCTTGGCTCCACATCATTAACTGTAGAATCAGGAAAATACCCAAATCATTCCTTGCGAGCCACAAGGCATCCTCCCTCCTCTAGCTGACTTTTGTGCCCCTCTTTTATCGTCGTCTCTGATCCACCAAGGACTCCTCTGTCTGCTTCTTTTTTTGGAACAAAAAAAAAAAAAAAGAAGTCCTGATTGTGGATCCCCTTTTCTCTATCCCTGCCCCCTCCCCCAGTCTCTTCCATGCTGTCCCTGGTGGGACATGCTGAATGGAGACCCATAATGAGCCTCTGTCTGTTCCAGCTGACACAGTGAGCTGTCTGAGGCTGTGATGTGTCACTCGTGCCGGGCCTCTCCCTCTTCCTCTCTCTCTTCAGACGTCTGTGTGCAGAATAAAGGGATTCCTCCCTAGAAATGCTTCCAACTGCCACGAGGGGATGGAAGAGATTCAGACCTCCTTCAGAAAGATCCTGTGGCCTAGACTTGTGTTACACACCCCATCACACATCCACACAACAGTGAAACTCTGCTCTTTTCATTGTTTAGAAAGCAGAGATAATGGGGAAAAGCATGTTTAACAGTTGAACATCACTCCTGCGGCTGCTGTACATCACTGCAGGGATTTCATTATGAGCTTTCACCCTCTTCAAAGCAACAACAGCAAACAATTTGGTTTGTTGTGTCTCTCTCACTTTCTGGAGCGGTGGAATGCATCGCTGCAAATTGCTTAATTCAGACTATTCAACGTGTGGTCCCTCCAGTGCAAAGTGGAGTTTGTTTTTCATTAGGGTAAGTGAGGCAGTTGGCGAGAACACATGTGTTTGGCAGCAGCGGCAGCAGCAGCAGGAACGACAGCCTGACAGCCTCTGCCCCTGGAATGCGTCTGCCTCCACATCTGAGGGAGCATACTGATAGACCTGGCTGTTTCTATGTGAAGTCATCCAACGCTTGATACTGAGAAATGAGGTTTTAGAGGCTCAAAAGGGAAGATTGATGGTTAAAATCTTTCTATAAGTGGAATAAGTGAGCTGACAACTTTCTATTAACGCTAAGGTCAGTTTCACACAAGCCCAATGGAGACCCAAGGCCATTTTCCCAGCAAGTTTGAGAAGTTTGGTGATGTGTGAAAGCTGTTGTTGAACTCAGGTGTAGTCTGGAGCAGTGGTTCCCAACTGGTGGGTCACAGGTCCATTGTGAATGGACCACAAGTGACTCGCAAACGTCTCAAGTGAGTGACCAACGGACAGCTACTTGAAAGAGACAGCAACTTAGCTTGACAACATGGCCAAACGCAAGTATGACGCTGAATGTAAAAACTGTGTGGACCTTGAGCTAATGACCAAGGAGAAACCTGGACCCCATGGCAGGACCAGTTGGGAGCTACTGGTCTAGAGAACTGGTTTCCACAAAAATTATTGGTCTGACAAGCTCTGGTGCAGTCCTATGAAGTCCACAAAAGATGTGAAAGCTTGTACACTGGTAGTTGAGCAACATGATTGGTATATGACAGGTGTTACGAGGAAAATATAATAATCTGCTGTGCTTTTCTGCAGTAAGATAACTGTGCTGTGCTCTGAGTGCAAGCATTGGCACTTAAAGGTGAAATGTTGTCATGGATACATGTCACACAAGCAGCCCACGGTATTGAGGGATGGTAATGTCAGTAATGAAGTGTTGTGTAACTTACATTCAGTAGATATTGAATAGTTTCTGATTGGATTCATCCACCCCACTATGCAACACTCTTTGTTATGGTGATGACAATATGCTTGGATTGAAAATACAGAATCCAGAAAAATAAAAAAAGGAAAACACAGAAGTGGAATCTGGAAAAAAAACTAAAATGGATTTCATAGATGTGCAAAAATGCTTTCGCAGTAAAGACTCCACCTTCCAGATCCTTCAAGTGTGAGGACACACTAAATTTCCATCAAGCAATACTCGATTGCCTCCATTTAAGCAGCAGGAGTACAAATTCAGGATTATATAAAGCAGCTCAGAGCTTTTATTTTGTGTGGCCATGTAGGTAGAAACGTGGGTAGAGACGGATAGGATGAATGCAGCAAATGTTCTCAGGTGGCTTTGACTCTGGGACATTGAAATTATACAGTTAGCCCAGGGTGGATGGCCTTGTTCAAGTGTTCAAATGTTCAAAACAACCTAAGTGTACATTTACTTGGCAAAATACATCTTGAACTTCTTTTAATACACGCTGTCCTCTCTAGTAGCAAAGACGGGTGTGAAAGAACGTTGTTAGAGTGTCACAAAAGCTCTTCAGGAAAAGGTTTGGATGGATGTTTCAGCACACAGATGTGTCACTTCAGCTGCAGCTCATGTCCAGTACTTTTGACCACGATGACAATGTTTTAGTGTGGATATTTTAGTTTGTGCGGCCATGTAGTAGAAATGTGGGTGATTTTTGCTCCTGTAAGGTCTTTGCCCAGTTCAGGTACCGATAAATTCTCATCAATCACCCATCGACCAGGAAGAGTGTGGTCATTGTACACTGAAGCACTCTGTATTTGCTGTATGATGTATTATACAGTATGTATTGATCCAACACTGAATGAATGGCGTCCCAGGACCCTGGCCAGCACAGGATGTATGGAGAATGGATTTTTATGTTTGAATAGCATGTCCTAATGCTGCAGTCCTTTTATATCTGCTTGACTGTATTCCATGACACAAGAGCAAGACTATTGTGTCTGTGTCATAACAATTTGGGGGATTATAGCTGACTAACAGTTGGCACGTGGTTTAAAAGTAAATTTAAAGTAATCCCAAAAGGTTTACGCCATGTATTAACAATAAAGAAAGGCACAGTAGAGCATCAGATTTTCCTTGTATATCCAACAGCTCATCTCCTTTTTTTGACATATTTTCATCTTGGGTGGAGTTGTGAGTGGTTGCCACATGCTGATCATCTTCAGGAGATTTGTGTCTTTCTGGCAGGTCCAGTAGCACTTTTCCATAATTTTGGTGAGAACAGAAATGTTGTCTTTAGCAAACAAAACATACATCATTCTTTTTTTTTTTTTTTTTTTGAGCTGGCCCCGCCCAGCTGAGATTGACAGTCACGCTGTGGTGAACTCCTTTGGAAACGTTTTCTTCTCTCCGGCTCAAAGCTCAGGGAGGAGACACACATACACATGCTCTTATGGAAATTTGTAAGCAGACATACTGTCACACATGCTTTCACACACACACACACACACACACACACACACACACACACACACAGAAGTGAGAACACCAAAAAGAAAAGCTCCCCACATCCTGTTCAGCGAGCTCCCTTCAAACCGTAGCGAGTGTGTGCTTTGCGACCACAGAAGCTGTGTGAAGCCTCAGATTCCCGCACTTATCTAACCGCGCTCTGCTCGACCTGGCAGCCTCCGTCAAAAAACATTCCCTTGATACGACATCAGCGCTCCTCTGAGCTCTGCTCCGCGCAAACAGGGATCAAATACAGTGTGGCGGATGGATGTTGCATGCTGTTACAGCGGCAAAATGGATGTTGATTTGTAGGTCAGGGCAGATATTGGAGACTGTTTTCATACTTTTGCATTCTAGCAATCATTTTGACAACAAATTGACTAATTAGCCGAGAAAAAATGTCTTTAAGTGTTGGAATAAATATGACCGAATTATTGGTTCCCTTGTCTGTATGAATTACATAATATTTACAGTAAAACTAAAAGTAAGTGGCTTGAGCCCTGTTGAATTGCTGCATAATAAATATCTTGACGTGGTTTCTAAACCACCATTGCTACTCGACATTGTCTTAACTGCTACTGTGTCTTTGGCCATTTTCTCATATGAACTTTAGACACTGTCCGAAGTTGCTCTTTCGCTTATGTAGTACACAACAGAGATTGTCACCTATTGGAAATACTTTCTTTGACTTAGGAGACACTGGGCACCCAATCTCAGCTGGGATAGGCTCCAGCTCCCCCACAAGTCCTACCAAGATAAGCGGTCAAGGAAAATTAATGAATTAATAATGTAGGAGAGGTAGAACGTGCAGGAGGCAAAACATGATGCCTAAAGTACTCTGGGGAAATTACAGAGTTTGCTTAAGTCTATTTACTCAGTTGTCATAATCATAAACGAGTTTCTTGCTGTTCCTTGGATTTGTTTGACAATTTCGGCAGTGGCCATTACGACAGAAGTTATCGAATCTGGTAGTTTCTCCAATTGGACATTTTTTTGGCTTCTTTGTGTTAATGACTGTTGTTCTTCACCCTCAGATGTTTGTATTTGTCTGTTCTCGTGCCAGTTGCGTGATAAATATGTCATCAACACACCTGCTCACTTGCTGTGAATTCTCTGGACAATTACCTGCCTAATCGGACATTGCACCGACTACGAAGGACTGGCAGCGTAAAGTCCATTTTATGTCTGATCCAAATGATTGATTAGTGTTCTCACATATATCTCTTCTAGTTAATGTCTACTGTGTATAAGTTAAGGGTTGCAGTTCATGTGTGAAAGGGACTTGTGTCAGTAAATACCAGTGTCCAGTTATAGGTACGATTGGGAAACTCTTTCTAAACTATATATTGACCATGCACAGTATTTTTATCATACAGCACAGTATCATGCATAGCCCCGTTTCCACCAAACACTTTCAGTATTGTACCTTTGGACCCCTTCAGATGTGGTTCCTAGACCCTAGCGCTTCCACAACAAACAGTACCCTTTACATGTAGGCGTGGTTGTTACTACCTTTCAAATTGAAATGTTCCTAGAACTTTAAATAATTAAGATGGAATATAAATGAGTTGTTGGCATTTTTGGAAAACCCCCAGTAATTGTATGAACCCTATAGATGTGTGCAGGATTTATATTCTAATGAATGCTGTTATTTACATGTCTGTTTGTATAGGAGGATAGAGATCTAAGCTCAAGTGTGGCAACAACAAAATGCCACGGTGTTCCTGAGTGACATGCCGGCACTGGCAGAGACATTAACCCGCCTCATGAGAGAGAATTATTCACCAGAGTGGAGCCGTACAATGGTGGCCACCAACTTTCAAGCCTCAGCCCAATGCCTTTGCACCCCCTCCTCATCAGCATGCATTATTCCTTTTTTTTTTTTTTTTTTTTTTTTTGGTGTCTGTTCACATTGGCTGACGAGCGCAGTTTGGTTGGCATAGCCTGGAGCTCAAACCACATCACACATACGCCGCACACATTTTCCTCACTCTCACGCTCTCTCACTGTCGCACAGGCTGTTAACAGTGTTTTCAGAGTCAGGGAATGTGAAAATATTCAGCGAGAAGCAGGGGGGGTAGAGAGGTTAAGGCTAAAGAGGAGGGAGGTTGGAAGTGCGACTGCGACGCCACACTGACTGGCAGCGTTGGCTGACGCATCTGGCCATCCTGAAAGGTTAACAGGCAGCAACCTCCCCTCCGTCCGATGTGACATGACACTGTCTCTGCTCTCGTCGCCCGGTTTGATGTGTCGTTCTTTCACGGTTCATGAACTCAAGGCCATGGGAGGGATCTTTCACTTTCTGTTGTGTAGGACATCATATAGAGTGGCAGCACAAAGGGGACCCAATTTATTATTTCTGGATTTTTGCCCCCGTTTGATCCGTCACATCCAGGCACATTCATGCATGAAGGGACACACACACAAGCATGCGCACATGAGGCCGTTAACACACATTCATACGCATGCATCATACAATACACTCACACACAGCATAATGTATTTGGTCACCCCCCCTGCAGCAGAAATGCATTGTCTCCCTTCAGAGGAGACATTAATAAGAAATGAGTCCTTTTGAAGTTCTGCTGTGGGCTGTCAGATCTGAACTGACATAATCATCCCCAAGAATAACACCTCCTCCCACCTTTTAACATACACTCCCACACATTCAGCCTCCCTCTGTGCATATGGAGCGAGTAAGACTGGTGTTCTTCTTAACTTGTAATCCAAATGGCCTTTATTCAGTTCCTGCAAACACCCTGAGCCCCCACACCTTTGTAATCCTTTGTAGTTTTTTTCCCAACTGCATGCATTTTGGCTGAATACAGGGTAGCAACACCTTTTTTTTTTCTTGCATTCCCTGCACCCTCTGCTCCCTTCACCTTGAATGTTTAATGCATTCACACCATTTCGCCAGTACAGAGAGGAAAAGAAACCATCCTGTTATTGCAGCTTGGTAACATGTACACATTATGCCATAGCCTACGCCGTAGCATGTTATGTACCTCCCCAGAAATGTAACTACACGTTGTGGCAACACAGACCTCCTGTTTGTATTTGTAAGCCAAAACTATTTCCCTCAGTGGAAACAAATCTTTATTTACTTTTATTTCAGAGATAAGAAACAATAAACTATGTAGACATTAAAGCCTCCACAAAATAGCATTTTAAATCTGTGTGATTTATCCTGGCTTCATATGAGCAGGGGAAATCTCTGCTCATCGCTAGGCTAATTTATACAATGTAAAATGTTGTATTTGTGGGGAAAATGTGTCCAGATAAAGACAAGTGTTTTGTCTGTGAATGCTGCGAGTTATAGTGAAGCTGATTTGTTTACTTGTGTTTGAAATTGTCTCTCATAAGCCATGTTTAATGTGTGTTTGGTTGGTTGTTTCATTCATTCTGTTCAAGAAGTTAGGATAATATATTGTTGTCAGAAATTATTTGTATTTCTGATTCTTGATTACAGCGAACTCAAAGACTGATGTGACTTTTTTTTCCCACTTGGCTGCTTGAATTTACAGTCTTAATGATATGATGTCACCGCAGTGACTTCCCCACCCTGAGCTGTTCATGGGCAGCACATGTGTGAGGTTATGTCTGTCAGCGCAGTACCTCTGGTAACACAGATCACTCCTGTAACCTCTCCTTCACCCAAACAACAGGGTTGGTTCCAGGGTCAGTCAAGATCTGGGACTTACAGCCGTGAAAGCTTTCAACGAGCTGGGGCAACACCTTAGTTTGATACATACTGGAATGTTTTACGTATCAGTGCTTCGCTACGTCCGAAACACACTGGCTCCTCCACAGCTATGATCTGGATTCAATGTTAAAAACACCAAACGTGATGAATATTAAAGATTTAGGCCTTTGTTGAAAACATTTGGGGCTGTAGGCATGCAGGTCCCAGCGGCAGCACTCCCCCACATTCACACACATCACACATTTGATCGTCTGTAGCATGCTGTGAATCCCCCCTGGTGTGATACAGTAGTTACTGCCCCGCACTCCTCTTTTTTTTTTTTTCATTTCCGTGCCTCCACAGTGTGATTAGAGGGTGAGGGTTTCCTGTCAGGTCACGAGTTCAGTTGTTGCTTCACCGCCAGAGTGTAAATCTGGGACTGATAACACACCTGTGTAACAAAAGGAATTTAATGCAATCATTTAATTTCATTTTATTTTTTAATGTCATTGGTAGATTAAACGCTGTTGTGTAATGGTTTGTTTTTTACTACTTTTAAGGGACTTTGGTGACTAATGAACAGCACGTTTCCATTTTCTCATCTCATAATGTCTCATTAACAACAGCATTGTTTAAACTCTAAGTATTGCAGGGGAGAGTCATATACTGTAAACCAAAGTAATCAGTGTGTTCTTGCAGTAGGAAATATAATAACTTCAATTAAGTGGGACATAATCCTTTTTTTTTAAATCAGGTATTTCATTCAACAATTCAACAATGACACCAACATAGACAGAACTCTGATTTTAATTTTGAGCTTGATTAAATACTACTAATACTGCTCGAAACATTAACAAATATTTTTGAAAGTTATTTCATAATTGTTTCATCTGTTGCAGTCCAAAAATACACTTATCTCAAGTAACTTTCGAGGAGTCCACTAACAAAATAAGAATACAACCACCTAGCATTGTCAGAAACCAGTGGATTTAAAGAACTGCCTCTAAGACATGCACACTGTGTCCATAGTATGTCACACCACTCCATCAAACTGATAGATGAAGTCCGACTTGGCACCCCCCCACCACATACGCACGCCCCTGGCTCATTTCACACTTTCCAACTTCCTCGCCTCTCTGCCCGGCACGTGTTAGACTGGAATAAAAGATGTCCCTCCTTCGCTTTTCCCTCTGCTATAGCTTTTCAATTCACTCCCACTCTTTCTTCGGCTGAATGTGAGGATGTGGAGGCACCACCTGTGTCACTATATACATAGTAAACCTTTCAATTATCAGTATGTCTCTGCGCTGCCCACACCAACGCAAAGTATATCGACTTAACTGACTTATTAAAATTCCTCTCCCCACACACTCACACACATTTGTTTAGAAGCATTGGTACATCCATTTGTGTGTATGCATGATGGTGACACATATGTACACTGATGCACACCATGTGAACAATCCCATCTGCAGGCACAGATGGAAACACTTGTTCTCACACATACTGCACGGGCCATACAGCCCACACACGCATCTGAAAAGCCAACTTTTGGACTTGATTTATTCTCTCAAGCCTTCACTAAACTTTGTAAGCGAGAGCCATGGGGACATTGCAGATCTATGCAGATATACATTAATACTTATCAATGACTTGGAGAAAGGGGTTTCTGATGAACAGCTGGTTGAGCTACTTGAACTACGCAAACAAAAATCTCAATTTTTTGAATCGTTATTTATTATTAATTCTGACTTATCCCAAACTGCGCCATCTATTATGTGCACATGTAGCCCCATGGTATTACATATGTCTTTTACTTCCCCTCTGATGGCTCTTCAGTTTCTGCTCTCTGAGGATGAAGCTGCCCCTGGGCAGATAGGATAAATCACTCTGCTCCTACTGACTTCCTGCGCCCCGAGGCTCAATCGAGGCCCAACTGTAAGCCTGAGTT
This sequence comes from Epinephelus cyanopodus, assembly GCA_026686955.1. Classification (NCBI taxonomy): domain Eukaryota; kingdom Metazoa; phylum Chordata; class Actinopteri; order Perciformes; family Serranidae; genus Epinephelus; species Epinephelus cyanopodus. Next base: position 29,707,097 of record CM048932.1, on the reverse strand, counting down.
GATTGTCCTCCTGACTGTGATTGACACGTTCTTCATACTCGGGGACAGCCCACGTTGATCTTGTTGCGTTCAGCATTTACAGGGGCTTTTTCACAAATGCGTTTTGGTCATGTACCGCTGACCCAGAGACAGCCGTGCAACAATGGTGTACGTAACCTATGTGGTTAGTGTCTGTGGTCTATGGATACCCACATCCCTTTATACGGAGCCATGTGCAGCCTTAAGGCAGGCGCATTGTGTTGTCCTGATCCTCTGGTCTCATGAATAATGTAAAGGTGAGGTAAAGAAGATTACTGGTGTGGATATTAGAGGATGTCTGAAGCCTTGAGCTGTATTAAGGCAGTTTTCATATTCAATCTGTCTTTTCCATCATATTAATGTACTGTGGGTTCCTTGCAAACACCAATAGCTACTCTTTTTTAGCATAAATATCTAAGTATATTTATTGTAAGCCTGTTTTTGGACTCACACTTTAAAGATTATCTGTCACGTTTATTGATAAAACTAGTCTAAATGTCGTTTCAATGATCTTTGTTCTTTTATTCTGCAATTAGATCAGACTTATTACTCTGCTGCCTTTCCCTCGTGTTGACGATCTTGTTTAGCTGTGATGTTTTTATTGAGCATCCTTGAATCAAATCGCACTCTTTGAACTTCTTCGTGTCCAGATCTTATTCCATTTGTCACCTCTTTGTGGGACTGTAATTGGCATTTCTCTCGGCACCGAATCATAGACCCCCTTTTTTTTTCCATCCACATCACTGATAATTTCAGTTCCACATCGCAGTCCTCCTTTTTCATTCCCTCTATTGCAAAGTCATTAAAGTCTGGAGGATTATGATTATGTTCTCCGCTGAGTAATATGGTGTAATTCATGATAATTAAGTTCCAATGAAAGAGCTTCCAATTTACAAGTGATTGGGATTCATGGATATACACATGTAGTTTTGACTGAAAAGAAATGCTTATGCATTATTGAGAAATCCAGATATTTTAGATGTATGCCAAAGTCTTACACTTTGTATCCCAAAGCAATAACCATGCAGCTTTTACTGTATCCATTTTTGCTTTTAATGTTATTGGCACATTCAGGTGCATCAGTGAATGAAATCTGCCTCCATTGTCTAGATTGCTCCCTGTTGCCTTGTGCTCCTCTTCATCTGTCAGCAGCATTAGGTATCCCACAGACAGGGTCTTAATAGTGGCAGAGCGAAGGGGGACATGGCCTCTAATGGAAGCCCTTTGTTCAGTTGTCACTTTCACTGCTCCCATGGAAACATCCCGCTGACCAATCAGACGAGCCCTATGGGCAGCGGCCACTGCGTTTCTGTCACTACTCGACTAAAGGCATCTATCACCCTGAACCATCTTCAGTCTCTTGCTTTTTCTCACCCTCCTGCTCTCCTTTTTTGCTGTATAATAAGTCGAGAAAATGAGCTTTTGTGTCGTGTCAAAACATGTGTAAGGATAAATGTATTTACAGCTTATGTATACAAAAGTGAAAGCAAAGCTGCGCTGTTGCAGTCTTAAGATATACTGCAGTAAAGCATGAAATACAAGCTTTATTCTCTTAAAATTCCTTCATGTTTTCAATGCCAGAGTTCCAGGCTTATCCGCTCCCTTTAGTGGCTATGAATACCTCCCACTTGACTTTCTACGAGGTGAGTATAAAGGTAGCCCCAGCTACACGCATCTCTCCCACTGGGTAAACATTGTGCCGTGTGATAAGGGTTTTAGAGAGAACAGAATATTGGCAGAGTTGGGAGGACAGTAGGGGGAAAAAAGATCATCTGTATCTCTGTGCTCAGCTGCAGCCAGTTGGAATATAAAGCACCAGTGGGTCGCCGTAGGATTCGTCTTCCAGAAATACTACTTCTCTAAAGACGGGGGAGCAGGACTTAGAGTCAGATGAGGGAAAGTCGTCCACTTGTGTTTGAAAAAAGACACCAATAAGCTGTAGACTCTGGAGGGGCTTTCACTGCGAGAATTTGGAGTGTGTGCATGAGCTCCTGCTGCAGGCCTGTGCATATGAAAATACTACAGTCAGAGTGAGCTCAGTTAATATTATTTTGCTGATTTGTGAAATATCAAGGATGGTAACAAAGATCTACTTTTTCAAACAAGATTTTATTTCTTATCTCGCTTCTATTCTGTGGGTAAGTACGCGTTCATGGATGTGTTCAACTGTTTGTACAGTATATATGGTATTTAGGTGTCTATGAACAGACATCCGCAGAGAAAGGAATTTTTTTTATGTTCACGACATCCTTTACCTTACATTCAAAGGTCCAGTGTGTAAGATTGGCAAAAATGGTATATGATATGTGCAAATATGTTTTCATCAGTGTATAATCACCTGAAATGAAGAATCACGTTTTATTTATTTACTTCTGCCTTAGAATGATCTGTTTATGTCTACTTAATGTCGTCCTTCACAGCATCTGCTGTTTGTGCTACAGTGGCTGAAAACAGACAAATCAAACACTGGCTCTGGAAAAGGCCCTTTTTTTAAAAAAATTTTTCGCATTTTTCCTGACGGCCACCAGTTCTCGTACATGCTTGAGACATTTTAGTTGGCTGCAATCTGCAACCTCATCACTAGATGCCACTAAATCCTATAATTTTGTTGCTTAGTTTCAAAGAAACTTTGTAGAATGTGGTACTTAAATGGCCAAATTCCTAAATATTTTATATAATATATTAAGATATCAATAATTGAATAGTAATTGAGCATCTGATCACATGAAATGTTTTAGAGAAATTTGGTATAGCACCGTCAAAAAGTTGACTTTTGAGGGTTAGAGTCATGTACAGAACTTTGAGTGAGAATTATGTCGAGCGATTCATGTTAAATCCATTAATTCATTTATTAATTCTCCATAATCGCTTATCCTTTTAGGGGTCACGGGAGGCTGGAGCTGACATTGGGCGAGGGGCAGGGTACACCCTGGACAAGTCGCTAGATTATCGCAGGGCTAACCAATTAAGCTGCATGGCTATGGACTGTGGGAGGAAGCCCACACTGGCGCGGGGAGAACATGCAGTCTCTGTGCAGAAGGGCTCCCTTGCTGTGAGGCAACAATGCTAACCACTGAACCACCATGCCGATCAGTGTGCCACATTTCGGCACCTGAGAGTGCATCTGCAAGTGACTGTCAGTTCAGGCAATAGGCACCCTGTAGCCAGGAAGCCAACGTCAGAGCTCCGGGGAGCCGTCAGCTTTCACCTCCTTCAAACAGGAGGTGGAAGCACATCAAAACCAGGATGTTAGTAAAAGAGCTCCATGGCAACTCGGTTTGGAATTGGTTTGTAGTGTACGACGTCACTCCTGCAGCTTGTTAAAAAATGTAATTTTTGTTATTACAGAAGAAGTAAAATATAAGTTCTGTATAAGTTGAAATGTTAACGGTACCCTAAGGAACGGATTGATAAATGAGCAGTCAAAATCAAAGAGGCAAGGGTCGGGATATCCTCATTTATTGTCCCAAAACTCCAAAAAGGTTAGATCCTACATTTCTCACAAACCAACCATCTCTCAGTCACTATGCCCTGAGTTTATCCCACAGGCTGTTTGTATTTCTAATCTCCAAACCCAGGCAGAAATAACCCCGGATGATGTCATCAGGGCTATTTACTCAGACAAGCTACTTACACAGTAGTTCTCCCTATCCTGAGTAAACTGACTTTCTGTGTAAAATTGTCGAAATATAAACTCAGATGTTTGCATGATGTGGAGGTTTACACTCCCCCCTCCCCCAACTTCCTTATCTCCTCCAGCAGAGGGGTGTGTGCAGACCTCCCTCCCACAGGCCAGCTGGATTACGCATGTTGGTCTAATCCCATCCATTCTCTCAGTGCTCTCTGTCAGAACGACATGTACTGGACCATCATGCGCCCCAGCCACACACACACACACACACACTCAGGTGCATGTGTCTGATAAGGACGATGTGGAAGTATTAGCCTCATCAACCCACTCCCACCACATCATGGGAAATCCCGTTTCATCCCATGATCCCCAGTCTGCCTTTATCACCACAACCTGCTCCAAAGCCTTAAACCCCTGTGTCACCACACGCCCCCAGCCACAGCTTTGTGTCAGGGATCATCTCTGATGTACACACTCGGGCGGATAGATCTCACAACATTTCTGTGGCGCCATTAAAATACCAAACAATAGAAAAAATGTCTAAATATTTCCTTCTTGTGTCACTGTATGGACTGTAGCCATCATCTAGAAAGGAGTGGAAGCATCTGGCCATCAGGGACGCACCCGGGGTCGAACCATGATGTGAGAGCAGACGGATGTTTCAGAAAGAAAATGAAATGTACACATATTCTGTCCATTATCTTCTTAATTAGAGCCTCATTATCCATCTCTGGCTTTTAAAACCTTCATAAAACTGATTTTATCCATAGAAATGTTGTGCCATGTGTCTGTGATACAGGCCATGAGAGATCTGTATTTCTTGCAAGAGAAACTAACTGTGTGAGATTAAGCGTGTTATATTTATTCCCCTGACATGACACTGTCCTAAGAGCGCCACAGAACAGAGAGAGACAGGAGAGGCTTTGTTCAGCCTGCACTTCTCCCAACTATCGCTTTTGCTTTTGGCACTCAATGAGATGCCAAAAACAAGTTTTAATTGGTTGCTTTATCATTATCACATTGCTTTGTCTAAATATTGGACTTGTGCATACTTGTCTGCTGGGATTGCTAAATCATAACTTTTATTTTCACATTTTTTTTGGGTGGTGGTAACAGCAGTTTTCCTGCTGTGTTGGCCCGCCACAGCTGAAAAATGAGGAACATAGGCTGTGTAATAACTAATGGATTGGCTGACGGCGGCAGCTGTTTGCTGTTGAGATGAGAGCCAGACAGTGTTGTATGGCAACCTGACCGGAACTGCTCTGCAAACAGCTCGCAGACAAAACAAATTATAGGTCTGACAAGCCCCAAAAAAACAAAACAAAATGCTGCAACATCAGCATGCATTCACATTCTTACAAATACTGATAGACATGCATACATATAAGCATAAACTATTGCACATGCATTTCCATATGAAGAAACCAGAGAGTAAGCAGTGTAATTCTTCTTCCATCTCCCTCAAACCAAAGAAATAAAGCTGTTTTGGCTTCATGTGCATGTGTTTTCTTGGTGAAGGAAGATATTTAGTCTTTGCCACCTTATGAGGAGCAACAGATAGCTGACTCAGCAGTGAATGACGAAGGCTACCTCGCATTGCACTTTAAAATAAATCAAATGCAAACTTTTAAATGCATTCTAATTATAGAGCAACAGCTTTAACATTTACCACGAGTAATAGTGCAAGAATTGACTGCTGTTTTGTCGGAGAAGCAACACTGGACAGATTACAACCTCAACAGTATACATGTGTGATGTTTGCCATGTGTGACATCTTACTTTAGCTTGTATGCATGCTGACATTTGCTAAAAACACAAGTGCAGCTGATGCTTATGGCAATGTATGAAGCCCAGTTCAGACCAAAGATTTGTGGCGAGACGAAACCATTTTAGAATGTTGCAGAGAAAAGTTGCACTAGTGTGGACTCGTCATCTGAGCTTGACTGACGCTGGCTGATGGTGTCACCTGCAACTCCGCTGGTCAAATCGTCAGCAGCTGGTTTTAGAACGCAAGGCTGGTCGCTTGTAGTGAAGTCCGCTGGTCAAGTCAAGATGGCATGTTTGTTTGCTGCGGCAGGTGCTCCGTTCCTGCCGAGCCCTGTTTCCATCCTCACGTGTGCCAGTGTTGGACAACGGGTTGCCGCTGCTGCTGCTTGCTGTATGTGCAGTAGCCAGTGTCTCACTATCGCTGTCCTCATTTATAATTTAAGAAGCTTCAAATTATATTCAGCCACAAAATAAGACTGAAAAGCTGTAAATCAGAACGGACGCACAGAGAGTACGTTGCAGAACGACGCGTTGCAAATAGGTGCATGTTTCAACTCGAGTCTTCGGTCTGAACAGGGCCAAGTATTCAGTTGAACATCAAAGACTTGATGGTTATGTTAAATGAAACAAGATCAAGTAACGTCCAATAGTTGTCGAGACATTTCACACAAAACCCCACATGTCAATCAAGTGGCACTACAGGAAAAGTCGGGATCAGCAACATCAATAGGGTACATTGTCTGGCAACCATGAATGTCTCTCGAATTTTTGGGTGTGGACAGTGGATGTTGAAATATTTCATAGGATAAAATACAACTTTAAACTGCTGATACTGATTCAGAAAAATTCAGAAGATCACCAAAGTCAATGGGCTTCATCCTCTGGAGACCATGAATGTCTGTGTAGAATTCAGTGGCAATCTATTGTAGTTGTTGACTTTTTCATGCTGGACCAGCGTAACAGACTGACGTAAATGACTGATTGCCATCCATAAATTTCTGCCACTAGCATCAATGAAATTAAGTCAGACATTGACCAAAACATCCATGGTTGCAGTTGACTGCTCTGCAAGTCTGTTAGGTTTTTGTATAGGGATTTGCTGACATGATACATGCTGATGTATCTCTTATGACTCCATATTCACAGACAGCATCAACTTAGTTCCCAGATTGAGGTTTCTTCTTAAAGCAATAGAGCATTAAAGCCACACTACCGTAAAAACATTTTGGATTCCAGTTGCTCAAACTTTGCCTGTGACTCAGACCTAATTGACACACTTTGCTTCATTGCACAACATTGCCTCTGAGTGTTTTTCTTACAGCTGTTTGTAATCCGAGACTCAACCATGAGTGACATTAAAACATTATTCTTAATGACACATTTTGTCGCAGATTGCCCCGTGCACGCCTTTGCACATGGCGCTGATTAAAATGTCAATGACGGTCCAGTAAGTTGGACGCTTCAGAACAGCTGATGAAAGACTCTGAAATATGGGACGACACTCGGGAAATTTTCATCACAGCAGGAGGCTCAGGCCTTGTAGCATGCAAATGTCAAACACATGTTTGGGAAGAGGCAAAAAAAAAAAAAAGAACTGGGCCAAGCAAAACACACATGCAGTCAAAGGCAGATACACCCATGCATGTGCACACTTTCTCATTTCCTTCTCTATTTTTGTTTTAGTGGAGCCTTTTCAGCACTTGGAGGAGGGGTGTGATTTTTCTCAGCAGTGTGTTGAGATCGTGAGTAATAGCGCGAGGAACTGACCTGCTGTTTTGTTGGAGAAGCAGCAGTGGACAGATTGTGTGTCTGATCTTGTCTCATTTCTACCGGCAGGGTAACCTGCAGCCAAACACCAAAAATGCTCCTGAACTGATGACCCACCCGGTGTAATGGTTTTATAATGAAAACGTGCCCTACAGATGAATTTTAGTCATTAGTTTTTGTTTTTTTTGTTTCTATTGGCTCCGTTCTCACTTTCAATCACAGTTGCATTTCCAGCTCATTGCGAGATAATTTCAGGCACTGTGTTCCACGTCTGTGTTTTTTCTCAGCTCAGTTTGGCTCAAGAATTCATCTACAGGGGAAGGGATGTTCTACATCACTTTGTTCACACTGTTTGCTGTTTTGTCAGCTGCCACCACGTCCCTCAAGAGCTGTTTTGTTCAAACACGTGTAAATGCAGGCATCAGCCATGATTTGCTGAGTGCAGAGTTGTGCCGTTGCCATCATGCTCACCATGAGGCCCCTCTAGGCATGTCGAGGGCTTGTATGTCTGCAGGGTGAGATTAAAACGCGGACTAAAATGTGAGAGGGGTTTATTTACTCACCTCTCTCATTGAACCTTTTGGGCTACAAGTGGCTACCTTCAGCCACATGTTTATCACATCACAACAACGCCCAGGCCTTTTATTAGAATTTAATTGAGCTCTCACCTAAAGGACCTTCGGGGAATTATTACTGACAGGTGTTGATATGGGGTGCACATACAGTACATGCCATAAACCAGCTGTAAACCATGTAATGCTGCACGTAATGATTATAAAATGTCAGAAAATGTATCAGTCCAAGACCAAACATCAAGTATTTGACATTTTCGCTCAATAATAAAAAAAGAAGCTTATAAGTGGATTCTCGCTTCAAGGCCAAAATCCACTAAAAGCAACTGCATCTCAGCTTCAGTTGCCATAGCGAGAACTTTGTTTTATGCCCACTCAGCAGAGTTCCTCAGTGAATGGAGCTCCGTCAGACTCCCGCGACTGAGCCACAAGATGCTTATAAGTTCCTTTCGCCACCCCCTCACTCCTAAAACCTCCCACCTTCTTGCTCAGCCTTGAGCCCAAACACTGCAGCGTTAGTCTCCACACATCGTTATGAATGGACTGGCTTTGCAATAAAGAAACAGTCATAAGTGATCAGTTCCTGCCGCTGTTGAATGAAGCAGCGTCTTTTTTGTGTTTGATCTGGGCTCATTTATAGGGATTATTAATGCTGCTTGGCTCATCGTGAATGTAGATATCCTCAGCAGTAATGCAGGGCTTTTCAAGCAGCGTTTCTCTCAAGCACTTAACCAAAGCATTTAGCTTGGTTTATGGCGACAAGAGAGTAAATCCATGGCATCTCCTGCTGTATCTATCAAACATTTTTAGCTGTTTTGACTCCCAGCTCCAGCACAAAGGATGTGAAATCAAATAATGGCTCTGAGGTTTAAGTGCTGACTCTCTGCTTTAGTTTGAGGGTGTTGAAAGCCAGGTTAGTTAAATTTCAGTGGTTTAGAGAAATACCATTTTTGAACTGGTTATCAGGGTCATCATAATCAGTATTTGATGTCACATATTTTTCTGTCAGTCACTATCTTGGGACTTTTTTGTGTCTTCTTTGATGATGCTCCACCAGGCCTGTACTCCATCCAGCCTCACTTATTGCTTCCTTTGCTTCCTGTTGCCATTTTTATCTTATCTAGACCTTTAGACACCTGGATAACTTTTCTTAAGCTCCAGCTCTACCAGAAACTGTCTCCTTACCAATACTGCATGCTCAACAGGCTGCTGCACCATTGATCTGTGTGTGTGTCTTTGCAAGCATGCCTGCAAGCTGAGTGTGTGCTGATACACACAAACATCCTCCGACACGCATAAGTGAGCCGACCCGTGTATGGTGATTTAGCATGAAATGGGACAGGTCATGGACGTGGCTGCAGCACATTGGCAGGTGTTGACGCGATCTATGGAGTACAATTTGCACGTATTAGCCACAGTTGCCCTTTTTTCCCTCAAAGAGCACAGGTTGAGATCAAATCAATGTTCCAGGCAGTAAAGCTAAATAAGCTCTAAAATTGTTCTGTGGGCACATATTCACATCAATAATTCATATTGATGGGTGGAGGAAATGCATGGAAACCTGCTCAACTTCTCCAAAAGGCTTGAGCACCATCTGCATTATGTTAAGCTAACCCACAATTTAAACTCTGTACATTTTCTGTGTGGGCTGAATGCCCTCTGTAGGCTTACAGCCATTTTGTCTGGCGCTGATGGTAAATGGGGTCTTTGGGTCAGCAGCGGCACTCTCCCTGGCCCTCGGGCCAGCCCGGAGGCTTTTCTTGCCTGGACATACGCAGTGAAATCCCCTGTAATCAAGCAGCTGGAAGGTCCGCTTTGAGGGGATTTAGTGCAATGTGGCAGGTGCCAATCTGACTGCAATCAGGATTTACACAGGCCCGGCTCCTGATGGCATTCAGCAACTTTAACATGAGCTTATGCTCGGAGACTAATCGCAGTCATTCATGCGGTTTCTTGCACAGCACTCACACTGTGTCATAGACTAGGTATGCAAGAGTCCATTAGAGAGGGAATGTGTGCACTTAAACACATCCCATGACATTTGGCTTTCTGCTGTGTTTTAAACATCGACTTCTATCCAGCAAGTCAGAAGTCTTTATGTATATAATTGTTTGGTTATATTGTATTTGCTTAGTTGGTCATGTTATATATTAATTTAATTTGATATTTATTCATTTAGCATAATTTTAGATCATTTTAAATGAGTAAAGTATTAGATTTAGGGAGATTTGGTGGTGTCTAGCATTCAGAATTGCAGATTTTAACCAGTTAAAACTTCTCTCAATTAAAATTCCTTCAGTGTTCATCATTTAGGAAGTTTTTACCAGGAGCTAAATTATCCATATAAGTCACCTTCCCTCCAAAATAAACAGACCTAGTGAATTGCACTGGGAAAAACACTGAAAAAAGCGGTTTCACGTTAAGAAAATTGGTGTATATCCAACGCTGCTCATCACAGAGGGGCTTCTAATTACGCTGGCCAAGGTGTAAACACGAATGGTCCTAACTAAAGCCAGTATTTGGTTCGTCCGTTCTGGGCTACTGTAGAAATATTGTGCTGCAACATGGCAATCTTGGAAAGAAGATGAGGATGTGTAGATATAAACAGCTCGTGTTAAAGTTACTAAAACACGAGTACTTTATTTTCCATTTCTGTCATTATATCCCACTAAATCCTACACACTGGAGCTTTAATATTTATATATTTGGCTTAAGTTTATGACTGTGGATAGTGGCCATCAGGTAGCATTTCTGTGACTGACTGTACTGTGTCTTTAATGAGGCTTTAGCCAAGATTGTTGTGTTCAGCTTACTCATTTCTGCTGTGGCTTTCTGCCCTTTTACTTTTTTTTTAATATATATAAATATATTTTAGTTCAGTTGTTAATGAATGAATGAATGACTTTATTTCAATCCATAATAAAAAAACAATAAAAATCAAACAAGACAAAGATAAGTGTCTGAAAAAGGAGTAGGCAGAAGTAAAACTTATGTGTCCCTACCCCTTTCTTACATTTCTTCTTTTAACGCATCTGTTATTTCAAAAAATCCCCAAATTTATGTATTCTAATAATGCATTTTATTTATAAAGTGCTTTTCAAGGTACTCAGAGACGCTAAACCCAGTTTATTTACAGTCCAAGCACCACCCAAAATAAATAAGCACTCCCCTAACACAACCTTTCCTCATCTAAACGTCTGCCAAAAATCAATATTTTTTTAATATAGTTTTTTAAATTGATTCATATTTGTGCTTTGTTTCAACTCATCATGCAGCCCATTCCACGAGTCCACCTCATACACTGAAATACAAATAGTTATACGAACACATTGACATTTTTTGAAGTTTTGTATGTTTCAGTGTTTGTCCTAAACTTCTTCGTCTTTGCATTTTTTTTTTTTTTTGTAGCACAACAGTATAAACAGATCCGTAGAGCCACACAGTATGAAGAGGGGTTGAATAATCTGAATAAATAAACATTCCCTCAGGGTTTAAGCTGAAGCTAAAGTTGAAGTTATGTCCATGTTCCTCTACAAAGGGAGCATTCTGCTTTATTGCTTGTGTAATATATGAGACATTTACGTGTGTGAATTGTGTGTGTAATACAGAAAAACAAACCGTGGAAAGGAGAGTAAAAAGAGACTGTGAGCCTAAAGGGAAAAAAAAAAACAGAATAAGTGAAGGTTTGTAAAAGACAGAAACTCCCGGAGGCAGTGGGACAGTGGGACACACACACACACAGGCACACAGACGGGCTCAGCCGTCCCTCCTCTGTCTGTCTATTATTGATGTTGGGCACGCAGGGTTCCCACTCAGCCATCTGTTCTCAGCTCTCCCACTCCGTGCCCCTTTTGCTTCATGCCTACCACTTTGGCAGGCTGGCATAAGCAGAGCAATGCTGTCCTATCAAAGTGTGAATACTTCATAAATATCTCACACTATCGGGGAGTTAGCTGTTGGAAGAGGAGCCCAGAGAGAGAGGAAGACGAGAAACAGCACAACACTAATGTGATGAATTTTTCATTAATTCAGCCTCTTTGTTGGATGACTTCCAACACATGCATTGATTTGCGGTGCGAAATATAATCATGTCATGATGACTGCATCAGAAATAAACAGAATTGGCGGCGGGGTGTGGTTTGTGATGGACTGTCAATAGTCCTCCTGTGCATGTTTTCAGATCTTAATCAAATCACAGCCCCGCCCTCCTACTGTTAATAGCATATGGCTGCAGGTTTCATTTGATTTGACTTGTAATTGATGACCGTGCATATTCAGTCAAGCCCCGTTGCCAGGGGTAACGAGGTCCTCTTGGTCTGCCGATTGGCTGCCGAGTCGTCACATGAGGATTCGCTTGGCCTCAGCTGGGGCCACATGTGGCGAGTCTGGAGATGTGTGCGGGTGGCGTGTGTTTGCAAACACTTGGCTTCGCCTCGCGTTTAATCCATAGATGCAATCCTCATCCCTGCGCCCCAGACTCTGCCCTCCACAAACACACACGCATGCACACACACACTTCTTATGCAGTAAATGGATCGTAAATGTTGCATGCCAGTCTCATGCAGAAACTGCAAGCCTCAGTGAAGCCGTCTGACTGAACATGTGTCTTCAATTACACCCTCCTGACTGACAGGAAGGGTCAGATGTGGGTAAGGGGATACCATGTGGGGTGGTGATTAAGGTAAGATATTGGTTTGGGGCTTTAGAAACCTAAGCTATCACTCCATCGTGTGACTTGTCTTTTCCATATTCCTAGAGGGGTGGAAGAAGCTTTATTCTCTGGCCAGCCCCAGAGTTAAGACCCCCCAGGGAGTACGAGATGAGAGGGAAATTAATAATGTGTAGAGGCTTTGAGTGAACCAAAGGATCAGAAGAGGGTGAAGAGAGTGTATTAGAGGCAGAAAGGGAAACAGGAACACGGGCAGAAAGAGGAAAGCACAACCAGGCAGATAGGCCACCTTTGAGAAAGAGGAGTGCTATTATGAGGCAGATAAAAGATGCCAGCTCCACACAAAAAAAAGTGTTTTAAAAAGGTCAGGGATTCTCCACTGACAATCCAAATCCTTTGACTACCAATCACAGCCTCTTTGCTTGAAAGGCAGCTTCTAGATAGCTCTTTGGCGGAGTATTCTTTTAAGCGCTTTGATAAAAATCAAACAATTCACTGTATTCACATCTGCTTTGTTTGCAGTGAAACTGTAGCTTTACTGCACATGAAAAGATAAACGAGAAGTGTAATTGTCATTTTAGGCTCTTGTTAGAGTGTGAGAACAAATGTATACTTCCTCAGCTGCCCTGAAAACAGATTGCAAATTAGCATTTCTTCCTAGAAGCCAGAAGGAGTCACGAACAGCACTCCCAATATTGAGACATATTTTTCACATCATGGCGTGTGACTCCAGCATGAACTAAAAATGAGAACAAACTCCTTAATGTTAAGGAAACTAGAGGTTTAATATTAATAGGCGCTTTACCCTGTGATGTGTGAACGTCACGCTAGCATGCTCAGTGTTGGCACACTCTCGTCTTGTCTCCCCGGGCCATGCAGGCTTTGGCCCTGCTGCGACCTCTCTGGGTGGAAGCCAGCAGCTCCCCGATCCTTTGAACCTGGACAAACCTGGCTGAAACCAGCTGTGTGTATGCGGATCGTACCACAGCTCATCACGCTACACAGAATTAAAAATTAATTGCTATTAAACACTGAATTTATCCACCTATCTATCCATGCGATTATCCACACGTTTGCTTGTTTTGTGTTTAAATTACACTATCTGCGTCTCTTCCACACAGATAATGTAGGTTAATAAGACCCAAAAAATGGAGCTAATAATGATACTGGGGCAGCGTGCCATATGTGAGCCCTCCCTGCAGCATGGCCAGGTGGGCAGCGTGCCACCCAGCAGCACAATGGGTGCGTCCACAGTGATTTAATAAATACCCTAACCATGGGCTAAACAGACACCGAGCCAAATTAGCAATCTATTCTTCTCCACTCTCCTCTCTGTCCCTTTCCTTTTTGTTCTCTATCTGCAAAGTGCAGTTAGAATATATGTTAAGGAGGTGTGTAATGGTAGACTGGCCCCGTATTGGAGCCATTAAGCATGAACATGACTACCTATTACACGGGTCTTTAGCGACACAGAGAAATAACCCCTTATCATCCTGTCGAGCCACGGCCCCGTCGAGGTTTCCCTCCATTGAGTGGTTGGATGTAAATGCATGTGATGTATACGTTCTCCACAACATCGCCGCGTGTAATCCTTCCACTCTCCACAACTGATTATGTTAAACACGAGAACAAGTTGAATAGCGAGAGTAAAAGGTTTTGGTCAAAAGCGCTTCAACATAAGTACTCGGCGGTCCTAAAGTGGTCGTCTTCTCTTCACAACAGCAATTAGCTCATCTTGAATGATAGATACCATAAGCGCTGAGATGCGGCATTGTGTGTTTAGACAAGAGGGATTTTGATGAGAGGCTGTGGATGACACACCTGCCGAGGAAGAGGGGTTGAGATAACAATTTTCCTCTCCCTGTCGAGGAGACATCTGGCATTGCCACGGCGTTGCAAGCTGAAATACACCCAGGAGTGGGTAATGAGGCGTAGGAGACAGGGTTTGTGTTTTGGTGTATTTTGGTGTGTGTGTGTGTGTGTGTGTGTTTATGGGAGTGTGATGGTGGTCCCCTCATCTTCCTGAACTAGCCTCTGTAGACCCTGCAAGCACACCATCTGTAGTCCTCAGCCATAAACCCACTTCTGTGTGACTCATAAGCAGCGTTAAATCAGCTTAACTACATCCACACATTTAACCTTATTCGACCAACAAAAAGGAAAGTATGGAGGAGGTTAAGAAAATACAGGAAAACAGGATAAAAGGTAAAATAAGGAAAACATGGGGATGGTCATGTGCGTGACTGTTGTGTGTGTTTGTGTGTTGGCATGTAATCTAACCAAAGTGGTACCCACCCATCCGTGACTGTGCACCACGTCTTCTGAATGTCACCATTAACATGGTGGCCTGCGTTATGTTTACACACAGTCCTTCGTGGCAGCGCATACGTCCGAGGGGGGTTGCTAAGAAACATGCAAATAATGTTCGATAATCACCCTGGGAGAAAAGTGAATGATGGCCTGGAATGAACTTGTTTCTTTTAACTGGTAGGAAGTACAAACAGTTGTGGTAATGGCTTTTCCTCTGTGGAATATATTGCTTTTGTTAATGATTGTTGCCTCCGACTGTTTGTCTGTTGTTGTGTTCACACTGCGAGTGACAAAGCCACAGGCTGCAAGTCATTAACAGTGGGAGCTGGTGACCTGAAGCTATACACTTGTCGTTATATGATGGGCATGATAAGCTACAAATCAAAGTTGAGCTGGCTGCAACATTTTTCAGCGCTCTACCAATGATATGTTTTTGCTTTTAGCTGTGGTACTGTGTTATAAGGCTGCGCCCGACTAAGAATTTTCCTAGTCAAACAATAGTTGTCATTTAGGTCCATCAGTCGACTAGTCACCCGCATGTGTATGATATTGATTTAATCATTAAATGATATATTTTGGGTGGGGCAACACAATGGTTTGAGTTGAAGGTGTGAGAAAGAATAGTATCAGTAACATTGTTAACACTGTGCTACATTACAGAGAAATACAAAACCGTACTGATGAACCTTCATTAATATAGGCCTATATTTTATCTCCAAGTGCACGTCACACACTGAGCGAGCCGCCTGTTAATGACGCTGTGGACTAATGGGCATGTAGCTACTTCCATGTTTCAGATGATACGTCATGTTTGTAGTCGTTTGTAGTTTGTTCTTTAGTTACTTTCAGTAACTAGTGGCGATAGTTGTTCATAATCTCATCTGACGACTTGTTTTCTGGCTACTCTTACAGTTGATTGTTGCTTTTGACTGTTAATTATATGTTACTTTTATTTACTTTTGTTGTTGATTGTTGTCTGTGATGATTAGTTGTTGTTATTTTTATAGATTGTTGACTAAGAAGATTATTTTTTTTGCTGATATAGTTATTTGTTGCCTCAGTTACTTTTAGTTACCTGTGTTGTTGTCTCTGAAGATTTGTTTTTTATTTACTTTTGTCGTCAATTGTTGCCTCAGATTATTTTTCTTTTGTGTCTTTGACTGTTATTTATTTATGATTATTTTATTTATTACTTTTAATTGCTACTCTTGTTGACTGATTGTTGTCCCTGATGGTTTATCTTTTAGTTACTGTTACAGTTAATTGCTGACGATCTTTTTATTACATTAATCGCTGGCTGTTTTTATCATCTTTGTTTATTTCTTTGTTTGTTTTAGTGTTTAATACTCCTGGAGCCCGCATTAACTAACACAGTGTAACATCGGTATCAATGATAAAAACAAAACAAAGACTAACATCACAAATTAATTAAAACATATTTCAAATAAAATGATAAACAATAAAGAATTTATATTTATCTGTTTTTTTTATCTTTTTGTTTATTTCAGGTGATATCCGCTTTGTCAAGGATCTCCCACCACAGCATTGCACAAATCAAAGGCATCAGGTATGTGTCTCATTTGCAATTCTCTCATTTGTCATTCAAACAGCCGCCGCACTCACCAGCACCAGTGTCAAACAAACAGTTTGGATGAATGTATTCCACGTTCGCTATATTAAGATGGAGGTGGCTATTAACATCTGCTGCTCATTTACAAGTCAATTTACATTTTTAGGCAATTAGCTGCAGCTTTTAGCCACAGTTATCTTGCAAGGCACAAAACTCACAACACATTTCCATCTGTCATTCAAACTGCGCTGCATCACACTATTTATGTGGAAGTACATCATAAGCACAACTGTCTGAGTCGGGATAAAACATCGTATGCAGCGGTGGTAGTTTTTCACAGATAATGGCGAGGCTGAGAAAATCCTTTGCACCGCTTTATCAAGGCTGGAATGAGCTTCTTATTTCTCTTCATTTGCTCAATCTGCTTGGAGGTTGGTGGCTCACCGGCGCCGCATAAAAAGCCATTTTATCCGTCTGAGTAATAAGGAGATGGAGCCGACCCATTAGGAGCAATGCCAGGAAGTGAAAGGAGGAGAAATGGAGAGAGGGAGAGTGACAGAGAGGGAGAACGTCCCTCGCCATTAATAAAGACAACATGAGGTGCTGACTGCTGGCTAATTCACCGCCTGTTCACGCTGACCACTTTGCTGTGAGGTGTCAAAATCAGGGCTCATTTGGCCAAAGTGTAAAACACACTTTCTGATCCTGAGTCAATTTCAGCAGTCGGGATATTAATAAAACAGCAAACTATTGTTAGAGTTCACATTCTCAAACTGTGGGTCAAAGGCAAGAACAAGGCTAGTAATGTCATGTTTTCACCTCATTTAATTGAGGATCAAGCACCTGCCTACTGAAGTGTCCTTGAGCAGAACACTAGCAATTCCTTTTTTGCCTAAGGGCTACCCTGACCTCTCACTCTGCTACGGAGGGTGAACAGGAAAACACAGCTGCTTTGTGAGGATCAATAAAGTATGACTTTATCAAATAAGGTCACATTTGGCTCTTGGCCTGAACAAGAAAACATTAATTAAGGTAATTAGATGGTACACTGAACTACGTTCCCTCAAGGGGAAAGGTCAACATCAGAATTTCAAAGGCAAAATGATCTTGCTATATATTATTATCTTGATGATTTATCATTGCTAATCAGTCATACTTGCACAACAAAAAAAGCTTCTTTTTAAATATAATTTATTTATTTATTTTCAATTTGCAAAAAGAATCAAAAAAGGACTTGTCTACTTCAGATTCCTTTTTTTTTGGATCAGTTATAGTTGCCTTGCTTGAGCTAGGATGCTAGTGATCTGCCTCCAGTGGTTTTATATGAAAGAGTTGGAGACATCTGCAAGAGAGTCCACTGTACAAATGTATGGATAAAAACCACAAGCTGCAGAGTAAGGTGTCGATTGTCAGTGTTATTTACAGTAGTGCATATTCAGTGTTGATATCTTAGTGCATAAATGAATACTTCACCGATTCATCAATTACTCCCCCAGGGTTATGTTAAATTTATGAGGAAAATGGTTTTCGTTCATGCATCTGGTGGATTGTTGAACTGAAGTCGTAGGAGTCCGCGTTTAATAATCGCAAAACTGCATCACAACATAAGTTTAAAAACTCACACATAACTCATGAAGTATAATCCAAGTCTCATTTATCCAGCTGTGTGCTTAGTGCTCCCTAAACAGACAGCCCTTTCCAACGGGGAGCTGAACTGAAAATGATACTTATCTTTGATTCCTTCAAGGCCAGACTCTTGACAAAACGGTAATTACATCTCACTGAACACACGAGATGATGGTCTACTGCTGCCTCCATCAGATAGTTTGTGTTATTGTGTGGCTTTGGACACTTATATAAACAGTAGATTTCCTATGAGAATGGAAGTGTTTTTTGAAAGACAATGATACATGTAACATGCAGAACTTGACACGGAGTCCCAGAACGTCAACAACCACACACCCAGGGTAGCTTTCACATCGTATCTGGACATGGAACGTCCATGACCGAATGTAGATATGTGACGAGATCGGAGTGAGAATGTGTTTGAAAGGGCTGTCTGTTTGGGAAGTACTGGGCATACGACCAGATAGATAAGACTTGGATTATACTGCATGAGTTTTGTGGGAGATTGTAAACAGATGTTTCAGTATTGATTTGCTGTTCTTAAACACGGTTCCCTATGACATGAATTCATCAAGAATTTTCTCTGTTTTTTTTAATTCTTCTGTGGCCAGAGGCATGCGAGAAAAACAGTTATCCAGTTAGTATTCAAGGTAACATGGTGTGAGTAATTGATTTATAGATTTTCATTTGGGTGGTGAAGTTTTCCTCTAATGGAGCTTTAAGCAACGATTTCCGACTGCAATTGCCACAAGATTTACAGATGTAAATGGGTTATGGGATCCGAGACCATGTGCTGTATGATATAACATGAACAGGGTGCCTCTATCAAGTAGAGCACTTACACAACACTGATATTCACTGACCCTGGTTGGCTTTTCTTAGGGGCCTTCTCGCTTCTTGCTCATTTTGCCTAAGGCAAGGTCAGCTGCACTCAGAGGTCCCAATGAACTGTCAGACCTCTTCTGTCTTGCTTCAAAGCCCCCTGTCATCTATATATGACAAGTCAACTGGTATAACCCATTCAAACACATACCATACTGTACACGTATGTTGTGTATGTATAGACAGGCCCTCCAGGTCTACTCAACATGGCACCTTTCAGTATAAGGTTGCAAAGTGCTTTTATGGAGGCATACCAGGCAGCATTTCATCTTTTATGAGTCTCTGCACACCTCTAGAAGGACACACCAGAGATTTAGTACTGCTCTTCTGAAAAATTGGGAGGCAAGGGAAAACAGATAAAACAGGGAAAAAAGTTGTTAAAATTGTAGCAGCGGAGGCCAAGATGAAAAAAAACCAGACTTAATGCGTGAAACCGGTGTGGTTTCCATTTAAGAAGCAACGAGAGAACATATTGTGTAAGGGAGGCTGTAATTTAAATGATTTCTTCCAGCTCTAGTTTCGCAGGGTGAAGGTCTCGCTGTCCAGACAATAACCCCACAGTGTCAGATCGTTTATGTACAGACACATCAGGCCATCCACTGTGCTCCAAAATGACCGTAGAGTTCCTCGCTGTGTTGGGTAACATTGCCACAGGCGTGTCCATTGACATTCTGTTGGAGCCCATTGATCTCATCTTTGATGTGTGTTCACTGCAATCAGGCATTGACAGTTCACGTCTCTGTCACTGTGTCAGCATTCTGGCCTCGGTTGGGGAATTAGGGCTGTGTTATGCACGCTCCTCTGCACATCCACAGATGCACTGGACACAGAAATACTCAAACTCACAGGATACTCTTTAACCATTTAAACAGTTTTACTCTTGGTCACATTTCTCTGCCCAGCTGATGTATGGAGTGTGGAGTTGTTTGCCCTCACTTTCACCTCTCAGGGAACTTTCAAGCTCAACCTTGCTTCCAATTTTTCCCAGTGTCCACTTGTGGTATTGCAGTCCATAAAGCAATTTCCACCATTGTAAAAGACACATCTGTAAAACTGTTGACAAGAGGCCTCAAACTGTAAACAAGGTCAATTATGATTTTTTTTTTTTTTTTATCCATGCAGGGTTTTTTTTTCTTCATTATTTTATTGAACTTTGATTTGCTTTTTCCCCAACATAAACAGTGTCACCAAGTTTTAATAAATCAAATATATGTACATACACAAGAGGGAAACACAATAACTAAATAAAATAATAATATGAAAATGTATAAATAAAAATGCAAACATAATTCTTAAGAAAAAAAGAAAAGAATAGAGATTCCTACAAAAATATGCACCACAATCTTCTCTGATCTACAAGCAGCAGATGAACTCCTAGACACTCAAATAGTGTATGACTCACTTCAAGATACGTCCACACCGGAGCTGAAAGAGATTTGTTTATTTGGTGCAACTTTTGCCAGCTCTGTGAAACATTCCTTAAAAGAGGGCTTGATCCATGCAGGTTTTAAATTTGTACATTTTTTCTTTAGCTGAGTAAACCTATTAACATCGTCACAAAGCAAGTCTATGAGCAGAGCAAGAACACACAGGGCCAGCAGGTGAAACACTGATGTGCATATTCACCAACCAGCATAAAATAAATGTAAAATAAACCTGGAAGCTTGAATCTTCTTTGGCATATATGTGCAAGTCGAGCACCTCCATTGGAATGAATAAGCGCCATCTTGACATCCGATATCTGTCAGGTAGTTATTATGAAACACCTGTGACACCATTCAAAAATAAATTACTTGGTACGCCTACTAGCTCACCTGGTAGAGTGGGCGCTACACGTACAAAGGCTGCATCCTTGCTGGGTTCGATTCCAACTCACGGCCCTTTGCTGCATGTCATCTCGACTCTTTCTTCCCCTTTTATGCTTTTTCTGTCCTATCAAATAAAGGCAAAAAGCCCAAAAATATCTTAAAAAAAAAAAAAAAAAAACTTACTTTGCTCTCCTCTGAAATTGTGATGATTTGTTACTTTGATATTCTCATAAAAAGATGCATTGAACATCAATCAAAGACAAGAACTGATTTTTGCTATTCTGTGCTGATTGAAGCTATATTTCAGTCTGAAAACCGTGCGGTCTGGTTGAACAACCTCTGACTTAACTGCGTCCCCCTCCCCCCACTTCTGAAACCGCACCTACATCCTTGATATCGTCTACATCCCTTTTATCGTAAAACCTGTCAATCAGAAACCTTAAATCCTCTTTGCGTCCGGGGCCTTATGATCCAATCTGTTTGTGTGTTCTGGGAGTTGACCTTGTGTTTCTTACAGCTTATCTACTGTATAAGCCTGCGTCATCCTCTGTCCTGTTATTCAGCGCCCCCTTCCTTCGCTTATCTTTACTGTCCTCAGCCAACCTCAGTCTAACCTTCAACCCGCTCGTGCTTCACTGTCCTAGTTCATCACTGAGCCGTGCTGTTGGAGTGTGTGTGGTGTGGGCTCTGGGGAGCGGGGTCGTAGAGTGCGAGAGACCTCGGCAGAGCGTCAAGACAGAGAGCAGATGAGCAGGACATTTGTTGAGGGGATTAGATGATAGCAGTCCTTTACAGTACGGTATGTACGGTATATGCATCCCCTGAATATGATTTCTTTTCCTTAATAAAACTATTTGTTTTAGTGTGACGGTCCTGAAAGACATTTTGTTTTAAGTGACATTATAACTTTATGTATGTGTGAATAGACTTGATGAATTAAACCACACCTGTGGGTGGGATTGAGAATCTACAGCCAGTTTTCCTGATGATAAATACTGTTTGTATAGATCAAACTGGTTGTTACTCAAGATCTGGAGCCTTTAAACATATTTTAGAGTTCTATATTAAAAAGTGAAAAAATAAAAATATGCAAACAATTAAAAATAAATTACACTCACAGAGATTGGCGATATAGAGCAGATTGTAAAGTAATTATTGTGACGATACACATGCAGTCTTAGAAATGCAGACAGACAGCATCATATGTCAAAAGACAGCTTTGAAGTTAAAAAAAGGTGGGTTTATTTTTCAAAAATAAATACATTTTACAAAGAAATGACTGAGTTAAAGGGCCCTTAAAAGAGGTCAACTAAACATAACTCTACTGGGAAAAAAAAGGCTAACAAAACTAGACGTTAACTCAACAAACACACCTAAGAGAATGAGACAATGGGGCAACACATATAGTGACTGATCCCCCCCATGATGTCACACCTCTTGGTGCAATCCGTGGGATGGCACATGCATAAAGCCAGGCTCCGCCCTCAGCCCCATCTTTTGCCCAACTCCAACCAGGAAGTGTCTTCAGGTAACTCAAAGATAAGGAGAAATTAACTAATAACTTACAGAAACAAATCGCAAAATGACAAAACAATGCAAACTAAATGTGTGTGCTTCATCTAGAAAACAGTGTGATGTTAAAGTGCTAATGAATCCTAAACTAAACAAACTGGTGTGTGTATTTTAAGTGACAGCAAATTAAAGGTAACTGAGCATGTGGTAATGGGGTTGGTGAACATGGGCATCACTCAACCTTTTGTGTGGCTGTGGGCACGGCAATCACAGACTGCAATTAACAATTATTCTTTTTTGATTGATAAATCAGATGACACAGAGTCATTAAAATCTAAAAACATGTTAAAACCAAACATCTATGGATATACATTTTTTAAACGTATAATATGGTAAATTTCCTCACATTTTTGCCATCTCTGCTTGAAATATGACCCAAATTCTTACCAAAACGTAAAAAAACAGTAGTTGATGCAAGTACATTTTCTATTGAAAAAGCAATTGATTAATCTACTACTTGTCTCAGCTCCTCACTGAATCCTTCTGTATTAAATGAAAAGACATTTGCGGTGCAGTCCGTTGCCAACACGTGCAAAAAATACATCAAAACGTGGAAAATTCAGGAATAGTGCACTATGCATTTTCTCAGAAACTTTTTTTACGAAATTATTGAAAAACTGCTTAAAAATTCCCATTGAAATGAATGGCAGATCATGGAGAAATCGACATAAAATCACTCCTCTTTGAAGCCACACCAAATTGCCATTCAAACTGTAAACGGCTCACGAGACTCTTGACTTAATTGGACCACCTCGGCATTTTGATATCTAGAATTGTTTTTAAGAAATCGCAGTTTACATTTCATGATGATAGACACTACATATCAATTTCTCAGCTACTGCTAATAATAGTACTCAGCGACGGCAGCAGGCACCCATCAAAATTTCTTGCAAAGTTTTCTAGTCATACTCCTTTTGCTTCTATAAAACACTTCTTATCTGATATATTTGTATATTTTGCCAGAGGTTTAATACTCTATTGTAATAAAACTGGGCCCAGTGAGTGACCCTGACCCGGGGAACCCACTGGTTGTTCTGGTTGTTACTGGAAGTGAATAATTAAAATTGTGGTTACTGGTCTTAGTGTTGCAGTAATATGAAGCATTCTCTGGGGCAAGAATTTCCTTTGGGATAAATAAAGTTCTATTGGATTGAATTGAAAGCTGTGTCTTCCATCTAATAAATATAAATTAGAAGGAATAATCAAGACATTTGTCAGATGCCAAAAAATGAAATAAAATGTAGATTAATAAATTTGGACTTCGGACTGAAACAATGTAGATATGCTTTTTACATTGTTTTTGTTTTCAAGATGAGGGCGTTGCAGTGCACAGCAGGCGAATACACTTTCCCTCCCTGCTTTATTTTCCTCATCCTGTTTTCTATACACGTGGATTACATCACACGCATTAGTATGCAGTTATCCCAATGCACATCCACTCCTCATGTTTCACCCATGTTTTAATGCGTGTGCTAATGTCACTCGTAAATGTTGTAATAAAAGCTGACACATGCAAAGAAATAAGCTCTCATATGTTATTTTGCGCACGCACGCACGCGCGCGCGCGCACACACACACACACACCGAGCAAGAGCAGAGATTTTTATAGACAGGCCTGGTACAATAAGTAGCAAAGTGCACTAGCTCGCTGGAGCTACAGCGATTTATCGACCCCTGCAGAAACAAAGTCGTGTCCTGGGACATGAAACTGCTTCCAACGCTGACCATTTGAGCCGCGCTCACACCTAACGACTACACTGTTGTTCTGCTGTTCGACAATAGTTGATCAATGGGACCGGCTCACTGCGGCTTTGTCCAGCACGCATTCCCTTTATGCCAGCACTGGCTTTAAGGAAGGAGGGAAAGAAAAAGAAATTAGACTGTGAAATCAACTGAGGAAAGGCAGGATAGTGAGGGGGGAGAGAGTGAATAACTGGCTCACACAAGACTTGAATGTGAAACATGGGCCCTCATTTATTTCAATTATGAAGTACAAAAGGTAACATTTGTCTTCATGTGGTGTCATGGTTGATTGTTATTTAACTAGAAGAAATCATGTATCTCTTTTTCATTTGTGCTCAAGACGTATTATTATTTTTTTAAATGTACTTAATCATTTTAAACAACAAAAGAGACAATTACACAAAAAAGCACACTCAAAGCTTCCTCACATGGCAGAATGAAAAACAAGCTTTAATTTATGGGTCCATGATTTTCCTAATAACATCTTCTGAGTTTTTCCTTGAAAGATTTTTGTAGGTTTTTTTTTAAGTAAATAGATATTTATTCTCTATTTATGTTTCATTTGATTCTGGCCTGTAGATAAATGCACCGTAAAACTTCAATTAAAAGCGTAGTCCCAATTACACGCCGAGCCCCCTTAACTAGCCCGGTGTGGCTACACATTTTGCCATATAAAGGCCTGTCTCAATTAGATGCCTGGTCTTGTTGCCAAGCAGCTCTTTTTTTTTTTCTTTAATAGACGGTCTTCAGAGGTATAAAACCGGCTTGTTGGCTGCCTCAAATTATGTGCGCATTCTTTGATTACCCTGTAAATTATTCATATTTCTTTATCAAATCAAAGGAATCAAAATAATTTCTCATGAAATATTGATCTAAGTTATGAATATTGTTTTTACCAGATAAAGTGGTGTTGTGTCAGTATGCTCAACTCACTTTCTGTCTGATATGCTGTTTCTCGGAGCTGGATTAAACTAATTATTCATAATTGATATGTTATCTGAAGCCTGATTTTTATACAAGTTATATTCATACTGGTTTAAATAAGCAATTTGATTGTTTCCCAATCTTTAATGAGCAACAGTTTTGTGTGAAAGGAATTAAAGGCCCGTCCCAAATAGACGCCTGCTCCTAAAATGGGCGTTTCTCACAGCAGACATTTTAACTTGTGTCAGTAGGAAAAGCACAGGTAAAATAACATTAAGGATGGCTGAGTTCCATTCAGTGTTCCAGTAAGCTAGTGACAGTTAGCCAACATGGATAATACCAGGGTGTCCCCTAAATGCAACGCAGCTGTCACTAATGTAATTGAATACACCTGTGCTGCTCCCACTCTGACATGTCAAAATGTCTGCCGTGAAAAAGGTCTGTTAGCCCGTGGTTTCAGTGATTTAATCAGCTAATAGCCCGGTCTATTAATTGAAGTTTTACAGTGTCACAATTCTACATTTCCTGCTGACCTATGTACATACATAGTAGTAGTAGTAAAAGACTTCCAAGATAATGCTGGTAATTGTAATTCATGAATGTGAGTACTATGAGTGCTAAGAATGAGCGTCATAATTAGTCACTGTCTTTATTTATATATATATATTCTCCCCACCTGTCTAAGTAATACCAAATTATTAAAAAATAATGGACTTGTGAAATACAACAAACAATGGAGATGCAGAACTACACCAACCAAACCAACAAAACACAAATGTACAGTGTTGCCCGTCGAAAATTGAGAGAGATGTTTGGATAAACCTTTAACAGTAGATAAAATTAAAGACAGAAAAAGTGACACAACTGATTTAAAACAGATTATATCAGAAAATGAGTCTTTGGTTATAGACAGCTGTTTAGACGAAATACCTCAACTAGAGTAAATTTTTAGTCTCAGTCTTTGGACAAAATTGCTTTTTTAGTTTTGGTCTAATTTCAGTCATTTTTATCCTCCATTGTTTTAATCTAGTTTTGGTCAACGACAGCTCAGAAGGATTTAGATTGTTTTCGATCACAAAAAGTCATCACATTTTAGTCTGTACTTTTAGTCAGCCTATCTTGGATTCCTAATTCAAAACATTTTTCCAATAGGTTTCATAAGGATTTATTATCCTGCTTTCCTCTCCACTTCTTTAAATGTTTGATAGCTCACTATTAACATTTTAGTTTCGTCTTGGACGAAAACCAAACCTACATTTTGTCATAGTTTGCTTGTCTTTCTCATGGAAAAAGGGTCACTGACTACATTTTTCATCATAGGTTTCGTTAATGAAACAAACACTTATTTAAACCTAACTGAACGTCAGTATTCTCCTCATTTTACCTGGAAGAATAACAGATAAAATAAAATAAACCACTTAAATAAGCCAAATTAGGAGGACTTTTGGACAACATCAGTGGTAGGGGCTAATTAAAGTTTTAAAAGATAAACAAATTCACTTTGTTTTCTCTCAATAGACATCTAATTACATAGAAAAACCTTTCAAGTACTGTAACATCCACTCTGGTTCACCGCACAGCATATAGGCTTGAACAACATGAAGCAGGGCGCTTGCAGGCGAGACAATAGAGCATTATTGAATAGCCAGGAGACTGCTCATCATTGGAGCCCTGATGAAATTATAAACACAGTTCAATTACACCTGGTTGTGCCATTTAGGCGAAATGAAAACGGCAGCGTTGGGCAGTGCTTGGCTCCGCAAAACAACTCTGAGGTGATACTTATGAGTGCGTATCTCCGCAAACTACTATGTAATTAAATTTAGCCCTGCGGGACTCCATTAATAACTTATAATATAATGCACATTTCATTGGAGGGGGCCATAAGATGTGGGTGTGTTATTACACTCAGGGGGCAGCAACTTGTGCGCTGTGTCTCTGCTCATAACAGTGAGTGAGAAAGTTACATAAATCAGATGAGGCCGTTTTTGTATTATGATTTCTTAATAATGGTACTTGTAATTAGTTCTTAGATATACAGAGGTTTTAATGAAGTCGACCACTTGAACATGGAAAAGTTAGCGGAGTTAATGAATCAGAGGAGAGACTGTGGAGTTTGCAGGATTCTTTGCATGTTCGTGTGCATGCGTGTGTGTGTGTGTGTGTGCGCCTGAGGGTGACCAGCTGACCTTTGACTATCTAGCTGAGCATTCATTAAGTTGATGGCTGACGCAGTCTTTTAGTGTGACCGCTGCTTTAATTACACACAGGCTAATTGCTGGTGTCACACAGATACACAAACGTGCACATGTACCCTGCGAAAACGATACAGCGGACTACTTTTTATCGCTTCTTTTGCACTCACACTGTAACAGTCACTTAGTGAGATATTTGGCCTTCACACACCAACAGGTCAGTGTGTGGTATCTCAATAAAAAGCCTCAGTCTTCTGATCGTAGTTTGGGATTAGACAGTCAAAGGATTTCAGAGCTGAATGCTACAGAGAGTGAAGAGCTTTTATCAGAGCTTTGTGACGTCTCTGCTCTCTTGACACTGAACTCTCCACATCATCCCCCAGCTCGCTTCAAATTCAGCACACGCACAGACACTCACTTTTTATCCATCTATTTATATTGAGGCTATGTCGATTAGCAGCAACCACCTCCATGTATTATCAGCAAAGGATTTGATTTGATTTGATTTTGCTTTGTTAGAAACATCTGACTCAGGTGCACTGAGGCTACTTGTTTGACAGACTGAGCAACAGAACAGTTCCTTGATCTGTTGAGCCTGTGGGACTGTAATTCTAATTTATTCATTACCTTATTTATGTAGCACGTAAGTTTAATCAACTCAAGTTGAGTACATTTTATTCATGTATCCCAACATAATACCTTTTCTTAGAGGGCTTTTAAGTCTTCCTTGGAATCTTGATTTGGATAATAAGAGTCCAGACTGACACACCAACACACAAACTATCCGCCTTGGCCCTGCAACCTGTGTGTGATACAGCAGCTTAGCACACATGCAGGAAAAAAAGTTTCTAATGTAATTCATGGGATCATGATATAACACACACACACACACAAAACTCTTCCTCAGGAATCCACATAAAGACCAGACCTCCTCCAAAACATGTCACCAAGTGCTTTACATTAGGTTTCACAGTATACTATGATAAATAAGTTGATGGTTACCATACTGTGTACGTGTGCTTATCGACGATATTGAATGTTGAATCTCAACTTTATTTTAGTTATTTTCAAAGGGGAGACTTTTTACACAAACTGCCATTGACAAATGGTTTCAAGTTTGAGATTTATAGTATTAAAACGTCTCTTCAATCAGCAATAACCCTTCCATTTTTATTCCTTTAAGGCTCATTCTGACTGATAATAAGATCAATTTTTTTATACAGTAACACAGTGAAAGAAGTAAAAGAGATAAATGTTGGATTAACGTGAGGATGTGTAGAATTAAAGAAAGAAAAAAATGATTAAATCAATGAAACACTACACTTTTTGGGTACGAGGCAATTTTGTCGATACAGGCCACCTGGTGTCTTGTAAGGAAAACCTGCTTGCAACTCACCTTTAATGTCTTATCATATTTATGACAAAAGGCTTAACCATTTTATTTTTATTTTATTTTGTTTTCTTTATTTTATTTATTATCAATTTTATTACGTCTCACATTATTTGATAATGCACACAGAAAATGGACACAGGATTTGCTGGTCAAGAGACAGATCTTGCAATTGTCAGCTCATGCAGCCCTGGAAGTGTCGGGATTTGTTGTTGAACCGAACTTAAATGTGGTATATCCCACATTGCATTGACATTTCTACTTTACTTTTTAAAGTAAAACTCCCCATAGTGTTAATAACCCTAGAAGATGTTGTGAATGCCTGAGTTTGTTTTTGAGAATGAAACAAGCAAACCAAAATTCATACCTGCAGTTGCTGTTGACTGATTACTAGTCAAACACGTGGGCGCAGTTTGCTCCTCGCTCCGTCTCCCACCCTTCCTCACTATGTTCTCCATCTCTTTATGGAATAATGATGGAGTCCATTCAGTGCGTGTGTATGTGTGTCTCTCCAGTGGCTCTTTGACAGTAAGAAAACAAATCATGTGTTCAGTAGTTACATTATTCAGCCGTTTCAGAGAGAGAGTCAAGGTCAACCTTACAGGGCTGTTTACCGTATCAGCAACCACCGCTGGCTGCTGCCCCGTGTGGGATTTATTGCTCGAGGAGAGGATGGTAAGAGCAGTACGCTGCTGTCGTGGTGAAAACAAACAGACAGGTCTAAAGACTAACAACAAACTCCTTAAACTGAAAATATGTCACAGCGCTGAGGCATTTGGGTGCTTTAAAAGCTGGTAATGACCAATAAATTTTACAGTTTTATTCCCCAAATGTTTATTTTTTCCCCATAAAACATTTTACCATCCTCGGAGCTTAACGAAAATAGCCTGTATTATTAAAATGAATCCAGCATAAGATGGATTAGTTTAATAATACACCCTATTTCCGTTTCAGTAACTTTAGCGTGGTTGATGATTAGCGCCGATCGTGACCTCACTGATTTTAATGAGCTTCAATTGTGCACAGCATTAAGCTAATAGGCTATAATTTGTAGCAATCAGCTCTCGTGAAAGGGAAAAAAAAAACACATCATAAACACGGTTGGCCGATTGAGATCTAATCAAGCACTTCACAATAATGTTTGCAGAAAGCAGATATCTTTAAAAAGATTAGAAATAAATCCGCCCTGTTTAATGGGCTAATTGATTAGTCATCCATTTTTATGCTCCGCTACTTCCCGGGAGTATTGCGTTTGTTGACGCCGCGTGGGCTGGAAGGAGACATTCGAGAAGAGGCATCGGGATGAGCTTGGAGAGCATTTCATAACCATAATGTTTCACAACAGGAAAGTGTACACAGAAGAAGAGAAGGTCACTTTTGCCGTGCGAAAAAAATGACAGCTCTAAACTTTGTCATTTTCAATATTTCATATCGCTCTGCATTGTCCCTGAGGGTACTTGAAAGCTGCCCAAACCCCCCGAGAGGATTTATAAAGCACCTGGCCATCCATCTGAAAAAAGAGGCTGTTTTCCCTCCTGAATTCCCTGAGAAAGTTGGCAGTGTGAAGATGCCGGGTTTTTTTATCTGTCAGCAGCACTACGTTGATGTGTTTTGACAATGTTGTTTGTGACTGATGGGGTCCTCTGTTGAATACATCGTGCTGTTCTGCTGCCCAAGTGATGGAGCGAAGAGTGACAACCTGGCAGATAGAACACGCCGTTTTTTGACTGGTTATTTTTCTACCTGGGACACTCCGGTGTGTGTACTAATATTTTATATCTTCTCTCACTTTTCTTGTGTGTGTGTGTGTGTGTGTGTGTGTGTGTGTGTGTGTGTGTGTGTGTGTGTGTGTGTGTGCGCGCCAGGCCCTTCCCATCAGAAGACACAGCTCTGAACGAGGATGATGTGTACCGGAGTCTCGAGGAGCTCGCAGAGTGAGTATGAACTCCACCACAAACAAACAGACACACACTTGTTTCTGTCACTTATGAAGTTTTATTAACCTCGATTCATTCCCCGGAGTCTTCTCCTGTGTGTGTTACCCCAACTCTAACCTTTATTCAACCTAAACCTAACCCTAATCCCTAAACAAAAATCAGATCGAGACACTAAAATGTAAAGATACAGCATGTGGGGAGCAGCTTTTTGCCTTCAAACAGCAGGCAAGTCCCAACTGTTTGACTGTGTAAACATATTTCTATTCACACAACACGACTGCACATACACACATCATCAAGACAGGTCATTGGCTATGCTAACATGCTGACTAATATTCCAGTATTATCCCTAATAAATGGCAATATTCCGATTTTGATACAGGTCATTTAAACAGCATATTTGGTTTAGTTATTCCAAAGTAGGCCTTGTTTTCTGAATGAAGCATTTTCTGATTAAGATATGTGGGATATGCTGATGGTGTTCGGGGTTCAGGTGCATTCTCTACCTTAACATCGGTGCCTTGTTGACTGCCATCGGCCTGTCAGCAAATAATATGGAGCTTTTTTCCTGTCTTTTTTCAAGAGTGGTATATCAATTTGAGAGCATTATTTGTTCAGATTTTGTAATATTGTCCCTCAAAACGCTGTCCTCACACTCAAACAGCCTCCGCTTGCACTTAGATCAACTCTGTTTCTGCTCAAACTGTGTGCTCGCACTCAGATACCGTGTTGCTTGCACAGATTTCCTGCTCCAGCTTCAGCTCTTCTCCTCGCGCTCAAGCCGCTTCTGTGCGCTCGTGGAATTTCTGCCCTTGCTTTCTTTACCACTTTTGGAATAAAGGGACTGTTAATTGAACCCTGTCTGTGCAAGCAACTTGGTATCTGAGTGCGAGCAGAAACTGACCACAAGCAGAGGCTATTCAAGTGCGAGGACAGGGTTTTGAGGGACAATAATAATGATAATGATAATACTGATAATAAGGCTTTCAAACTGATAAACCACTCTCTTGAATAAAGATAGGAAAAAAGCTCCATACAAATAGGACGATATTGACGGGTGGCAGCAGCTGATGTTTTCCCACGTCACATAAATTTTGCACAGGCTAAAAACAAGGGCTCAAATCTGTGGCCCACAAACCTTAATTAATGAACAGATACAAGAACAATACAGTGACTGTTTGGTAAATGGGTTCTGTGATGTCACTGTTGTGTGATGAACAGCAAATAGCAGCCGGTGTCCTGTCATCCCTTCAGGCAGACGACACAGGATGCCCAAATTTAAACTGAGTCTTTTTAAAAATGAATTTGTGCCAGCCTCAATTAAGATTTTAAATAATGTCACTTGATGCTTTAGAGGTTGTGTTGTGTTTGCTTACAGTATGATGCTCTGTTGGTGTTGCGTGCAGTGCTGTTATGTGTAGTATGTGTTTTTATGATATATGTTTTATTTCCTTTGGACTATTATTGTGAGGCAGCAATACTTATGAGTCCAAGATGAATTTCCTTACAGGGACAATTAAGTGTATGGTATCATATTGTTTTGTAAAAGTTGAGTTGCATCATGATGCATTCAAGCTCTGTTCAGTAAAAATGAGTATTGGGCAAAGGCAAATTAGAACATTCTCATGGTGTGTTCAGTGTTATCTTGTTAAATGTAGCTTTTGGTGAGAAACTTGAATAAATACAGCTGTTTGAAGGAGAAAATTGTTGATGTTTTTACAGCAATATTAAATAGATATGAGAGAAGGAATTATTAGATATTATATGTAGTAAAAAGCAGCTTCAGCCGTTCCACTTTCCCATATTTGACATGATAAACGTCATGTTGGGCACGTTAATCTGTGTATGCATGCTGCATGTAAATGGGTGTATTAGTGGAATATTCAGTTTCATGAGCCATGTTAACAGCTTAGTTGTCTTTTTAGGAATAAAGGCAAAAACTGGAATATTTGGTGCATGTAATTGTGGTCTTTCGGTTGATAATGTTTAGCTATTGTTGTGAAACATTCAGATTTAAACATATTTCTATCCACATTTGAAGAAAATAAGTTGTTTCCTGCTGCAAAAAGACATTTTTTATTGCATTTTAGCTGAGAAAATGCCTTTAAACTGAATTATTGACATTTTTATATCTAATTTTAACTGTTTTTATCGTCAAAATAAATACATATGAACTGCTTTACATATTAATAAGCGTATCTAAAAACATAACAATCCTCTACTCATCATGTATATAACACACATCCTGCGATGTTTCAAGTGTGATTGCCACTTCTTCCAATTTACCCTAACTGCCTAATTACATAAGCGTGCAGCCCCATGTCACTCTGCCCGTTGCCATGGTTACTCCAGCTCTGCTCTGGCTTCTGGTGCGGCTGCCTCTGTGGCCGCCTGCCTGGTTTGGTGTGTGTTGGATGGGTGGCCTTTTTGCTGGGTGTGACAGAAAGTCGCAGGGTCTCGGAGTTGGCAGCGGTTCCAGCGGTGACAGCAGCCACTCGGCTCAGATTAATGGAGAATAATTAGTTAACGGCTCCGAGATGGGTGACATTCATCACAGAGAGATGGGGAGGAGGGAGAGCGGGAGCTAAAAAAAAAAAAGAGAGCATGCAGGCTATAGATATATGCCCGCTGAATACATGATTGTGATGTTCTTTAGGGGACGAGGTATGTGCTGTTGCTAGAGGAGGAGAGCGCCAGCCAAGCAGGCTAATGCTGGATTAGAGTGCTGGTAGTCAAACATGCTGCCCTGCAAGCTTGGAGCACGGGCCTCACCTTGGAAACTGAACTGAATACTGCACAAAAAGTGATGAAGAGAATAGATGAAATACTGAAAACATAGATTTCATTTAGAAAAAAAAGTGCTCATAGAAAGAACAGAACATACAGTAGGCGTCTCTTACATCATCTACTCTGAGGACTAGTGCTTGCAAGTATTTGCATCTTTCTACTGCTCAGACAGCCTTCTTTTATGTGGTAGAAAACTTCTTTCAATTTAATTACATTTGAAAGTGGCTGTAGCGAGTGCATAGCAGCAAGTGTCACCAAGTCCACCAGTAAAGCAAGGGAGCATGAAAGCAATCTTGTGATGCATGTTCTATACCATATTATTTCTACAGCTGGTGGTTGTGTCTATAATTTGCCTCAAACCTCAAATCTCCCCTTTCCATTAATGGGTTTTGGCCCCTGTAACCATGGCAGCAGCTTCCGTGAGCTTGAAGCTAGAGTTCATCACTTTTTTTTCCTGAAATGGTCATCGGTGTTGTAACACAGTGCTCTTTGTGTAACCTGTAGGTGCATAAGGCTGGCTCTTATTGAATTAATCATGCCGCTCAGCAGCACGGCTGCTCTTGACCTTTTACAAAGAACACGCATACATTTCGTTTCATCGGCGGACAGACGCATAATTGATTCATCAGCAGGTCCTGCACCTAATACAGTTGGACACACTTAGCACATAGGCCACACTAGCAATAACCCTGTTCTCAAAGACTTATTAATTAGCCTGAAATATTGATGCATGCATAATTTAAAACGGGTGCATGACTGAACTGCGTGAGTGAGGGGAAGGACAGCGATAATCTTACCACAGTAATAATAGTGAGTTTTTATGGACATAGTTATTTTTAAGAGTATCCCAGAGGAAGAAAATAATACAACAACAGGACATATGGTGTCATAAACACAACAGCATGTAAGGAATAAAAGAGCAATATTGTCACCAAAAATATTTAGTGTGAGAAAATAAAGGCGGAAGAGCAAAATAATGGCAAGCCATAAAAATCAATAAAATGGCATCATTAAGTTCAGTGATAAGACGACAAAGGATACTAAGTGCAATGGAAAGGAATCTATAAAAATTGATTCTGGGGTGAGATTTAAAAACCGAGATCATGCCAGCAGACCAAACGTTAAACGGAAGACTGTTCCAGCAGCCCGGGCAGCAAAAGATCGATCAACCTTTCATTTTAATCTGAAGTAGCTAAAAGACTTGAACTGGTGGACCCTGAGAGGTCTCTGAGGATCGCTGGAAGTTCACTACCCAGTAATGTAATGATGGCACACTGTACTTAAACATGTGACTCGTTTATTAGATACCGCAGGCTTTTGTGTGTGATACGGATGTAAATATATGCATGAACATTTGTGGATGACCGTGTATCACGTTCGAGGTTTAGTAGAGGTCACTTACCTCGCTGGATAATTTCCATATTTACAATATCATGTCAGAGGAATTCATGTCAGGGAGGTGGATTGAGGCTTAAGCTGTCAGTATGAGCTCACTTGGAAATGACAGCTGTTTATGAATGCCATTGAGATTATATGATAGGTGCATGTATATGAATGTGTGAAGCATGCATTCTGCAGTACCATATCTGTTTGCCGTAGCGTCTCAGTCAGGTAGAAGCCAGCCTGTACCTAATTGAGGTCTCCTGGGTTAATGTGGTAAACCTGATCTGCACTTCCTCCCTCTGGCTTTGCGATGTCAAGTCTTCACGTTGCTTAACTCAGAGTCCTCCCTGTCTGGAATGACTCCATCCTGGAGTTGACAAAGCATGAAATGGGGGTGGATCGGGCACAGTCGCCAAGGGACTTTTTCCTCTGCGGAAGGCACACATAGATTTCCATTCCGCAGCAAACAGTGTCACAAGCCCTTTGTGTCACTCTTTTGCAGTTTATTTTGCTCCATTAATCCCTCGGGCAGGTCGGCATGAAAAGTCAATAGCCTGAAAATGGATGGGACTCAGGCGAGGTATCATTTACTGCAAGGTATTAAGTCCCATCTTCATATCATCACATGACCACACTCTGGAGAAATTATTTTTGTAGCTAGGCCAGTAAGAATATATTGATTAGATTGTTCAGCGTTAAGCAGTGTAGATAACTAGGTCGATAAACAGGTGTCTT
This sequence comes from Epinephelus cyanopodus, assembly GCA_026686955.1. NCBI lineage: Eukaryota > Metazoa > Chordata > Actinopteri > Perciformes > Serranidae > Epinephelus > Epinephelus cyanopodus. The sequence continues at coordinate 29,671,811 of CM048932.1, read as the reverse complement.
CACAACTACAGACACAGTTTCCATGAAGTTCGGCAGGGATAGAAAGTCATGCTCCCCATTACAATCCCAACACCTTTGGTACCTCGGATGTGTCCTGTTAACCTTCCATAAGTGTAAGCAGAATATCAAAGTCCATCCATTTTCAACCACTTTCCTGTCGGTTTGTGGGTAAGTGGTAAGCGCTTTCCAGCTCCTCCTGGGGGATCCCGAGGTGTTCCCAGGCCAGACAAGATATGTAATCCCTCCAGCGTGTTCTGGGTCTGCCCCGGGCCTCCTACCAGTGGGATGTGCACCTCCAACAGGAGGCGCCCAGGAGGATCCCGATCAGAAGCCCGAACCACCTCAACTGACCCTTTTCGATGTGAAGGAGCAGCGACTCTACTCTGAGCTCCTTCCACATGTCCGAGCTCCTTACCCTATCTCTAAGGCTGAGCCCAGCCACAACTCATTTCGGCTGCTTGTATCTGCAACCTCGTGGAATATCAAAGCATCACATATCAAACTCTATCCTCCTGATAGGATATAGGCTTTTGAGTTTGATGGCCATATGACCTTTCCTGAAGTGCCACACTTGTCACGATTTGGCTTCACTGGTGATAAGGCATCAGTATGTCCGTTCCATCCACCATGGTTGCATTGTGAGGTATAGTGACACACGCAACCTTGAGAGACCTTAGTTATACGGTGTTTTTCAGGTTTTCTGTTTCAGTCCATCAGCTATACAGATGATACGAGGCAGCGTCACAATGCTGTTCAGGGACGATGCTGCAGGTGCCCCCACGGTACATCACATATTTAATGAAAGAAATGTCCTGTATTCAAAATAACATAATACTATTTAAATAGAAACCTGCAAGGCAGCCAAACCTTCAGGGACCCATGCTTAGTAGCTGTGATATGGTGAGTCATACACCGTCCCTCCTCTGCACTGATGTAACTCTATGTCATTGAGGTCTGGGAGCGGAGGCCAATTGCGTGCAAATGCACTGGACACCCTCTGGCCTGTCACGGTGTAATCAGACAGAAAATCAGACCTAATTCATGAGCACCCACTCTCTATCTCACTGATGCATTGAGATGCATTTACATGCACAAGCACACACACACGCACACACACACACAAAGTGCATTTGAATGATTTATTAATGTCCGCTAAAGCCCGAGACACATAGGGATGCAAGTAGTTAAGTTGTGGTGTGAAAGATTTACACCGGCAAGAATTATGTCCCTTTGTTTTCTCACTCTTTGACTTTCTATCAACACGCACACACACTTAAATTACTTATGCAAGCCTTGGTACCCTGACACATTAACCCTAACCATCAATACAGCATGCCACATCCCCAACCACTATCTGTCATCAATCTAAACCTGATCCTAACCTTGCGATAAAAAGGGACAGACTTTTGTCGCCGAGTAATTGCCTTCACACGAACGAAAGATCAACAGGAAATGGACAGTTTGCTCGCACAGTTTCTTTCACAACAAAGGTACACTGTGCTTTACATGGTTATTTTAAACGTAACCTGTACTACTGTAAGATCAGGTCCTAACCTTTTAACGACTGGAGTGACAAATAAGACACCTTTGTTGGGCAGTTGATGAATGTCATAACGTACGTCCGGTATCGCAGATGTATGGAATATTGGGCGAATGTTTATAGAGGTTAGTAGAAGTTAACGATTGGTCATTATACTCACCTTTAGTATTGGAAAACAATCAATCACAAGACCAAGTCCTAACCTTCAAACAAACCAGACCAAAGAATGATTTAACAATCCATAATGTCGTCACTATCAACATTCAAAACTCGGATCCGTCCTCGCAAACACAGAAGGACAAGACACACACTCTAAGCTTCAAAGCAAGCATGTCATTTTTCATTAGCAGCTGCCTCTTTGGTTCTGCAAAACCCAGTACAATATGTAGATGAGGCTTACACGTTATTGCAGTGAGATCTTGATATGGGGTTCATTATAGTTATTTGACTTTGGGATCAATGCGTATTGACAGTGAGGTTCACTAATGACATCACCAATTAGGAATGTAAAGCAGTCTGGAGACTCTGATTATCTAAAACAATCAGGACAAGTGAACGAGCTGTACGCTGTCATTGGAATACAGATTCCTCTGGGGGATATTTATCAGAGTGGACAGTGCTTTAGAAGGAAAGCGAGTCAGGAAAAGGGCAGAGATGACATCCAGTTGTTGACAGTATAAATAAAAGCAAGCAATCTTACAATGCATATCTGGCACCAACAGATAAAATCAAACCTCACATCAGAGAGACGTGGTGATTAGGAAAAATAGACAGTCAAAATTAAGGCAATGAAATACCTGTTGATAAGAGTCCTGCAAACCTGATGAGCCCTCAGACACACTAGTGTAATGTGGCAGTCAATCAGTAATCATTGATGAAAAGCATCACAAGTACCTTGATTTTACTGATTGGAACAAAGAAGTATTGGACATTGACTAAATAACAAGCTGGGAAAGCAGAAGGGGCTTAAATGTCATCACTAATCAAAAGAATATTTCCCATAGACAAGTCAAATAGATACTGATGACAGAAACCAGCATATTCTCGTTTTTACTTTTATTCTATTAAAATAATATTACTATATATTGTCGAAAACTCTGTGTGTGTGTGTGTGTGTGTGTGTGTGTGTGTGTGTGTGTGTGTGTGTGTGTCTGTGTGTCTGTGTGTCTGTGTGTGTCTGTTCCACGTTTTTCTCCTCACTGACTTGGTCAATCCATGTGAAATTTGGCACAGTGGTAGAGGGTCATGGGAGGATGCCAATGAAGCAATATTACGTCAATTGGCCAAAGGGGGGCGCTATAGCAACCAACTGAAATTGCACACTTTGAATTGGCATATCTCATGCCCCGTATGTCGTAGAGACATGAAACTTTGCACAGAGATGCCTCTCCTCATGAGGAACACATTTGCCTCAAGAACCCATAACTTCCGCTTATATAGATTTTCCGCCATTTTGATTTTTTTTTAAAAACACTTCAAATTGATCTCTTCCTAGGAAGTTTGAGCGATCTGCATGAAACTGGGTGAACATAATCTAGGGACCAATATCTAAAGTTCCCTCTTGGCAAAAGTTGGAAAACTTACTAAAACTGAGCTTCTATAAGGCAATGAATATTGCGGAGGGCGTGGCTCATCACATAAAGGTGTATAACATCTCAAGGGTTTCACCCATCACCACGCAACTTTGTAGGCATATGACCACACATAATCTGAGGGGACCCCTCCATTATTGACCCCATCAAACAAAATGGGGGCGCTAGAGAACTAATTTCTTATCTAGGCCTAACCGCCATATGGATTTTTACTAAACTTGGTAGATATGTAGAACAGGACGCCTCAAGGTGACTGAAGAAATTTAACTTGGTAACTGGGTGGTGCTATAACAACAGATTTTTTTTTTATTTTTTTTTTAAATGGCTAAAATGCGACCGATCGATGTGGCTCCCCCTGTGTCCCAATGTTTGTTTGTTTTTTTTCCTCATTTTTGGTATGACTAATTCATGGTATGGTTTGATGTACATAATCATGAAAACTGTCAGTGTGTCATTCTGTCCCACATTTTTCTACTCACGTGGTCAATCTATGTGAAACTGCACATAGGCATTGAGGATTGGCATAGGTAGAAGGTGACAAAGCTACCAATGGGTATGGACTAGTATTTATTACTTTATAAAAAAGGCTACTCAGTCTGCCCTCCCATCTCTCCATGCTCTCCCTGGAGATCCATCTTCTCTTAGATCCCTCCCCAGGTTATATTCATATCACCGCACTAGACCTTCGTTGTATAATACTGCCTCTGAGGGATTAGAGCAGAATGAAGTACATCATCCTCTTTACGAAAACTTCCCCTTCATGCAACACATCAGTCACTGTGGAGTGCGTAGTAATCTCAGAGTTCAGAGAGGAGACACTGATGGGACAGCGTGGGCCTCCCACACAGCCTTCTCCGTATTCAACATGAGCCACTTTAACTTAATGAAGAAAGAAGCAGCACAGTACTGAGAGTGAACCGAGCCACCTCAATTAAAACTTCAAACAACCCCCGCACGAGCGTGACGACAAAGCTGAATATTTGATTGAGGGCAGTTCCATCTTCTCTGATTTTTATCCTCTGTTCAACACTCACAGTGAAAGGAGGAATATTTTAGCAGTGACGGCAGAAGCAGGAGGTCGTATGTAGCCATGTCACAGTCAAGAAAATCCTATAACCTGTATGTTTCTAAACCTGTGCCCATGAATCTCATTTCAGATTATTCATGAAATAAGATCGTATGTAAAATCCCTACAAAATACCCCATTTTGGGGATGTGAAACTGAAATTAAATGTCCTGGTTTGAATCTGCTTGGTTTGGTGTCAATACAGCCAGATCATGGCCCCCATTAGGCAAGTAGAGCTGAAGTATCTTCCTCAAGAATACTCAAACAGGTAGATATACGTGCTCCAGATCACACACAGATACATTTGGATGAGGCACTATTCATCCAGGTGGAGAAATCCTCCTTACGCTTGCCTCCAGTCAGGGCCAGGTCAGAGCACAAACAGCATCCCCTGAGCTGGGAGGCATTAAAGTGTCACGCTCAAGGACATTTCTGCAGGACAGCCACACTTAAACCCCTCCTTTCCTGAGTATATGGAGACAGGGGAAGACATTGGTAACTCTTAAAATACAATACAGCCTTTATTTGTTAATAGTACTAATTTATTTCACTGAATTACAGAAAGATGGAGGTGAAAGGGACAGGTGCACTTAGTTACTGTTGTTTGACCTGTTGATTTTGCCTGCTAATCGGAGCGGCTAGAAGTTGAAGCAATCAAGATAATGCTAAGGTAAACCCTTAGCATTCAATTGCAGCAATCATGTCAAAAAGCCCACTCACTCTGAGCCATAACTCCCTCTCTCAAATCAGAGCATAGATGTACTTTACTTAGACTCAATGTGACTTACACTTTCCGTGGATATATTTGTCTCCCGAGTCCGTCACAAAAAATCTCCATCAATCTGTTTAAGTAAGACGCTTCTTGTAACTGCAGAACCTGCCTAAAAATCATTATCTTGTGTAATCCAGTCATATTTGTCTGTATCTTCAGAGGTACATTGTAAACAGAAACTGCTATTAGCTAATTTATCATACTTTAAATTATGCCAGAAAAACTGAACGTCCAACTTCTTCAGTACAACCAAGACTTTTTTGAGGCAATTAAATTGTTACAGTTAACTTAAATGAACTTAAAGCTGTTGCTGTGGTATCGACAACGTAGCAAAAACCGACCTAAAAAAGTCTGTCTGTCTATCTATCTAGCTCTAACCCAGCTGAGATCTAATGTAACACATACATGGGCAAGAGTTGGGCAAACAGTATCCATCCATCCATCCATCCATCCATCAGTGTCTTTAGGGATTGACTCACTTTTGCAGCCATCCGTCCATGAATTGCATTTCAAGGAATTCCAGGATCCTGTCTCTGCCACTTCCACACTGGCTTCATTTTTCAGCCCAGGAAGTTGCCGCTTGTGTACAAGTCGTATCCCTTAGTGGAACTCGCAGAATCCATGGCAACATTATACATGAGCATAACACTGCCTCCATTTCAATGAGGTGAATGGAATTTAATTTGAACAAGCAAGCAGTTGCCATGCTGAAACCCTTGTCCTCCATTATTTAGCAGGCAACTGTTAATACCTTATTTATTTACAGTTTTAATCATTCATTTCCTTTTCGGCGACCTAAAGCTGCCTGGTTATTAACTACATCGATATGGGCCCATTGCCAAGGCGTATTCCTGCTGAGGCTTCTTCCCTGCCTCAATAAGTTTCCCAAACAATAATTGCTTTTACAGGACAGAGGGAGATGCAGTGTGCGCTCCCAGAGCATGAGGCTCTTTCCCAGAAGACGCTCCTCTCCACAGTAACTGTCTGTGCTCTGCTGGCTGCTTGCCTAATTAAAGGTCAGTTAGCTAGCTGGGTGCCAAAGCAGCATAAACACATTAAAGGGAAATGCCACTCAATAACGCAACTGAGCTGAGGTTTGTGAACATCAGGCACTGTGTCCCTTTGCTTTGAACACCAGTATCCCTCTTCAGGTAGGGCTCGTGAGAGATAATGAGCTCTGCTGGTGAGACTGCTTAGTGCCTCTCAGCTGCCAGAGCTGTTTAAAGTGGACGTATGAGCCTTTTTGAGCCAAGTTTAAGGAACCGTCCTTTGAGTTAAGGTTTTGCTTCGATACAGTAATTCATCTAACATGTGAACGTGTGTTTTTCCCCAGTGAGCATGACCTGGGTGAGGATGACATCTATGACTGTGTGCCGTGTGAGGACGATGGGGATGACATCTATGAGGACATCATTAAGGTGGAAGTACGACAACCCATGGTGAGAGCATTGTCTCACAGTCTCTTTTATTATGATTTTTTTATGTCTTTTATGATTCAGGATTTCAAGGTCTGTGACTGAAAGATCACCTTAGATGCCTTGTGCCCATTAGACAACACTTATTACCAGGAAGCATGCAATGAACGAATAGTGCCAAGCAGAGGAAACACTTCGGCCCAATCCCATTTCATATTTTTACCCCTACCCCTAATGAGTGCCACCTTGCCCCTTGGAACAGAGTTACAAGTGATAGTGGTTGAAAACTTCCCCTTTGAATTGGGGCAACCCTTCAAGCCCCTGATACGTCACCGGTATGGTGGCAGTTGCATCTGCTCTGTAGGCTAATGTTAGCAGTGTGTGCTCCTACCCTGCCTGTCTGCATTAATATTTAAGGAACAGTAACGAGTGCAATTACTTCGCTGCGCTTAAGTTACCTTTCATGCATCATAGGCCATTAAGCAGAGGGGAATGCAACATGGACATACAGTATATCAAAATGCAGGGCTTTCATGCACAAATTAGCAATAACAATGTAACACTGGCTGGTTAGTTAGCTTCAGAGATTTCGGCATACTAGCGATTTCTTTTGTTATGCTTGCTATAAAGAAACGGACCATAGTAAATTTTAAACAATATTAAACAAATTAAAGATAATATGATAGTTACAGTAATTAAAGTAATCAGAATATTTTTATTAACAAGAATATACCTTTTTGGGTTTCTTTTGTGCTTGCACTGCCACCTTACCAATGATTTTTCATAACATTTGGTTTTAAGTGTGCCTCCAAAAATGTAGCCCTCAAGGCCTTTACACACTGAGTCAGTTTTTTTTTTCTTACATGCATTTTGTTAATCTGTCATCCGAAGAAAAATTATTATGCACAGAAACCTTGCACACTGAAACCTTGCACACTGATTCCATTGCATTTTATTGTTCTATTCATTGTAAAAAATCGCAGTACGTGACAAAGTAAAAAGACAAATTTCCTCCATTGCCTCTTTCCATTAGAGTTACCCATCTTGCTGTCATCACTCCCTCCTGTCTTTCGTTTGGCACCACAGCTGCATGTCCTTCCTCTCTGTCCTTCACACACCTCCTCCTCTTCATCATCATCCACCTGAACATTACTATCTGACCTGTTGAAAGTGAGCTGTCTGAGTTATGAAATTATTCTGGCCGCCCCGTTCCTCTGTCTTGTCCCGGCTGTGTCCTGCCGCCACATTTTCCTCACTGATTCTCGGTCAAACGCCTCTAGAGTCTTTGGACGGATGCGAAAAACGCAGACAGTCAGAACTGTTTCAAGAATTTTAATGATGGACGAAAGTTGTGGGCTCAGTGTGCAAACCTGGTTGACACAAGGTGAAGTCGTTTTTATTTTTAAACATGCAACAAATTTCTGATGAAGAAACAGACTCAGTGTGCAAAGGCCTTTACACTTCACCCTACTCCTGCTTATGAACAAGAATTAGGACACCTTGCCCTAGACACGAACATGCAGAACAGAGTTCGGGAAAAGGGTGTATTGGGATTGGGCCTTCCTCTCACTTACCTTAGGTTTTGCATGACATATCTCTAAACGCACTGAGATCTCTTTCCTAACTGGTGATGAACTGACTTCTGACTTGCACTGCTTTGCCTTCCCCATGCTGCAGATCAGATACATGCAGGTGAGTGCTGCTGTGTTTGTGACTCACCACACCCCTGTCAGCTAACTCCCTCCGCACTTCATTAAAAACAAACTCATGGCATCCCAAGAGAATGACCTGCCAGTTGGATTATTGACCCTCGCCTAGGGGTGAATGAGACCCCATCTGGTTCAGAGTCTGACTCAGGGCCCTTCGGAGACGATTGTGACTTCAGCTCGGTGACCGCAGCGTTAACTGACGTCAGTCAGGACCACCAGCTGCCTCACTGAACCTGAAAACATGAGACAAATAAATATTATCCTGCTGGCACTGAGCCCTACTTATGATTGGTTGATTACAAGCTGGATTCAGGCCTGTACTGGACATGCATTTCTACATTGTTAGCCCCAGTTTTTTATTATCTGCAGTGGTTATCAACAGTCAAATCTGTTCCAGATGGCTTAGTTAGTTTTTCCACAGTCAGGCTGCTCATATCACTCCCACATCCTAGACAATCCACATAGACATGAGGCCTCTGTCGATGTTGGTATTTTTTCACCACAGTCAATAGGGTGAGTCAGTATGCATTACAGTATACTCTCCTCTCAAAGAAGCACATGTTTATGTATATATATACCCATGTTCGTACATGGAGACTTACTCAGACATCAGGTCTCTTGAGAAGTGCTCTCTGTAGATAAGTTTGTATCTTTTCCCCATCTTCCACCGCCCCCTCACAACATGCCTGCTTGCTTGGCTATGACTTAAAATTCAGTGATTCATCTACATGCATATGCCTCGTTCAGCCGGCCAGCCCACACATACAGTGACACACAAAAGCTCACCAGCTCCCATGCCTCCCTTTCGCTCTTAAGTCAGTGTCATCACCACCTCCCTTTACTCCATGCCAGAGATGTTGTAATGCACAGTCCAGCTCCTTAACTGTGCAGAGTCTTCACTTTTCTCCTGACTACATTTAAACACAGACTCTACAGTTTTAGATTTTTGGATGCATTTTTCCTTTTGTTATAGCAGCATTTGTAAACAGTATAAAAAATCAATGTTGATAATGAGTGGATTATCCTGGTGAAGTAAAGTAAAACAGACTCTTGCAACCAGCTTGAGTCATGTAATCCATCACAATCAACATTAAGTCTGCATTCATTTTTATCAATGTTACATTATGGTTACATGGTAAATTGATTGGATTCGTCTCCACTGCATTATCTCATGCAGATAATGCAATTTAAAAGGAATGCACAACAATTTCAAGTGTGCTTATAGATTTTAGTTTGGAAATGATTAGAAACCATGGCCGCCTGGAATGGTAGTAAATGCAAGTTAAAATTTCTAAAAACAGCTGCACCATTTGCAAAATGCTTAACTGTGACGATATATGCATTTTGAAAGTTGGTGGTCCTTTTAAAAAACAGTGCTTACACTTAAATTTAGATAAATACTCAATGAGAATCTGGCATTGGCCTGAACTCAATTTTTTTGTACAAATATCATGTCATTTTTTGCAATTATCAAAACACAAATGACATATCAGAGCCAAAAAGGAAAGAAAGAAACAGAGCAGGGGGACGGGAGCCATATTCCGAGAAAAGAAAATTCATACTCAAATCTTTTTTAAATTTTGTTTTATTTTATTTGGTACAATGAAAACTAAAAAAAAAAAAAAAACAGGTTGCACTTAAATGTAGATAGCAACTCAATGGCCTTAACTCAATTTTTTGTGTAAAAGTCATGTAATTTTTTGCATTTTTCATTAAAAAAAACAGTCATAATTTCTCTTAATTCTGAAGAGAGTCTTAATTTAGTTTGTTTTATTTTATTTGTCACAATAAAAAAACTTTGAGATAAAATCTCTGAGATAAAAGTGATTGAATTCATTAGAAAAAATCCACAAATGTACTGCCAGTAAATCAGGTGGTGAAGTATGAAGAGCAACAAAGATAAGAGGTTGTGGTGGATCAATTGGTCAAGTGCAGGACTTTCACTGAGGAGACCGGGGTTGGTGTCCCATGCAAGTCATCATTTGGTTTATCATTTTAGACTTAGCTGACTTGTTATTTTCATTTTTTTTGGATGTGTAAAGCTGCTAAATGCACACCATGTACACAAACTGAGTACATACAAAACCTAACAGGTCTGACCACATAACATAATATAACATGTTTTATCTTCTCTTTACTGGATCGCAATAAAACAAAGACCACCACGACTTTTTCTCCACATGGATTTTGTCACTCCATATACTACGCCGCCTGACTTTCTGGCAGTAAACTTTGTGAGCTTTTTTTTGTAAATGCACTATGTTATCTCAGAGAATATCCACATTTTAAGTCGTGAATGTATGATTTTAATCTCAAGTCACTGTAGGAAATGACAGTTTACAGTAATCTCCATTAAAAAAAAATGTATATCTTGATGATGTTATAAATAAAAAGACAATCATAAATCAGAATATGCAGATTATTTGTCCCTGCTCATTATGTTTCCCTTTCTCACCGTAGAAAATGGGTATGTCAGAAGATGATAAAAGAAACTGCTGCTTAGTGGAGATCCAGGAGACTGAAGCAAAGTACTACAAGACTTTAGAGGACATTGAAAAGGTGAGTGGCACAACATGCACGTCTGCTATACGTGAACATACATCGGAGTGTGTTGATATGTGTGCGTTTTTATCCCGGCACATGCAGTGTTAGAGTTTCCTTTTGTCACTTCTTCTTTGTTGGTGTATCAGGCCTTTGGGCCGGGTCGCAGCATGGAAATGTCAGCTATTGGCAGATTCATTGGGGAGCGCAAATGTCACAGGAGCTGATCGATAGGGTTATTATTGGCTCAGCCTCCACAGGAGACAGTGCTCCCTTGGGCTTTAAGTATAGACACGCACATCACAGGCGCAAGGACGTATATGTGAATACACACACACATACTGGCAACCAGTGCTGGGAAGGTTAATCCTTACACGTAATACATGTTTACTGTGTCTTTATGCATAACCGACTTTAGGAATCACAGTTGCAGTGCTACACTGGACATCACTACTGCCGACAAAAGCCCACAAAACTCAATGTGCATCCTTCGAACAGCTAATTCGTGTGCTTAAAAGCCACACACACACACACACACACACACACACACACACACACACACACACACACACACACACACACACACCATCTCCCCACAATAAACCATCGCTGAGATCAGTGCTGCTAACACATCACTTTCCGCATTGACAGATTTCATTCGTGATTTGATGGAGCGCCACAAATCATCCGCTCCGCTAATTTCATTAAACTAAATGTGTATCCTGTGTTTCCCGCGTCAGACCAACGCGAGCCTAAATGAGAATAAATAACCCTCTCGTGATCAGAGGACTCGTTAAGCTTAATTGAGTTGGGGTTAATAAAGCCTCATTTCTTCATTGCTTCTTAGTTGAGCTATTTGTTACTATTATGATGATAGAATGTGACAACCATAAAACAATGCCGCAGAAACAATAGGCTGCTTTTTTTTTCTGTAAGCACAAGTGCGGCAAAGAGAAGAGCTGTATGGTGTTTTAACGTGAAATTAAATAAGTTAATGCATTATGTGAAGAACAATATGGTGGCTCTATCTTTTACCGTGCAGCTTGGTATTGATTTTCCTTGTTAAACTGTCCTTCAAATATATCTTTGCAGATGTCCCAAAAACTTTTCTTGAGCTTTGCTTTATTTTATCACAACATATTCGACATGAAAAACAGACAACTCTGAGTTTTAGTGTCTATTTTTTAAGGGGAACTATATGCTCTTTTAACTGATGTGTCTTTTACTCCTCTGCAGAATTACATGATCCCACTGAAGCAAGTCTTGAGTCCACAGGACATGGAGGCTATCTTTGTCAATCTTGAGGTGAGTACGCGCTCAAGCAAGGAAAATAATGTCTATACAGCACGCCTGGATGTTGTGCACACCCAGTGAATAATTCACTATGTGTATGGATGGCTGAGTGAATGCCAGGATGTGTTGTATATACATCAGCAGTGTAACAGTATGCGAAATTCACGCTCCGATGCGCTGAGATTTCAGCGCCACGGTTCATTGTTCAGGGAAACAAATTTCTTTTCGCTCTTTTTGAAAAACTTGAAAAAGCACTGGCTCATGGGCTGTGATTCTTGCTGTACACCTTGGTCAGTAATTAATTTACAAAACAATAAGCAACATGTCAGTATTGCAAAACATGTTTGTCTAGATTTAAGAAAATAAAGTGCATATAATAATTTGTCCTGTCAGCACAAAGGGTGATTGGGCCTTCTCCAACAGGAGGCTGCCCCCAAACTTTGGAAGTCACTTCTCCCTCACGACCCCATACTGGACTCCATTGCAGAATAAATAACTGCTCATAAGACCCATCTCTTTAAACATTGCTCATTTTAACTGCAACAACTGCATCTTATTTGATAGTGATTTAGGATAAGATAAGATAAGATAATCCTTTATTCATCTCACAGCGGGGACATTACAGCAACATAGGGATCCTGCCAACAGGAAGCATCAGTAGAAAAAAAGAGGAAGCAATATATAAGTATGTAAAACAAAGAGCAGAATGATAAACAAACAGTATAAAAACACAAAGCAGTATGTGCTGCTGCAAAGTATTGTGTGAGGAAAGTAATATTAGAGGTAAGGATTGGACCAGACTCAGAGGATTTCATGAACGAGGGGAGCCAAGAGGATGGGCAATTATTGTGAAGCAGCACCACAAGACGCCACTGTATATTTTAAGAGCTAAATTGAAAAATATTTGAACAGGGTAATAACAAATTCACTTAGAAAATAATACACTAAAAAAAAAATAAACTTTGCACACATAAGAAAAAAAGACAGACCCGGGTCTATTGTTCAATGCCTCTTTAAAAGTCACGGTTCGCAATCCACTCCAGTGTGGGACCGGAAGAAAGGCAGGTGTGGTCTCTGTCCTCGAAAATGTGTGTAAGTGTTCAGTTCAGTCCTACCGCACTTGACGTAGGGGTTCAGTTCACATTCTCCTTACGGCAGCGAAGGGTTCTGTATCTCATGGGCCAGGCTTGTGCTCATTTTTTGACCATTATTAATCATTCACATCTCCTTGTACAACATGTTGTTCACTTTAGTTTCAAATCACCAACTTCACTCGTAACTAACCAAAATAATTAGGCTGGAGAGCTGTAGTTGTAGTAGGACTCCAACTGCAGTTAAAGTGCATAGAAAAAGACAACACAACACTATTAACAGTATGAATTTGCTCACTGATGCACCTTTAAACTATTCCTCATTGCTAACAGCGATATTCACCAGCAAAAATACAATAAGGTTAATCTTGGTCAGCCGTTAAACTGCAGCTAATAACTCAGAAATGGCATAAAAACTGCATGGAAACAAAATACATGTCAGTCTCCTTAATACAGCAACATGAAAGAACATGTCTGTTCAGCAGCCGTATTTCTTAAACACTATTACGTCCCGTTTTGAACCACTAACAAATTTAGCATAGTCAAATGGGATTTTACATGTGACATTTAGCACTGAAGCTAATGGACATTCACATGCTAATAAGCCGTGCTAGCGGACTTTCAGATGCTAACTTGTGACATGCTAACTCAACTCACCAGTGCAATGTAGCAATGTATAGGCTTTACTGCTGGTGCCTTGGTGCTTATTGTATGTTTTATTTATGTTTATTTATGTTTCTGATTTTATATTATCTAAAGTGAACTTTAAGTGCCATGAAAGGTGCTATTAAATAAAATGTATTATTATTCTAATTATTATTATTAAGGATGCATTAAAAGGGTAGATTGTAATGTTATTTATGATGTTCATTCAGGAAGTAATAAAAGTCCACTTTGCCCTCCTGCGAGCCATCGACCTGAACATGGTCAGCGGAGGAAGCGGCCTGGGGAAGATCTTCCTCGACTTCAAGGAAAGGTTAGTAACCTGAAATCTGTATGTGTTTATTGGTCTATGCTCATGATGTTCTTTTTTGGGTACACAGAGTGTTAAGCCCAGTTCACACCGAAGATTTGTGACAAGACGAGTCGAAACAGGCAACTACCTCCGCAACGTTCACACCTATGAAACTAGATGAGATGGTGTATCATGTCTATGCAACAACTTCCGTACCTCTGTTCTGATTTGCAGCTTTTCAGGCGTATTTTGTGGCTGAATAGTGATAGTGAGATACTGGCTACACTTGCATTTGTAGTAGTGATGAAACAAAAAAAACATACAGCGAGCAGCAACCAGCCATCCAACACTGGCACACTGTGTGGATGGAAACAGAGAGCTCAGCGAGGCGAAACACCTGCCGCAGCAAGCGAACACACCGTCTGCGGTCATTTTAATTTGACCAGTGGACTTCACCACAAGCTGATTGGCTGAGAAACAGTTGTAATGCTTTATGTTCTAAAACCAGCCGCTGGCAATTTGACCAGCTAAGTTGCAGGTGACACCATCAGCCGGCGTGAGTTGAGCTCGGACAGCCAGATCACACCGCTGCAACTCCTCTCTGCAATGTTCTAAAATGGTTCTGTCTCGCTGCGAATCTTTGATCTGAACTGGGCTTTAAAATCCACTTGTATTTGTGAGGAAGCTGCATTTTCTCTCCTACCATTGAAAAAATTCAGGAGGTCAGATCACGTTGAGTATCCACAGATCAGACGGGGGATTGCTGGGATTAAGTGCCCACAGGATAAATTGATTAAAACAAAACATGTTAGAGGAAAAAGCTGAGAGAGCATGTAAGCAGTTGTTCCCCATTCAACCAAAACGGTGGGAGTAAATCCACTCAAGACTGCATTTGCTTGTCACAGTTATATTACCTGCACTGTGGTGTTTCCTTTTACTGCACACTACCACATTAGTACCACTTGGTAAGTTTTACCTTCTTAGAACATGTGAAAAATCTCCAAGTGCAGTAATAGTGATGTTAACCTGTTTCTGAAAATCAGCTTGTTTCAAGTATTTGCTAAAATCAGGTTTCATGTTTTGTCAAGTGCAGCCACCTGCCGAATCTGTTCTGTTTCAAGATGGAAATCATCCTCTGCACCCCACCATTTAGAAATGACATGCAACTTTCTGTTTTAGTGGTTTCGCACATTACCATACCTCTACTTTTTACTCTACCCTCATTGTCACAGTCATGGTAATTTAAAACACCTATACCACAATTATTGTATCTATAAACTTAACCGTTAATATTCCATGTAGCTTTCCTTTTTATTTCCTTCTTTAGTGTTCTGTTTTATTGCCTACTTTATTATTCATATCATAATTTAAACATTTTAAATATCTGTTAATAGATTTTCTGTGTGTGTGTTATGTTGGGGGCTTCAACTACACTTCATTTTACAAGATGAAATGTTCTCACTGCACAGACGTACTTGTATAGAAAAAGGGAGATGTGCTTCAACTATTGGATTCTCTGGCAAGTGCTAAACCCAAAATCTAGGGAGCCTCTTCCAAAAAATATAGCCCTGTTTATACCGAACACTTTCAGTATCTGGAGCCAAAAGTAACCCTTCAGACATGGTACCGAGCCCTAGCGTGTCCACTGCAAACAGTACTCTTAAAGATCACATTTTTTAGAATATGTTTCACTTGTTTTAAGGAAATAATGTTTGAATGACTTTATGAAAAGGAGATTTCTGTAGCGTGGGGATTATAAAACGTTGTGAACCGGGAAAGCTGAGGTTTATTAGCGAACAGGGTTTTCTCTCAGATGGATCTCCATCTTGCCCAGCTGCTGAGCAACGTGTGGATAATTTGCATCCCTGAGGGGAGCAGTGATTTGCCTCCCTGCTGCGCCGAGTGCGGCTGCTTCATAGGTAATTGTAATGATGGTGATGATAGGTTCTGGCCCCGGTCATGATTCCATACACAGCCACGGCTATGCCACTGTCCCCGAACGATACACCCATTACTGCTGGATTGAGTCACACACTTCACTGCGCATGTGTACCTGTTCTTGCATACATAAGCGCGTATTATTATTCCTCTGTGTGCTGATCCTGATAGCACACATACTTTTTTCCCTCTTCAACCCTCCAACATGAAACAGGCAGTCGCTGTGTTTCTTTGGGCGACGTCACTTTGCATAGTTTATGGGCTCGTCGCAGGCCTCTTCCTTAAGCCTAGGGGGCCGTGTTACACAAAGTTGGTGTGACACTACAGACTCTATTCCTACTAATGGACAGAGGCAGGCACATACTGTCTCCCTCTTTCCCCACACACGCATGCACACACTACTACTGTATCTCCTTCCTTGTTTCGCTCATCTGAATCTTTGATCTGATTGAGCAGTGGTTGGAAATCTGCATTTGCACGCAATCCCAGATAAGGTCCAGCTAACCAGAGGTCCCTGTAAAGGACTGGGAGCTTGTCTCGTGAAAGCTCAGAAGACGCACATGGAGAAACAGATGCAGGGAAAAGATAGGACGGGGGTTAAGCAGAGATAGTAGTTTCCACAGTTCCATCTTTTACATTGTTAATTAAGTAGATTCAGACTTTTTTTTTTTTTTTTTGGTGATGATTATGATATTAGCCCTCAGTTTTGGGTGTTTCTATACAAGAGGGAGCGTTGTTTGAGGCCTTTTTTGAGGTTAAAATAACTACAAATAAATGTAAGTAAAGCTGAGCTCCTCTTTTGTTTCTGTTTTTCTAATGTTAAAGGGATAGTGCACGCAAAAATGAAAATTCAGCCATTATCTACTCATCCATATGCTGATGGAGGCTCAGGTGAAGTTTTAGAGTCCTCACAACACTTCCCGAAATCCAAGGGCAGAGGAGGTAGCAACAAAACTCCACCTAATGGAGGCTTACAGTGCCCCAGATTCAAACGTCCAAAAACACATAATTGAAACCACAAAATATCTCCATACTGCTCGTCCGTAGTGATCTCAGTGTCCTTAAGCCCCGACACTGTGTTCACGTGTGCGCACTTGCGGCAGGCAGTTCAGATTACGTTTTTCCAAACAACTTTTCATATCAGAACTTCAGGACACTTAGATCACTACGGACTAGAAAATACATTTCACGCAAAGTAATTCTACCATACGTAACTACACTTTATGGCCTGAAGCACATGGACACCTGAACTCTACAGCTGAATGTGATTGTTGCACATGAAATTCAAAACCATTTACATTAATCTCCCACTCCTCCTCCACTCTTCTTGGAGGACTTTCCACAAGATTTTGATACTTGGCTGCGAGGATTGCCTCCCATTGAGCCACAAGAGCATTCATGTGGTCCAGCACTGATTCGGTGATGAGGCCTGGCTCACAGTTGGCACTACATTTCATCCCGAAGGTGTTGGGTTGGTGAGTCTGTGCAGGCCAGGCCAGTTCTTCCACACCAGCCAGAGAAAACAATTTTTCGATGGACCAAGCTTTGTGCATGGAGGCATTGTTGGGTTGAAACAAGACTGTCTGTAAAAAGTTGGAATCACACAGAAAGCACCCTCACAGAGATAGACCTTTTTTGTTAAAAGCTAATACCCCTTTTTTTAACCAGAAACAGCCCCAAAATCACCATAGCCAATTTCACCAGACTCCATTCAAATAAACAGTAATTGCAGTGTATATAGAGCCAGCATATTTTTACATCTAACTGGTTGAATTAAGGGTTTACTTTAAGCAAACCACAGTTGGTGATTATTGGAACGATGGAAAAACAAACCACGACAGTTTTTTTCAAATTTTATTTTGTTTCCATCAACATTTAATGACATGTGTTTGTGATGATAAATTATTGTTTATTTAAATGGAGTCCGGTAGGTTTGGCATCGGGGAGTTGGTTTCTGATTTAGCAAAAAAAGATCTTACTCTTTAATAAAGAGGTCACGCTCAAGTACTCCTTGTGTCAGGCCGCAGCTTCTACAGTTCAAGGTTTTACCCAGAGTCCATGTCAGCAAATGTGAACTATTTGAAATATATACAAACATTATGTACCAACGTGACAGATGCCATGCTTCTTCTTGTAACTTGAGTCAGATGTTCTTCCTCTGCCCTGGGCTACATAAATTCTGGACTGACTTTTCTAAAGGTTTATGGAGTCCAGATAAAAATCTATTCATCTGAACAACTCCAAATGAACTCCACACAGTCAGAAATATTAGCCTTTGCTTCCCCTTTTATGAGACTTTGCATTTTACTTTTGTGGAAATCTCTTAAGCCCCCATCTATATTGGTGTGGTGTAAATATGTGATGTCCTTTCTTAAATTTGAGAAACTATGTTTAACAGTGAAAGGCTCATCTGATAAGTTTACTCAGAAATTGAGTTCTTTTGTAAACTACTTTAAATACTTTTATTTTATAAATTTTATACTTTAATCTACTTTAATTTTATACTTAAATTTTATAAATTATTATACTTTAAATTACTTTGAATTTATACTTTAATTTTATTTTATTTTTTAATAAATTTTGGATTTGAAATAATAATCTGAGCATGTCAATGGGAAAAACAAATGCATTTAATGGACGTATACTGGACCAGTTTCAAAAGCTGTTGTTCCCATTGGTCTGTTACTGTAGACACAAAAACATGGGAAAATATGTACCAAGTTACAAAATATTAAATTTATCCTTTAAGCTTTCACTGGAACTAAGTTGCACAGATCTTTAAAAAGAGCCCCAATCCAAATGTACATGCATAGTGTACCTGTGTATTGGATTTTAACCTTCTTCCTTTGGCAGAAATATCTAGCATTTCCCTCCTATTCATAAACAAATTTGCCAATGACATTCATTGTTCATTGTTAATATTTGTCTCTAGCGACATTCTCCAAAATGCAACCCAGGGTTATTTTAAGAAAACAGTTCATTAGATTTGCAGATTCTGTGCGTCACAGGCTTCGACTCTCTTCATGTGATTGACATGTATACCTGCCTCATTATGAGCCAGTGCGGTGTCTTGTCTCTCTGTGGCGATAAGCAACACAGACCGGGGGATTTGGACTTGCACAGGATGGCTCTCATCAGACATCTTGGCGATTTTCTGGAGGACCTGGCTGGGCATAATTAATTTGGTTATCTATGCTTGTAAGTCCCTGTGACCTTTACAACAATGAGCTTGTTTCATTTTTTTCTCAGGTTGGTGCAAAAGATGAAAAGGTTTTGTTTTTTTTTCCCTCTTCTGTTTGTCATTGAACTGAATGCCAAGCTGAAAATGTCACTGGTTTATCTCGACTACTTCTCCATTCTTAAACAGCCAGAACCTGACTGAATGGAAAAGTGTGCTCGGGAAGTTCCATAAACTAAATGGGAATCTAAGCACCCTCTTGTTGATATCCTCATTTACAACATTTCTCAGCTCATTTCCGGAGTAATCTGGCACCCTGATATCCTTGCAGTGCCTAATCATGGCTGCACTATGAGTCTCTTTATTGGAGGTCTTTGCTCCATGTTCTCCTCCATTTGCTGTGTGCTGGATATGTTGAGTGGAGGTGAGGGGGTCCCAATGCCATGTGTCAGAGAATATTAGCTGGCTCCACAGCCTGTCACTTCTGGTTTGCTTGGAGATTGGCTCGACTCGAAGGACTCCACGAGGGTGGGGGGTGAAGGCCCAGGGCGCAGTTACTCAAAATTGCATTTTCTGTGAAATAACATGCACGACAGAGTCCTCATTATGAAAGAGGCCAGCGCAGCAGGGCAATATCACTGGCACTGGAAAGAATACAAGCAAGCAAGTTTTTACTGCAACAGCAAACTCTCCAACCCAAAGGAAAACTGTCTCCAACAACACAAACTGTACTCACACCTGTTAGTGAGCTTTTTTTTTCAATTTTCGACTTCAGTAGGTTTTGTAATGACATAAGGGAAAACTTGTCAGTTGGCTCTACTAGGAGAAAAAAACATGTCACTTTTTATTTGCAAGTTAATGCTTCAAACATTAAGGTTCAGTGTGGAATTTCTGACCTGTAGTAAAGCTATGGAGTAGGTTTTTTTTAATGACTGAGTCTCTGTTTAGTTGTCTAGTGCAAGTGCACAAAACCAGCAAAGGCAGAGACAAAGAAGGGTGCAAGCCAGCGGCGGCTGCTGGTCTTTCAAACACAGGAAGCTCACTTTAAGTTTACGTCATAAAATCTGTCATATTGTAGCGAGGCAGTAACTTATAAAAGGAACATTTAATTGAAGCTGTTTTTCAACCACACTCATGCCAGAGAGCCACAGCACAACACACCTCAAAGATTTTCACATGGGTTTAAACACCTGAACTGTGGTGAAAATGAGCCATATCACTTATGGACATAAGGAACTCCGGACAGCACTCTGCCAGAAGACTCCACTCACAAATATCCGCATGGGACTGAGCTCGAAATGCAAACACTAAGCGTCCTCTCCCGCCTACCGCTCCATTAGGTCCCAGGGAAGCTGAGCCTCCCTGCAAGTGACGATTTTGTCGCATTTATCCAATGAGCGTCTCACTTTGCTGCATGAACAAAACCTGCTCAGCGCTGTCTCATAGGAATGCTTGGAGGCTCCGCGTCCACCGTGCTGACACGACAATGTATGACAGGGAGGTCGTGTTTGAAAACTGGTGATAAACAACTGACGTTTGAACATCATAGTCATGATGTGAAACACATCCTAGCGCACGTTTAATGCAATGTAAATTCTTATTTTAATGTAAATCCAATAGTGCATATTTGACTATTTCTTCTATGAAATTTTAGAGGAAGTTCAGCCTCCCTTGTTGTCTCAGAGCAGTTGCCCCCGGTGCAAACATGGATGTAAAAAACAATACAAGATATAAAACACATTAAAAGTTCGTCCTTGCAAATTTGGGGAAGGAATAGAGGTGTGCCATATAATCTTGTTCATGAGAATTCCGTTATATGTAATTTTTAATATCATATGGAAAATTCAGATATTAGCGATATTTAGATTTATTGACATATTGATGTCATACTGTTACCCACGGCAACAACAAGCATGGCTGAAGGTTAAATTATTACCGACTCCGCTATGGTTCCAAAAAGAGGAGCAGCTTCAGCAGTGTGGAATAAACTGTGGCTTCCTGAATGTTTTATTAACAGCCCCAGACTCTTTCAGTGAGTTACTGCTCAGAGGAAACTTGTTCAGCAGCTCCTCTGGCAGCAGCACGGTGTCTCTATCTCTCCTCTCTCACCGTGCGCACACAGGAGTCGGTGTCATCAAGTGATTTTGTCGTAAAAACCCACGTGCAGCTCGACAAAAAATTCCATATATGTGAATGTGCGACAGTTGTGGTGTCATAACAGCCTGTCACAGGTTACAGCGTGATGATTAGAAGAGAAATGCGGAGCATAAAGGTCCAGGTGGGAAAAAAAACAACTCAGTCATTTAGGATTTGACTAAAAGGAGAGAGTTGGGGATCATTGTTTAGTTTTACTGAATATTTGAAGGCAAACTGTAAAACTATATCACTTATTTAGTTGCAATACTGTTTTATTAAATTAATAATAATTTTTATAAATGTAATTTGTCATATCGTCAAGAATATCGTTATCGCAAAAATACCCGAAATATTGTGATATTATTTTAGGGCCATATCGCTCTCCCCTAGGAATGAATGCATTCAGCACTTTTATTAGATCTCAAAGATGAACACAATACGTTTTGATGAGTGACAGTTAATGTAAGCATAACATGTTTGTTTACAAGAAACTCCCGAGTGTATTTCATGGGCCCATCCTGCTGGCTGGAATTTGTCTTTGTTGTTTCCTTGAGCTTGTAATCCTGCCCCATCATTAAGAAATCTCACCTGAAATATCTTTACATTTTTAGAAATTAGAGGAAAATCGGCATGTGCTCAAATGCATAAGAAGACGTGATGAACACAGAAACCACATCAAACCAGGCAGCATTTGCATCAGTAATACTCTGCTCTTGCACATGTTGTACCTTTGGAATCTCACTGCAATTGTTTGGCTTTGTTACTGTTTGAATATTCTGCATGAGGTGTTTAGACTAATGCTGTGAGGCTCTTCAAGGTTGCTGTGGTTGTTTTGGAAAAGGTTGACATGCAGCTTCATTAGCTTGGACTGCCCAAAGTAATATTTGCAGTTTAATTAAGATGCTGAATCCTGAAGTTACACTATTATCCTTGCAGTAGGGTGTTTTAGATTGCACAGATTCAAGCAGAGATACAAAAACAAAACAGGAAATGATGACTCATTACCTCTCGCCGCGACGCCTTCAGATGTGGTGTCATGTAAGGAGTGTGCTTATCACTGTGTCACGGACTAATTACGCATGACTGGGCCGAGAGAGGATGCTTGCTGCAGTGTGCTCGTGTGTCGTCAGCCCTTTTGTTCCACCGCCCGTCTCAGTGAAGAGGACCAAGCCTCTGACTAGCCTCTCAAGTCTCAGGCGAAAGGCTGTTATTAAATGTGTATGATATCATTTGTTTTCACACAACATGGCATCTAAAGATCCAGTTATGATTTGACTAGTTGTGAGTGATGCAGTGACCTTGGTGTGGTGCCACTCATCTTTTGTGTGAAGTACAAAATAACAGATTATTTTCTATACATGCAGCATTTTGCTCCTCCCCTCTCTGAGGCTGAACACTCAACTAATCCATTTAGAAACACAGTGGTACTTCACTGACCTCTTTTCATGTCAGACATGTCAACATCCATTGAATTCCCTCAGAAGAAATAGGTGCTATTATAATATTTTATCCTTTTAAATCTCATGAATTTAAGTCTTTAAGAACCCTTCTACCAAAATGAATAAAAAATAACCAGCTTTAACATTTGAGAGCGCTTGTCCTGCACTAAATGTAAATTAGTGGCCTAGCTATTCCATTTTTTTCTGATAAAACAAACAGCAAGAGAGAGATTCCAGTGGATTATCATGCTTTTGAATTAATACCTTACATCTGAGCTGAAAACACATTCCTTTGACGTATTACCGCTATATTAAGCTCTTACAGCAAACATTTTACAGACAGTAGCCTATTTATTTACACATTCGGCTGACGTGACAACATTAATTTAGAGTTTAATGTAAGTCTAATATTCTCTGTCCTTTTAGCTCTCCTTTTTCCACCGTCACCTTACACCAACATCAGGCTCTTTAGCAGTTGCTAGCGTTGTATTGGCTTCCACTTGGTGCTAAACAGGCAGCCTAACGTGGGTTTATCAGAGCTTGTTTGATGAATTATTGATAAGAAGCCGCTTACAAAATGTGAAAACTGTTATTGTGAAGCAGCAAAATAAGGAAAGTTTTCGAGCAGCAACTTCACACAACTTCTGCTACGGCTGATAGCAAACATGAAACAGTAAAATATCTAAAGTAAAAACAGGACGCAGGAGAGAAACTAAACTCAAAACCACAGAGATTCAATTAGAAGCTACAGACGTACTGAGAGCTGAACACACAGTGACTTTTAAAAGTGCCTTTCTGGTCTCCTGCAGACAGAGGTGAGTAGAGTCTCGAAAAACACACGGCTTGTTTGAGGGCTGACTTTACTCAGCATGGCCAAGAGTGACAATGAAAAAGGGTATAATAGACTAGTATAGGGCTGCAGCTAACAATTACTTTCATTGTCGATTTTTCTTGATTAGTCTATGAAGTATTTGGTCTAGATTATCAGGAAATGGTGAAAAATGTCAGTCAGTGTTTCCTAAAGCTCAAGACGTCCTCAAATGTCTTGTTATGTCCACACCCAAAAGATATTCAGTTTACTGCCATGGAGGGGTAAAGAAACCAGAAAGCATTCACATTTTAAAAGCTTAGATCAAAATTTTTTGACCTTTAAAAAATTGTATAGTCGATTATCAAATCAGCTGGAGAATAATTTTAATAGTGGGCTACTAATCGATTAATCATTGCGGCTCTTGACTCGTGCTGCCATTCCACGCTGCCTAGTTGAAGGAGGAATGTGGGACAAGATAAGTGCAGATAAAAGTGTCAAGAATTTAAAATTTGTTGCCCTAAAAGAAGTAGCAGGAGAGACGACATGGCACAAGCATGGGTAGTGTGTAAATGAAGACCTGAGTATTCTGTTTATTTATCGCACGTGTCATGCAGCCCTCCCTGTAAAACCGAAACTGCTGCCATCGAGAGGCTAAAGAAGCCTCCTTATTACAGCATCGTGGTGCTGGCTGTCTGGTCAGACATGAGTTTGTTTGTCGCGAGCGGAAACTTCAAAGAAAGCGAGCCCTCAGGCAGTGGAGAAAGAGCTGCTCGCTTCAGGCACTCAGTGATACACATGAAAAGACTCATCCACACACACTAAAGGTTGGCCTTCTTTTTAAACTACTCCACCAGATGAGCAAACAAATCACTCTTTGAATCATTTTCATTCACTCAGCTCTTGCCATTGCGCCGAGAAAAACACCATCATCGTCCCTTTGTGAGTGTTTTGCATGAGGGCCGCACTGATCAATATAAATGAGCATTCAAACAAACTCCGTAAGATAAAGCCTTCACACATTATACAACAAGTCCCTTTAAAGAAACACTGAACCTCTCTAACCTCAGTAAATAGCTGCTTCACCTTTCTTTAGTTCCCTTTAATATTTTCACTCGTAAATATTTCAGTAATCTTTTATGCTCATGGCTGCCAGTAATATCTCTCAAAACTTAAACTCTTGAACTGCTACAGTGATTCCCACATTCACACTAGAAGCTTGAGGCTGATGCATTTCTGTCCTGATAAGGTATTAAATGACGAGTGTCTCTGGAACATGTCCTTGGATCCTCGCTATGCTGCGCAGTCCGCCTGCTTTCTTATAATTGATCAAGACCACCATTAATCTCAATCACTTTGTCATCCTGGAGGGGCGGGAGCTGAGGGGAGCTGTCTCCCCGAGTGTGGATCAAGTCTTAATCAGGGGCTTGTTAGCCCAGGGCCAGTTTAACCAGGGTAGGAGCCTCACTGCAGGGGGGCTGTAGTCACAGCACTGCCTGAGCTCCAGTGAAGCTCCAGGGATCGTCAGTGGTGGATCTCTGTGGAGCTGAGGATGATCAACCTGATGGGGTCTGACAGAAATGCCGCTTTCAAGAGGAAGACTGTGATGCAGTGTTCAAAGTCACACCTCTGGCTAAACATGACACTTAACACTATAATTGAGATTCATAAGTTGTCATATTGTGTTGTGGGAGCAGCAGAGTCAAGACTCAATCATTTGAAAATCTATTTATTACATATGGTGTTTCAAGTAACACAGTCAGAAAAGATGTACATCAATCAGGCTGCAATGTCAGCTCATAATTGTTAGGAGAAAAGTGGAATGCAACCACTATGATTTATCTTTTTATTTTTTAATTTTGTCACATCTTATCTTACTATATAATGACGAAAACTCTGTGTGTGTGTGTGTGTCTGTTCCACGTTTTTCTCCTCACTGACTTGGTCAATTCATGTGAAATTTGGCACAGTGGTAGAGGGTCATGGGAGGATGCAAATGAAGCAATATTACATCAATTGGCCAAAGGGGGGCGCTATAGCAACCAACTGAAATGTCAAACTTTGAATGGGCATATCTCATGCCCCGTATGTGGTAGAGACATGAAACTTTGCACAGAGATGTCTCTCCTCATGAGGAACACATTTGCCTCAAGAACCCATAACTTCCGGTGATATAGATTTTCCGCCATTTTGAATTTTTTGAAAAACACTTCAAATCGATCTCTTCCTAGGAAGTTTGAGCGATCTGCATGAATCTCGGTGAACATAATCTAGGGACCAATATCTAAAGTTCCCTCTTGGCAAAAGTTGGAAAACTTAATAAAACTGAGCTTTTATAAGGCAATGAATATTGCGGAGGGCGTGGCTCATCACATAAAGGTGTATAACATCTCAAGGGTTTCACCAATCACCACGCAACTTTGTAGGCATATGACCACACATAATCTGAGGGGACCCCTCCATTATTGACCCCATCAAACAAAATGGGGGCGCTAGAGAGCTAATTTCTTATCTAGCCTAACCGCCATATGATTTTTACTAAACTGGTAGATATGTAGAACAGGACGCCTCAAGGTGACTGGAGAAATTTAACTCTAATTGGCAACTGGGTGGCGCTATAACAACAGAAAAATGCTTAAAAATGGCTAAAATGCGAGCGATCGCTGTGGCTCCCCCTGTGGACCAATGCATGTTTTTTCTAATTTTTGGTATGACTGTGTCATGGTATGGTATGCAGACACAGACCATGTGAAACTGTACATGGGCAACTGTGCACTCAGTGGGTATGGACTAGTGTTTTTGTATTTTGATTTTCTGTAGGGCTGCTACCAATCATTGTTTTCATCATCAGTTAATCTGCTGATTATTTTCTTATAATAATTGTTATATATGTTGTAATAAAATGTGAAAAAAAAGAACATTGTAAGGAAGCAACAGTCCATAATCATATGAGACACAGAAAAGCAGCAAAATATAACATTTGTCAAGCTGGAACTGGCTGATGTTCGGCATTTTTGCTAGAAAACATGATTAAAACTATCAGTCAGTTATCAAAAGAGATCAGATTTTTTGGATTTATACATCTATCGATGAATCATCTGATCTTTGCAGCCCTAATTCTGTGTATCATTAGCACCTTATTTGTATTTCTCCCAAGCTGTTTTCTTCAAATCACTATAGCGCCCCCCTTTGGCCACTTGAGGCTGGCCCCAGAAGTGACTCAATGCCATAGTCCCCCATGTTCAAATGCTCAACTTTACAGCAGAAATAAACATGTTTATAGCCTGGTACAAAAGACATTTTTGGCTTCTACAGCTGATTTCAACATTCATGAAAAATGTACAGGGATGATTTTTTATGTAGCTTGCCCATTTTTATTTTGTTTAGGCTTAAAGTTATGCATAGTTTAGGGCATGGCTGCTTTCCCCAGGTTATCCATGAAGCGTCATTACAGTCTGTGAGCCAGATCAGTTCCACACTCATGTACAAATATGGCCACTTCTAGATAGGAATGGCTGAAATGCCTTTCTTAATACTTAAAGACAAGAGTCCACAAACCAATGGGTGAGGTCACAGTGCCTACATCCATTGTTTTATGCAGTCTGTTAAAAACATATGGGTACATGTAAGTGAAAATATGTCATGACATAGTGAGCCACATGCAACTTAGAATTAAGCACATTAAATGTAGGTGAAGTGGAAAGAGCAGAATTTAATGTGATGTTGGGGTTTTATTTTCTCTGCTCCGTCATACAAACTTTCTCTGCGCGGTCTGTTTGCAGTGCTGCTCTTGTCTGCATCACAGATCTATCAAAGGCTTGATTAGACTTCAGGGTGCCAGCTCTCTGCACCGCCTCACGCCGCTCAAGATTCAGATTAAGAGACCGGAGTGCCAACTCTACCGGGGGGGTTTAGCTCTACACCAGCCGTGCCAATGCCCTACTTTGACTCAGTGAGCGAGCGAGAGGAATGTGTGCCACGTGCAGTGGCATCCTCTAGGCAGGATGACTTTGAACTCCCTCCCAGCTGAACCCACAGATCTGTGTCAGGGTCCCATTGTAATATCTAATGAACACAGCTCTCATATCCTCGCTGCTCGAAATTAAGAGATTTTTTTTTTCTTCCACACACGCTGATAAGAGGAACTCTGCAAAACAGCTGATATAAAGCAGCGTCTTTCATTAGTGCTCTGTGATTACAGCTTATTGGCAAGAGGACGCCGCCCCTCCAAATATTGCCCTGGGATCAAAATCCAGTCATTACTTATTCATGGTATTCACGTATTTTCCTAATCATACTGCATTTATTCAAAAATTCATTTCTCTGCCCCCTATAGAGCCAAATGACTCTCAGGCTGACCTCTCAAATTGTGTTATTAATCTTGAAAATTAATGTGCGGTACATCGCCGAAAGGCACTAACCAGTTCACAGCTAATTGTGGACTCAAACAGCAATCTTCTTTGTCTCCTTGTTTTTACAAAGATATGATATATTTCCAACCTTTTAAAACGAGTCTCATTAGTCCTTATTAAGCCTCATTTTTAGATTTTTTTTAACCATACACCACGATGAACAGGTTTATGAGCCCATGTGTCATCAAATATTCCCGCACTCGCAGAGAACAAGCAGAGAATATCTGAATCAAAATCTCTGCTGAAGATTTCTCTCAACAGACATCAGTGTTTCATCGTCTGGAGCTGGAATATTTCTAAGATGTGTTGAGTTGCAGAGGGCCTTTGGGGAGTGAGTGTGCTTAAGAACTTGAAATAGAAATGTAAGCAAGCCCGAGACGGTGCATGTCCTTGTCTTTTCAATACTTGTGATTGAGAGACCATCGTCTTTACTCAGTTTGTTCCTACAGCTTTCTTTACTCATGTCTTTGGTGAAATGGAGAGGTTTGCTTTAATTATACACAGTAAGGTGTGTGTGGATTGTGTCCATTTCGCTGTCCAGTCTCCTGTAAGCTACAGACATAATGACTGTGACCAAATTGTGTGAACAGACCTGGCAGAAGGAGCCATAGTCATACTTAAATCTACAGATATTTGTAGTGTTTCCTCTCCTCGTCCGATGAAGGAGGACAAGCTGTGACAGTGTTTTAGATTAACATTTGTTATTGTTGTGTCCCTCACCAGGTTGTTGATCTATGGTCAGTACTGCAGCCACATGGAGAACGCCCAGAAGACACTGGATGAGCTAATAGCAACGCGAGAGGACGTCAAGATCAAAGTAGAGGTAATAACCTTTATTCTAAACAGATGACAAGCCACTGATTTAGTGCATCTTCGTTGAAATAATTATTCAAGCTTCTCAAATGTGATGATTTGATGTTTTTGTCTGTCATATATGATAGGTAATCGAATATTTTTTAAATTTGAGGATAGTTTAGTCGATTAATCGACTAAAAAAAAAAGGGACAGAATAATCGATAGTGAGAATGATTACAGCCCCAGTAGTTGTTGTGTAGATGTATCTGGTTTCTATATTGCATTAATATCACATTCAATATTACAACTAAGGGTGGGCGATATGACCCCAAAATAATGAGTATTTTTGCAATAACGATATTCTTAATATGACAAATTTGTAAGACATATTTATATATATATTATTAATTTAAGAAAATAGAATTGCACCAATTAAGCGATATAGTTTTAAAGTTTGCCTTCAAATATTTAGTAAAAACTAAACAAAAATTTATGTTTGTGAACACTAACAGTAACTCAGAGTGAGATTCAGATTCTGTATAGAATATTGATAGTTCAACTAAATAAAATCTACCACAAATTACACATTTAACAAAAAAATGTCCCCTGGGATCTTGACTTTGATGGATCACACACAGTATTTAATGAAGACTCAACTGAGGAGAATCACAGGTCAACATACAGTGTGACACTGTGAATGCTGTCCAGAGATTCGGAGGGTGTCTTTGCCCAGTTTTTGCATTTAACCTAAACAATATTCCCTTGCGAGTTTCTCCACGTTCCCAATTATGTTATTCTGTCCCGATGTATGGCTGTGTGAAGTTTCTCTAACTCTCCTCGACTGTCTTTAACGACATGCACACGTCTAAGAAGACTCTCTCGTCTGTTGAGCTTGGAGCACAGGGAATCTCCCTTCCCCTTAACCTTGAGAGCGATAACAACGGAGCCTGCTAGGCACCCTTATCTGAGCAGCTGTACTCCACCGCCACAAGTGGGAGACGATAGATGGAGTGTGTTCATATCAAAGGTCAAGTCGGCCTTCTGCTGACCTGACTGTAACCCTAAGCATAACTATCATCCATTTTCTTTACTGACCAAGGCTAAAGGCTGTGACACAACACAAGTCCTAAAGTTTATTTAACTGATGACAAAATGTGGACTATTTGTCAATAACGATAGATGTCACTTTGGGCAGTTAAATTCCTGACAAAAGACAGCTCCCTTCTAAAATAAAGTCACCATGTTTCATTACCAATCATACAAATTGACCAATGAAATACTACAAAATCTAACATCTCTTCCAAAATCATTACACAAGCATGAAAGTCAGATTTACTGTTGAATAAATGATGACACTGAATAACTAATGACTTAAATAAATTCATAAATGCTGCTCCAGATTTGCTGTGGTTACGCACAAATTGAGATGAAGTGATAAAGGCAAGTAATGTCATTTGCAAACATGCCCTCAGAGCTGTTTAATTTATAATATTCTGTTTCACTGAACATGATTCAACATCACCCTGTTTATATACTGCGGGCGAATGTGTGGTGTTCAGAGCGGTGGATTCGTAGTGACGGCCTTTAAAGGGTCTTCTTAAATCTACTCGAGTTTTTACCCAAGGAAAAAGTTTTATTACATTTATAACTTGATTCCGGGTCATTATCAGAGTCCTTTTCTTGTACTTTTATCATTCTCCGATCTCCTCTGCTCCTGGATCCTTTGTAAGAATCTGAACTGATTGTAGAAGCAGAGTAAGACGCTCCTGTAACAGCAGCTCATCAGCAGTTAGCATGTCCAGTGAAGTGGCTCGTGGAGCTTTTGACAAAAAAAATGAGGCGATTACAGCCCGATAAGTCGACACTGAATACGCTCTCTCAAAATAGAAGAGCTTTGTAATGAGGTGAAACAGCTTCTTACTGTCTTCTTACACAAAAACCTTGTTTGCAGAGAGTGATAAGCCGTCCCTGTTACTGCACACTTATAGAAACTGAATAAAGAAACGCCTACACATGCCCACTGTGAGACAGCCTTATAGCATACTACTAACAAAGACAGTTTCTTTTAGGCCAGTGCAGAGTTTATAGAAATGTATTCATTAATCAGAGGAATTTCCAAGTCAGCATGCAGGGTAATTGCGTCACAAATAGCTGGCGCGACCGGAGCTTTTGTTTCCCCCCGAAGAATAAACTGGCCTCGTTGTTGCTAATGGAATGCCCCGTGAATGTGTTGAAGCAATGCAACAAGACCCGATGAATTATTAAACAATGAATGAATGCTTGTTAGTAGGAAATGTGCAATGCGGCATTACGCAATGTGTAATAATAACCGCCCCGCTGCTTGTGTTGTTGCTCCGCAGGAATGTACAATGAAAGTGCAGGAGGGGAAGTTCAAGCTGCAGGATCTTCTGGTGGTTCCCATGCAGAGGGTGCTGAAGTATCACCTACTACTGAAGGTAGGAGGCGTCTCATGATGACTGCGAAAGTCCGTCTCTACAGCTCTTTGAATATCTGTGGTTAGATGTTCAAGGTTCAGTGTATTGTCATTCAAACATGTTAGAAAACATGAGGGGACGAAATTGGTTACCCAGGCCCAGCAGAGACCTATGATAGATGATTAAATAACCTAAAAGCCTGTAATAAATTCAACACAGTTAGAAAAAAGTGAGTAATAGTGGATCAATAGCATCATGCAGTTACAGCTGTACAAAGTGCAGAGGACAGACTATAAGCCAGAGAGTTCATAAGCCTCACGGCCTCTGGGAGGAAGCTAGACTTTAGATTCGTTGTTCGTGCTTTGAGGCTGCGCAGCCTTCTGCACGAGGGGAGGGGGTGGAGTGCTTCAGCACCTGCTGACATAAATGTCCTCCAAGGAAAAGAGGCTGCTGCTGGTTATCTTTTGAGCAGATTTAACCACTTGTTGCAGTGCCTCTCTTAGCCGCAGAGCACTTCCAATACCAAAGAGGGACGGAGGATGTCAGTGAGCTCTCCACCACACTCTGGTAAAAGGAGGTCAGGACAGGGCTGAGGCCTCCTCAAAAACTGCAGGTGTTGGTTGCCCACGGGAGGTTGTTGGAGATGTGCAGGCTCAGGTATTTGAAGTTGGACACCATCTCCGCAGCTGCTTCTCTGATGAAGAGGGGAGGAAGGGTGTGGCCTCTCCTCCTAAAGTTCAGAATCATCTCCTTCGTCTTCCCCACATTGATGCAGAGATTGCTTGCTCTTCAGTCCATGCTGGACATGTCTGACAGATGACTGAAGCAGAGGGATGCAGGAAGACTTAATCTTTGCTAAGGTGCTGAAATCGTCAATGAGTCCAAGCTTATAGAAGAGACTCCAGCACACTTAGATCTGCGCTGTGTTTCACTTCACTTTTATCTGTCGGTCTATCAGACCTGCAGCTGAGCATATATCACCGACTGACTGAAGCAGATGTGGAAATTGCTATCTCGCACTTTACTTTCCATCTTTTAAATATCAAGCACTCACCTCCCTTCAGGCTGGAAAGGTGGCTCTGAAAAGTTTGGAGCTAGTTTCTACATGTAGTCATCCTGGATTCACAGTGGTTAAGCACAATGTAGCTGAAGAGTGGCCCAGTTTCACTGTGACAAAGAAGCCTCAAAACATCCGTAGAAACTGCCTCAATATATCTCCGAAGTGCTGAAAATATATGGTCTCCGATAACGCAGATTCCTCCTTCTGAGTCCATTCAGTAAATGTAACATATGGAGATTTATTATCCATTGTTATTTGTTAGATCTAGACACAAACAGTCCTTGAATAGCAGGCCTGCTGTAAATAGAAGCATTGTGAGACTCATTTGTGTTAAGAGTTTGTCACAGAGATGATGACTCATTTCAGTTGAATTTCTGACTGTCTGTTCCTGTCAGTGAGCTTTGACTGGGGACAGCTCTTTCATCATTGTCCAGACTCTTAGCCTCATTACATGAAACTGTGTTTGTGACCAGTCCAGCATTAATTTGGGCACTGACTCTTTTACCCTTTTGGAAACTGTTGCTGTGTGACTGCCTGTGCACTTGCTTTGATTCAGATTTGGTTTTCATTTATTGTGTTTATTATCATTTCCCCACCATCTGGTTCCAATATGTACGCTGAGACTTTATCTTTCTATTCTATTTTATCAAAAAATAGCAGCCAAAGATAAGTTAATCAAAGCTGAAGCTTTATGCTTGGTGTTGCTCAGTTGTGCAATATTTCAGTGTTGCTGGTGGGTTGCTTGGCATTTAGATGTTTAAAGATTCATACGAGTGCATGCGTGGATTTTAAATAAGTGCGGCTGCCTCTGACTAAGCATGTTCCTAGTCAACCAATAGTTATCATTTAGGGCCATTAGTCGACTAGTCGCCCACATCTTTACGATATTAAATTAATTATTAAATGATATATTTTGGGCGGGGCAACACAATGGTTTGAGTTGAAGGTGTGAGAAAGAATAGTATCAGTAACATTGTTAACACTGTGCTACATTACAGAGAAATACAAACCGTACTAATGAACCTTCATTAATATAGGCTTATATTTTATCTCCAAGTGCACGTCACACACTGAGCGAGCCGCCTGTTAATGACGCTGTGGGCTAATGGGCATGTAGCTACTTCCATGTTTCAGATGATACGTCATGTTTGTAGTCGACCAATGAAGATGAGTTTACATATCACCTTGGGTTCGTCCTTCACCTTCTCAAAATGATCCAACTCTTTGGATTTCCTGCCCAACATGTTATTAACTAGCCTGTGGAATAACCGCAGGTACCAGCCCTGGAAATTAGAGCTGATCTTCTCCAGGAGCTGTTTCTAAGTGTGTAGGCCTATCGTCCGTGGGACAGATGTAAAGCTCTGGGTAGCCCTGCACTAACGTGATCAACTTTTCCGTATTTATCAGACTGAATATTTACAGAAGGGAAAGATATCTGTCGGCTGTGATTGGTTTGTAATGTGACTCCTGTCTGACTGCTGAGCGTGGCCTCTTCCTGTGTCTGTCCTTTCAAATTAAATCCCCACATGGTCCAGTCATATAGGTTTTGATTTATTTTGACAAGGCGCAGCTCCTAATAGAACATGTTTGTTTAAGCGACCGATGAAATCTTGCCAACTAATGACCTTTCTGGTCGACTTACGTTTGGTCGAGCCCCTGCTTGAGACTGAATTGTAACCATTTCTACAAACAGGTGACACATTTTGAAACAGTTACTTTAACTTGTCGCCCTTCTGTAAAGTGCTGTCATGAAAATATTGTTGGTTGTTCCAGACACAAAAACATCTGATTTAATGTGATAAGGTAAAATAATCAGTTTAGAGTTTATACAGTTTGTACTGTACATAAATATGTAATACATCATGGCTGTAAGGTGCTGGAAAAGCTTGAAAATGCCCCTTGAAAATGCTTGATAAGTGCTTGAATCTTTATTTGGAAGTGGTGTAGGAACCCTGGTGAGACTGATCAATAATGAGTCTTATATCATGTTTAAGGTTGAAAAAAAAAATCCTTTTTAAATAATTTCCTTCCTTATGAATAATTTAATTTCATTCGGTTATTCAGTTATTTGGTGTATGTCGCATTTTGGAAGATTTTTAAGATGTTTTTAGTTAATTTAGTTTGTAAGTAGGCTGCTGTTTGTCCACTATCACTGCATCAAGTTGAGTGCTGAAATTATGAATCCGTTCATCACTTGGTTGATGAAAGAAAATGTATTCACAACAATTTTATTGACTAATTAATCATTTGAGTAATGTGTCCAATTAAAATGCAAAGCATTTATAGGATTTCTGCTTCTCATTTCTTTAAGCTCATCTCATAATAAACACAATTCCTCTGGATTTTAGTTATGAAAAATAAGTTACTGGGAGCCAGAATTCATTAACTCAACCCTGCACTGATGCCCTGTGCCTGAATATGCAAATCTATTTAAGCGCATGACTGTCTGACCACTCACATCCCGGCCAATATTTCTCCCTGGAGCTCTCCTCCTGGCGTGTAAAACAAGCTGGCCACTGTAATATTCCCCATGATTAATTGACTTTGCATCTCAATTATGGATGAGCGTATGAGTTCATGATGCAGTGCGTAATGGACTTGGGTGGAGGCGAGTGTTTGCTTCAGGTGATTGTGGCGCTACACAGAGACCGCTGCGACTTCTCTATCAGTTTGAATGGAACCCCTGCAGGAGCCCCAGCAAGGCACTGAGGTCAAATCAACCGCAAACTAATCCGATTAAACGCACCCCATTTCACTGCCTCCAACAGCTTTGCAGTAAACACCGCTGTATGCTGTGGCCTTGGGGGCATGTCAGACTGACAGGCCCTGTTTTTGTGTGTCCATTCATGCCTGAGGGCACATCTTCAGTTGATGGTGTACAGATATCACCACAGTGGCATTTCTCTATTTGATCATGGTGCCAGCGCTCGCCTTTCTTCATCTTTTATGTACCGTAGCTGCACTCTGAGTAAGTGAATTCAGCACAGTCATCTCAGAAGTAATTCTACTCAAGCAGGGTTTGTATATTTGATGAATTTGCAGCGTTTTTATGAACCCATGTGATCACATATTTTATCTGAAGCTGGGTTTATGGGCTGTACAGCAGCATGTGGTCACAGGCTGGTCCCGCTTGTGCAAAAGTAACAGAGCATGGTATTAAAAAGATCTGCTCATTCAGCAGGTAATTAAGGTAAAATGTGGGCCAGTAGCTGGACTTTCCCCTTGGTTGTGCTGGTGCTGCTGCTGCTGGGACACCAGTGAGGGATAACGTCCTTGTCGCTGCGCTGGTTATTTAGGGTGGCTGCACATTGAGGCATTGATGGCATCCAAAGTGTTGCACCCCCTGGTGACGCTAACTGCTAGCAGGTGAAAGAGTGAGCAGTGAGGAGGACTACAGTGCAGGAGACTAGATCTACTCCAAGGCAGACATTTAGATTTGTCATAGAAAGGAAAGCACATCTGTCCTTTACCTGCTTTGACAAGTCAAATCTGCCTTTTGACAGGTCTATAGTATAAAAAAATGGGAAAACATCACAGTTAAGAAAATTAGTGAAAAAAAGCCAGTTAAATTAAGGACGCTGCATTCTGTTATCATAAACCTAAACTTATGACCCAAACAACAAAGTGCAGCACTTGTCTTTAGATTTGGATTCAAATATAAGTTAAAAATGTGACGCATTCATGCACAGCTCTGCCAAGATGTCCTCTGTAGTCAAATATATTAAGTCCTCCTGAGACCCTGTGTCCTCATAAGAGGACATCACATTTTGGGTTACTTGACCTTATACTTCATTCTGCTTAACTCAGACCTGCTGTCCTCGTTCGTGGACACTTTTTGTGTCATTAGTGGTAGAAAGAGCACAATACACTAATCCATGTAAAAACAAGATGGCTGCCAGCTCTGCCAAGTCAATCTGCGGACTAGCCCCAAAACCTGATCAGATTTGATGGTTGAAACTTGTTTTGTAGTTTGATATGGCAACAAACTCCACCAATTGTAGCAACGCTAACAAGATAAGACAATTAGAAAGTACTTGTTTGAAGACATGAGGAATTTATCATCAGCCCGTTTTAGGACACTGGGACTTTATTATTGTCTCATTGAGCAGCAACAGCAGTACAGCACAGTACTGTACACACACTTAATTGGAGTGGAGCCTGTGTTGCATTCAGGCGTTGTCACGTAAATAACAAATTCCAGCACTTGAATAGGCCATAGCACAACACAGCAGCATGTCAAGTGGGCCGACCAGAGCAAAATTTCTGATTTGTTATCCGAACTCAACCCATTGAGTTCTGACAGGGCTCGGGTTGGGTATCCACACTCTGATTAAGACTTTATTATCGTCACATTTGAGAATATAGCGACTTTATTATTGATGAAAATGTTTTGTTTTTTATACTTGTCAGGCCCTGCTGATCCCAAATAGCTAGGAGAATTATATATCTACCATTCTTAGTGCTGAATATGTGTCTTGAAAGATGGCTTCTTCTGTTAGTTTATAAATTTGTGTATCAGTCGTGTGCAACATATAAGACAAAACAAGAGATTTTTTCCTCGCAAAGTACAGTAGTTTGTTTATTTTTGTGTCACATATCGCTTTAAGGACGCTGCTAATTGGATATGCCAACTGGGTAGACAGCTGGCACAACTTAATTTGTTTTTGTAAAACTATAAAAGATTTTATAAGATTTCTTTTTCTCACTGAGCACCCTGTGTGTCACCATGGCTCTACAGCATTTTATAAACCCCAATAAACCGGTGAAAGAGGCAGACAGTGAAAAATCAAAATGACGTAACATTATTGATTGGCTACTGTATGAGAGGACAACATGATTTGTAGCGGACAACATATGTACCGTTACCCCGTTACCATAAGGAACAGTCAGACCTGGAGGCTCGTTCACCATCTCTCCAGCTTTCTTTTATTTTTATGTATGCTGCTGTCGATGGCGCTCGGATGCAATTTATTCACAGCCACATCAGTGTCACATCCGTAATCACAGTAAAGAGCAGCTATACATCCCTCACAGCGAATCCCTCTCATTACTGTAGGATTCACTGTTTGCATCATTTATTTCAGTACAAGTTTGTTTTTTGTCTAGAGTTGTTTTTTTTCCTTCTATTACATTTTTTTTTTTAACAAAATAACAATACTAATTTTCCTCCACAGGAACTTTTGAGTCACTCAGCAGACCGACCAGAGAGACAACAACTCAAGGAGGCTCTGGAGGCTATGCAGGTCTGTGTGCTTTAAGAAATATTACATAATAACTCCGCAGTGCTCTGAGCCAAAGCCGTATAAATTGTTTCTTACAGCTACTGTGGCTCAAAGGACTGTGCGTCTACAATGATATGACAGATGTCAGAAAGATTTTATGTTAAAAGGGTAAAATAATGTTTCCCCCGCTCTCGCAGGACCTGGCCATGTACATCAATGAAGTCAAGAGGGACAATGAGACGCTGAAGAAAATCAGTGAATTCCAAAGTTCAATAGAAAATCTTGTAAGTTCTGTGCAGTAGTTCATCACTTGTTTTTCCATGCAGAGGAGATATTTTTCTTCTTCAAGATTGATCCATGTAAGGGTCTTGAAAACGTGTTTTATTAATCAGCTTCTAACGTTAGGTGATGGGATCCCACGTGAATATCTTTTATAGAGATATATTTGCATTTATAGTTGTGTCTGTGCTTTTTTACCTGGTTTGATGTGGGAGGGGTTAGTAAAAGGTAAAGTCAGGTATTCCTATGTACTGTTTTTAACAATAGAAGAATCAGACTCCAACAACAGACCCACTGTCCATCATATCTAATCAAACCACACCCACAGAGTCCTGATTAAGCAAATCAGCTGAGAAGGAATGGGAGTCTGCGGACATTCGTCTTTCGTTTGGTAATAGAAATGGGTGGGGATATCCAGACTACGTGACGGCTTTGCCATAGGTGCGGCACGTGTGTTACATGTAACAGAGAAGCTCTGCAATATAGCTGAATCAAATGAAATCATAACCATTTTAATCTCCTCTTGCGATGCACTGAACACTTCCTTTCTACATACAACAATTTGGGGAACAGCAATTCCGGTGTAGGCGGGTGTAAGGCGGGTGTGAGGCAAATTTGTTCTTTTTTTTTGGTGGCAAGAACAAGAACAAAGTTCTTTCTGGCCAGGACATTTCATACTTCATGAGAAACTCAGGTGCAGAACTCCTGGGCTTCTCTTTGGGCTTTTATGCCTTTTTTCAATAGGACAGTGTGAAAGGTGGAGGGAGAGAGGGGAAGACATGCAGCTAAGGGCCGCAGGTTGGATTCAAGCCTGCAAGGGCATTACCTTTGTACATGGGACGCCCGCTATACCTGTGGAGCTACTGGGCACCCCTCCTTGCAGTATACTATATGCTAGATAAAAAACTACAGCCACCACCTGGTTAGGTTAGAACAAAGACTGGAAACAGCTAGCCCGGGTCTGTTTTTGCATTCCGTTACCCACACTACCATACTATATAGTATGCCAGAAAAAGATTTAGTATGTCCCAATACATAGTGTGTCAAATGCAGTGTGCCAAAAATACCAGGATGTTCTACTACTTCCAGTCTGATTTTGCAGTATGCAAGCCAGCGTGTTTTCTGGCTCTTCTGACCCACAATCCTCTGCACAGTGGACGATGCATCACATCGACTGAGTTGCAAACAGATGACAGCTTGACCGCTTATTGACACAGCTGTTTGGCAGCTGAATGACAGCTGTCAGTAGTCGCAATGACGGATGAGAATACATTCAAGTGACTGAAACCAGTCGAATAGAATAAAAGGAATATTAACTGTTTAATAGATATTAAATAGCGATGACAGAGAAATGTATAACCTGTGTAATTTTACCATCGTGAATATAATATGTTAGAATCTACAGTGTATGCAGTTATTACTTACTGCAGCAGAGCAGAGCTCCCGGGTTGACCTTTGTGTCTGTTGAGCTCTGTGAATGATGTTTTGTTTTATCTCCATGGTCACACATATATGAACAAGACTGGCAAAGTTAAGGTCATAATGTTATGAGAAAGTTCTGCGCCCCAATTGTGTGCATACCAAATGCAACAGTGTGTACTTTTTAAGGGCAGCTGCAGTACCTACTAACAGTGAAAAGAAAAAGTATGTGATTTGAAATAAATAGAGTGATGGAGTACACCTGCGGGGTACTTTTTAGTGCTGCAGGGGGTACGTGAGACTTTACATGAGACAGGTGGTACCTGTTTGACAAAAATATTTAAAACTATGTAGATAATTGAAAAAAGTTTGAGATCCGCTGTGTTGAGAGGTAGAAAAATCACCTCTAGATTAACTAATTAACACATTTTATCTTGCTTGTTTAAAACTAGCACCTTTAAATTAAACAATTAGCACGTTATATCTTGTTCGTTTAACCTGTTCAAAAACAAGTTGCGGTGTAACGAGGGATCACATGCCTGCCTGTTTATTGGCCGGGTGCAGTAACATCCCAGGGGCCCGTCATCACCTTCACCTGCTTCCATTCCATCCTTAATGCTCAGCTAAGCAGCTGCTGGCTGTAGCGTCATATTTAACAGACAGATATGAGAGTGGTATCACTTTCTCATCTTTCCCCGAAATGTCAACCCACTACCCTAATGGGAAACACTTTACTTGAAGGTATCTACATAAGGGTGACATGACACTGTCATAACTATGACATGACACTATCAGGCATGAAAACGGGTCAGGGGTGAAAAAGGTGAGAAGGGCGCGCGGACGGACAGTTGGACGGACGGACACTGTAGGGCGCCTGCGGATATAATAAATGCGCATGCCAGCCTGTCACTTAATGTAACATTTACAAAACATATGAGGCACAGTGTGGTAAGGGCAGCAACATGACTTAATGCATTCTTACATCATGATTGACAGACAAGATTTTTTTTTTTTTTTTTTGGGGGGGGGGGCAAAGAAACCACCCTATGAGTTTTCTACCATTATTGAAACAGAGACAGAGCATGCCAGAAAAAAATATGTTTGATTTAGAATCAAAGTTTCCCTTTTCCAATTTCACAGTGGTCGGGTGAGCTCGCGGGCGCGTGCACGACCAGACTATCAATCACTCACCAAATTCAGTCCGGTAAATGAATCCCGCTTCTGACGGTCTGCACTCAGACTCCTCAATGGGTGCGCTGTGGTTGTGCACGCGCCCGCGAGCTCACGCGCCCGCGCCGCTTACCCCCCCCCCCAAAAAATACTTTTCTCATCGAATCTCCACGATTCACGTAGGTCACCTATTTTGCCTTCAAAACGGCGAATTTCGCCGAAAGGTGAGTGATTTTCATGCCTGACTATCATGAACTAGTCATAAGCATTATGTGCATTTCATAAATGTTTATGACTGCTGTCATTAAGTGTCATTCGTTTTTTGTAATGACAAGCTGACATTGTTGTCTTGATTATGACAACTTGACATTAATCAAAGTGACAGTACCAGAAGTTGTCTTTGTCATAACAAGTTGACAATTTGTTTGGGATGTCCTTATTATGACAACTTGATATTAACCAGGATGACATTACCAGGAGATGTCTTTGTATCAATCATTGTCAGTTTGTTATTAACAAAAAGAGGTGCATTTCTTGTTAATGTCAACTTGTCATGACAAAGACATCTGATTAATGTCAAGTTGTCATAATCAAGACAACCCAAACAATGTCAACTTGTCATTACAAAAACCAAATGACACTTAATGACAGCAGTCATGAACGTGTCATAGTTATCACAGTGTCATGTCACCCTTATGTAGAGACCTTCAAGTATAGTGTTACCCTTTAGGGTTATAGTAAAAGATAAAATCTGAAAACACATTTTAAGTTGCTTCTAAGTTTCTCTTTTTGGATTAGGGATCATCTTAGACATGGACACCTGCCAGCAGTGAAGTTTAGCTCCATCACTTACTATTCAGTAAATAAAATAAAACAATAAATGTTTTGTTAACCTTGTGTATCATTTATAATCCAATGTTCCGG
The DNA here is from genome assembly GCA_026686955.1 of Epinephelus cyanopodus. Lineage (NCBI taxonomy): Eukaryota > Metazoa > Chordata > Actinopteri > Perciformes > Serranidae > Epinephelus > Epinephelus cyanopodus. The sequence continues at coordinate 29,630,622 of CM048932.1, read as the reverse complement.
CTCCTATTGTCATTTATAATGCCACATCTGACATACTTGCTGAAGTCATTTTTTATGTATCAAAAGTAATACACCAGCACTAATGTTATCACCATCCTGGAATTCAAAGTTTGTCAGTGTGATTAGTCACTGAGCATCACAGAGCAGCAACCCATTCTCGAAAATGTCCACAATTTCTTTCTCTGCTAAGTACGCTGGCATCTTCGTGCCTCCGCCTGTCATGATCCTCCACTATTATAATGTCCCCAATAAATCATTTAGTCTTGCAGAACATGAACAAGAGAAGTTATGTCGATTCAGACTGATGCTCATTTCCCATAATATTTCAAACTGTCTCATTTTCTTTTTCTTTGCGCGTCACCTCCTTTCCTCTTCCCTTGGAGATGCAAATAGTCACTGGGCTCATTTTGGGCTTCTACACGTGCCATAGATGCAGTAAACAACTAGAAATTTGGATTAGGAGAAGAGAGAAGTCACTGAAGAGGAGCTGAATAGTTTCCAAGCTGAATCATCCATTATATATCTATTTGGACTCTGAAATTCAAGTGTGGATAAATTATTTATGGCTTCCCATTAAATTTAGAAGTCATAGTATGCAGTGGATTGACATCCTGTGTGTTCTTGTGACCTAAGCAGCAGGTGAAACTGGAGGAGTACGGTAGGCCAAAGATAGACGGAGAGCTGAAGGTGTGCTCCATTGTCAACCGAACGAAACAGGACCGGAGTCCAAACTTTCCAGCTGAACTACCCAAAGCTAATTAGAAATAAATTAACCCAATGCCAACAGTGTTCTCACAATGCATGTGTGTATGTCTTCAGGTATATATTCCTGTTTGATAAAGTGGTGATTGTCTGCAAGAGGAAAGGCTATAGCTATGAGCTCAAAGAGATTATAGAACTGCAGTCGTACAAAATGTCCGACGACCCCATGAACAACAGAGACATGAAAAAGGTAAGCTCCATCCGTTGAGTTTGAGAAAGGCTCACAGCAGAGCAGTTGGTGAAGGCAGCCTTGCTCTAGTGCAGGTGATGAAACATCCCGTGTAATCATTAGAAATGTCGCCCTTGGGCCAAAGGACCTTGTTGATGGTAATTGCAGATATGGAACTTATGAGTAATGCATTGAAGTGTCAGATATGCATTATGCTCGCCCATGCTTGAAAAACCATGTAAATGCAATGAAGGTCATTTAGGATTCATGAAATCGTACTGCAGTGCACTGCAAATCTAACATGGCTTTTTTTTTGTTTCTGGATTTGATTTGAATCTGCATGTGTCTCTCCATGTTTGCATGTGTAACTGGGTCTTTCTCTGGTGTCTTTCTTTTTGCATGCTTACCAGTCAAGTGGAAAAATGGTAAGCTCAAGTGACCCCTTTATTTAACTCATCTTCTCATAGTGGCCTGTTTTTGGCAGTTGTGTTTTTTGGGTGTCATGCCGTGATTGCACGTGCAGCCGTGGGCTCTGTGACCGATTCTCTGATGCATCGCTAAAGCATGTGGAGCATCTTTTAGTGCTCGATTAAAACTGATCATATTAACGGTATGCTTTTGTACATGTTTGTGTGATAACGCAGGAATCATGAGCTTCTTTGCTTCTGTCTTTGTCATTGCCATGGATACGTTTCTGCCATCTGTTACTCACTCACTTTTTCTCTCCAGTGGTCGTATGGTTTCTACCTGATCCACCTGCAAGGCAAGCAGGGCTTCCAGTTCTTTTGTAAAACTGAGGAGACAAAGAGGAAGTGGATGGAGCAGTTTGAAATGGCCATGTGAGTATGACGACATGGTAGTTTTCACTCGAGAAACCGTTTCAAGATTAAATAACCAGATGGGAACGTCTGTTTTTGGCTAATACAGTGAATCAAACAGCTACTTTCTCACAAAACCAAACTGTCTCGTCCAATCGGCTCGTCTCATTCATTATCACTCTTTACTTCCAGGTCCAACATCAAGCCAGAGAGAGCCACAGCCAATCAGCATAACTTCCAAATGCACACATTTGATAAGGACACCAACTGTCGAGCCTGCAAGATGCTCCTGAGGTAAAAGCCCTGATAACTCCGGCGCTGATGTGCATAACAGCACATTCATATTCTGCGATGAATAATGAATGCATTTTGTTCCAGACTTTCCAAGGACTATCCAACAATATTCAGCAGTTACAGAGATATCTTATTCACTGTTATCTCTACAGTACGGGCAGGCGCTTTTATACGGACCCATTGTGTGGAAAGATATTTAATACACTCTGACACGCGTTATGTAACATTTATACAAAGATACTGTTTAGGCATGATTTATGCAGTGGTGAAAGAAGCAGTCAGACAAATGAGCCAAAGAGCTGTAATATCACAGTGTAAAAATAACCCTTTACAAGAACTCTGCAAAGTTTGTATTAACTACAGGTGTGACATAAATGGAAAATACGGAGCGTTTGGGCTCCACTGTCTCACAGGTGTCCTTGAATCATGGCTACACCTGGTTCGTGGTTACGCTGCTCTTATGGTCCTGCCTGATGCCAGCCACTACTGCTGATATTATTAATCATATTTCTACTGTTATCATACACATATGAGTATTATTGTCACATACATGTACTGTCTGCTTATCCTGTTAGGGGTCGCGGGGGGCTGGAGTCTATCCCAGCTGACATTGGGTGAGAGGCCAGGTCAGAGAGAGGACAGGTCACCAGACTATCACAGGGCTGACACATAGAGAGACAACCATTCACACTCACATTCACACCTACGGGCAATTTAGAGTCACCAATTAACCTGCATGTCTTTGGACTGTGGGAGGAAGCACATGAATTGCGCATCTGTCCGTCCTGGAAGAGGGAGTCTTCCACAGTTGCTTTTCGTGAGGTTTTTACCTTTAATTTTCCCAGTTAAAGGGCGGGAAGACAGAGGAATGTCGTATGCTGTGTTTCCCTGTGAATCGTGGTGGAGTTGAAGTATAAAGCAACAGGGTTGCTGGTTCGAACCTGGGGTGGGGAAGGCCCTCCGTGCCATGCTTGCAAGTTTTCTCCAGGTGCTCCAGCTTCCTCCCACAGTCCAAAGACATGCAGGTTAACTGGTGACTCTAAATTGTCCGTAGGTGTGAATGTGAGTGTGAATAGTTGTCTGTCTCTATGTGTCAGCCCTGTGATAGTCTGGTGACCTGTCCAGAGTGTATTCTGCCTCTCGCTCAGTGTCAGCTGGGATAGGCTCCAGCCCTCCTGCGACTCCTAACAGGATAAGCGGTTACGTAGAATGAATTAAGGATATTAAGCCAGGAAGGTCTCATTGAGATACAAGAGCTCTTCTTCCAGGGAAGTCTGGTCTCAGTAATCGAAACTTAAACCCACCACTGCTGTTATGCAACATTAATGTAATGCTGCACACTACTAATGAATGTAGTATTAATTGTAACACTAATAAAATTAGTGTCAAACTTGAAACATGTCTCAAGAGCAAAGAACAAAGTAGTGAAGAACTGAAGCGTTAAACTGAAGGGAAATCCAACCACATTTGGAGAGCAACAAACAAATAAACCGACTCAAATCATAGAGGGAATAGTTGTTGGCTAATGTAACTGCTCATTAGTGTAAAAGCAATCTTTGGAAAAGTATAAGTGTGACTGAGGCTGACGGATGATATTTTTAAACATTCTCCTTCCCTGCTACACCCACTGCATCCCTGAGCGCACCTCCTCCCATGTGAGGGTGCTGCTCGACTGCAGTGGGGACAACCCGTGTCACTGAATCACCACTTTGACCTCTATTACAGTCAGCCGGCTAAACTCCGCTCTGCGTATTGACCCACAAATTTCATGGCTTGGCTGACCTAAATTCACAGAGCCAGTGGAAGCAGGGACCGGTGTTCTCACTCCCTGCTAGATGCTAATTACTGCTGCAGCCCCAGCGGATCCCGACGTGATTTATGGCACTTACTATTCAACATGGCAGTGTGCAATGCATGCAGTGTTACAGTATCCCTAACAGATACAGTGCTGCTCTTAAATGGAGCGAGTCGATTTTGTGATTCTTAAAGGATCACAGAGTGGAAACGATGGCGCATGTGTAACCGCGTTCACAGGCTTATAGCAGTGAGCAGCAGCTCCCCTTGTGTGTTGTACTTACAAGAAGTTAATTTGTGTCTCAGACACTTCCTGTTTGCATTACTGATGTGTGTGTGTGTGTGTGTGTGTGTGTGTGTGTGTGTGTGTGTGTGTGTGTGTGTGTGTCCTCTAGGGGCATCTTCTATCAGGGCTATTTCTGCTCTCGCTGTGGAACAGGAGCACACAAAGAGTGTCTGGAAGTCATCACCATCTGTAAAATCAGTAGGTGTCTCCTCTAATATTCCAGCTTTACTTTAATAGGGTCGATATCAGGGCAGAGCGTTGTTTGGATTAAATCGTTGATCAACCTTATGTGACAGACATCATTGATAGTTATGACAGCATGTTGTGAAGGTGATTATTTTTGTTGATGTTTTTACCAAATTAATAATGATTTGTGAAACTTCATTCTGTCACAAGTGTAACCTGATGTCACTGCACAGTGTCCCACTAAAAGGCTACTTTATCCGGGAAAGGAAAATGGGGGATGGGTCCTCTGGAGGTCCTGTGGGAGGGTGGGACTATTTCATTGTGTCGCTGGGTTTGGTAACAAAGAGGAAACTTGGGAGTCAGGAGGAATTACCTGATCTTCATTATAAAGGCTCAGCTTTGTAACCATGTGTGCCTACATACACATCGTGCTTTGTAATAGTTGCAAGGAGGAAAGTAAATTATACATTCATGGATACTTTTTGTCAAAGCTTGAATGCCGAGAAAATTTAGTACTTCATAAAATCACAATTAAGACTTTTTAATACCTTTTAATGGCCTTAATTTTCTGACATTTGATTTATCAACTTTTAATACTTTTTAAGACCCCGCGGTCACCCTGTAATACCCTGCTTAGCGTGGGGCATTTACAGCTATGGCTAACTGTGATGTGTGTGGCATTGCTAATATTCACCAGCAGAAACTTAAGCTTAAAACCATCAAAACAAAATGTAACATTACTCCCAAAAAAACTGAACATCTGATTTCTTAAAGCTGGTGCCAGGCACTGGGGAAAGTATTTGTGCGTGTGTATTACTGTAGACTTTGGCTCCTTCTGCTTTACCCATGTCAGCTCTACAGGGCAACACTTTACTCAGCATGAAGCTAAAATACAGTCAAACAAGCACAGTCGCCTTTTTGTTTGTCATAGCGCCCTGACACATGTGAGAATCATTATAATTTAATGGTTAGTTAAGCTCATGTGTGATCAATAATGGTTGCCAGATCATTGTGAACCCTCCCTGACTGTCACTGTTTTCTTTTGTCTTGTTTCAGATCCTCATGACTTGGTGAGTAGATCCTCTGTTCGTCAGCATACTGTAGCAATATTATCATCCTCTGATTGCCATTTGCACTCACACAGATGTTGTTTTTATCATTAAATCATACGAGACTTTTGTTTGTGATAGTATCAATGATCAAGTATCTGTTTCTCTTCCATAGGAACCTGGAATATCATCAGGTAAGATCACTTCCTGTCACCTAAACACGACAGAGAACATTTTCATGTGAAGCTGGGTATTCTGTCAACTGTCATGTTACGAGTTTGTTATGGACACAGCTGTTATCGAGCAGCACAGCTCTCTTCTGCCATCTAGTGGACACATCAGTTACACATGAACCACAACAACATTGTAAACCATGAGAGTGGGTGGTGATGCGAAGATATGTGCGTATATATAAATACTTTGTGCTTGAGATGTTACTTGATATTCAAAAACTTGACGACCTTTGAGATAAGAGGGATCATAGTTCTTCAGTATCTTGAAATAATCAGTACACAGTGGTCAGTGCAAAGAGGATGTGATACAGTTTGAATTCCTTTGTAATTTCTGGCATGTTTGCCTCATAAGATACTTCAAAGTGGACAGAGGAAGGGACATCATGCAGCAGAGATGCTGAACCTGATCTGAACCCAGGATGTTGTGGTTGTATTGTGTGTATCTTAGATCACTGCATCACTCAGATTTCTATGCAAAAACAGGCCTGCCTTTATCAGCCTCAATCACTGTGTGAAACCAAGAGGGAAATGCAAACCACACAGTGAGCCGCACGCAAAGCTAGATTTAATATTTGATCTTTCCTCTTTGATCCCGTGTAGACAGCCTGTTGCCCCCACTCACCTCTACAGTATTGATACTCACTGTAAACATTTAACTGTGTCTCCAGGTCCCAAGATGGTGGCAGTGAGGAACTACCATGGCACACCGGCACCTCCAGGGAAGACACCGCTCTGTTTTCAAACTGGGGATTTTATTGAGCTGCTGAAGGGTGATCCTGACACCTCATGGTGGGAGGTACAGCAGTCACTGACATCTATCTGAAACTGTATTAGTTTAATTATTAAATGATATATTTTGGGCGGGTGGTGTGAGAAAGAATAGTATCAGTAACATTGTTAACACTGTGCTACATTACAGAGAAATACAAAACTGCACTAATGAACCTTCATTAATATAGGCCTATATTTTATCTACAAGTGCACGTCACACACTGAGCGAGCCGCCTGTTAATGACGCTGTGGGCTAATGGGCATGTAGCTACTTCCATGTTTCAGATGATACGTCATGTTTGTAGTCGACCAATGAAGATGAGTTTACTTATCACCTTGGGTTCGTCCTTCACCTTCTCAAAATGATCCCACACTTTGGATTTCTTGCCCGACATGTTATTAACTAGCCTGTGGAATAACCGCAGGTACCAGCCCTGGAAATTAACCTGACTCCTGTCTGACTGCTGAGCGTGGTCACTTCCTGTGTCTGTCCTTTCAAATTAAATTCCCACATTTGATTTATTTTGACAAGGGGCAGCTCCTAACAGAGTATCAAGTATGTTTTTTTTTTTTTTCTGCAACTAAGCGACCGATGAAATCTTGCTGACTAATGAACTTTCTGGTCGACTCATGTTTGGCATTGATTTGAATTGAATCAGTGACTATTAGGTTATAGTGCTTTAAAAAGTATTTATTGCTTCTGGCTCCGATCACCATTGATAGAAACACGACACCTGGATGAACACACTAAATTAGCTCCTTTACCGGCAAGATGCAATGACGCACCACAACAAAATACCATCTGTCTCGGCACACTCAAACATCAGTGCCAAAAAAAATATTCTACAATCAGGCAATTCTACAATTTCCCTTGTCCAAAATGTTTGTAAGCATGGGTCAGTGTTTCTCCCATCAAGTCTGTTGTTATAGATCACAACTTTTCTGTGGGAAGTGGCGTACGCCTCTTTCGGGCCTTGTTTTTTGTGTACGCAATGTTTAGAAACGAGAGCCCTGGTCTGCTGGCAATAGGAAAGTAGTCTATAGCCCATTTTAAGCAGGTTTACTCGTGTTTAAACAACCTGCATACACGCGCTAATTTGGGTGGTAAAGCGGTATAGGGACAACAGGTGGGTTAGGGGGTTTATATGTAGCAACGTCATCATGTTGAAAGCAACATCTGGTCACCTGGGAGACGTTTTCGACAACCTCTGAAAATAGTATTTTGGTGATAAAACATGTTTTCAACCAGTGTAAATGTTTAAATTTGAGTACCTAAGGAGTATTGCTGGGAAGCTTTGAAAAAAAAAAAGTAAAAATAATGGACCTGCCCTTTAAGACAATACATTTCAATCAGGAGAGACTCGTTCTGAGAGAAAAGAATATTTATTTACGTGTGCATATAAGTATGAGAAATGTGAAAAGCCTTCGGCGATTAGACCCCATCGTGATGTCATCTATTCCGGAAGGGTGGTAGTGACGAAGTAGATTAGGGATCTGCCCCGTGGAGTCTAGACGCTGGTGGTGGTGATGAGGTGAGATGAAGAGGGAGCTGAGGATCTTGATTTGAGGAGTGGGCTTTTGATGAGCATGTCCTGGGCTCTGGATCAGGTGACAGGAGGTGAACAGGGCGGAGGAGGGCACGATGATTCCACCTGATTGTGATATTGAGTAGAAATGAAAAAAAAACAAAAAACTCAGTGCTCACTTGGGCACCAACTTACTTATCCACGGAAGTTCATTTTTATTCAAGTCGTGCCGCCTTCTGACACCTGTCCACACTAAATACTAATATTAGCAGACAGTACTGAGACAGTGAAGTCAAGTCAAGTTATCCTTCAGATTTCTTAGAGCAAGACTTCAATACATCCTTAAATCTTAAATCTTAAATCCTTAGTTGAACATCAGTGAAGCTGCAGACCTGGAGGATCTTCTCCAGTAAATTAGGCTGGCTGACAGGAGCTGTAACACTGCTGGCTCTGGGCACATTTGACACTCCTGCTGAATCACTGAGTCTTATACAATTCACCAGGCAAGCTTTTCCCAAAGTGTCTCTGGGCAACTCTCTGAAGCCATTAATTTAAACTCACCTATGAGGTTATCTCTCCACAGCATGACAGTTTAATCTCTCCATGCCATATCAATGGGAGTGTTGAGCCTAAAATCAATTGCTTCAGGTAGCAGACAGTGAGGGCGTTTCAACTTCTGCCTGACGCTGATGGGTGAACCTGACAGATGTGTTCATTTCATTGTGGCTGCCACACCTGGCATCATTGTATAATGTGATATGCAGTGGATGTAATGTGTAGTAAGAGTCAGTAGACCTTCTGTATGAGAATCTTTTAATGCATTTGTTTGCCTTCTCACTGCCTCAGTATTTGAAGTGTAATACAAATAAAATTTCTTTGCCTTGTTCTCGCAGGGAAAGCTGATACAAACACAAAAGAGCGGCTTCTTTCCCAGTTCATGTGTAAAACCATGTTTGGACCCAAAGGCAAGTCAGTCGTATACACAGTGTGTGATTTCTGAGGGCCTTCCTTTAACTACCTGTGTGGGACAAACATAAATAATCTACTTCTACTCCATGTTTTTTTGTGTTTTATAAGTTATTTAACGTGCGGTTGTTTTTATTTGTTACAGCCCTTCCAGTCGTTATCGAGCCGGCAGTCCTCAAGAGAATCAGACTACTATGGATATCCTTGGTAAAACTCTTAATTTAAAACACTTAATTTCTCAGGACTGCTGATTTATGATTATTTCATCCTCATGCACACAATATACTGCCTTTACCCTGAGGTCACTATCCTTTAATTAATGCAGATACATACTGCTAAAAAAATAAGGGAACACTTAAATCACACCTCAGATCTTGATGAATGTAATTGATGTTCAAAAGCTTTACTGATGTTCATTATATAATATATTGAGAGCAAAATTATGTAACAACGGTCAATGGAAACCAAAATCAGCAACCCACTGAGGGCTGGATTCAAAGTCACACTAAAAATCAAAGAGAAAATATGTATTCCATCCATCCTGGTACCTAACATCAGAGTAGTGTTGGCTATGACATGGAGGTCTGTGTGACCCTCCAAGGATATGCCTCCTCAGACCATCACTGACCCATTGCCAAACTAGTCATGCTGGATGATGTTACAGGCAGCATAATGTTCACCACAGCGTTTCCAGACTCTTTCACACCTGTCACATGTGCTCAGTGTGAACCTGCTCTCATCTGTGAAGAGAACAGGGCACCAGTGGTGGACCTGTCAGTTTTGGTGTTATCTGGTTAATGCCAATAGAGCTGCACGGTGCTGGGCTGTGAGCACAGGTCCCACTAGAGGACGCTGGGCCCTCATGGAGTCTGTTTCTGACAGTTGGGTCAGAAACATGCACACCAGTAGCCTGCTGGAGGTCATTTTGTAGGACTCTGGCAGTGCTCCTCCTCACACAAAGGAGCAGATCGGTCCTGCTGCTGGGTTGATCCCCTTCTATGACTCTGTCCAGCTCTCCTTGTGTAACACCTGTCTCCTGGTTTCTCCTCCATACTCTTGAGTATGTGCTGGGAGACACAGCAAACCTGATGGATGTACCATCCTGGAGGAGCTGGACTACCTGTGCACCCTGATTGGGCTGCAGGTAGCCTCATGCTACCAGTAGTGACAAGGACACTAGCAGAACACAAAACTATAGAAGAATCAGCCAGGAAGGATAAGGAGTCAACCAAAAACCATTCCCTTTTTGAAGGTTGTCTTGCTTTTGCTTCTCCATTGCACCTGTTGTTTCTTTCATTTGCACCAAAGCAGGTGAAACTGATTCACAATCACTTGTTCTTCCTAAATTCACAGATTGAAGTTTCAAAGTATTAATATTAACACTAGTGGAGTGTTCAGTTCATGCACCAGTTCAGTTTAAAGCAGACTCCAAACATAACCACATTAAAAGATTAATTACTACACGGCTGTTTGACATCAATGACTTGTAAAGCCTTCACCATGTCATTTGATTATATAACTTTGTATATGGTGGTGATGACATTTATGCTCTGCTCCTCTGTAGGTTTGCAGGGAACATGGAGCGCCAGCAGGCCGATAACCTTTTAAAATCCCACAGCAGTGGGACCTACCTTATCAGAGAGAGGACAGCTGAGGCAGAGCGGTTTGCCATCAGCATCAAGTGAGTATTTCACATCTTACAGGAGAGGGAAAATCTCAGAGGAAGGGCTTTATCTGCATCTCATGGGAAATAGAAATTCTCAAGGGATGCCCCAGTCAGCTTTTTCCTGAGCATCTTTTCGCTCCAGCTAATTACCACTTGGTAATTGTTTTTTCTTTTTTAATCCACTTTTTCTGTGTGTATTTCCTCTGAGAAAATGCATCACGAAGACAAATGTGTGAGCTCTTAGTGAAGCTGTCATACAGTGATGTACTTGGAGAAATGCTTTTGCACATTTGTCTTCAAGTCTTTAAGACAGGTGCAAAAGGGGCTGTGGGAACCAGCCTTTAGACAAATAATTAAATAAGTCCCACAGTCGCCCCTCAGCTTGTGAAAATTACTTTATTTTGGTCTGTAAGTCCTTCAGGTGTACAACAAAATATTTCATGTTGACAGCAGCTGAACCCCAGAGGCACATGAGTGTGAAAGCACAGCAATAAGAAACTGTAACAGAAAATATTTGTAGATAAAGTTCTAAGGCAAATTTTATAAATAACAATTATAACCATGTCTTCTTGATGTTGTCTCTGTGATGTTTGGTTTGACAGATTCAATGACGAAGTAAAACACATCAAAGTCATTGAAAAAGACAGCTGGATTCACATCACCGAGGCCAAGAAGTTTGAGAGTCTTTTGGTAAGTCATGTAGTTTGACTAGCAACATGAAATACCCACAGCGCCTTCATGTCAGTGTGAAAGACAGAAATCATTTTGTCACATTTTCTAACCCCTCTGTGCTGTGTTTTATAACAGGAGCTGGTGGAGTACTATCAGGCCCATTCACTGAAAGAAAGCTTCAAGTTGTTAGATACCACATTGCGATACCCCTACAAGTCGAGAGAACGCTCGCTAACACGGGCCAGTACACGCTCACCAGGTAAGCCTTCTGAACGTCCCTTCATTGTAACACCTTACTTTAATTTTGTGCAGTTAGCCTGAGCTGTGGACACAAAAGCCCCGTTTCCACCGAGCGGTACAGTTCAGTTCGGTTCGGTTTTTGTCTGTTTCCACTATGAAGAGTTGTGGATGGTACCGATGGAACCGTTTTGATCCGTCCCCATTTTTGGTCCCCCCTCTGTTGGGGTACCCAGCACACAGATCTGGTACTAAAAAGTGGAGCTGTGAACACTGCAGTCTGCTGATTGGCCAATAGAGGACGGTCACTCTGCTAAGAGTGCCTGAGAAAAACTAAATGCACAAACTTGTATATTTAAATATCTGATGGAGACAGACTCTCACCGCAGCCTGTTTTATTTTGTTGTGGGAATGTCGGCGTGCAACCCTGTTCTGTGGACGATAACGAGGTGCAGACGACAGTATGCTGGATGGAGCAGTGAGAGACAACAACCTCACCCACATTTAAGATGTTTGCGGCAGAAACGCTAGGGTCTAGGTACCATGACTTTTGGTTCCAAAGGTACCATACCGAAAGTTTTTGGTGGAAACGGGGCTAAAGTAAGAATGGAATGACTGTTAAATATAAGCCAATACCAGAACACAGCCTGACCGTAATGCTGCATACTCTCACTGCTGCATGCAGCACAATCTGCAACTACAACTAATATAATTTTCCACAATAACGAGGGACTAGGTAAATTCAACAGACAAATGACAATCAGTAAGCATTTTCGCAGAGAAATCTTGACCATAGATGAAAGTGACATCAGGTATAGAGATAAGATAGAGTCCGCTTTCCATGTTTGGTTGTTAACTTGTTAATGCAATTTTGTTTCATGAACAATACCCATATAATTTCCTTCCTCATATGCCATTTGAAAACCAGATTTTTAAAAGTATTGTAAATCCAGCATTGTTTCCAGTCTTCTTCCTCTCTGTCTTTGCTGTCGCATTGCTCGGCATCTTTGCATGTTACTGCCACCTGCTGATCAGTGGAGCACATGGGAGACGTTTTACTTGTTGGGTTTCTCTCAACATAAATCTATTCATTTTAACCCAAACCACAACTTTTTCCCCCAACTTCAAACAAGAGTTCCCTTTCTGGTCGAAAGCCCTCAAGGAAAATCTCTCCCAGCTACATCAGTGGAATAGTGTGACTTGGCAGGACTGTGTATCATGTGCATGTTCGATAAATAAAAACCGGGACCCACTCGTAGAAAGACAGCTCCATCGCTCTACAGGAGATCTAAAACTCTATAGGGAACCATTAACATTTACCATTCTGTTATTGAGTTGAAGACATAGAGGCCTGAGCCTGTTAATAATAACTGTGTCAGAATATGAGCTAATATGTGGACTGACAGTGGAGATAAAGTGACTGAAAGGCTTGTCTGTCTGGTAGGGTTAGAAATAAGTCACAATTCAATTTCATGAATGCACTGTGTTCAGATATTTTTAGAAGTTTTTGGCCCAAATGACAACACACCTGACCCCTCTGTCAGTCATAGAAGTCGTAGCCATAAGGTGGCAGCCCCATATTGTCTCTTCAGTCTGTACCAGATCAGATGCCTGGTACTGGCCAGCTTTCTGGCTCAGGCTCCATCAGAGCACCAGCCTTCTTATTCTGAGTGAAGTAGCTTTTTCCCAATGTTGCACCGCAAGGGTTCAGAAATCAGAAACTCTGAAGAATAAGACAATGGATAGAAGTGGACAAAATGAGTTTCCTTTGCAGCGTGCTTGCGCTCACTCTCAGAGATAAAGGAGGAGCTCAGACATCTGAAAGAAACTCCGAGCTAAATCGCTCCTTTTTTGTGTCAAAAGTCAGTTGAGTTTGTCCAATGGGCATCTCTTTCGGATGACTCCTGGATATATCACTGTGTTTAAGGCATGGCCACTGGAGAGGAGACCACTGGGCAGACTCAGAACAGGCTTCCCTGGTTAGCCCGTTGCCATTGTGAGCCAGATCTGGATAAGCAGTAATAAATGGATGGAAGCGCGTCTGGCGAATAGCACATAGCGTGTCAACTATATCTGCCTACGTCTGTGAATGATTATGATGGGACTAATTTGACTCTGAGAAGACGTTGTAATGTGCAGGTCCATCTTACACATTTAATTCCTCGCCATCTTGGCTGCAAAAATAGCAAGAAAGGGTAGAATAAATGAGACAGACTACCTCCCACTCTGTTTGTCTTCACTGGCGCTTCCTCCTTGCCAGGCCGGTGACTCTCCTGACTCATACAGAGAGATATGGAGGAAGCCCAGAGGGGAACAGGGCAGAAAAAGAGACAAGCAGTGTGCAATAGATGAAGAGAGAAAGACAAAAAGGAAGAGTTTGTCAGCTAACTCAGACGCTTGTGGACTGGGTGTCTGAGATGGCAGCCCTCTCTGTCCATTAGACTCTATCAATACTGGCTCTGCCTTTGCACCGGCTGCTGGCTCCTACATTGGTCTGCCTTTGTTTGATCTGTAGGAAAGACTGGCCACTACGGCAGGATTGTGTCCTTCCTGTATTGGCTAAATTTGGAAATGAATGGAGATAACTGAGTCTGTGCTGCTGCTGCTGATGTGCTCTCACTTCTCTCTCTTTGATTTCAAGCACATATTTTTGTGTTTTTGTGCATGCAGACGTGCCGTACCCTGCAGGTATGCATGGAAACAGTGATGGGATTAGGATGCATTTATGATGGGGATGGAAAAAGTCGTGGTCGATCACACCCACTTCTCTCATTCCCTTTAAAAGCTATGCTCTCTGCACCATTATGTCCTGACAGTTGTGTAATGGAGGCCAGATAAACATCATCTGGGAGACTGACCAGCGTTGTGCTGCTGTGCAGCAGCCAAAATATCCCTCAAAGAGCAGATGGTGTCACATTTTAATTCATGTTTAACACTAAAAATCAGATGGACCTCATGTTGTCTGTTGGTGATGTGGCACAAATAGTCACCATTAAAAATAATGAATTTAAAATTAAAATGGGTTTTAGTTGGTTGGTTTTATTTTATTTTCCTTAAATGATTATTAGGGTTGGGAATTTGCCCATTCAAGTGTTTTGTGGACCTGGACGAGGCTTATGACCATGTTCCCCCGGGGAATCCTGGGGTCATTGCTGTGAGCCATCCGGCCTTTACAATACAAAGAAGAAGTTGTGTCGGTATACCCAGCACAAAGACAAACATGTTTTCGATGGGTTGTCAGGGTTGTCCTTTGACAGGACGAGTGTCTGATTTGGTGACCCCAGAATTGCTCTTTGCTGTTTGCAGACAACAAGGTTCTGTTGGCTTCATCAGACCGTCACCCCCAGCACACACTGAGGTGGTTTGAGTGTTAGCAGTGGAGATGAGAGTCACTACCTCAAAGTATGAGGCTACGATTCTCTGCCAGTTAACAGTGGGCCAGTCCATCTAGGATAGGAGTAAGTTACTGTCCCAAGTGAAGGAGCTCCACTTCTTGGGGTGTTGTTCCTGAGTAAGGATAAAGTGGAGCATGGGACGAACAAGCAGATTAGTGGTGCAGGCAGGGATACTGGCGTTGTACTGGACCATTGTGGCAAAGAGAGGGCTGAGCTGAAGGCACATGCCTATTGCCATCAGTTTTGGGTAGTGATGAAATCTAGTAGTCGACCAAACATTTATCGACCAGAAAGGTAAATTAATATCCGAGACATGCAGGCAACTAGTCAACTAATGGCCCTAAATGACACCTATTGGTCTACTACGGAAATTCCTAGTTGGGGGCAGCCCTAGTAAAACCAGACACAAGCAGCCAAAATTAGTAACACCTCAAGAACTGGAACTCCTTCACTTTTCGACATGGTGGCTTGGTGCAGCCTTGGAGAGAGTGCGAGGACCTCAGAAATCTGCAGGGAACTCAGAATAGAGCAGCTTCTCCCCAGTGTCGACAGGGGCCAGATCAGGTGGTTTGGGTGAGTAGGAGATTCAGGGGTGGACCCAGAATACAGTAAAGGGATTATACGTCTCATTTGACCTAGCAATGTCACAGGATTCCCTAAGAGAAGGTGGAAAATGTATCTGGTGAGAGACATGTCTGATACCTTGCCTGGCCTGACACCACTGTGACCCGTCTGCGGATAAGTGGAAGAAAAAGGATGGATGATGGGTAGCATTCAATACAGTCTGACTGTATCTGCATGCAACAAAAATGGGAACAAAAGGAGAGTCACTTTATGACTTATCATCAGGGCATAAACTAACAAGTCCCACAGTGATCCTGTTTGCAATCCAGGAATGATTATAGGTTTTTATCCGTCTCACTCAATCATGACCCCAAAATGATCAAGATTAAAGATCATAAAAACAGAACCCATCTTTAAGAGACAGACAACTTCTATGCACTACTTTTTAAACTCTGCTTGTCTGGCGCTCTGCATGCACACTCCTCAAACAGCTTCATTTCCTCCTCTTTCTCTTCTCCTCTCAGCAGCCACCTGCGCCTCCTACAACTTCTCCTTCCTCAGTCCGCAGGGCCTCAACTTCTCCTCTCAGAGCTCAGCTCCCTTTTGGTCAGGTACTCTTTTTTCCCTGTCTTTTCTTGCTCCTGTTGTCCTCCTGCACCTCATGACTAATTTCATAATGAGCCTCTGTGCCTCAACCTCATCACTTCGTCTTAGTGGCGCTCTTTTCATTAGCGAGAGCATACAACATGCATCTTCCCGGGATCACATTCCCTCATTAAATCATGAAAAGAAAACCAATTTCCTCTCCCATGATGAAACAACCTGTCCTCTCCCATCGTGCTCATTTGTCATTGTGAGTACAGTGTGTCATGCTGAACACTGAACTGACCATCTTTCTTCTGATCATTCGTCACGACTAATTATTCCCACCACATCTAGTATGACCTTTCTTCTCTGTAAAGTTCTTCTAATGTAAATACCCTGAGCTCCCATTGTTTCAACTTTCAGTGTTTACTCCTCGGGTGGTCAGTACAGCAGTGGCCAGGTATAACTTTGCAGCACGGGACATGAGAGAGCTGTCACTGCGAGAGGGAGACATCGTTAAAATCTACAGCAAGATCGGCGGGGACCAGGGCTGGTGGAAAGGAGAAGCCAATGGACGAGTGAGTAAACCATCAAAGTCTGTTCCTTTATGGATAGTAAAAGTGATTCAAAAGGCTACGTAGGAAGAGAACATTCTGGGTGCCGACTTTTGTTTTTGATGCCATGACATACTACGACTTTTTAAAAAAATAATTAATTACATGCTATACTGTGACCTTTCATGGCATTTTTATGATGACTGTCTCAACATTTCTGTGGCTGTTTCTATGACATACTACACTATTACTTGTGGCTCTTTTTCTTTTCTTTTTTTCATTCTATATTATTTCTTTTTCAATACCTTTTCATGACATGCTAAACCATAACTTTTTTATCCCATATTTGACATACTATCCTGTTATTTCAACATACCATGCTATGACTTTTTTTAAAATACATTTTTCGACACACTACACTATCACATTTTTGACATACTATTCTATACCACAACATACTATATAATAATATTGTCGTATCATTTTTATGACATAATATACTGTGTCTTTTGAATACATTTTTATGACTTATAATTCACCATGGAATATTTAAAGCCGAACACATTTATGGCAGTTTTATAACAAACTATACTGTGATATTTTTTTAAAACATACTACACTGATATTTTTATTATGTTTTCATGACATACTACTTTTTTTTTTAAGGTACTATAATATGAATTTTTTTTACTATGTATTACACTGACATTTTTATGGTAGTTTAATTGCACAGTATATTGTGAAATTTTTATAACATTGTGACATTTTATGACTTAACACTTTGCTTTTTTCTCTGCTTTTTTCTATTTTGATGGCATCCTATATTATGTCTTTTTTCCATCATTTTGGACGACATGCTATACTATGACTTTTCTTCATGATTTTGGACGACATACTATACTATGACGTTTTTTCATGGTTTTGGACGACATGCTATACTATGACGTTTTTTCATGGTTTTGGACGACATGCTATACTATGACTTTTTTTCATGGTTTTGGACGACATACTATACTATGACGTTTTTTCATGGTTTTGGACGACATACTATACTAAGACTTCTTCATGGTTTTGGACGACATACTATACTATGACTTTTCTTCATGATTTTGGACGACATGCTATACTATGACTTTTTTTCATGGTTTTGGACGACATGCTATACTATGACTTTTTTTCATGGTTTTTGGACGACATGCTATACTATGACGTTTTTCATGGTTTTGGACGACATACTATACTAAGACTTCTTCATGTTTTGGACGACATACTATACTATGACTTTTCTTCATGATTTTGGACGACATGCTATACTATGACGTTTTTTCATGGTTTTGGACGACATACTATACTATGACGTTTTTTCATGGTTTTGGACGACATGCTATACTATGACTTCTTCATGGTTTTGGACGACATACTATACTATGACTTTTCTTCATGATTTTGGACGACATGCTATACTATGACGTTTTTTCATGGTTTTGGACGACATACTATACTATGACGTTTTTTCATGGTTTTGGACGACATGCTATACTATGACTTTTCTTCATGATTTTGGACGACATGCTATACTATGACTTTTCTTCATGATTTTGGACGACATGCTATACTATGACTTTTTTCCATCATTTTGGACGACATGCTATACTATGACTTTTCTTCATGATTTTGGACGACATACTATACTATGACGTTTTTCATGATTTTGGACGACATGCTATACTATGACGTTTTTTCATGGTTTTGGACGACATGCTATACTATGACTTTTTTCATCATTTTGGACGACATGCTATACTATGACTTTTCTTCATGATTTTGGACGACATGCTATACTATGACGTTTTTTCATGATTTTGGACGACATGCTATACTATGACTTTTTTTCATGATTTTGGACGACATGCTATACTATGACTTTTCTTCATGATTTTGGACGACATGCTATACTATGACGTTTTTTCATGATTTTGGACGACATGCTATACTATGACTTTTTTTCATGATTTTGGACGACATGCTATACTATGACTTTTCTTCATGGTTTTGGACGACATACTATACTATGACGTTTTTTCATGGTTTTGGACGACATGCTATACTATGACTTCTTCATGGTTTTGGACGACATACTATACTATGACTTTTCTTCATGATTTTGGACGACATGCTATACTATGACGTTTTTTCCATCATTTTGGACGACATGCTATACTATGACTTCTTCATGGTTTTGGACGACATACTATACTATGACGTTTTTTCATGGTTTTGGACGACATGCTATACTATGACTTTTCTTCATGGTTTTGGACGACATACTATACTATGACGTTTTTTCATGGTTTTGGACGACATGCTATACTATGACTTCTTCATGGTTTTGGACGACATACTATACTATGACTTTTCTTCATGATTTTGGACGACATGCTATACTATGACTTTTCTTCATGATTTTGGACGACATGCTATACTATGACGTTTTTTCATGATTTTGGACGACATGCTATACTATGACGTTTTTTCATGCTTTTGGACGACATGCTATACTATGACTTTTTTTCATGATTTTGGACGACATGCTATACTATGATTTTTTCCATCATTCTGGACGACACAGCTTACTATGACTTTTCTTCATGATTTTGGACGACATGCTATACTATGACGTTTTTTCATGATTTTGGACGACATGCTATACTATGACTTTTTTTCATGATTTTGGGACGAATGCTATTACTATGACTTTTCTTCATGATTTTGGACACATGCTATACTATGACGTTTTTTCATGATTTTGGACGACATGCTATACTATGACTTTTCTTCATGATTTTGGACGACATGCTATACTATGACTTTTCTTCATGATTTTGGACGACATGCTATACTATGACTTTTCTTCATGATTTTGGACGACATACTATACTATGACGTTTTTTCATGATTTTGGACGACATGCTATACTATGACTTCTTCATGATTTTGGACGACATGCTATACTATGACGTTTTTTCATGATTTTGGACGACATGCTATACTATGACTTTTTTTCATGATTTTGGACGACATGCTATACTATCACTTTTCTTCATGATTTTGGACGACATGCTATACTATGACGTTTTTTCATGATTTTGGACGACATGCTATACTATGACTTTTCTTCATGATTTTGGACGACATACTATACTATGACGTTTTTTCATGATTTTGGACGACATACTATACTATGACTTTTTTTCATGATTTTGGACGACATACTATACTATGACGTTTTTTCATGGTTTTGGACGACATGCTATACTATGATTTTTTTTCATGATTTTGGACGACATGCTATACTATGACTTTTTTCCATCATTTTGGACGACATGCTATACTATGACGTTTTTTCATGGTTTTGGACGACATACTATACTATGACGTTTTTTCATGGTTTTGGACGACATGCTATACTATGACTTCTTCATGGTTTTGGACGACATACTATACTATGACTTTTCTTCATGATTTTGGACGACATACTATACTATGACGTTTTTTCATGGTTTTGGACGACATACTATACTATGACGTTTTTTCATGGTTTTGGACGACATGCTATACTATGACTTTTCTTCATGGTTTTGGGACGACATACTATACTATGACTTTTCTTCATGATTTTGGACGACATGCTATACTATGACTTCTTCATGGTTTTGGACGACATGCTATACTATGACGTTTTTTCATGGTTTTGGACGACATGCTATACTATGACTTCTTCATGGTTTTGGACGACATACTATACTATGACTTTTCTTCATGATTTTGGACGACATGCTATACTATGACGTTTTTTCATGCTTTTGGACGACATGCTATACTATGACTTTTTTTCATGATTTTGGACGACATACTATACTATGACTTTTTTCCATCATTCTGGACGACATGCTATACTATGACTTCTTCATGATTTTGGACGACATGCTATACTATGACGTTTTTTCATGATTTTGGACGACATGCTATACTATGACTTTTTTTCATGATTTTGGACGACATGCTATACTATCACTTTTCTTCATGATTTTGGACGACATGCTATACTATGACGTTTTTTCATGATTTTGGACGACATGCTATACTATGACTTTTCTTCATGATTTTGGACGACATACTATACTATGACGTTTTTTCATGATTTTGGACGACATACTATACTATGACTTTTTTTCATGATTTTGGACGACATACTATACTATGACGTTTTTTCATGGTTTTGGACGACATGCTATACTATGATTTTTTTTCATGATTTTGGACGACATGCTATACTATGACTTTTTTCCATCATTTTGGACGACATGCTATACTATGACGTTTTTTCATGGTTTTGGACGACATACTATATGACGTTTTTTCATGGTTTTGGACGACATGCTATACTATGACTTCTTCATGGTTTTGGACGACATACTATACTATGACTTTTCTTCATGATTTTGGACGACATACTATACTATGACGTTTTTTCATGGTTTTGGACGACATACTATACTATGACGTTTTTTCATGGTTTTGGACGACATGCTATACTATGACTTTTCTTCATGGTTTTGGGACGACATACTATACTATGACTTTTCTTCATGATTTTGGACGACATGCTATACTATGACTTCTTCATGGTTTTGGACGACATGCTATACTATGACGTTTTTTCATGGTTTTGGACGACATGCTATACTATGACTTCTTCATGGTTTTGGACGACATACTATACTATGACTTTTCTTCATGATTTTGGACGACATGCTATACTATGACGTTTTTTCATGATTTTGGACGACATGCTATACTATGACGTTTTTTCATGCTTTTGGACGACATGCTATACTATGACTTTTTTTCATGATTTTGGACGACATACTATACTATGACTTTTTTCCATCATTCTGGACGACATGCTATACTATGACTTTTCTTCATGATTTTGGACGACATGCTATACTATGACTTTTTTCCATCATTTTGGACGACATGCTATACTATGACTTTTTTTCATGATTTTGGACGACATGCTATACTATGACGTTTTTTCATGGTTTTGGACGACATACTATACTATGACTTTTTTCCATCATTTTGGACGACATGCTATACTATGACTTTTCTTCATGATTTTGGACGACATACTATACTATGACGTTTTTTCATGATTTTGGACGACATGCTATACTATGACGTTTTTTCATGGTTTTGGACGACATACTATACTATGACGTTTTTTCATGGTTTTGGACGACATGCTATACTATGACTTCTTCATGGTTTTGGACGACATACTATACTATGACTTTTCTTCATGATTTTGGACGACATACTATACTATGACGTTTTTTCATGGTTTTGGACGACATACTATACTATGACGTTTTTTCATGGTTTTGGACGACATGCTATACTATGACTTTTCTTCATGGTTTTGGGACGACATACTATACTATGACTTTTCTTCATGATTTTGGACGACATGCTATACTATGACTTCTTCATGGTTTTGGACGACATGCTATACTATGACGTTTTTTCATGGTTTTGGACGACATGCTATACTATGACTTCTTCATGGTTTTGGACGACATACTATACTATGACTTTTCTTCATGATTTTGGACGACATGCTATACTATGACGTTTTTTCATGATTTTGGACGACATGCTATACTATGACGTTTTTTCATGCTTTTGGACGACATACTATACTATGACTTTTTTCCATCATTCTGGACGACATGCTATACTATGACTTCTTCATGGTTTTGGACGACATACTATACTATGACTTTTCTTCATGATTTTGGACGACATGCTATACTATGACGTTTTTTTCATGATTTTGGACGACATGCTATACTATGACTTTTTTTCATGATTTTGGACGACATACTATACTATGACTTTTTTCCATCATTCTGGACGACATGCTATACTATGACTTTTCTTCATGATTTTGGACGACATGCTATACTATGACGTTTTTTCATGGTTTTGGACGACATACTATACTATGACGTTTTTTCATGGTTTTGGACGACATGCTATACTATGACTTTTCTTCATGGTTTTGGGACGACATACTATACTATGACTTTTCTTCATGATTTTGGACGACATGCTATGATTTTTTTTCATGATTTTGGACGACATACTATACTATGACTTTTCTTCATGATTTTGGACGACATGCTATACTATGACTTTTCTTCATGATTTTGGACGACATGCTATACTATGACGTTTTTTCATGGTTTTGGACGACGTACTATACTATGACTTTTCTTCATGATTTTGGACGACGTACTATACTATGACTTTTTTTCATGGTTTTGGACGACATGCTATACTATGACTTTTCTTCATGATTTTGGACGATGTGCTATACTATGACTTTTCTTCATGGTTTTGGACGACATGCTATACTATGACTTTTCTTCGTGGTTTTGGACAACGTACTATACTATGACTTTTCTTCGTGGTTTTGGACGACATACTATACTATGACTTTTTTTCATGATTTTGGACGACATGCTATACTATGATGTTTTTTCATGATTTTGGACGACATACTATACTATGATATTTGGACTTTAATGTGCAAATTAAAGAATTACAAAGAGCTGTTCATCACACTGAGCTACCTTTCTGCTACACATCTTGTGATCAATTTCATCCAGAAAAAAGTTTACCTTCACCAGTTATCTGGTTTGGATTACATTAACATGTAAGCAATAAAAAGACACATTAAAAAAATATTTTATTGCCAAGTAAACAGCTGATAGTTGACTTTGGGGAAAAAGTAGGGAACTTGATGTCAACAGGTCATCAGTGTAGAGGGTGAACAGCATCAAGTACTATGGTGTCCATGTTACTGGCAGCCTGACCTGGGTGTTGCATATTGTTCCGCATCAGATGCTTGAAGAAACTCCAGAGATATCCAGATATCCCCACAAATACTGAGGAATTTCTAGTCTTATATCAACAGCATCCTGATGGGGATACTCCGTATGGAAACAGACCCCCTAATCATACACATATTCCTTATTGCACTCTTTTTATAATGCACAAACTAGAGGAACTGAATTAACATAACATTTTACTGGAATTATACTTTATACAATAACACCTGAAAAAAACATTGACAGAATAGCACAGAAGATTATTCGAGTCCACACTGTGAAGAATTTTCTTTAGAAATATTGTGACTTTGGGTCTGTGGCAACTCCTCTGTTCTCTGCCTCATATTTATTTATTTTAACAAAGGAGTCCCTCATTTAAAAATACTTTGTATGTTTTCAATGTTCAACATGAAACATAGCAGCTGAAGAGATGAGAGAAGATGTTTCGTCAGGTGGTCTTATGATGTTCCTCTTCTTCCCAGATGTCATCCATTGACACTGCAAATCTAAAAATGGCAAAGACAAGCACCTCTCTTAACGAGTATTCATTTTAGTTAGCCCCACTAGTGCTATGTCCTTGTGACTATACTGACATTTTTTCATGGTTTGGGATTACATACTATATGCCATCCAAAACCATGAAAAAAAGTCATGGTACAGTGTGTCATCCAAAATCATGAAAAAAAGTCATAGTATAGCATGTCGTCCAAAACATGAAAAAAAGTCATAGTATAGTATGTCGCCCAAAATCATCTAAAAAAAGTCATAGTATAGCATGTTGTCCAAAAGCATGAAAAAAAGTCATAGTATAGTATGTCGTCCAAAACCATGAAAAAAAGTCATAGTATATAGTATGTCGTCCCAAATCATGAAAAAAAGTCATAGTACAGCAAGTCGTCCTAAATCATGAAAAAAAATCATAGCATGTCGTCCAAAATCATGATAAAAAGTCATAGTATAGTATGTCGTCCCAAATCATGAAAAAAAATCATAGTATAGCATGTCGTCCAAAACCATGAAGAAAAGTCATAGTATAGCATGTCATCCAAAACATGAAGAAAAGTCATAGTATAGCATGTCGTCCAAAATCATGGAAAAAAGTCATAGTATAGCATGTCATCCAAAACATGAAGAAAAGTCATAGTATAGCATGTCATCCAAAACATGAAGAAAAGTCATAGTATAGTATGTCGTCCAAAATCATCTAAAAAAAGTCATAGTATAGCATGTCGTCCAAAATCATGGAAAAAAGTCATAGTATAGCATGTCGTCCTCAATCATGAAAAAAAAGTCATAGTATAGCATGTCGTCCAAAATCATGGAAAAAAGTCATAGTATAGCATGTCGTCCCAAATCATGATAAAAAGTCATAGTATAGCATGTCGTCCAAAATGATGGAAATAAGTCATAGTATAGCATGTCGTCCTCAATCATGATAAAAAGTCATAGTATAGCATGTCGTCCAAAATCATGAAAAAAAAAGTCATAGTATAGCATGTCGTCCAAAATCATGAAAAAAAAAGTCATAGTATAGCATGTCGTCCAAAATCATGAAAAAAAGTCATAGTATAGCATGTTGTCCAAAATCATGAAGAAAAGTCATAGTATAGCATGTCGTCCTAAATCATGAAAAAAAAGTCATAGTATAGCATGTCGTCCAAAATCATGAAAAAAAAGTCATAGTATAGCATGTTGTCCAAAATCATGAAGAAAAGTCATAGTATAGTATGTCGTCCTAAATCATGAAAAAAAAGTCATAGTATAGCATGTCGTCCAAAATCATGAAAAAAAATCATAGCATGTCGTCCAAAATCATGATAAAAAGTCATAGTATAGCATGTCGTCCAAAACCATGAAGAAAAGTCATAGTATAGCATGTCGTCCAAAATCATGAAAAAAAGTCATAGTATAGTATGTCGTCCAAAATCATCAAAAAAAGTCATAGTATAGTATGTCGTCCAAAATGATGGAAATAAGTCATAGTATAGCATGTCGTCCCAAATCATGATAAAAAGTCATAGTATAGTATGTCGTCCAAAATGATGGAAATAAGTCATAGTATAGCATGTTGTCCAAAAGCATGAAAAAAAGTCATAGTATAGTATGTCGTCCTAAATCATGAAAAAAAAGTCATAGTATAGCATGTCGTCCAAAATCATGAAAAAAAAGTCATAGTATAGCATGTTGTCCAAAATAATGAAGAAAAGTCATAGTATAGTATGTCGTCCAAAATCATGATAAAAAGTCATAGTATAGCATGTCGTCCTCAATCATGAAAAAAAAGTCATAGTATATAGTATGTCGTCCAAAATCATGAAGAAAAGTCATAGTATAGCATGTCGTCCAAAATCATGAAAAGTCATAGTATAGTCGTCCAAAATCATGAAGAAAAGTCATAGTATAGTATGTCGTCCAAAATCATGAAAAAAAATCATAGCATGTCGTCCAAAATCATGATAAAAAGTCATAGTATAGCATGTCGTCCAAAACCATGAAGAAAAGTCATAGTATAGCATGTCGTCCAAAACCATGAAGAAAAGTCATAGTATAGTATGTCGTCCAAAATGATGGAAATAAGTCATAGTATAGCATGTCGTCCCAAATCATGATAAAAAGTCATAGTATAGTATGTCGTCCAAAATGATGGAAATAAGTCATAGTATAGCATGTTGTCCAAAAGCATGAAAAAAAGTCATAGTATAGTATGTCGTCCTAAATCATGAAAAAAAAGTCATAGTATAGCATGTCGTCCAAAATCATGAAAAAAAAAGTCATAGTATAGCATGTTGTCCAAAATCATGAAGAAAAGTCATAGTATAGTATGTCGTCCTAAATCATGATAAAAAGTCATAGTATAGTATGTCGTCCAAAATGATGGAAATAAGTCATAGTATAGCATGTCGTCCAAAATCATGAAAAAAAAGTCATAGTATAGCATGTTGTCCAAAATCATGAAGAAAAGTCATAGTATAGCATGTCGTCCAAAATCATGATAAAAAGTCATAGTATAGTATGTCGTCCAAAATGATGGAAATAAGTCATAGTATAGCATGTCGTCCCAAATCATGATAAAAAGTCATAGTATAGCATGTCGTCCCAAATCATGATAAAAAGTCATAGTATAGCATGTCGTCCAAAATCATCTAAAAAAAGTCATAGTATAGCATGTTGTCCAAAAGCATGAAAAAAAGTCATAGTATAGTATGTCGTCCTAAATCATGAAAAAAAGTCATAGTATAGCATGTCGTCCAAAATCATGAAAAAAAAGTCATAGTATAGCATGTCGTCCTAAATCATGAAAAAAAAGTCATAGTATAGCATGTCGTCCAAAATCATGAAAAAAAAGTCATAGTATAGCATGTTGTCCAAAATCATGAAGAAAAGTCATAGTATAGTATGTCGTCCTAAATCATGAAAAAAAAGTCATAGTATAGCATGTCGTCCAAAATCATGAAAAAAAATCATAGCATGTCGTCCAAAATCATGATAAAAAGTCATAGTATAGCATGTCGTCCAAAATCATGAAAAAAAAAGTCATAGTATAGCATGTTGTCCAAAATCATGAAGAAAAGTCATAGTATAGTATGTCGTCCCAAATCATGAAAAAAAGTCATAGTATAGTATGTCGTCCAAAATCATCAAAAAAAGTCATAGTATAGTATGTCGTCCCAAATCATGAAAAAAAGTCATAGTATAGCATGTCGTCCCAAATCATGATAAAAAGTCATAGTATAGCATGTCGTCCAAAATCATGATAAAAAGTCATAGTATAGTATGTCGTCCAAAATCATGGAAAAAAGTCATAGTATAGCATGTCGTCCAAAATCATGGAAAAAAGTCATAGTATAGCATGTCGTCCAAAATGATGGAAATAAGTCATAGTATAGCATGTCGTCCTCAATCATGAAAAAAAAGTCATAGTATAGCATGTCGTCCAAAATGATGGAAATAAGTCATAGTATAGCATGTCGTCCTCAATCATGAAAAAAAAGTCATAGTATAGCATGTCGTCCCAAATCATGATAAAAAGTCATAGTATAGCATGTCGTCCTCAATCATGAAAAAAAAGTCATAGTATAGTATGTCGTCCAAAATAATGAAGAAAAGTCATAGTATAGTATGTCGTCCAAAATCATGATAAAAAGTCATAGTATAGCATGTCGTCCTCAATCATGAAAAAAAAGTCATAGTATAGTATGTCGTCCAAAATAATGAAGAAAAGTCATAGTATAGTATGTCGTCCAAAATCATGAAGAAAAGTCATAGTATAGCATGTCGTCCAAAATCATGAAAAAAAATCATAGCATGTCGTCCAAAATCATGATAAAAAGTCATAGTATAGCATGTCGTCCAAAACCATGAAGAAAAGTCATAGTATAGCATGTCGTCCAAAACCATGAAGAAAAGTCATAGTATAGTATGTCGTCCCAAATCATGAAAAAAGTCATAGTATAGTATGTCGTCCCAAATCATGAAAAAAAGTCATAGTATAGTATGTCGTCCAAAATCATCAAAAAAAGTCATAGTATAGTATGTCGTCCAAAATGATGGAAATAAGTCATAGTATAGCATGTCGTCCAAAATCATGATAAAAAGTCATAGTATAGTATGTCGTCCAAAATGATGGAAATAAGTCATAGTATAGCATGTCGTCCCAAATCATGATAAAAAGTCATAGTATAGTATGTCGTCCAAAATGATGGAAATAAGTCATAGTATAGCATGTCGTCCAAAATGATGGAAAAAAGTCATAGTATAGCATGTCGTCCAAAATGATGGAAAAAAGTCATAGTATAGCATGTCGTCCAAAATCATCTAAAAAAAGTCATAGTATAGCATGTTGTCCAAAAGCATGAAAAAAAGTCATAGTATAGCATGTCGTCCAAAATCATGAAGAAAAGTCATAGCATAGTATGTCGTTCTAAATCATCAAAAAAAAGTCACAGTATAGTATGTCGTCCAAAATGATGGAAATAAGTCATAGTATAGCATGTCGTCCTCAATCATGAAAAAAAAGTCATAGTATAGCATGTCGTCCCAAATCATGATAAAAAGTCATAGTATAGCATGTCGTCCTCAATCATGAAAAAAAAGTCATAGTATAGTATGTCGTCCAAAATAATGAAGAAAAGTCATAGTATAGTATGTCGTCCAAAATCATGATAAAAAGTCATAGTATAGCATGTCGTCCTCAATCATGAAAAAAAAGTCATAGTATATAGTATGTCGTCCAAAATCATGAAGAAAAGTCATAGTATAGCATGTCGTCCAAAATCATGAAAAAAAAAGTCATAGTATAGCATGTCGTCCAAAATCATGAAGAAAAGTCATAGTATAGTATGTCGTCCAAAATCATGAAAAAAAATCATAGCATGTCGTCCAAAATCATGATAAAAAGTCATAGTATAGCATGTCGTCCAAAACCATGAAGAAAAGTCATAGTATAGCATGTCGTCCAAAACCATGAAGAAAAGTCATAGTATAGTATGTCGTCCCAAATCATGAAAAAAAGTCATAGTATAGTATGTCGTCCCAAATCATGAAAAAAAGTCATAGTATAGTATGTCGTCCAAAATCATCAAAAAAAGTCATAGTATAGTATGTCGTCCAAAATGATGGAAATAAGTCATAGTATAGCATGTCGTCCAAAATCATGATAAAAAGTCATAGTATAGCATGTCGTCCAAAACCATGAAGAAAAGTCATAGTATAGCATGTCGTCCAAAACCATGAAGAAAGTCATAGTATAGTATGTCGTCCCAAATCATGAAAAAAAGTCATAGTATAGTATGTCGTCCAAAATGATGGAAATAAGTCATAGTATAGCATGTCGTCCAAAATCATGATAAAAAGTCATAGTATAGCATGTCGTCCAAAACCATGAAGAAAAGTCATAGTATAGCATGTCGTCCAAAACCATGAAGAAAAGTCATAGTATAGTATGTCGTCCCAAATCATGAAAAAAAGTCATAGTATAGCATGTCGTCCAAAATCATGATAAAAAGTCATAGTATAGTATGTCGTCCAAAATGATGGAAATAAGTCATAGTATAGCATGTCGTCCCAAATCATGATAAAAAGTCATAGTATAGTATGTCGTCCAAAATGATGGAAATAAGTCATAGTATAGCATGTCGTCCAAAATGATGGAAAAAAGTCATAGTATAGCATGTCGTCCAAAATCATGAAGAAAAGTCATAGTATAGCATGTTGTCCAAAAGCATGGAAAAAAGTCATAGTATAGCATGTCGTCCAAAATCATGAAGAAAAGTCATAGCATAGTATGTCGTTCTAAATCATCAAAAAAAGTCATAGTATAGTATGTCGTCCAAAATGATGGAAATAAGTCATAGTATAGCATGTCGTCCAAAATCATGGAAAAAAGTCATAGTATAGCATGTCGTCCAAAATGATGGAAATAAGTCATAGTATAGCATGTCGTCCAAAATCATGAAAAAAAAAGTCATAGTAGTATGTCGTCCAAAATAATGAAGAAAAGTCATAGTATAGTATGTCGTCCAAAATCATGAAGAAAAGTCATAGTAGTATGTCGTCCAAAATAATGAAGAAAAGTCATAGTATAGCATGTCGTCCAAAATCATGGAAAAAAGTCATAGTATAGCATGTCGTCCAAAATGATGGAAATAAGTCATAGTATAGCATGTCGTCCAAAATCATGAAAAAAAAAGTCATAGTAGTATGTCGTCCAAAATAATGAAGAAAAGTCATAGTAGTATGTCGTCCAAAATCATGAAGAAAAGTCATAGTATAGCATGTCGTCCTCAATCATGAAAAAAAAGTCATAGTATAGCATGTCGTCCAAAATTATGGAAAAAAGTCATAGTATAGCATGTCGTCCAAAATGATGGAAATAAGTCATAGTATAGCATGTCGTCCAAAATCATGATAAAAAGTCATAGTATAGTATGTCGTTCCAAATCATGAAAAAAAGTCATAGTATAGTATGTCGTCCTAAATCATGATAAAAAAACTCATAGTATGTCGTCAACGTTTACATGGACTCAAGTATGAACTTAGGGTCTGGTGATCAAAGGCAAGGTCAGTCTGGCCTTGTATCCCTCTCAGAACTCAGTATTTTAAGAAGAACTTGAGGGAAATGTTCCGTTGCACCCAAGAAACAACTAATTAGAATTTGGTGGTCGAAGGTTAAGGTCAGTGTGACCTCACAAAATATGTTTTTGGCCACAACTCAAGAATTCAAATGCCAATTATGACAAAATTTCACACAAATGTCTCATCGGACGACGTAATGACATTTTATATCCAAAAGGTCAAGGGTCAACTTCAGTCAGCTCACTGTGACATCATTGTGTTCTGCAAAAACATTTTCTGGCTATTTCTCAACAACATAAGTCAGTTACAGAAGGGGAGATGTTTGGTCCAATGTGGAATAGGTGACTCTAATCTCGGGTGCCACCTACTATACGATGACATACTATACTTTGCTGTATGAATACGTATTAGATGATCTGGGTTGTTCATGATGGCCTTGAACATCTTCTGATGCACATTGAAGATGTTCGAGGCCATCATGAACAACCCAGATCATCCACTCCACAACAACTTAATGGACCAAAACAACTGTGGTGGGCGGCTCCTCTCTCTTCGATGCAGGACAGAGAGATACAGAAGATCCTAATATACCAGCAGCCATCAGGCTTTATAATTCTTTGACATATAATAGATGAGCTGACAGATACTTGAACTTCCCCTTGGGGATGAATAAAGTTATTCTTGTTCTTATTATGCTCTTAAAAATACATACTGTGTTGTCACTATCTCTGTAGGTTCATTATTCACTTACTGTTCCAACAAGTAGGGGAGGTTGTTGCCTAGCAACAGCTGGAGTAGTATTTGGAGTAGCCTTCAAGTATTTTTTAGAACAGGGCTGTTACAGCTCAGCTGTGCAGTTATCTGAAAATAATGTACATCATATGCTGCCCATACAATGGCTTCACCTTAGTGTCACCAAATGTTTGTCTTCCTGCATGTATAGCTAAGTTGATGTAAAATGAACTCAATTAACATCCCTTGTTTACATGTACACATTATAAAGCTCTGATAATTACTTTATGTTTCAGATTGGATGGTTTCCCTCAACGTACGTGGATGAAGAAGGAGTGCAGTAAGGCTTGGATGTTCGCTGGCGTGGCTCCCTTTAAATCAGGAACCATCTTCTATCTACTGTTCTCAGAGAAAATTACTCACTCTCTTTCTCCAGGAAAATAACACAAGGAAAAAAACAGAACTTTTTTTGTTGTTGTTTTTGCTGGATACTCATTTTTCAGCGAGTGTTTCTACCCCGTTTCTCTATCTTCAATTATGCATCAGCTTTGCTTTTGTTTGTATTTTATTTTTAGCAGGATGTCCTGTTTAATTTCTGTACAGGAAAGAAGAAAAATGGCTTGTTGTCTGTCAGCCTCTGTGCGCTCTGAAGAGGCTTTACTGAACTGAGGACACAGCAGAAACAGACTGTGGATAGCTTTACTTTGAAAAAAGCTCCCCTTTGTTGCAGGTCTATGCGAGGTGAAATAATTGTAAAGTATAGATAATTTATTGAATAGAGATTATTATCATTACTAATGATTATTGTGGGGAAGTTGATTTTAGCAGCAGCAAGGAATCAGATGAGAAAAACTAAAAAAGAAAAAAAAAAGACAGATGCTCTGTTTTCATGTTGAGAGATTTTGCCTTAGTTGTCATGGTGATGCCTTGTGGGCTGACACCAGTGGAGGGAATCGACTTTGTTGACTGGTTTTACTTCTCCATGTATGCATGTGCCCATGTGCGGCCCACACAAACACACACACACACACAGACCAATGTACAGTACGGTGCCTTTGAAGAATGGTCGTTGCTTACTGAACCTCAACAGTAAAGAACATTGCCATCCCAAAAAAGACACATGAAGTCCACGGGGGACTGTGCTGAAGGATGGGAGAGGCACTTATACTAAATACTGGAGACAGCTCGCCTTCTGAGCCCTCCAAAACAACATGGTGAAGCATTTAACTTATCCTAACAGGTGAGTGGACGGACTCACAGAGACAGCCGGAGGGTTTTTAAAGCCAACAACAATCACATACACTGTCCACATCAGTCTTGGCGTCACGAGTCATTGGGTGCAATCAGCTGGATGCAAAAGGGAAACATCAAGACATTCCACTGGACAACCACTTCACACTTTTCAATCTTGTGTAATTTTTTTTTTTTTTTTGCACAGAATCAAGATTATTTTTTAGGATTTGAGAACTGGACCATTTATTATTTGAAGCCAAATTCAGCCATGTTTTAATGTCTGCATGGAATTTGTTCAATTGTTATTATTTGTATTTGTACTTTGCCTTATTTTGACAGATTATCAGGTAATGGGATTTTTCCCCCCCTTTATGTTTATCATTTTCCATGCGTGAAATTTGGTGCAGTGCAGACTGGTGAAAATTTAAACAGTGTCAGAAGATTTCTTTTAATCTGAAGGAAATGTATGTGCTAATTAACATGAATCGACAGAAGGAGCCCTTAATCATTCTGTGATTTTCTAGAGTTGTAGTGCTCAGTGTTTACATTTACGTCCAGTAATTTCCTAATGCCTTAAATATGGATTTACAGCCATTTAGACAGCAGTGTGTTGGCACAGAGCTTTCATCAGTTTTCTGTTGACCACAGATGCACCACACGACTTTTTAATTCTAGTTATATAGATATCAAGATGTTTACTGACCTCGTCAGCTCAGTCTACTTTGAAAGGATAGTTCAAATTGTGTTTACATTCAATTTGGTATATAGTATGTTGACTAACTCTGTTTATATAGCCTCTAACCTTCATATCTTCCACCTCCACATGGTGATATGGCATTGATATATTGCTTGCTGCTTCCACTGAAACGTCTTTTCTTAGGTTTGTAAATGTCACAGTACACATGAAGAAAGAAATCAAGAAATGTACTAGAAATGGAAATTATGAAAGGCAGCTGTTTTTATAGATTGAAGACTGAATTCATGCTAAAAGCAAAAAAAAAAAAAAAAGTCATTAAAAGAATTTGAACTCACTCTCAAAGCATTCATACAGCCCACTGAGTAGTGAAGTGTAAACACTGAGCACGTCAGCTCTGGCTGGTTCACAAAGACTTATGGAGCAGAAGATGATATGTTTAGTTTCTAAACTTTTGACTGTCTATGATGTGTGTTATTGCAAAGGCTGACCGCCCCGAAAAACGCAAAGTCCTACCACTGTGTGAGGGGGACACACAGGAGGCCTCCATGTTGTCTAGACTGAGGGGTGGGGGGGGATCTAGTCGCTGTTTATGTAGTGGACAAAATCCCATTGCATGTGGCTATTGATATTACAACTCCTGTCAATACGTCCTCAAAAAAATAAGTACTTAATCGTGTACATTTTTTTTTGAATGGTTGAGTATTTCCAAATAAGGTCTATCATGAAATAAATATTTCTCTCTTGGTTTAAATTTCAGACTGAATTGTTTTGTTGTATTTTTATTTTGTAAATTGAGTTTTGGATGTTCCACTGCCAATAATAAAAACACCTAAACCCCCTCATAAAATCCAGGAAACAATTTATTTCAGTGTGCAGTTAAAAGTTAGACTAGATTAAATCACAACGTTTGTTCACAATAACGTCCAGGTAGATGGCGCTTACATCACCTGTATACAATTTAATGGCGCTAAGCAAACAGGGATGAGAAACAAATGAGATATCAAACGAAAATGGTTGAGTTTTGTTGTGTATGGGGGTGCTGGGTGACGATAAAGAGTGGAGAAGGGTTTGGGTTTCTTAGATTTCTATATGCTCAAAGAAAGCTCAGCATAAGTTATTTCAAATGTGTATAATATATATATATATATATATATATATATATATATGTAAGTTATATATATGTATATATATATATATATATGTAAGTTATATATATGTATATATGTTCTGGGAAATTTTATCTTCCACCTCATTGAAAGTGTGGGTCGGGGCTCCCTTGGTACCTGCATAATGATGGATTTGTTTTTTAGACGACGTCAGCAAAGTAACATAGTAATACATAAAATAAGCACAGCAGGAACGTCACAGGTTGGAGTTCTGTGTTTCACTAACGGCTGATAAATAAACAGGGATGTCTATTTCACAGATCTCCGCAATTGAAATTATTGCCAGCTCTCTACCCGGACATTGTATTTGTCTATAATAAGTTCTAGAATAAAGTCTTTGTGATGACAGTATTCACATCTATGTTGAATGAACTGATAGTGTTGCATTATTTAACAATAAAAGAACTTCATAAGTGACTAAGATTATCTCAAAGTAATTATCACAAACAACACACAGCACAGTTTACAATTCAATTAATTAGACTCAATGCAGACGCACATTGTTCCAAGTTTCAGGTTCACATGTCCAAACGGTCTTCAAGGGTCTATTGAACCATCACAATGAGAGCTAAATGCGTCTCACTTCAGCTCTGTTGTTCACTCTCACACTGCGTATCCGTACTTGCTGTCATATTCCACTGGTGCATATTTGAGGGGTGTATGTCCGTGGCTGTTGCTGGAGGGAGTGTGTGTATGTCCGTCACTGAAAGAGCTCACCTCAGCGCTGCCAACCGGACAGTAAGTAACCTGCGGGTGCTGACTGGCGCTCCGGCTCGTGTGGCGACTGACCGGGCGGCTCTCGGGAGGCGGAGCGTCCTCCCTGTGATATCAGGGCAGAACAGAGGAAGAGAAACAACAAAGGGATTTACTACAGAGGACATTATTACAGTTCAGTCATTCGAATTCAAAGAATTATTGCTTGATTTGTTTCACGGGGGGGAATGGCTTTGAAGGCAACTACAAGCTGAGTTTCATAATATGATATCAGAACTGTAAAACCCATTTATGGACATGATTTTTTACTGGAACTGGCTCTGCTCATGCTTATTAACAGAGCTGAGAAATCAATTTTTATAATTGTTGAGCACCATTTGCTTTCATCGTACACTCATGTTGCCGTTATTTCTGATAGATAACCCCGTCTGTGTGCTTGTGTCCATTTCCCACACCACAGCAAAGGTACAGAAATTACAGTTAACAGTTGAGTAATGCTGCTCTGTAGGTGTAGAGCACAAGCCTTTGTTGTCTTAGCCTGTTTGAAGGTCTTTCTCATGCGCTCTCAGTGAATCTCTGCATCCACTGCTTCTCTTCAGCTGAAGGAGAAAAGTCACTCTGATGCTGGTTTCAACCAGCAAACACTGACAATAAGCATACAGTGCAATCTTCCCTCGTCAACAGCGCTGCCAACATTCAAGCTTAGAAGCTACTTTGCATTCTGTATTTATGTAACTTTGCAGTACCAGCTGGGATCTGCTCCTCTGTCAAAGGAAACACAACTGATTGACTTTGGCGTTTTCTGCTCCTGTGGAGGACAACGACTCCGATTTCTGCTGGTAAGGGGAATAAATTTGCTTTTGTTAGGCTGAAATGGAAAATAATATGCTTCAAGTCTTTGGGGCTGTGATTCTTGGGCGTGTAAGTGTTGCCACGCAACAAGAGAGGACTGCTGCGAACAGAAATGTTGACAGAACTAAACAGTAAATTAAACACCAATTAGGTATCTAATTTTAGGTTATTTCCATGGTTGTTTTGTTCTGCCTGTGAAGTTCTTTGTCTTATCTTTTTCTTACTGCTGTGGCCTCACACTGTATTTCATTTTATTTTACTGTTTAGTAATTTGCACCCTGACAGGCAGTTTGTTTTCTAAGAAATGTTTTGGGAAGAACTACATTTGAAACATTTAATTCACTGTTCAGGAACAGCTTTAAATTCATTCTGTTCTAACTCATTCTGTCCCTGTGGATGGTACATAGATAATTACTTATTCAGAGCTCCTATAATTAATATTTTATAGTAATTACTTATTGAATATTACTTGCTATATACTGAATATGTTAATTACTTCTGCAAAGCTGCACAATAATGAATATTTTGTTAATTACATCTTTAAAGCTGCTACATAATGAATATTTTTATTTCAACAATGGATCAAATGATTTTGTGTAATGTGAAAGTTGAAGCTCATCGTGACAAACCCCCAGATACAGTAATTATCCCCATTCTTTAAAGTTCCCCTCAGCTCTCTGAAGCTTTGTAGCGTCTTTCAGCCCGCTGTTTCGGTTTTTATAACACTGTGCTACATCAGAGAAAAACAAAACCATACTAATGAACCTTCATTAATATAGGCCTATATTTTATCTACAAGTGCACGTCACACACTGAGCGAGCCGCCTGTTAATGACGCTGTGGGCTAATGAGCATGTAGCTACTTCCATGTTTGTAGTCGACCAATGAAGATGAGTTTACATATCACCTTGGGTTCGTCCTTCACCTTCTCAAAATGATCCCACACTTTGGATTTCCTGCCCGACATGTTATTAACTAGCCTGTGGAATAACCGCAGGTACCAGCCCTGGAAATTAGGGGCCAATCTTCTTCCAGGAGCTGTTTCTAAGTGTGTAGGCCTGTCGTCTGTGGGACAGATGTAAAGCTCTGGGTAGCCCTGCACTAACATGATCAATGTATTTATCAGACTGAATATTTACAGAGAAAGGGAAAGATATCTGTTGGCTGTGATTGGTTTGTAACCTGACTCCTGTCTGACTGCTGAGCGTGGCCACTTCCTGTGTCTGTCCTTTCAAATTAAATCCCCACATGGTCCAGTGCAAACCACAGCTCCTGACAGAGTTTCATGTTTTATTTTGTTTTTTTCTGCAATGAAGCAACCAACTAATGACCTTTCTGGTCGACTAACGTTTGGTCGACAGCCCTAGCCTTTACTGTCTCACTGCTCTCATTAGCAGAACATATTTCAGCACAGAAATAGTGGAAACCAAACCAGAGCTAAAAAGGTAAGTGTATATTTGATTTATTCATGCAGCAGACAGAAAGACGACTCTGCTGAATGCTGCTGTATGTCTAACTGTTTGATGTGACATACAGATGACGGTTCAAAAAGCACAGCTGGTGTGGAGTGGTCTTTACACTAAGATAAAAGCTGTTGATATTGTGTTGTTAGTTTGTTTATCTGTCTGCCTTTCCACGTACGTTTGTTTTTATATTTTATTTTCAAATTCCCTTTTGCGGAGTTGGAGTCTTATTTTTCTCACTGCATTTTTTCAAATGCAGAGGATACAGTACTTGAACTGATTTGATACTCTGCATGACTCATCTCTGAACTTTTTCCCCCCACTCAAGCC
Source organism: Epinephelus cyanopodus (assembly GCA_026686955.1). Taxonomy (NCBI): domain Eukaryota; kingdom Metazoa; phylum Chordata; class Actinopteri; order Perciformes; family Serranidae; genus Epinephelus; species Epinephelus cyanopodus. The sequence goes on along the minus strand of CM048932.1, from coordinate 29,592,875 downwards.
GCAATGTTTGTTTGTCTTTTTACCTTGAACACACCAGTAACTGACAGATGTGAGTGGAAGTGTTTTTGCCATGGCTCAAATGATTACTGCTGTGCCGCACCTCTTGTATGAGCTTTCCACTACGATGCCATGTTTATGTGAAGAGAGTTGAACTCCTGTATGTCACAGATATGGAGAAGGATTGTGGCTTGAAGTGCCTCTCTGTCTCTTGTACACAACACTGTCCTCCCACACTGACGCTGCTCCCATTTCAACATTTGCTTTGAAAGCATGTGGGCTGTTTTCAACTGCATATGAACCACAACTCCAATTTTTGGGGGGAGACGCTGTTTATATGCAGGAGGAGGAATCCTGTCAGAGATGTCAGGGTGGGAGGTCAGCAGCAGAACGCTGGCTTGGAGCAGCTCTGCATTCTGCATACTGCATACTGCATACTGCGCACTGATTTACGTCATCAGAGAGAGAAAAAACGCACGAACCACGACCTTCTGTTTGAGACATTGTCCCACGCTGCCCTTTTCAACTTGTTACAGAGTTTGCATTGTTCCAGCTCAGGAGAGACACCTCAACTAAAATAATATGAGCTAAAAATACAACTGAAAAATGTGCAAATTGGATACTTGGACATGTGGATGGTGGAGTTTTGTCCCAAATTAGATGTCAACCATTTAAAAGCTGTGAGAATACTGTTACAAAATAAGAAGGTTTAATTTGCCAGTGAAGAAGCTGTGTTAAACTACGCTGCTGCACACAGATGGAATCATCATCTCATCTGGGCCCAAACTTTAGCCTCTATCAAATGTTAATAAACAAGACAGAGGGCCCTATGTTACATCTGGCGCAAAGCAACACACACCGCAACTGTCATCGCTAGTTTGAAGACTGACGCAGTTGCCATTTTCACAGCCAGCGGCCATGTTGTGCACAAAGCACCTGCACCCAAAAACCATCAAAATCATGTCTAAAGTCAAAGGCGCAGTATTTTCCTGCAATTGAAAGGGCATTATTCAGATATTAAGATGTGCCTAGATAGGTGGGCTCACAATGCTCTTTCACCATACTACACACACACACACACACACACACACACACAGGGACGTGGAAATGGGTTGCAGGTGGGTAAAAAACTACATTATTAAGGAGGAATATATTAATTACATTATCTTATGTGAACATAAAAGAGAGCAGCGCTGCAGAGCTGCTGTCCAACTCCCTATATAGAACAACAATGTACAGTAAGCATTTACGCTCAAGGAGCTGCTTAACATCATAACTTCAAAAGCTAAAGGTTTACTCCTGTTTCATCAGTCAAGTTTATGACTACAGTTTTTAGTGTTGCTGCAGCCACATTTCTGCTCTTAATGCGTTAACAAGAAACAAGAAACCACTAACTTCTTAATACCCAAATCTGCCTTTTAAGTAGCAAAAAGAGAGGACACTGATTTGCTGCACTAACGTTATGACCAGAACACACATAGCTTATTAAGTGACTAAAAACAACCCCTTTGCACCTCGCACCTTACTTTGCACCCACATTATGAGCCATTTAACCAGCACAAGTGAAGTTGGACACGCCCTAAATGCACTTTACATCATGTGCCACAGATTGTTTAAAAAGGACCCTACAGCCATGCTAGCAGCTCTGTGAGCTATATGTAGGCACAGCAGTGCTTTAAGCAAAGTGCTAACAAATCTCTGGCTCTCTGGGGGGGCCGGCCGTTGCCGCCCCGGGTCCTGGGGCCTGCGGGGTGTCCTGCCGCCTCTGTGGCTCCCTGGTCGTGGGGTCTGGGCGCTCCTGTGGTCTTGGGGTGACTGGCCGCCCCCCTTCCCCCGCAGGGCCGGCCCTGGACCCTGGTGTTGGTTTTCATAAACACATTGGGAGGGTTCAAATTCACGCATGCATGTTCGTTACTTCAGCCCCGTGACGCATCGCAAAGAACCGATGGGATCACTTCAAAGGGGCCCACTTGCTTCTGAAACCTTCCACAAAGCACTCTCTCTTCTCTACAGTCGGGCTTTCCCCCTCCACCAAGACTCTCACATTTTTGGTGTTCAGTATAGACTTCTCTTTTGTTTTTGTTTTTCAGTACAGTACAGTAGACACGTATATATTTATTTCTGATAATCTGCATGGAGCACAACCACCTCAAGACCACAATACATCAGCTACACTGCCTGTTTATCCCTTTTGTTTGTTTGTTTGTTTGTTTGTTTTCCCTCCTTCTCCTCCGCATGCACTGTCACTATATAACTCAGGACTTAAGCACCTGCCCCCTCCCCCTTGCTTGTTCCTTACTTTCCCCTTGACACACCTGGGTTCACGGCCCTCTCTGGCTCATATTAGGAAGCTTTTCCAATAAAGGCTGATAGGCTAGTCTCCAGGGAGGGTGGGTGACGGTCACAACCACGCATTATGGGTATAAAATACTTGACTGCAAGATCAACAGTCCATCAATCTTCACAAGAAGCTTGCACCCTTTTGTGGCGCTAAGCTATGAAGACCAATGCAGACAAGTAGGAAAAAAAAAACTTAGAACTGAAGGAGCCTCTTGAAAAAAAAAAAAAGCAAAGTGCTAACATCAGCTTACAATAGGGCTCTCAGAATTGCTCAAAAATGACGTTTGAATATTCCTTCTAAAAATAACTCATAGGTTCGAACCATTCGAATTTTGTTTTTGTTTTTTTGCATTATGTCCACAAGAGGGCAAACTAATACAAGGAAACATACTTGTATATGTATTAATACAAGGAAACATAACTACTTGTAGGTATTTTTATTTCAACATAAACGTCTTTGAAAACATTTATAAACCTACACATTAAAACACATAAAACTATTATCTACAACAAAATCTGGGCTAGTGTAGAAACATGGTGGTAAACTTGGTGATCTCTGTAACGAAGAGCCCTATGTACATATATATGGCTCGTTTTAAGGGAATGAAAACACAATGATTATTATTTTCAGGTGATTATACACTACGGGAAACATACTTATTAAATTCCAATAATATCTCTGCTAATATATTCCCCTAAATCCTCCACACTGGACCTTTAAATCGCACACATGACTACAAAAACGTCAAGGAAGACACAACAAAGTGTGTGACTAGGCAATATACAAGCTCCAGACCAATTATTACCAACATCATCAATAACATTACTCTGACTCAAAAATCCAATGTGATAAGTCTGTTAACTGTGCAGGGTGTAGCCCACCTATCATCCAATGTCAGCTGGAATAAGCGCCAGCACCACCCGCAACCCTGAATAGGGTAAGGCACTCCACACATGGATGGATGGATGGATGGATGGATTAAATTAAAAAAACTTGCTTTAAAATTTGAAGTGCTATATCGTAGGCAACTGGACTTGTTTGAGTTTCTTGAAGACTTTTCACTTCTCATCCAAGAGGCTTTCTCAGTTCTAAACGGACTGGTGCGGAGTCTTGGGCTTTAAACTCTGTGTGGGTGTGAACCTTTACAGAGTCACTGAGGTCCTATGTGAGCTCTGAGTTTCAGAGTCGTCCGCACCAGACCGTTAGAACTGAAGGAGCCTCTTGGATGAGAGGTGAAACACATTCAATCAAGCAAGTCCAGTTGCCTATGATTTAGCACTTAAGATTACTATGACCTGGATGACTGAGAATCTTCACTACAGTGGTTATTAAAGCTTCAGTGGTTACTTTTTCTTTAACTGTGCAAAGACAACTTGTTCTAATTCCTGACCCCACAGAACCTAAAGCAACATGTACCCATGGCAGTATTAAACCTCAGTATGCAATGAGTAATACTTGCTGAAGTCTGGTGGGTTGAGTTTCCTCAACCCTGTAAAGGTGGTCTTTTATATATGTTGTATATACAGTACATATCATTGGGGTTTTTTTTATATCTTATTTACGGACAGGGGAAAGAAATGCAGGGAATAGAGATGCAACAACAGTCACTAATCAGACTGAAACCTGAGATGATGTGGTTCATAGTCAGCATCTAAACCCTGAGTTACCCAAAGTAGGTGAGATCAGAAACTCAGGGCCTTTAGTTATATATACGCTGAGTCGCAGCGACAGGGCTCTTATGGCTTTTAAAGGCAACAACATGAGCTGTCTGCCAACATGTATGCTACACAACACCAATATAGTTTTTCTAAGAGATGTATAGTTTGTTTTGAGGTAGTTCTGCAGTACCTTCAAAGCATGAACAGATTGAGACGTTCAAGCAGGAATGTATCTCTGAATCAAAACTATATTCTGCACCTGGTTGTGTTTATTTTATTCATCTAGCCTTACTTCACTTATTTATGTGTCTTTTTAAATGTTATCCTTGTGCATTACTTTGCTTTGTGTAAAGCACTTAGAAAAGCCTGTCAGTGTGTGTCTGTATTTGAAAAGTGCTTCACAAATACAGAATCTCACATAACTGAGTATGTCCCTCCCATTTTTGAAAATATTTTATTATATCTTGTCATGGGACAACACTATAGAAAGTAGTTTTTTTGGGGAGTTTTTCCTTATCCACTGTGAGGGTCTAAAGGACAGAGGGATGTCGTATGCTGTAAGGTCCTGTGAGGCAAATTGTATTTGTGATATTGGGCTTTATAAATAAAATTGATTGATTGATTGATTGAGTATAGATTTACCTCCCTCTGAAAATTACTCGAAACACAGCCATCAACATCTAAACAGCTGGCAACATAAGTGAGTACACCCCACAGTGAACATGTCCAAATTGTGCCTAAAGTGTCAATATTTTGTGTGCAAACCATTATTATCTAGCACTGCCTTAACCCTTTGGGCATGGAATTCACCAGAGCTCACAGGTTGCTTCAGGAATCCTCTCCCACTCCTCCATGATGACATCAAGGAGCAGATGGATGTGAAGACACCTTGCTCTCCTCCACCTTCAGCTTGAGGATGGCCCACAGGTGCACAGGTGAGTTTAGGGCTGGATACATACTTGGCCAGTCCATCACCTTCACCTTCAGCTTCCTCAGCAAGGCAGTTGTCATCTTCTAGGTGTGTTTTGGGTCATTATCATGTTGGAAAACTTGATGATGAAAACTTGCAGCTCAGTTTCTGAAGAGGGGCGATCATGCTCTGCTTGGAATTCATGTTTCCCTAAATGAACCGAGCTCCCCAGAGCCGACAGCACTCATGCAGCCCCAAACCATGATGCTGCCACCACTACACTTGACTGTAGGCAAGAGACAGTTGTCTTGGTGCTCTCTTTCAGCATGTGTGGTGCCTTGGTAAAGGGCACCTGTGGGGCATCCTCAAGCTGAAGGTGGGGTAGTGCAAAGTGTCTTCACATCCATCTGTTCCATGACGTCATGATGGAGGAGTGGGAGAGGATTCCTGAAGCAACCTGTGAGCTCTGGTGAATTCCATGCCCAAAATAGTGTTGTCACGATACCAAAATCTTTGTTTCGGTACCCATACCAATATGAATTTCGATACATTTCGATACTTTTCGGTATTTTACCTAAGGAAAAGTCCTTTTGGCTACAAACCCTTAAAACTCAGTACAGACGTCATGGTTTGGTTGCTCAAATGTTTCACCAGGTTGGTGTTGTCTCGTGTTGTCTCCCTTTGCGAGGCAGACTTTCTCTTGTCTTTTTTCACGTGTGCCAGCTGCAAATGTTGATACAGGTGTTGTCATACACACCACTTGTGCAATCTGTGCTCCAATAGGAACAAGAAAGGTGTTTTTGTGCATAAATGAGTAAAATAAAGTAACTAAATTAATGAATTGAATCAATTTCAAAGTACCGGTATTTTCCAAATGCAGTATAGAACCGTTTGGAATACTCTAGTACCGCAGTACTATTTTAGTACCGGTATACCGTGCAGCACTAGCCCAAAAGGGTTAAGGCAGTGCTAGATATTGACACTTTAGGCACAATTTGGACGTGTTCACTGTGGGGTTGCCAGCTGTTTATATGTTGATGGCTGTGTTTTGATTAGTTTTCAGAGGAAGGTAAATCTATACTACTATACAAGCTGTACACTGACTACTTTAAGTTATATGACAGTGTCATTTCTATAGTGTTGTCCCATGAAAAGACATAATGAAATATTTCCAAAAATGGGAGGGATGCACTCACCTATGTGAGATACTGTAAAGCTGCCTTGATTTGCTGTAAAGGAGAGGGGAGTTTTAAAGAATGTCTCTTTTTTTTTTCTCCACTGCTAAATGGCCTCACCCAACCTTTCCCTAAAGCAACAAAAAAAATTGTAATACATACACATGAGATGTGTTGATCTCTACCATTTAGACACACTCATGAGTGCTTTTGACTGACAAATGCATACGTGAGTCATGGGCAAATATTATGTTCATCTGCATTTGCTAAATGGTTTCTTTATATCAAAGCCTGGATGCATATTCACAGGGCATAGGGCAAACTGTGTCGCCTGCCTCAAATGATTTTTTTTTTTTAACTCATACTCGAGGGAAAAAAGGCAAATTGTCACAACACATTTACGTAACTGCTACATTTTCCTCTTGCTGTATAAACATACTGTGTGTAAGTGTGCTTTAGCTTCTGAATGTCACAGAGATGTGCTTTTATTTGTTATTTACTTATGTATATATGTGTGCAACGGCAATAAAAATAATACTGCAGGAATGCACAAGGGAAGTTCCAATGTTTCATTTCCTACACATCAAATCAAGGGGCATTAAAAGAGTAACCTCAGCTGACACTGAAGCTTCATGGGTGCAGCCTGTCTCCATCTCTTTACTTCTTACATTTGACTTTTAAATGCTTATTGAATCTGGGTGACATTTTCCTATCACTTTCAACATGTATCATGAAAATATTGGACTAAACTTTAGCATTTAAGGCAAAAACCTTGACGTTCAGCTGAGGGAAAGTTTAAAGATTTGTTGAAACGTTTTCAAAGTGTGCAGGGAAAGTGCATAGTTGTTACTCGTTATCGTGTTTTCTTTGGATGCCACAAGATAGATGAACCCGTGAAAGAAACAGTTTGACATTTTGGGAAGTACGCTTGTTCTGTGGGAGAGTTAGATGAGAGGATTGACATCCCTCTTTGCCTTATATAAGAAGCTACAGGGAGGAGATGGTTAGCTTAGCTTAGCACAAAATCTGGAACCAGGGGAAAACATCTTGGCTAGCTACAGTGGTATAAAATTACCCCACCAGCACCTCTAAATCTCACAAATCAGTATGTTTTATCTCATTTGTTAATACTGTACAAAAAACAAAAGCATTAACACAACAATCAACCACTTCACAGGGATTCTGGGGTCTCTGCTAGTTGCCTAGCAACTGATCCAAGCCAAAAAACAGCGCCGCAAATTGTTGACACTTTGTTTTTGTACAGATTAAACAAATGAGATGCATTGATTTGCATTGATTTATGAGCTTTGGATATTCCACCATAGTTGATGCCACTGGATAAAGCCAGGCTAACTGTTTTCCTGTTTACAATCTTTATGCTAAGCTAAGCTAACAGTCTCCTCTCTATAGCTTCATATTTTACAAACAGATTGAAAACTGATATCAATCTTCGTACCTAACTCGCTGAAAAAATGAGAATGAGTATTTCCCAAAGTGTTAACGTTTTGCTTAAAGATCCAGCTGTGATGATTCACTGTTTCTGCTCCTTTCAGAGTTTAAGAATTCAAAACACACCCATATCTAGGTTAACATAGCACGTCTTCAGCTTAATTGTATGCACTGAAAATCTAAATTCAAATTGAACATACATATAGCACTAGCTGTATCTAGCAAAGTCTCGTTAAAGTCACAAAGAGGAAATGTCCTTTTCCAATGTTGTTCCAAGATTTAACAAACTGTATATTAATGCTGCAACTCTAGGAGGAGAACACCCAGGAGTGTTTGTTGACAGTATGGGAGCCTCTCATGTTTCCAACTCTAAAGGAAGACGAAGGAGAACAACAAGAAGAAAGAGTTGGTAACTTTTAATGAATCCAACTAAGGCTTTCAGATGAAGAATTCGGCGGAACTGATGTTATTTATATCGTCAGCATCAATATACCTGAAGAAAATCTGTTTCTGCACTTGTCACATAAAACCTTGGATTTCAAACGGATTTTAGACAATTGTTCTGCACAATGCGGGGCTTTATGTGAGACTGTAGATCTGCATAATTAAGTGTATAGATAAACACGGAGATATTAAACCAAAATGTAACAAGCCTGCGTGAATAAAGCACGCTATCTCAGAGAGTCTGAAATAAAACATATTTTTCTCAGCATTCTTGTTGTATTTACATGTCGCTTTCAGGACTTTGTTTCTATTCTTATCTGAATGGCCTTGATGTACGCTGTCTCCTATCTTGTAATACAGATTTATAATTGCCTCTCTGTCTTTAAATGTTTCATTGCTGATGTCATGTTTTTGATGCCTGTCTCTCACTTGCAGCGTGAAGCCAAAAGCATCTTATTACTCATTTGTCAGATGTAAAAAATCTGTGTGAGTGCACACAATGATGTTTTATCCAAATGTTCACACCCTTAAACATAAACTGGCAAGCTGACAAAACTCCTCAACACTAACAGAGACAGAAGTTTCTTACTCATGGGACTTTTTGGTGATAAATGAACACTAGCAGAAACTTGCCAGACAGTGTGTGTGGATTTGTTCCCGAACTGAAGCAGCTCAGTTATCAAACTGTCAAGCTGCCAACACCTCTAACTGTGCCCTGCTGTCTCTGCAGTGCTGTACAGTACCTGATGTCATTGGAGAACTCCTTCTCAAAGCGAAGTCTGTTGCTTAGTTTCCAGTATAGAAGTCCGATGAAGACCAGCAGGATGAGGATGAGGAGCAGAGAGCCCACAATGGTGCCGACAATCATCGCCGCTCTGTTTGGGGCTGTAAAATCAGCATGGATAACAAGAAATTATTCTTTCAGAAGCTCTGTGGCAAAAAGGAACACAGTGTGAAAAATACATTAAACTGTATTATTCTTTCTGTCTAGTGCAGCGTGATCCTTTAAAGTTAAATAATATCAACTTTTAATGAAATTAATGTCACGAAATAAGAAAAACCTCATTTTAAATAAATACACTTTGGGGAATATGCTTATTTGCATTCTTGCCAGGAGTCAAGTCAAGTTTGTAGAGCACATATAAAAACAACACATGTTGACAGAAGCGCTTTATGAATAGATAAAATAGAGGAATGATCAAATAAAAACAGTCATACATGAGAGAATATATTAAATTAATGCAAGCATACAATATCTTAATTATTACTGCTGATGCAGCACCAAACTGCCTGTCCATCTCCCGCTCCATTTTACCCTCACTCATGAACAAGACCCAGAGATACTTGAACTCCTTTGCTTGGCCCAGGACTTCTGCCAGCACAGAGGGAGCAATCCACTGTTGTCCTCAGACTTAAAGGTGCCAATTCTCATCCCGACCACTTCACACTCGAATGGAAACCACAGCAGTATGTGCTGGAGTGTCAAGGTGTGATGAAGCCAACAGAACCACATCATCTGCAAAGAGCAGACATGCAATTCTGAGCACCCCAAACTGGACCCCTTCCTCCCCCCAGCTGTGCCTTGACATCCTGTCCATGGATATCACACACAGAGTTTGTGACAAGGGGCAACCCTGGCGAGGCCAACACCCACTGTAAACGTGTTTGAGTTTGTGCCAAGTATGCGTACACAGCTCTCACTTTAGTTATCTAAAGACTGGATGGCTTGTCGCAACGACCCCATGCCCTGTACTTCCGCAATACCCCCCACAGAACTCCTTCGGGGAATGCAGTAATGAGCCTTGTCCTAGTCCACAAAACACGTGTTGACGAGAAGGGCAAACTCCAGCAGCCCTGCAAGAGTACAGAGCTTGACTGATGCTCCACGGCCAGGACAGAATCCACATCGCCCCTCCTGAATCTAAGGTTCAACAATCGGTCAGAGCCTTTCTTCCAGCAACCTGGAACGAACTCCAGCAGTGCTATACCCTCATGCAGTGGTTCTCAAACTTCTTACACTTTGTACCATCTAAGAAAAAACTGAGCTCTCCAAGTACCACGATTATGACCAACCTAAACATACAGTGGCAGAGCCTTACCTTATTAGCTACGGACAGTTCACACAGGAGACGTTTATTTCTAATATGTGGATTATTTATTGTTGATTATTTCCCGCCACAGCCACACTGCAAGGTTCATCAGCACCTCTTTATTTCTCATACACACAGCAAATCAGGACATAAAGAATAACAGCTCTGTTTTATTCATTCACACATACAGCCATGAGAGAAATATTCTTCTAAACTAGTTCACATATAATCCAACTTCCAAAGTGACTTTTAGCAACAAAGATGTGAAACATCAGAGATCTCACACCACATCACAAATCCACAACAAGAATGAACATTAGCATTAGTAAAGTAAGTCCATAACGTCAGTATGAATGATCTCGTGTCTCAAGCACACATGCGCGAAGAGCATGAATGTGACTATGTAGCAGAGACAAAACTTAAATTAAATATGAATTTATTATGTTTAATGTATTTTCATTCTAAGTTTTTAAATATTTGATATATTGTACAAAATTAATGACTTAACTCCACACACCACTAGGGGGAGGTCACGTACCACAGTTTGAGAATCTAGGCCCTAATGAATGGAAAAACATCCTACAGTCCCCTTTTATTCACCCTGGTCTGCCACTCCACAGGGAATACCTGACAATATTCCTAGTCTAGGTCAGCAGTTCTCCTATCCTGCTACTCCTAACACAGCCCAAGACGAGCCCTGCTTTCCCTTCCTTTGGCGTTTAGCGGCTTGCCAGAACTTCCTTGAAGCCAACCAAAAGTCTTTCTCCACAACCTCCCCAAAGTCCTCTGACATCTGGGTTTTTGCTTTGCCGACCGCCATGACTGCAGCCCATCTGGCCAACCAATAACTGTCTGCTGCTTCAGGAGGCCAATCAAGACCGAAAGGCCTCCTTCTTCAGCCTGACTGGTTGTTAAGTTGCCGGTACAACAGGCACTGACCACAACTTTTAGCAGCCGCCTCCACAAGGAAGGCTTTGATTATGGCTCATCATCAAGCACACCCATAAACCACCGAAACATGGTTTTCGATATGGCCAAACCATGACTAGCACACAAGCCCAATAACATAACACAATTTAGGTTTAGATCAGGTAGGCCATTCCTCACAATCACCCTCCATCACTGCCCACATGAGCACTGAAGTCTCGAACTAGAGCTAGAACTTTAGAGTCACTGCTCGGTCGGTACCCTTTCTGGGACTCCATGTTGACCTTTGAGGCTGCGCCTGACCGGGCTCTATAACTCAATTGCTCTTAGTCTGGCCCGTCCTCTCTCAGACTGTTTCATTTGATGTTTTATTCAAATGTCTGAAGAGGTAAAACTATCCAATATTTCACAAAAAATATACATTAGAGAGAAGTCATAAAAGTAAAGTTGTGTAGCAACCATGACATAATTCTATAATATCTTGTAAATCATCTTGCAACCCTTTTAGTGGGTGGTCCTGAGCCTAAGGGTTGACACCCTTGGTCTAGCACAGCACCCTGCACTTGAAATGAACATGAGTGATTTGCTGCCCGAAGCCAAAAATCTGAGCACTAAGACTTGAAGTTATGGACTCAGCGAGATGTAATATTAGGGTCTGCTCCACAGATCATGAGGCCCACAAAGACAAATTAATTTTATGGATCCACAGAATGCAGAGGGCTTGTTTGAGTCTAAACCCCGGGATGATTTATTCCATAAAGATACAGTGAATCACTGACTGTACTCCCTCCTGGTGCACTTACAGTCACCAGATTCATTCCCTGTGAGACAGTTCAGGTATCTCTCTGGCTTCTGTCTTGTTCCAAGCTGTTCAGAGGTATTACTGCAAATGGACTGCCCTCTTAAGGGAATGTTTGGATTTCCTTTTACCTTTTTACAGTGCCAACTAAACTAAGCTAATTAGGTGCTTTTAGTAAATCCACTTTTTTCTATTACTGCCTTTAACTTGTGTCATTTTTTTCCTTTCTAGCTAATAGGGACCGTCTACATACAAGGCAGTGAAGTCATTTCAGCATTACTCATGTTTTGACTCAGCAATAGGAAGCCAGTGAAGAGTGGATGGCAAAAAAACATTTTGTCCTCTGTGAATGAAGCCATTTTTTGCCATTGACTGTGACCTTATCCTGTCATCATTAGACAGCATAATAACGACAGCGCACTGAAGTCAGAGTGCAGTGGTTTAAACCCTGTGTCTGAGATGTGGAGGACTGGGGACATGGTGGCACAAGAACAGAGAGAGAAGACTTAAGAGGATGAAATGGAGGTCTGTCATGATTGCATGTGTGCATCGTGCGATGTATGTGAACAGGAACAGTCTGTGTGGGGGTGTGCTCCCTTACGTTTGTTCGCTTTCAGGTTGATCCTGCAGTGTTCGGCTCCAACAGCATTGTTCACCTCACAAAGGTAAAATCCTGCGAAGCTCTGAGAGTGGTTGCTGATTTTTAGCTCACCAGTCACACTGTCTGAAAGAACACACACACCCAAACACAGATTATCATATATACTAAACATGTGCTGTATATATAAGGGGATAAAATGACAATACATCAGACGGTTTCTAGGTTTGTTTACTTAAAGTGACACACACATAAATGAGGTTCCTGGGTTTTGTGTTTTTTACAAATAATCACTTAAAAACACAAACATTTTTACTCATTCTGTCTCATGCTGCTAAAAATTATTGTGCCTCTGGCGGCAAAAGACATTGATCAATGCAGTTTGCAGAAAACAAAGCTTTTCAGGAAATGTTTTGTGTTGTGACAGAGCGCAAAGAAAATGGGAAGAACATGCAAATGATCTGCTGATTATGCACCGCAGTCCCTCTAAGTAAGCAGAGTGTTGTGCTGCAAATCTTTATTTCTTCATCGTATTTTCACTTGGACTATTGTTTTCATATGATTGTAAAAATCTCGATAAACACTGATGAGTTCTCAGATTCCTTAGGGTTTTCACTCACCTTTGCCCACACATTCTTCAACACACACATACACACACGCACACTCTTTGATCTGTAGTAGCATCATGACATCAGCAGAGGTCACACTTACTCTGCGTGGCTGCAGCAGGGATAGGGCCTGCACTTTCTCTCCTCCACGTGTATTTCAAGGGAGTGGAGCCTTTTGCAGACTTGCAGTGGAGAGACAGAGCCTCGCCGACCAGCTCCCCTCCCTCCACCCAGCACTTAGGCACAGACGGCTTCGCTGAAATCATACAACAAATGGATAATTTCGCGCTGCCATTTTCATTCCTTTTTCTTGAAAAACAGTGCAGCTTTCTCCCTTTAGGAAGTAATTGCAGAAACCATTTTGATTCTGGCTTTGATAACGGATTCACACTATTTAAATGGGTGATATCAACAAGGTGATGCTATTAAATGTTACAAAAACATGAACATGTCTTCATTACCGGGAATGGGTATAGTTTAAAAAGCTACCAGTGTCCAAATACCAGTACCAATACCAATACCCTAGTAGTGACACTGGTAACAAAAGAGTACTTCATTTGACACCTTTTCTTACTACTTAATTCAACAACCATCATTTGAATCAAAGCATTCAGTGGTGTAAAATGCAACCAGATGCTATAGGCGTGTAGTACAGCCATCCTTTGAACACTTTGGTGGCATCTCAGCATGCTTAACTGCCAAGTCTGTAAATACACCACACTCGACTTCGTCATACCAGACTGTGTGGGTTCTAGCTGCTGCAGTAGCAATCACACATTGCATTAAATCAAAATTATCTTGCAGTGATTGGCTGCAAGCAAAACCATATGAATAGTCTTTTCTTTTCTTGATCTGGATACAAAAAGTATTGAATACTGGTATCGTTTGACTGGAGAAGTTTCCATACTTCCTCAAAGGCACAATACAAATATCCAGCCCTATTCAGTACACATTATAAATATATATTCTATCATATATCTATTGACGCAGTCTCTGAGCCATTTATCCTGCTCAGGATAATAAAAAGAGCCCGATCTATAAAATGACTGTTGGCTCTCAGGACAGTCTGTGTTGCTGTTAGCATGAGGACAGCCTCAGGCTGTGTATCGATATGTGAGGCTCTGCTGCAGGTATTCACTCAACAATCTGCTAGTTTTCATCGAGGAGGAGGAGATTTTATCTGATACAGGTCTGATACAGGTCTGATACAAGTTGAGTGTGAGAGTACACAGTCCTAAGAAATACAGTACTTTAGGTCAGAAACAACAAAGTCGGTTAAAGCTGCACCACATATTTTGTGAAATAAATGCATCCACTGATCAAAAAATATGTTTCTTCATTAAACATTAGTTAGAAAAGCTCCAAACTCTTAAACGCCTGGACATTTGAATGTTGCTTGTAGATGATGGTTGAGCCAGATGTAAGAGCACTGGTTTGAAGATGCCTTTTCTGGAGTTGATTTGGCTATACGGGTCATTTTTAAACAAAAAATCTGTATTACATTAACAAGAATTTCATAGTATTAAACGCAATAAATAAAGAAGCAACTGTGTCCACATAATTTCCTCCCACAGCATAACAAAGTTTGCATTTATTAGATTTAATGGGAAATGTTAAAACTGCTGTAGAGAAAAGTGATTGCTTCTGGCCACTGAGTTGTTAATGTCTTCCTTTCATTACCTCTCACATTTAGGCTCTGATTGTAAAAACAAAACAGTTTAGCCATAATTTGAAAATCTCGCCACTATTTAATATCCATGCCCATCTATGATGAACTGTAAGAAAAAACAACGCTTGAAGTCTGGCGGTAAAAAAGTCTTCTGAATTGCGAAAATGAACAAAACTTTCAAGGTCTCTGAGCAAAGTGCTGCATCTTTTAAAGTTGTACTAAGAAATAAGATGAAACGATTGCTCTATCAATCTGTTATGGTCACTTGAAAAGAATTAGATGCTTTTAAAAATAAGTGCATGTATGAGATCAAAAACACTTCATTAAAGCTCTCCGTTCTGATGGACCCTGTATCTCAACCTTTTTATTCAGATTTCACATGCCTCCTGAAAGAGGTTTTTTTTTTAATTTATTTATTTATTTATTTTTTTTAAACTGGGCCAATTATTTGCTCAATCACGCATCCTCATACAAGGTTATTTAATGCAGTGCTCATTTGTGGAATCTTGATAAATAAATCTGCCAATGGGGTGGCCTCCTCCTCCACCCCAGCTCCTGCTCGCGCTCTTCAAACAAGATGAGTTGGACTAGAATCAAGTAAATTGCTTAGCCCCTCTGACAAATTTTAAGACCGAATACACTGACAAATGGCTCTAAGTGAGGTGTCTTTTCAAATTATTTTCATCTTTTCTTAGTTTCTCGTCAATTGCTCAATCTGTATCAATGAGTTTCAGGGAAGCAGAGACCTTGTGGAGCCATCTCCCTTCTGCTCATTCATTTTATCACAATGGTCAAACATGTGATCACAGCTATCTACACTGACTGTTAAAAAAAAGTTGCAGCTTTTGTAAATGTGTTGCTCCGGGGAGCAAAACCATGTTCTCACATAGCAGGGACATTTCATTATTAGCCACTAGAGAAAAATGTGAAATCTGACCTGAATTTAGGGAGCGACATCTCATCAAATAAAGACTTTTCTTTTATAGAGCAACCCTGACTGGTAAAAGCATTTTCATAACAACAGACACTGAGAGGGTCGTTATCCTCGCTCTCACTGACACCCCTGTGACCTTGAATACCACTAATGGATATAAATCACACGGTAATGTAGTAGTAGTCTTAAAAGATAAAGGCATGCCTGATAGCAGGCACCTTGAAATTAGCTTTGTGGTAAATTGCAAGTGTGATAGATACTGGCATGTGACAAGGAAATGTAACCTTCAGTGTAATAGACAAGATAAAATGTTTGAAGTACATGTGAGCAGCTGCCTCCTCTTTAAAACAAAACACTGCAGTTGTCAAAGGTGACAGACGTACATAATGTAGCCAGGTGACACACACACTGACCCCAGGCTGCAACCCAATTCCCAGTCTTACCCAGTACCACAAGTGAAACCTTGCGCATGTCCACTCCAGGTGATTTCTTCACTTTACACTGGTAGGTAGCACTATGAGCAGGTGACAGCACAGAGATTGAGATCGAAGCGTCACCCATTGAGGGGTCAGGAGCAGCAAAGCTGAGTTCCTTTGCAAGAGCAGGGTTACCATGGACATATCTAGTGCCGCTGCTGTAGGACACGAGCTGATGGGAAACAAAATATTAAGAAAGATTCAACAGAGAGACAACAAATGACTCTGAATGGCATGTTTAATTGATGTTAACCAATGAAACATGCATCCTACATTTTTTCCCCATATATACTGAATAAAAAAGGCAAATGCTTATACCCATATAGGACACACCAGCTGAGTATTATCGCCAACCTTGTGGCTCTACAGAGGTATTTAGCCTCTTGTAGCTCATCGTCATGCTTTACATTTACTGTACTGTTCAGTCTCTGCACTCTCAATGACCTGGTTTCCAGCAAGAGCAAGCATTAGCAGAATAAATGATGGCATCATACATCTCTACAAATCACAGATATGTAACATTATTTGTGTAAATTATTACACAATAGATGTTAAAATTGTCATTTCAACATCACTTTGGTTGATGTGTGGTTATGTGTAGGCAAAAAAAAAAAAAAAAAAAAAAAAAAAGGTTGTGATTCATAAAAATTAAAAAAAAAAAAAAAAAAACCCAACGTGTCTCGCTAAAACCAACCTGTGTCATGTGTTAGTCTTAAACAGTAGTCTGCAGCGGTTTGCAGCTTGAAGGCCATCTTGCCAGATGTCCATTGGATCCGTCACATGCGCGATCTGGCCGAGGTGCCGGAGCTAATCGTGGCCATTCAAGTCAATGTAAGCTGCTCCATCAGAAGCGCTGTGGCTCTGCTCCACTAAAAATACACGCCGGGTCTATTTTTGATAAATGTCGTGCAACGGCACATCAGTTTGCCCCCTACTGCCCCCTAGTGGACAAAAATCGATTATGACGGCTTTAAGTTTGCAGTGGATAAATCTTTAGACCCCTTTAAGATAAAGAGCTGGTAAGAGCTATAATGTTTATGTGTATGACTGAAGAAAGCATTTAATTTGCACAAGAACCAATAATCCACAGCGGTCACTTGTCTAAAGCAGCACATGCTGGACCTGGTCAATCACTGTATAAACGTCTGCTTCCTAAGGGCAGAGATGAGCGGGAAAAACACCCTCTCAAGTCTCCAACACTAATGACTCATTTAATTTAAAAGGCAAATTGGATAAACGAGTAATTCCTGTGAAATTAAAAAGGTGGTACGAGTTCATCCACACTCCAGCCTCACGGTATGCATTTTGATTTTAACATTTAAAGGCACAAGCATATCACATGAGGAGGAAAGGAATTTGAAATGAGGTAGAAAATCTGAATACATGTTTTAAAGATGTTCCTGAAATTATGGCACGTGTCATGACACTAAGGTTGTGTAGTGGTTTTTAACCTTTGTGTTCATCCAGTCGTGTTCTTTATTCTCAGTAGCTCAAATATATCAAACAGCTCTTCACATTTACCGGTCCACAATTTTCATTTCCTGGAAAGAACTTTGTAATTTAGTACTAGTTTTAAGAAAAGATGGAAACAACATTTTAGCACACTTGTAATTAAACAGTTCAAATTGCTTGCAGAACCTACACAGCCGTTTCAGTGAGTGCAGCGTGTCAGCTGAGGATACAAAGATACAGGGAAGAACGAATGAGTGAATACATGGACCTCTCATTTCCTAGGACCTATTTCCCCTACAATTTTTACCAAATAACATGTTCTTGGAAATTGTTTGGAAATTATTCAGAAATCATAGACCCAGAGCATAACACATTACCAGAACGTGTTTTTCCATCCTTGGAAAAACACGCACACAAAAGAGTGCCTTTGGATAAATTACAAGTGAAATCTGACATGTACCTTCATGTAGCAAACCCTAGACACATCTGTTGTAAATCTGCAAAGTTCTCACTCTGCCTCTTACCATCTGATCCTTCTGCGTGCTGTCTGGACTGACCACAGACCATTCAATGTCAAGGTCTCCGGTGTCAAGAGGGCTTGGTGTGTAGGTGCAGCCCAAAATCACGCTCTCTCCCTCAGCCTTTTGAATGGTCTGCGGACCTGTAGATGTCAGCTGCATCCCTCGCGCACATTTCAATTCTTAAAAAAAGTTCACACAAGAGACACATTTTAGTTGTTTGTAAATCACTTAGTGTTATCGTCAAGGACACATATTATGTGTTCTTACTCTGCAACCCTTTTTACACATGGAGTTAATGGCTTTTATGCACACAGTTTTATAAACACTTTTAGTACTGATTCAGATTCTTTTCACAGGGGAAGGTTGGCTAAGTATCAACAAAAATGCAACCACAGTACTCAGCCAAATGGTACATAGAAATATAAAAATAAATACTTACTGGAATTACTTTAAGAGCAGGACAAACTGCATTTTAGTAACAATAGATTACCATCAGGTCAAGCATGTACAATACAAAACACTTGGCAGAACAACCCTTGAAAACAATTTTTATTGGTTCTTCCACAAGGTCCTTCACTGTATTAAAGCTCAACAGGAGAAGCTGGCACTGCAGTCTGCAAATATCCTGAAGCAGCTCAGTACAATGAAAACCCTATTTGCCTGTTTCGGTTTGGACCATAGAAACACATAAAAAGACTTGAGATAATTTCTACTGACCTATGTATACACAATAAGGAAACTTAAATTGAGTGGCTTTTCAAAAGTATGTGGCCCGCGGGAAGTGCAGTCAATGAAAAAGCTGTTGAGAGATTCGAGTGTTCAGGTTCTCTCTAGTGGTCTTATCAAGTGTTTCATATTTTTGCTTATGTACAGGTAATTAATAGTGAGGAGTCGCCACAACTATAATAACATCTTTCACTTTTTTTTTTTCTTTTACTTACGTATATGTTCAGGCAAACAACTTATTAGAGGAAACAAGTTTTGAGTAATTAAGCCAAAAGTGGATGCTGTCCGATGTTACACATAAAGCACAAGTGAGTCTTAGGTCTCATTTACACTGCAAGCGATGTGTTCGCATAGCGCTCGCAATCGCATGTTAACAGCATTCACACCGCATCTGCTCTACGCACTGCTCAAGTTGCGCTGCTTTCGCGAGCAAGCTCAAAAATAGAACAGATGCTGTTTTATTGCGAGAGTCTTGAGCGAATGGTGGTTGTATTCAACAATAAAACTTGTGTTTGCATGTGTTGTGACCTCTCTCGGCCAAAGTAGACACCAAGACAAATGGGCTTTTTGTGCTAAGGCTAGTAATACAAAGCAGACAAAGACTACTTACTAGGGGTGTGACGATACACTCAGCTCACGAGACGAGACGAGACACGATATTGGGTTCACGAGAACAAGACGAGACGAGATTTTAAGAAAACTACAATGACAAAATATATGACCCATTTGTAGTGCTAAGTATTTATTCTCCAAGCGCTGGAATAATCACTGGCGCGCGAACCTGTCCAACCTGGGCTTTGGGTCCAAACTCACTTCTTCTTCTTTGGGGTTTATTGGAGATATGCAAACACGGTGCACTACCGCCACAAACTGTTCAGGTGTGGTTTGTATTTTGACAAGACAGCAGCGCTTGTGGACCGCTTCGCCACTGCTTTGCAAATGAGGCGTTAAAGTCAGGGTAAAGTAAAATCTGAGTTTTACATCTAAACAAATTAGAGAGACATCTAAACAAGTTAGATTTTTTGTGCAGGGCTAAAAGCCTGCTTGATGATGTAATGGAGCTACCCTCAGCATAAGCCCCACCCTTAGAAGAACTAGAGCCGTTAAGTGTTGCTGTTGATTAAAAAAATAAATCAAAATTTCCATTCTGTTTCAGACTGAGAAGCACTTGTAGGGCTGGGTATCGCCACTGATTTCCTGAATCGATTCAATTTCAATTCAAGGGGTCCTGCTTCGATTCGATTTCCAGTTAAATTCAACCTGATATTGATTCAACTGGATATTTTTCAGTTACAATCCCAGCATGCTAGTATGTGAGAGAGATTCTCAAAGAATTAATAGTGTAACATTTACAAGGAAATATTTTTTAAAAAGAATGAATTTCACAACAGGCCACCGGTAAGTTTTAAGATACGAGACAAACAGTTGTTGTTTCAGCTTGTTAGTAACAATTTGCTATTAGCTGAAAAGTGCTCTGTGCTTGTTTATAACAATATTGGCGGCGGTGGATGAGAGACTGTGGACAAAGCAGACTGGAGCTATTGCTTTTCCACATGTTTACATGTTGCTGATCAGGTGTATTGATAAAGTGTTGGCTTGTTCCTCAAGGAGGTTTTAGCTCAAGTTATCTTCACCTCTCTGTCTCCACTGCAGCATTATTACTCTGTGTTTGTGCGTGTACTTAAAAGTGGCGCAGCAGCCGGGACGCACAGAGCATCCATGGAGCATCCATCGTAGCGCTACAATTAAAAGAGGCTGCAGCTTTCCCGCGAGTGGGTGTGGCTTCAGCACATTCAGCGGACATGCCCCCAGTGTCTCAGAGCAGACAATACTGCCTGTTCTTTTTCGATTTTTAAAAGCAATTTTATGTTCTTGGCAAAAATTTTGATCAATCGAATTTGGCTGGGTGCTTAGTAACATATTTTTCTGTGGTGTGACAACCTCATTACACATCTTTATTCTTGCTTTACCCAGACTTCAAATTTAATAGTGTGAGTTCCATTTGTAAAACGGCTAAAAAACAGCACAAAACAAATTCTTTTCATGCCAAACCAACAATATTTCAGTCAAGCAACTGTAACTGTAACTTTGTTTTTTTTCACACCTAGCATGTGATCTGACAATGTGTAACACACAATGATTTGTTCCATCCAGGCCACAACTCACATGCATGACAAGTGTAAACTTTGCTGACACACGTAGACGGCTGTGTGGATTTTAGCTCTTCATCATACAAACACAACTTAATAACTGAAAATACCCCTGGATATTAATAATTACTTTGTTTGTGCCAAACTGGTTTTCCAGCTGCCATTTCCTGCAGAGTGGACGTATCTTGTTGATATAACCCAGGGGACGTTTGCTACTGCACTGGTCACAAGCTGACACGATGATGACATTTACATAGCAAGAGAAAACATGCCTGTTACAACTGTAAAGCATTACATTTAATAGGACTCTCCCCCATTTTATCATTCCTACGTGAGATCTGCAGCTCAGCCGATGAAGAGCCCCACCCTGAAGACAAAAAAACATGAGCTCAAATCCCTGGGACATCAGGGAGTCAACAGTCATCTGGAGGCATGATCTCAAAGCCTGATTGGACAGACAGTGAGCGCCATGGTAACACCTGGGGAAGCTTACACCACTGAGGCCCACCGCTCAGCAGCATGCAACACAGACAAGACATGAAAGTCTCAATGAGCATCTCTAAAAGGAAGCTTCATTAAACGCTATGAAATCCAGTGTGGTGGATAACACAGGGCGCAGTCACTGCATCTGTATGTGTGCGCTTGTCTTAATGTGCTTGTGAGTCTATATTCTTACCTGTGCTCAAGAGACCTGCGCTGCATAACAAGAAGACAGACAACCAGGGCGGGCAGCTGAGGGAGAACGCTGACCTCAAACGACTGCAGCTTTTTCTCAACATAGTCGTCCTGTTTGAAACAAAACCATTAACAGCAGGTAGTCAGCATGACTTCGATTACAACAAACAGACAGCACAGTTTTTACATGTTTAACACCTAGTGGCACATGAAATTGATTTTCTCAACTGGTAAGAAGTGTGCACACAAGTCGAAGGAGAAATGAAAGAAACAAGCTTTGAGAAAGTTTCTATAGATATTACCTGAATGCAGAAACCACCTCCAAATGTCTGACAATGGAATACCAAGGATCAAGCAGCAGTGTGCTGTCTGGTGCTCTTGCTTTACAGGGACCGCCTCCTTAACTCCTTCCTCATTACCATAAAGCCCTCTGATTGGATGTTTGACCTGTTTTACCTGTCTACAAGGAGGTTTCATTGTGACTGCCATTAAGCTGTTAATACTGCCTTTAGCACCCTACTAACTACCCCAAATACTCGGGCTTTGTAATTACCAGAATCACCAAAGCTAAATAAAACAAAATGATGTAAAATTCAGAAATTAGCCAAAACCAATGGAAACATGCTGGAGGAAATCAGTGCCCTGGCAGCTGAATAACAATAGAGAGCAATCCTTTGGTAAACAAGTGAAACTGGAGGAGCAACCATACAATTAGACAGGGTTTCTGTAGATGAGGTGGTTGGAAATTCAGGGTGCTAATGTGATGAGAACTGAACTGTGCTGAAAGCAAAACATTTGCAGCATTTTGCTGCTTTGTCTATAGGCAATAATATTTGCTTGCACATTATTCAGCTGCCTGTGTGTCTGCACATGTTCCCTTCAGTCACGCACTTCACTTTTCATTCATTTAGATAAAAACGAGCATAGGAAATAAAAGCTGAACTAATTTCAAACATACAATAAAAAGACAATCACCTGCCTCCCCCGTACAAGGAAACACACAGCCACTGAACAATCCTTCATGTTGTTTCATACACAGTACACCATACAACGCTTCAGCACCTCTCCTTTGTTAGAGGTCTTTAGTTTCAAATAATAAGGAAGACAAAGAGTGCACAACGTCTCAAGTGACAAGAAACGGATTGTTCAGCCAAAGACGTGAGCCAGTAAGGTTTGCATACGTAACCAGGACATACGAAAAAAGGAGAGAGCTCATCTCTGTGCCAGATCTACAGGGAAACAGCCTTTATAAATAAATGAGAAACAGTAGGGTGTCCTTCAGTAGACACGCGCAGAAAATGGATTAGTGATAAAGGATGAAAAGCTTTATCTCCAGTTGTATGAAAATATCAAACACTTCTTTTAAATCTTCATGTGAATTTTCTCTTGTAGTCATTTATTCCACTAGCTTTGGGCAATCTTTTGAAAAAACATTTATATTTATAGCCCCCCGCTGATAAAGTACAGTTATCAGAGACACATCATTCTAACAACCAGCTAAACTCTTTCCCTGACCCAACACACCCACTCTTTTCAAAATATGAGCAGTTCAGTTCATTTACACTACTCTGAGTAACTACTTTAAAAGAAGGTATTATGGAAAACAATATTTGTCTAAGAGTGGGGTGGATTTTGCTGGAGGAAATTATAAGTGTTTTAAAAGCCTGGAACTGATACCCCCTTTTCCTAATTGCTTTAATATGAATAAAAAGAGCAAACTGTTCAAGGCTACCTCTTGTACTGTCAGCAGATAGACAAAGTTAGATTAGGTTGAATCAATGCACACAATGGGTACAGATATAAATGAAACACAGTTCATGCAGTTATATTGTTAGAAGCAGTGAATGTGCGATGGAGTACACTCTCCTTAAGTATCACTTGCATTTGATGTCCGTGATAGTGGGAGCTGGGAGCCGGTAATCATTCTGAACAATTTTCACCACCCGCTGCCTTTTTGCTTTTGTACTTTTGAGTCAGAAAGAGCAATTTCCTTTCCTACTCTGTTCCTCCACAGTGCCATGCAGTCGGTGCAGCCATAACAGTTTAAAAGATCCTCAGAAACAAGTGTACAGGTGAATAGTGGACACCCAAAAACTCAGAGTGAAACTCTGCACGAAGTTTTTTTGCACGTAGGCCTGCCCATTGCCCCGTGCATTATTTCAGAGCTTAACAAGATATTAAGGGCTGACAAACAGTAACTTTAAGTATGATAAACAACAACGGCTATGACTCTGCACACACACACACACACGAACACACACACACACACATACACACACACGAGAGCCTCTTATATCAGAGCTACTAAACCTGCTACAACACAGGTACCCACAGTGTTTACATGGCCAAATATTCTGTTTTCTTGCCCTTTTTCCAAAAAAAAGACAATGTTCCTATTAAGCTGTTTACATGGTTAAAGACAAGATATTTTACTAACATTCTTGTTTACTTGCCATGCCACGCATTCTCTGTTCAGACCAAAGATTCGCGACAAGACGAAACCATTTTAGAACATTGCAGAGAAAAGTTGCAGCAGTGTGAACTGACTGGTCTGAGCTTGACTCAAGCCGGCTGATGGTGTCACCTGCAACTCGGGCTGGTTTTAAATTGCAAAGCATGTCACTTGTTTCTACTGCCAAACGGCTGGTAATGAAGTCTGTTGGTCAAGATGACAACAAGTAGCGTGTTCGTTTGCTTTGGCAGGTGCTCCATCCCTGCAGAGCCCTCAGTTTCTGTGCTGTGCTGGTGTTGGACAGTATGTCGCTACTGCTGCTGCTCACTGTATCCTCGTCGACTGATTCATTGGTGCTGGATATTTACATTATCGTGACATATTCATTATGAACACAGTCCACCTTATGCTGATTTTGTTTATATTTTCGCCATTTCATCACTACAAATGCAACTGCAGCCAGTCCACCAGTATCTCACTACTACGATCGTTATTCACATTTTAAGAAGCTACAAATTATATTCAGCCACAAAATAAGCCGGAAAATCTGGAAATCAGAGCGGAAGTACAGAGAGTTGTTGCATAGCCATGATACACTGTCTGATCTAGTTGCATTGGTGTGAACCAGCAGGTTTTAAGAACGTTACAGAACAGCACATTGCAAGTAGCTGACTGTTTGAACTCTTCTCATTGGTCTGAACTGGGCTTAACATGTCATTTATCACATCAAAGTTTTCCACTGGTGGCAGACTTGTTGGATCATGAGAACACAGCCGCCCTTTTACATTCCTCCAACCACCGTCTTGGATAGGTTGGTGTTACATATTTGCGCATATCCAAAAACTTTGACATCCTTTCTTAATGTTTAAATAGGTGTGTTTCTCCTTCCAACCAGAAATGTGGGCTTGTATCTCTCCCCTACAGCCTTGCAAACTGTTGGTGTGTGTTCCAACGCACCCATGACAACGTACAGAGCTGACAGTGAACAGACAAGAGGCTGTAAATTGCAAACTGTGGTAAAACCCAACTGAAATGCATATTCCAAATGTGCTGTATACATGTACCAAGAATGTTCCTAAAACCTGAAAAATTCACCATATCTCACACCTTAATCCGAAAAAAAAAAAATAATAATAATAATAATAAATTTGGAATAAAGCCTAATTCAAAACATCCAAACGTAATATGTTGGTTATGTGACATCTGTCAGATTCGGAATATTGTCATACTTGGAAAAATAGTGCAATATTAGTTTATATGTAAATGCAGTCAGTGACTCTCTTAGGGGACTATAAATGCGCTTCGAGTGACTGCCAAAACTCCACCAGACTGCCTGTCTTACCATCAGAGAGAGAAACAAAAGTCTGACAGCAGCTTCTGCTGGCTGGTTAACTCTAAAATCAGCTCAATGTCTGTCTGTGCGACTGAGCGATGGTCAGTCAGTCTCCCCCATGTCTCCTGACACCAACCCCTTCTGAATGTGTAAAACTCAGAGGCTAGTGACTGCCCACTGAGCTAGCACGTTCGCCTGCTGCAAATCAAAAATAAAACACAAGAGTTACACCTTAGGATAACAGCTATCTGTGACCTAAAACAAAAGTAGGCCAAGGGTGTTAAGTAACCCCATACTTCCTGCGCCCCTATTAAGACACACCTATCTCCAAACTCCAATTTTGATCTCAACTACACACCTGTAAAGTTCTGCGACTGCATTGTGACACCATCACAATGACAATATCAGTCCTCAGACACACAGACACATTAACACCTGGCAAAGTATTCAAAGCTGCTTCTGTGGTAATCTCCGCTACAATAGGTGCCTTTAGGACCACATTTCACCGTGATGAAACACAAACACAGACTCACAAGGTATAAACAATACCAGCCCTGCTGTTGCAACTGGCAATAAAGATACAAACATGTGTAACCATTGTGCAATATGAGTTTTTGGCCTTGTCTAAGTAGTTGGACACCATAAACCCCAACATGCCAAGTATGGCTTCTCTGGGAATAATGTTTCTTGAGCTAGAAAACAGCTTCAGTGGAGAAAAATAAACAAAGACACAAGAAAACAGGCAATCCAAGCAAATACAGCAGGGAATTTTACTGCTTGGATTAATACACGAGTCCTAGAAAAAAACATGCATGTCTTAATTCTTCCACCAAGCCTTGTTGGCATGTTTTTATGTTACTGTTATAATATCTCATTACACTTTGCGAAAATGAATTCATCAGTTGCTTCTGACATGGATATAATTGTTTGTAAGCAAGTGAATGAAAATGAACCAACCAGATGACACTCATGGTACTAATAATTGTTTCATAAGATAGTCCACAAAATATACACTTCACTGTTGCGCCCCTGACCGGACTGACATTATATATGATAGTATTTATCATGCACATACAGTACCACTTTGATTTCTAGAGATCCTTAATTTAAAGCTACAATGTGCACTGCTAACAATATCTTTCACCTCCACTGGCCAGACATTTTTTTTGACTTTTAAGCCTTGTATTATATACTTTAATTAACTCATAGAAGTTTGCAAAAATGATATAAAACACTATATAAAAACTGTAGAAATTAAACAAAAAAAGTCAAAAGGAAGGAAAATTTAATAAAAAAATAAAAGCAAATAAACGTTAACTAAATGAGAGGACGTGGATTCGTACTGAAAAAATGGAGTTGCATTGTGACATTTACTTTTTTGTTTGAGTTTGTTTAAAGCTACTCTTACCTTTCTTGCATTTCACACAGCACTTAGAAAAAATCTGAACATCCACAACAACCATCATCCTCCTCCTGCAACTCCACCTCCCTCCAAAGGCCTACTCCCTCCTCCTCCATTACGTCCTAATTACGTTTATGATAGATCTAAACGTTGGCAACATAACGTTAGATACACGGAAGAGGAGAGCGAGTGTAACGTTACAACCAAGATAGTCAAACGCAACCCCAGAGTTTTAAAACTCAACCGGAGTCAGTGATGACTGATGAGTTTTAGAATAAGGTTACAGTGCTAACGTTAGATAGTAGCGTTAACGTTACTAGCAAGTGGAAATGCACAAGGAAGACAACGTTAATGTTTCAGAGGCTACGCTACAGTAGGCTAACGTTAGATAGTCGTGTTAATGTTACTAGTAAGTGGAAACGCACAAGGAAGACAACGTTAATGTTTCAGAGGCTACGCTACAGTAGGCTAACGTTAGCCATTAGCAACTGGATGCTGTGTTGTCATATATAACGTTATATGTTATATTAGAAGCAAACTAAACTTAACGTTACCTGTCCTGCACAGTCAAACACAACCCCGGAGTTTTACCATATGACCATATGAGAATGATACAATTATGAGTTTTTATCTCTGGTGAAATTCACTAACATTTTAGTGTGCCATCAACTTAATAATAGCATTTTAACCTTAACAAAGAAAAGCGTAACATTTCCAGAGAGTGTTGCTTTAATAATGGGCCTACAATGTAATTTCTAGTGAGTGAGTGGCCATCCTTTAATGTTGTTCTCCATAGTTTGAGTTTGTAGGGTTTTTTGTTTTTGTTTTGTTTTTTTCAGTTTATCACTCACACACTTACTTTAATACATTCTGTGTGCTTGTCCATTTTCCTGTGGAAGACACATCCTCACTGAGCTGATGTCCATTGTTTCCTCCCTGTAACTAAAAGAATATTTTGTAAGTATGAGTGTCTACAATCTTCAGGGATTACTTCCAGTGCTGCAGTCATTAAGATTCATTTGCAGGGATATCTCCAGAGCATGATTTATGAAAAGACACACTAGAAAGTTTAGAAGTTCATCATCATATAAAAAAAGCATACAAGTAGTTTGCAGACCGTTCTCAGCACTTCCTCCAGCAGGCTGCTGTTAGCTACTAATTTATTTTCACCATTCGGTTTGGGGTTCAAATAAATAACGGTCATTTATTCTATTGGATTAATTTTCCGTCATGTTGAATTCTAAGTATGTTCTCCAAGCTGCTATTTATTTTTAATGTATACTGTACTGTGTTGTGTCATACTGGCAACAGCTTGATTTTGCCTCTGATTTACTATTAATTACTCTACTCTGTTCATCAATTAATGGGTGATGGTTGTTCTTTAAGTTTGTCCCAGTTGGAGATTTCCAATACAAAATATTTTATATAATTAATAACTGCGACTCATAATGCTAGTACAAATATATTGCTTAGGCACAGAATAAATAAATTACTACATATTCATTGATAATTTAAAATTGCTATTTTGAACATATGTGATCCAGGAAATGATGACCTGATTTCTTAGTAAACTATGATTTAGTTTTATTTTTTATCATCTGTGACGGTTACATGCTGTATGTCTGCACTGCTGTTTAAATGTGCTGCTTTTTGTCACAGCCAGGACACTCTTATAAAGGAGGTTTTTATTTCAATGGAGCTTTTCCTGGTAAAATAAATGTTAAATAGAATAAATAAATAAATCCCTACGCTTTTTTGAAAGACAAAAAGAATACAGACGACTTTATTTCATTTCTACTGTTCAGAAATCAAAAGCCTTCTCCTGGCTTTTATTGCACAGTCGATTCTTTGCCAAGTAGGTCACAAGCTCAGTTGTTCACAGTTCCAAAGTGCACTATTATGAAAGCAGCCCAGGCTTTGCAAGATAACCTAATTGATAAGAAGAGGAAAAGGGGAATACAAGTTGGTTCTCTGTTTCTGACTCCACACTTTACCAGCACCGGTTCAGTTGGCACAAAAAAACGTAGTAGTCACTTGAGCTTGAATATGACTGCAGAAATTTGGGACATTATTATTGTTGGCGCGGGACTATCTGGACTGAGTGCGGCTCATTTGCTCAGAAAAAGGAATGCCAAGTTGAAAATACTGATATTGGAAGGAAAAGGTTTGTAAAATTGAGAGCAATTGGTAACCTGCGAAAGTGAGTCATTTTTGTACTGGATTCATTTTGCTGTGAAGCTGCTGAAAATAGGTATGCCTCTCACTGAATCATGTCCCGTGTTTCCGTGCAGATCGGGTGGGAGGTCGCACAGTGTCCACTGAAATACCGGCAGCCAATGGTGTTGATCGCTGGGATTTTGGAGGGCAGTGGGTAGGACGGTAAGGCTGGTCAAAAACTACAGGAATAACAGAGAGGAAACTAAAACAAGTCACGCTAATGTAATGTTTTGAGTGTCACCCAGGTGGAGATCACAAGGGTATTAGATTGAATAAGTATATCTAACATGGATTTTCTAGTTGACAAGAACAGAAAAAGGGAACAATTTGTTCAGGAACTTGTTTTGTTTGTAACACTGAAAACCCATTTAGTAGCAATTGAAATGCAGCTGAGTAGCACTGTACATGAGACAAATATAAAATCTGTGATTCTGGAACAAGCCGCTAGTTTACAACTGACAGTCAGTCAGATATTGAATAGATTTCTAATGAGTGTTAGATGGATAATATAGTCAGTAAAATTACATGATCAGGAGATTGGGATTAATGCTTTCCAGTCACTGGTAAGTGTCTGTGTGTAAGGGCCCTGACACACCAAGCCAATGGCTGGCCGTCGACCAATGTTGAGTCGTCTTTCGCCCTAGTTTTTGCAGTGTGTCTTGCACCGTTCGCATTAGCTGGCACCTTGTCTGCTTTTTTCAGCCAATTGAGCATGTTTAATCAGAACTGGAGACAGTGGAGCTTGTTACATGAGGAAAATACTTTTTTAGTCATTGAGCTCTTTAGCAGTAACAGTTCGTAGCGGTCTGTGTTATAGTGCGCTGGTGCACAGTAAGTAACCTTTGTTCTTTCAACACAGGGTCGTGTTGTTAATGTGCTAATTGGCTAACTAGCGTCTTGAATCTGGCCCCAACACACCAAGCCAACAGTTGGCCGTTGATCAATGTTGAGCCATGTTGAGCCCTAGTTTTTGCAGTGTGTCTTGCAGCGTAAACACTAGTTGGCACCTTGTCAGCTTTTTTCAGCTGATTCAGCATGTTATATCAGCACTGGAGACTGCAGAGCTTGTT
Organism: Epinephelus cyanopodus; assembly: GCA_026686955.1. Taxonomy (NCBI): domain Eukaryota; kingdom Metazoa; phylum Chordata; class Actinopteri; order Perciformes; family Serranidae; genus Epinephelus; species Epinephelus cyanopodus. The sequence continues at coordinate 29,562,802 of CM048932.1, read as the reverse complement.
GTGTGAGAAAATATACTTTTTTAGCCATTGAGCTCTCTAACAGAAACTGTTCATAATTGTTTGTTATTGTGTGCTGGCGCACGGTAGATATCCTTTTTTCTTTCAACACTGGGTTGTGTTGTTAATGTGCTAATTGGCAAACTTGCATCTTGAATCTGGCCCTGACACACCAAGCCAATGGTTGGCCGTTGATCAATGTCAAGCCGTCTTTCGCCCTAGTTTTTGCAGTTTGTCTTGCAGCATTCACACTATTTGGCACCTTGTCAGCTTTTGTCAGTGGATTGAGTATGTTAAATCGGCATTGGAGACGGTGGAGCTAGTCAGTGAATGAAATCATTCTGATAAGCAACTCTGCCCAGTGCATGAGAAGTGAAACAGAAGGAAAGCAAACGACAAATATCAAGAGGCAGTGAGATCAAAACAAACTTTTTATATGAGGAAAAATACTTTTTTTTAGTCATTGAGCTCTTTAGCGGAAACTGTTCATAATAGTAAATACGGTGAATATCCTTTTTCTTTCAACACTGGGTTGTTGTTGTTTGTTAATGTACTAACTGGCTAATTAGCGTCTTGAATCTGTCCTGTTGGTCTTGCGGTTTCCCTTTTGAATAATGAATACAGACCACTGCCGCCTGTTGCTACAAAGAGTTAGCTCATCTTGTGCAGACACAGAACGTACATGCTGTTTGGCCTTTGCCTGTAGTCTTTGCAGTGTGTTCAAGTGCAACTTTTTGGCCAAGAAACAGGTAATGTGGGGTGATGCAACAGATTGCCTTTGTTGCTACTAATTCTTTGGTGTCAGTTTGGTGTGTCTGGGTGAAAGAGAGAAAAAGTGACAGGGACTGCAGTAAGCAGATGAGAAAGAGTGATTAGAGCAGAGGGGAGTGTAAGCTTAGCGATGCAGATATCAAATTAATGTACAACTTTACAGTTTGTGTGCTACTAAATGTGACAGCTCCTCAGGACCAGCAAAAGTTTCCTGTGTATTGTGTGACAGAGTAGAGTGATGAGGGTTAGCTCTGATGAGAGTACCAACTCTGGAGGGAACAAAGTGTCTCCCTTGCAGGGCAGGAATTTCACGAGGGCCATGGCTCTCGTGGCCTCCCAATTTGGCCCTGTGCCCTTGAAAAAAATATCTGCCCTAAGGCCACAGTGGCTTTGATGCCCGCCCGCACTGCCCCAGGTGATTTTGCAATTTTCTCCTCTGCCTCTTTCCTGTCAACACGGCTTTGACACCTGTGTCTATTGAGACAAAAATAATGCAGTGTTAATATACAGTAGACTCTGTATAGTTTATGATGAATGTACTGTAGGCCTATTTAGTCTCTGATAACTAAACTTCACCATCAATCACACGTTTTCTGTTTCAGAATAAACCCTCAAATCAGACAAATACAATCTTAATCTCTAAAATTCCACAAAAATAAATAGTTTCCCTAAAACGTCATATTGTTGAGTCGACATCTTAACCAATCAGCTGTTAGATCAGGTGAGAGCCAGGCGGTGCAGTCGGTGGAGAGCAACTTCAGCGCCTGGCTCTAAAAACTGCGGCCGCCTTGCTCTCGCGGTTTTAGCGCCGTCCACTTTTGTAATACGTCAGAGCAAGTCGGGATGAAGTCGGACACGAAACTAACCTGCATGCATTGTGCGCCGATCGCCGGTGATCGAATCTCGTGGCTCATCTCGAATAAACGTAATGTACCTCCATGCTCTGAACCCCCGTAGAAGAAGAAGAAGAAGTAAGAAAAAGTATCGTGGCCATGCTGGCCAGCATATTGCGGAGCCTCCCGCAAAAAAACAAAAAACTAATGCAAAAGAACCTGCTGAAGCTGAGATTTTACCGACCGATGACCAAGAGATGAGGTTAATGTTGCTGCTGCTGCTGCTCCCGCCACCGCGACCTAACCTTATGTATATATCCGTCGCTTCTTTTGGGCTTGTTTCTCTCCCCAGATCTGGCAACACTGAGCCGGCCAACAAATGGCATGTATAGCTGCCAATTTAAAAAAAAAGATTAAAAAAAACCCACATGATCGTAGCATCTAAAATGTATTGTGAAAAGACCAAAACTGGGATCTGTATTGTTGCCGTTGCGCTGGTAAGAGGAAATAGAGTTCATGGCTATACATAGCTGACAGTCAGGCATGTAGAAAGTAATTACATTTTTCTATCTGTTCAGATCTTTGCATGTGCTCAATCTCGCTTCTCTTTCAGCCACAATAATGTATCTATTTTCAATATCTCATGGGACCACTGTGTTCCAAGTTTTCTAATCTAACAACCTGAAGTAACTTGCTGTACATTCAAACCACCAAATTACTCATACGTTTCAGAGGACTTATTTTACAGTAACCCTGAAGCTGAAGTCCTTTTTGAAAAAGGATGTTTGAGAAATTGCAGTCGTGATTCAGAACACTTCACAGAGTAACAAAATAACAAGCTCTCACATTTATATCTAGGAGCTGTCTAGCTTGTAGGTTACAACCTGTAGTTCTTCTTGGCAAGAGAACAGTTCAAAAAGGGAATGTGTGAAGTGCATTGTTCAAGGGCACTTTGATGACAGTTTAATTGAAAGAGGAGAGGGCATCTCTCAGGTGCTTCATGTCTACATTTTAGCAGTTTTTTTCCCCAGTTGTTCAAGCACTCACTCAAGCAATGTTGTATTCTCAAGCCCACTTCTCGAAACTCAGAACAAATGCATTTATGATTATGTATCAGCTCTGTTATAGCGTTATAGAGTGATATACAGTGTGTTAAAATCCTACAGTAAATCCTGAATCACTGTAAACATAAGCAACATAAAAAAATGGCTTCCTCTCTCTGTCAGAACCCAAACACACATCTTGGAGCTTATAGAGGAGCTTGGCTTAGAGACCTACCAACAATTCAATATTGGCAAGAAGGTGCACCACATGGGAGGGCCAGGTGCCAAAGTTCGCACCTACGGAACCAGTATTCCTGCTTTGTCCCCAGTGGTGCTAATGGATCTTACCCAGCTCCTGTGGAAGGTGAGGCAGCAGACTTACACAGCAATATTCTGTACTTCCCACCATGTTCAATCAGAGCAGAGTAGAATACTTATGTCTGATAAGGATCAGCTAAATACCCCCTACTCTCAGTGGACAACTATAATATAAAGCTGAGGAATGGTTTAATTAATTTCCTGTTGCATGTATACCAAGAATACGATGATACACAGCATATATCAGCAGATATACAGTATTTCTTCAGAGGCCAGTTTTTACAACCCTATATTCATATAATCAGCTTTATTATCCAATATCCTTGCTATGCTGGGAATCAATAAGAAGTCCCAACTGGATGTGGTAATGGTATTTTACATTTATATTGCTGTGTGCTTTTGGATTGATAGGACAAGAGCATATTTATCACACAACAAAGTACCACAAAATCTCCTGCTCAGGATAAGTGCTTAAAGTAGCAGTGGGAGGTAGAAAATGTGGGGGGAAAGCCCTGTCAGAATCATGTTTGGCAGCCTCCAACTATTGTTTTGTTTTTATCTGTATCAATGGGATGCTTTTGGCTCTCAGTGGTAAAGCATCATGTGTGGGCGTGTGGTGGTGACTGTACTTTGCACTCAGATTGACAGATTGTGTGCCACAGTATGCGTTGAGGATCCTTCGAGGACTCCCAACGCTGTTGAGCTGGACTGTATGACCCTGCACTCATACATTGAGCAACACGCGTGGACTACAGGTCAGGGTTAAAAGTAGCTTTAAATATAACTCCCTTTATTTTCTACTTTGTGTGTGTCTTGTACAAGGTTTGTTATGGATGCTACTGTATGTTCCATATAAATCTAAACCTTCAGCAAAGAGAAAAAACATTCGGTTTAAAAAACAAACAAACTACAAACTAGATGATTTACTTACATGTTTGTTGTATTTTATGACACAATTACAAGTTGACAGTAATAGTAGCATCTCTTTGAGGTTGTGATGCTCAATGTTAAAAAAAAAACAAAAGAGAAAGAAATAAAGATGAATAAAAGCTGAGGTCCAGTCTGTCTCTGATCCTTAGCAGTCTCTGCAAAGTAACTGTAAAAATGGTAGCTCATATAATAGCAGTTGCAAAACTAATAAGTTCTCAGTGTAGCAAGTGTAATGTGGGTCACAATCTTAGTTTAGCACATTACCATGCTGACAATTGCTAACGTGCAAATTAACTAAAGCCCTTTTCCCACTGGACAAAGGAATCCACTTACACCCAGTAACATCTGGCTTTTTTGTATTTAATGGTAATAGCTATAATCAGCATTTACTCCCAAGACAGCAGCCACAAGTATTTATGGGCTCCAACTCCAATCAGCTTCAATCAGCAGTGATGGAAATATGGAACCCAGGTGGGCACCTTTTACTGGCTCTATGTATTGACTGGCCACCAGAAAATATATCTCCAGAAATGTCTGTATCCATCCAAGCAGTGCTTTAACAATGATTAAAATTGAGTGGGCACCCCGTCTGAGAAAGAGGCTTAATGTTAAGAGATAAATTAAACAAAGTAACCCCAGTTAACATTTTCACTGGCCTCCATACTGCTTTCTACTTTTTACTAAACTGTTTTCGGGCTTTTCTGTGACATTGAACATGACACGTCACATAAACATGTACATGGCTCTGCTCTACTGGCAATGGGAAAGCACTCTATTGCCTATTTTCAATGGTTTTCACCCACACAAACTGTGGTGGAAAAAGGGTAAAACTAATTAAAGCCAAAGTACAGCTAAAGCCTAGTTCACATTACACGATTTTCACCGCAATCTTGACGTCTCGGAGGATCTTGAGAGCAAACTTGGGTCAGAGGTGAGTCGGCAGATAGTCTGCCACGACGAGTCCTCATGTGTGAACAAGCCTACGAGCAAGTCGCCCCTCGTCTGTGACTGGGACTGGATATCTGGTATGCTAGAAAACTGGAGAAGTGTGACACGACTGACAAAGAGCATCAGCCAATGAGAGGCGGGATACGTCCCACATCAGCACGCAGGACGAACGAAGAAATGTGAGGAGGCTTGCCACTTGCCAGGTCCGCTTATTAGCCGTGACTTTGGGCTTGTTTTTTTTGTAAAGTCGCTTACAAATATTGGTAGTCGCGGGTTGCGTTTTTATTTTTTTTGGGGGCTTGTTTCTAAAGTGGAGTTGCTTATTTGGGCTTGCTCTCTAAACGTCACCTCTCTCTACATACAATGTGTCGTCTCCAAGTTAAAAAACGTAGTTTGGTGACGTCATTGCATTCTCTGGGGTTGTTGACGAGGGCTCGGTGGAGAAACTTTGTGGTGTGCGCACACAGGTCGTAATGCAGTTGACGAGACTCCTGATGCCAGAAACACACGTCGGCAGGTATGAACATTCAAAAGATTACGATAGTCTCCGCGACGCAAAATCAGGGTGAAAATCGTGTAATGTGAACTAGCCTTAAGGCTAATTGGAATATCATTAATTTCTCTGGACTCTGGTCATAAACTAAAGTATAAATTATCACAGATACAAAGTAATTAGCATCTGGAAATATTCAAAGTCTATACCAAATTTCATGACAGCCCATCCAATATTCATTAAGATAGTTCAGTGTGGTTCAAAGTGATTTGTTGTCAGTACAAAAAATGTCTAAGTATAGATTGTTACTCATGCTTAGATTTTTATGCCAAACCAAATACACCCGTTTTATTTACCTGCAGACTAAAAAGGCACATTTGACAAGATAGTTATAAAACTTATCCTCATCCTCTCATTTGTCTCTTTGTTAACAATACCCTTTCTGAAGTTTCTGAAATGGTCAATGGTAAAGTGGTAGATCTTCATGCAGTAGTTCACTATATGGTATGCAGCTTTGCAGAATACTGTCATTGCATGGGGATACTTAACTACTGCATGTGTGAGAGCTCAGTATATATTTATCACTCCTTTCTGCCAGAACTCAAAGAGGAGATGGGACTGTGTAGCAGGTCTGTCCTTGGCATGGAGCCATCCCAGATGTCCTTTCTATTCTTCCTCATGTATGCTGCAGCAGCTGGAGGGCTAGTGCCATTGCTGGAGAGCACTCCGGGGTCTGCTCAAGAGCTCAAGATAAAGGTACGCAGCTCATATCCTTCCCCTGACTGCATATTGTTGACTTGAGTGTTTTTTCAAAACTGCAGACTGCATTGGATTTCTTCTTTAAACTAATAAGACTTAGCAACCGGCCGTTCAACACAGTCTGCACATCTCGTTCGAGCCCTGTCCCAACAAACATATTGCCTTTCTTTGTCCTCCACACGTCATCGATTGGCACAGTTTAAACACTTGGAGCTGTGGTTTCGTATTGGATTTTCCTATTTTCTATGAGTTCACTCAGCATGAAAGTTATGGTTCCATACCGGCCTATTTTTGAGCTATTGCTTCTGAACATTCTTTCTCCTCAAGTGGTGGACTGCAAAAAGGGCTGAAGGCCAAGAAAAGAAAAGCAGAAAATGGCAACAAAGCTTTTCTAGTTCCAGACTTGTATTATGTGTATTAGCACATTTTCTCCACTTTTTTTTTCATCTGCAGCAATTTTCTTACCAAGGCATTTCACCTGTATTACTTGTAGCACTGTGAGCATGACAACACTGCAGATGCAGTAAAAGCAGCATCAAATATGTGGAATCTTATCAGGTGTAGATAATAAGGACTAAAGGCTAACAGAGGTACAACTCATCTCTACGATATGTTATCTTGTTTTGTTCTTTCAGGAGATTTTGAATATATTTTTATCTAAAATTTTAGATTAAATGTCAGTACTCCTTTAGTTGCGTGTATCTTTCCCTAATACTTAACACCCAAGCATTAATTCAGATCTTATTTTGCTCTGTTTTTATGATTTTTATAAATGTGTTCTTATGATCAAGAAGAAGCCACACTGTAAACAATTTTCAGCAACTGGAGGAAAGCAGCCCCCACAATTTCCTGGTTAATCCAAGAATAGCTCAGACACTGTTTCCAGAAAAACAGACTGCTGATGATTTTTTTTAATGTTAATTTGTAATATATTTCTTTTTATTCATTGCACTGAGGTGTCAGCAGGCGTCCTGGTGGCAGATATATAAAAATATTGGCTTATATAATTGAAGTATCTGGATGGCTGGTTGGACACCACCAGGAGGTTTTGGGTTTAGTGATTTGGGTGAAGAAACCCTTTGACTCCCTTTGACTTTGACTGTGCCCATCCAGGGTATCAATAGATTGTAAATGTAGTATCTGTCTCTCCACAGGGAGGCACCCAACAGCTTTCGCAGTGTCTGGCAGAACGTGTTGGGTGGAAGAATGTCCGGCTGGGTTCTGCTGTGACGGCCATATGGCAGGTAGAGTACAGTAACAGCTCACTCAGGGATTGATGAGGCGCGACACAGAGATAACAGCTTCCTCAGTGGGGAAACAGGCCGTCTCCTGTGAAGGCACTGTCTGTTCCGCCTGACTGTCTTCCTTATCCACAGCTGCGAGACCAAGAGGGCTCTATGAACCTCTAAGTGTAGGGCTTTACCTAAATATACTGTTTAATTCTACTGTTTATGTATTTATTGATTGTTAGCGGATAGAAAACTGAATTTTGATTACAGTATGAAAAAAATCTATAATGTGATTGGTGGATTGGTATTTAGAAAATTAAATTAAATACCAAAGTCTCTCAGTAAGGAGAATGTTATTAAACTCTGGATTCGCTAAGATGTTCTTTGACTGGCTTAACAATTGATTGATTAACTGTTTAAATAATTTTGGGAGCAAAAGTGCCACAGAAATGTGAAATTTTAATTTCCCTTTGGGGATGAATAAAGTTCTATCTAAAGTACTATCTATCTATCTATCTATCCATCTATCCATCCATCCATCCATCCAAAATCACAGGTTCTTGCCCTTCAAATGTAATTGGTGGTTTTCTTAGTTTTGTCTGTGAAGATTCTCAGTTATCCAGGTCGTGGTAATCATAAGTGCTAATATCGTAGGCAACTGGACTTGCTTGCATTCCTTGAAAATGTTTCGCCTCTCATCCAAGAAGCTTCTTCAGTTCTAAATGATAAAACTGTTGTATGTAATTGTCCACCCCGAGGACAAAACACCCAGACATAAGCAGAGTCATGTAGTGTATGCAGTTCAGTGCAACCAGGAATGCAAAGATTTATACATTACGTACATTTTTACATTGCGGGGGACAAAACAAACACTCCACAAACGCATGGCACAGCACCTTGGGTCAAGACTTGGCTGTCCACTTACATCTACAGGAGAAGGGACACTCCTTTGAGGACAGCAATGTGCACATCTTGGCTAGGGAGGAAAGATGGTTTGAAAGAGGAGTAAAAGAAGCCATCTACATCAAGCTGGAATGACCATTGTTAAACAGAGGGCGCGGCTTACGACACTACTTATCCCCCACCTACAATGCGGTCTTGGGATCCTTCCCCAGACGACTTCACGCCCATTCACCCCTGGTCCCACCTGACCGTCACAACTCACATGGTGGCCGGGTAGGTCAACGACTCACATTGTGACCTTATCGACTCTGAAACTAAGAGCTCACATGACCCCTACGACTCTGCAAGGGTTCCCACCTACACAGGGTTTATAGCCTGCAACTTCATACCAATCATTTAGAACTGTAGAAGCTTCTTGGATGAGACGCGAAACTTCTTCCAAAAATGGAAGCAAGTCCAGTTGCCTACGACATTAGCTCTTACGGTTTTCTTAGTTTTGAATACAGTTGAAGGAGATAAAAGGACAGTAAAGTTTAAGGGACAGTTCACCCAAAAATCAAAACATGTATTTTTTTTATTTATCTTGTACCTGCATTGCTACCAGTCAATCTAGATTGTTTTGGTGTGAGATGCCGAGTGTTGGAGATATCAACCGTAGAGTTGTCTACCTTCTCTTGAATACAATGGAACTAGATGGCACTCAGCTTGTGGTGCTCAAAGCGCCAACTCAACAGCAATGTCTCTCTCCAGAAATCATGATCCAGTAATTCAAGATAATCCATAGACGTTGTTGTGAGCAGTTTCATGTTGGAAGAGGTTTCTTTCAAACAAGCTTCACCCATGAGTCAAATCACCACGCAGGAGGAAGCGTGCATCTAATGCTAGCTCACCTAGCACCGCTGAGCTAGCTAATATTATATCTTAACTGAGGAGGACACCATTGATGTTTACATCTGGCGCTGTCACAAGCAAGAGCCTCGCATTCATGAGTAGATGCACACTTCCTTTCGTGCAATGATACAGTTGGTGGGTGCAGTGAACAAGAAAACAGTTCCTACATGAAACTGCTCACAACAAGGTCTGTGGATTATCCTGAGTAACTTGGTCATAATTTCTGGAAAGAGACATTGCTATTGAGTTTTTTGAGCTTTGAACACCACAACCCGAGTGCCATCTCTACCTAGTTTCATTGTATTCAAAAGAAGGCAGACAAAACAAGCTATTTCAAGTGGGTACACTGTGTTCTGGGAAATTGTGATATGGATTTTTCATAAGTATGTTTGTTTTATAGATCAAAATATTGAACAATTTACAAAGAAATTAACCAGTGATGAAAATAACTGTTAGTTGCAGCCTAATGCACTACATAATTTAATTGATTAATCAATATCATGGGAAAAATAATAAAATTACCTATGCTGAAAATGATAATTAACTGCAGTCTTACTCCCCAGTACACTGAGTTAATCACCTATCCCAGCATGCATTGGGTGAAAGGCAGCACACACCCTTGACATTTTGCCAGTCTATCACACGCCTAACACCTATTGACAGACGAACACACATACATCACATTCACAGCTACAGGCAATTTAGAGTTTACAGTTCAGAGCATCCAGAGGAAACCCACAGAGGCTCGGGAAGCACATGCAAACTTCACACAGCTGTCCCGGTAGGCTTCACACCCAGGACCTCCTTGCTGCGAGGCAATAGCGCCATGCACATACAAATCACAACATGTAAAATCAGCATCTTGGCCTCCTTGAGACTTTGAGGAAAGCTTGTCAAAATTCGATGAACTAGGAGACCTTTCAGTTTGAAGGGTTGTTACAGTGACACTGGATGATGAACTCCTGATTACAGAGAGGCTTCACTGTTTTAATCCTCGTGAATAAAAGTATTTTTTTAAAATAATCCTAAGGTTACAAGGGAGCCAGTCAAGAGAGCTAAAAATACAATACATTTACTGCCTAATTTTCAACATCCAAAAATATCTAGCTGTTTTTCCCGTCTCAGAGGATAAGAGCTTTCTATGTTGTACAGTGACATTCTGTGGTGGGCGAGTTTTAATTATCACCAGAGGCTTAAGTTTAGTGCATGTGAGACCAAGGGAGCTTGCATACAGGAGCTCCGCAGCTTTTAAGAAACTATACAGTAGAACATCTTACCATCACAATGTCATTTAACCGCCTTTTGGAGTTTATATCGCATAATTTGCATAAATTATGACAATATTTCCTTGTCCAAGCTTAGCATCCGTGACAATACAAAACACAATCTACAGTAATGGAATTAATCAGTTTCATTAGTAAAACTCAGCCTCTTGAATAAATATCTGCTCTGAAAATTATTTTCCTTCACTGTTAAATAGATAATTAATTAAAAAGTAGCGTGTCTGGATACAACATTTACAACACCTTCGTTGTATAGACATATAAAATGGTTGCATTGACAGAAACAGAAATAGAAAAACCAATGTGCATAGTTAGATACTCCTACATAGTGAAATACTTATGAAAATAAAATGTCAGCTACTGGAGAGAGGAAATGTAAAGTAATTAAATACAGTTGAATACAGATTGTGCAACCATATTTGGGAGGAAAAAAAGTGTGTCCATAATCAGTCAGGAAATCACACTTATAAATAGCCTCACCACACCACAGATGATGTGATGTACTAACAAATCTGTGCAACTTGCTTATTAAATAAAGCTGTATATCTGTTTATATGTTTCAACAGGATGCTGAGTGGGCCAGGGTGACGACCATCACCAACACCTTCTTGTGCAGAGCTGTGATCGTCACCTGCCCCCCTCATTTGGCAGGTCAGTGTGCGTCTCCCACCTCTGTCGACTCGCTAAATGAAATTCTCACTGATGCAGAAGGCAAATATCCTCCTCTCCCACTACGTCAGTCAAATGTGGCAAACTGTGCATCCATGCAGATAAATCTTTGATTTTCGTAAATCTTTTTTGGCTCTGGGGTGTGGCAGTCACTTTGGTTGAAGTAAATTCAGTCTGAGGTCGGGCCATGGGCTGAGGAATTGCCTGGGCTGGATTTTGAACCAGAGCAAGAGTTTGGGCCAGAACTTTAACTAGGGGCTAATGGGACATTCGTTATGGTCAGCGGTGGGAAGCTGAAGTGACAAACACGTCATTACCGACTTCTCTGCAATAGAGCAACCAAGGAGGGAAACATACGGACCCCTGCAGTTAAGTGTTGCTGTTGACAAGAAGCAGAAAGTTTTAATTGACCCGACTAACGTAGCATTTAATAACATGCCATGTTGAAAATCAAACTTCAGAGTCTTTTGTCATTAATTAACAGCACACATTACTGCAAATACAACGTGTTTAGTTCGACTGTGTGGCCAGCCATGTGCACTGACATCATGGTGTGCCAGTGAGTTTGAGAAAACATGCAACCCCTGAGGAAAATCCACTTTTTCCTGGTCAGAAAAAAGAAATCCTGCATCCCAGCTTACTATCAACTGCAGGGCTTATAGTGGTGACTTGGAGTTGATTTAATTTTCGCAGTCTGGCTGCCGCTTGTCACGTGTGGGACACATACTAAGACTGGAGCCGGGGCTAGTTTTTGCCAGGTTTGGAAGGGGCCGAAGCTGAATCTGAAGCTGGGGCTTACACTGGGTCTGTGCCTGTTTGTACTAAGCTGGCAACAGATCTGTCACTCAAAGCCTCATACTCAGAGCCATGGACCATGGCCAGGATCCTTAATGAGACAGGTTTGGGAGCAGTGTTGAATTATGCAGCATGGATTGCTCTGGCTCAGATGCCACGGTGCCATGCTTTGGCCTTAAATCAGTGTGGGGAGATTGACAGGGACTTTCAAAAGCCAAAGTCAGGCCAGTGATTGAGACGTCACCTCTCCCACAAGGAGTCAGGGATAAATTAAAGGGAAGATTGCTGCTTGAAGTCATCTGTTTCGTTTTAATTTTCCGGAAGTGGGTATACTCGAGCAGCTTCCCAGTTAGTGGAAGAGTGAAGGAGAGAACTGTGACTCTATGATTCCTCCCTGAGACAGTAAGAGTATAAAGCAATTGGTAGGGCTGGGCATCATTTTAAAAATTACAATACCAGAACCACAATACTAATAGAGTACTTCATTTGCTACCCATAATGTCAGTGAAGTAGCATGTAGTGCAGCCATAGTTTTGAACACTGCTGTGGGAGTGTGAGCTCCGCACCAAGGACAGTTGTAGGAGTCTGGTGGGCCATACACACACAGTGACAGGGCTAACTATTATCATCACTTGGCAAATGTTACCTTACAGTTACTAACAGCTTTAAGGACGGAGTTGAGCTGGCTTGGTGCGACTTTGTTGGGACTGTTTAAAGGCTTGATGTTAGTTGTTAGCCGCTGCTGCTGTGCTAGCTCGTGCTAACGGGGCAGACATTGAACTAACCATTCACCGGGAGGAGAGCAGCCCCGGAGATGGCAGCACAAGACAGTCTGCTGATCCAGATAGGATTTATGGTAGATTGGGGTTTTTTGGACTTCCAATATGGCTATTAATGTTCAAGAAGTTCGGCCATATAGAACAACTGCCGGCCATTTGGTTTAAATAGCAATATAATAGTCTACATTTAAAAAGCAATTAAAAAAAAAAAAACCATCATATTAAATAAACCAAAAAAACAAAACAAATTAAAGAGGTGACCTTTTGGAAAAGAGTGACTAATCACAGGTTAATTGCCAGAGTCAAAGGAGGAAAAAGACTCTGTTCAGCCCAATTTGTCAATAGTCGCACTGCTGCCTATCAGCAGTCACCTGGCTGTTCACACCAGAAGCCCATTTCTCTGCTCTGGTCAGCAAGTGATTCTGCATCTCTGCTGTGCTCTAATCACATGTAGAGCTGTGTCTCTGTCAGTGTGTGTTTACTCGTCTCTCTCGCTCTCCGTTTAGACACAACTGACAAATATGTGGAAGCATGGTGTTCATATTTTATCGTTTAACATAATCAGATCATTTATATCACATCTAATATGGCCTTTATATCATTCATAATACACTACAGTGTCTTTTCCTGCCACATTCACTCACTGCTCGTGAAAAAACATGGACCCGATTCTTAAACTATTGCTACAGAGCCAGCCGCAGAGCATTTTATATAGGCTCATTTCCACCGCAGGAACTTCGGGGTAATTTTACGGGGCCGTTGGTGCGTGTCTTCACCGCAGGAACCACCTCCAAAGGACCACACAGGCCATCTACCATCTGGGTCGTTGTGGTGGAGTGTCTGTTCTACATAGACCTGCGATGTGTTGGAGGTCATCCTGGAAAACATGATCTGTGATGTCATCACTTAAGTACACTAAGCACGCTGAGGAAGATCGTGACCGCCATGGATGTGGCGTGTGCTCCGAAGAGGCACAGGCACACTGTGTACAGTAGGGCTACAGTAGCCACTAACGATTATTTTCATTGTTGACTCATCTGTCTATTATTTCTTCAATTAGTCGACTAATCATTTCTTCGAAAAATGTGTTAAAATGTTGAAAAATGTCGGTCTGTCTGGCCCTAACCCCAAAATTACATCATCTAATGTCTTGTTTCGTACTCATGCCAAAGGGTTTTAGTTCACCATCACGGGAGAGTATGTAAAGCTGCCAATATTTGAACATAAGCAGCTGCAGTAAGAGTATTTTGGGGTACTTTTATAGTACTTTTCTATACTCAAACCGATTAGTCGAACACTTAAACAGTCACCGATTATTTTAATAGTCGATTAGTCATTGATTAGTCGACTAATCGTGGCAGCCCTACTGTACAGCTTTCGGTGGATAAACAGATTCGCCAGTAATTAACATCCGAAAATCAGGTCTGCTTAATTTAAGTTTATATTTAAGTTGTCTTGGCAACTACATTATGCTATTTAATATGCAATTACTTCATCTACATTTCAAGTCGGCATATTTTCCACTGCACATTTCGGCCGCTGGTATTTTCCTTTGACAGACAACTACACATTTAATTGCCCAAAAGCCAGCATATCCCAGCTAATGTAATCTCTGGGTCTGGGATCAGACCCTCGCTGCATTGAATGAACGTATCATTTGACTGGAGACATTTTGATATTACTTGGTACTGGGGTTTTTTGCGGGGTAACAAGTACCGAGTGCTGAGTATGGTACTTGAAACCTGTTTAGGTACCTGTTAAGGTCTTGAATACAGATACCCAGCCCGAGTTCATGGTATCCATAACCTCTCATATCAGATGTTTGTTTCTGACATTTCTAATTCCTTCTCAAGTCACTTACTTTTGAGTCAACAAATGGGTGGATGGATGAATGAATAAAGAAATTAATACTCTCTGGAGTCCAAGAGGTGTGTGGCATCAAAAGACATCCACCACTGCATTCACACACACACAAACGCGAAAGCTGGATATGAGCTGTGTGTTCCCCAATATATCACGTTTGTCCTGTTCTTGGCTCCTGGATTTATCTCCCCATTCATCCATCCATCTTTTATAATGAGTTCCGTCACTTTCTTTTTTCTCCTTCTTTTTTGTTACCACTTCTCTCACTCACCTCAATGATTTATGAACTGTTTGGTTTCACTGCATATGAGATTGCTATGCATGGAAAGGATGGGCTTGGAAATGAGAATTTTGACCATGTGCTGAATTTTGAAGATGTGCTTGAAGTATGTGCATATTTCAGTTGGTAAATAGGCTTCCATGTATATTCATTCTGAGACTTCATAGTAAGAAAAAAAAAAATCCTAATTAAGCTTTCACAGCATGAAGTTGGAGTATAATGCAATTAGCGGTACACTCTTACATTCAGCAGTAGTTACACAGACAGCTCTGCAGTTACTAAATTAACATTCTGTTTCAATGTGTTTTTCTGTCTCTCTTTATCAAGTATGGAGTTCCTGGCAGAGCATGCTATCTGTCTGGCTGTGTATGCACATATGTGTCTGTGTGGGAATGTGCCAGGATATTTATTGTTAAGTGGGTGAAGCTAAAGTTCTTGACGTCACTTGCAAAAGTCGTTGTACCTGACTAAAGGGGAATTTCATCTGATTGCAAATGAACTTGACAGGCAGCCAAGCAACACTATATCTGATAGAGCCATCTATCTTCTCGTGGAGGAGAAGCTGCTGTAATGACAGCAGGCTTGGGCAGTGTTGAGGAAACTATTACATCTGTCACTCACGGTTTAGTCCAGGGGCTTGTTTACACTAGTCGAAAACAGGTAAGCAGCGCATTAGCGTTGATTTGCCAAGTGACACTGTGAGCCAGAATTCTAGGCCAGTGTGTGCCGTGCTGTGAATGAAACTAATGGGGCCTCATTTAGGGATTAAACATGAAGTGGGAGCTGAAGTGATTGTGAAGATAAGTAATGCGATGTGATTTTTATCTTGCTGAATTTAAACTCTGTGGAAATGAATTAAGCTATCTGTGTGTATTTCAAATTTCCACTGATGAGCAATATAGCAAATGTTGATGAGCCGGCAAATACAGTACATGTAGCTTTGCAGAGCTTTGTTCAGCAATACTAAAAGTGCAGATCTCCAAAGGACAAACCATGGTCAATATGCTCTTCTGAAGCTCGTCATTTCTCGGGTTGGGTACCAAAACCGGGTGTCAATATGGCACCGGTTTCTACATGACTGGTACCTAGCGGACTGAATCACAACGCACATTTCTGTGCCTCATTTCCATTCTAGATTGTGTAGGTAGCAAGTGTGAGGCTGAGAGAGCGAGAGAGAGAGCGCGTCTGTGTGACATTGACGTATGTGAGTGAGGCTGCAGAGTACAAAATTAACCTAGCAGTGCAATATGTGTACAGTTGAGGCCATTTGTCACTGAGTAAATGCTACAACTCCTCAAGACCCAAGCCAAGTTCCCGTGTCTTGCTTGTCACCTGCTGATTTAAGTGAAGCGGGTTAGCCCTGAAATTGGCAAGTAAAGTTAAGGCTCAGTCATACTTTCTGCATTGAACGTCCATGGAGAGCTGCGGTTCTCTTCATAGCAGACTTCATAGTCTCTTCATAGTACTATTGACAGTCCGGCAGTGTTGGGAGGTGAGCTAATCATCCATTTAATGCCAAAATCATGTAAAAGTGAAACCAAACTATGCTGCTGGGCCTGGAGTGACTGTATGTCAAATATCCAACTTAAAAGTAACTTAACCAGGGTGAGGTGGCTGACTGAGGCAGTGCTTTGGACTGGACTTGAATGGGAAGTGCACACTTGCTATGCCTACAGTCTGCACAGTGACAAAAAATGGACTGAATGCAGAGGTCCACATAGGGGTCCATGTGGACAAAGGTGGATGATCAGTTTTACGTCACACTAGCCAAAGTGGACTCTTGTAGACACATGGACGTGGAAAAAGATAATGGAGAAATGTCCGGCTGATCCACGGATTGATCCCAACTCAAAATCTATTTTGCTGTATTAATGCTGTAACTGTTATTTAGTGTTAAATTATTGTAGGTGGGTAAGGTTTTATTTATTTGGTGAATCTGTAATGTTAATGTGAACTGTTAATATATTTCAATCTCAATTTGCCTTTTCAGTTAATCAAAAAGTTCTTTTACATCAAGCGCATATGACTATGCCTATATGTGTCTACTTCTCTTTATGTTTTTATTAGGCTATGCAATGCTCTCAGAGAATATGTAATATGTTGCAGTGAGGCGTGATTGAGGAAAATAAATCGCATTTGGTATTGTTTGGTGGAGGCAAAGGTTTTTGTTTTGTTTTTTCTGGACTGAAAGAAAACGATAAAGCAAGGTACACTTTCAACCGTAGCTACCTTGTGACTGACACGTTTAAAATACGGTCAGTTCGTCATAACATGGTCATTTCTAGCTTCAAATGAACAAGATGGAAAAGGCAAAAATACCAAACCAGAGGTTTCAAACGAAAGTCCACAAACCAATGGGTGACATCACGTTTGCCAACTCCATTTCTTCTATACAGGCAATGAATCTGACTGGTAATGGTGTCTGTCTGGCAGCAAAATAGTGTTTATGTAGGACCCCTTCGCTTTTAGTAAAAAGCTGATGGATTTTTTTTTTTCCAGGGCTTTTACATGAGCAGCCAAAAAAATTTATCTTCTGTTTGTGGTCCACCAGTTACATTTAGTTGGCCATTTATTCATAGGAGATTAAAACCCATCCAATATTAAACCACAGTTAAATGAATTCCTAAACTAATGAGGGGAATTTAGCCAAAAGGGTCATCCTCCTTGAGTCTATTTTTGTCCAGACCAACAGCAGAAATTATTAAGTAATGTCGGAACTCAGTGTGTGTAAGAGAGATGGGGGAGGGTGGCTGCTGCTGCTACTACTGCGCCTTCAATTTCAATAAGTGTCAAGGGGGTACGTACATAATTCAATAAAAGATCTGTGATGTAACATACCCATAGATACAGGACAGGAATCCATCTTTTACATTTGGATTAAGTGGTTGGTGAATTGTGCTGTCTATTTCTGATGGCCCTACAGATTTATGACAGTGAGGGCTATTTTTTTCTTCTTCTTTGGTCTCCATCAGTTGTTATTGCCTCATCCTTTTGAAATGCGCATAGATGTGTGTGTATAACTGTGGCTGTATCAAATGTCTTTCATGTAGTAAAGTTGAGGTGAATGTGCTTATGTACCTATGTACTTATGTGAGGCCTTGTGCAGACTGACAGGTTTCTTTAGAAAGGGACAAAAAGGTCTGTATCCATCCTTTCAAAACTGGCCTTCCATATGAATACCTTCTCATAGCTTTAGTCAAAGAAGTGCTTCTATCTTTGTTTTGATCAAAACGTTCAAACACTGAAGTCTAATGTAAAGGCTTTTTCTCTTTTCACATGGCCATTATCAGAGTGACACCTAGCAAGAGGTTGTGCGTGTAATTACTTCTTCTTCTCCTTCACAACAGGCTGTTACATCATATACTGTGCACTGGTCGATTGGCTTTTTAGGATGAAAGGGACGATCCAATTTCACAGCACACGCAGCCACAGCCATGAACTAAAAAACTCAGCTCCAGCTAGCTTTAGCTATTTTCATACCTTTTAAAGTTTCTTTGCACCACTCTTTATAAATTGCCATTCGGAAGCTGCATCTCTGAATCATCATCCCTTTGATGTTATGTCTTGATTTGAGTGGCTTTTCATGTTTTACTTTCCTCATCCTTCTGACAGTCAAAGACACTGAAAGTGCCAAGTGCCTGTGCACTATGATAAAAGTTCAGAGTGAGAAAGTAATGGAAATTCTGAAGCCCCTTGCTGAAGGCTACTATGGATGTAACTCACAGGTCAGTGACAAAAGAAAATTGAGGAAGCAAGGTCAACATTGTCTGGTAGCACATTCACAAAAATGGAGTGAGAGGATTCAAATGCCACAGTATTCTAAAAGGAGAAAGTGAGATTAAGACAGACATAAAGTCTATGAAAAGACTGAAAGGAAACCACTCTGGGGGAGGCAGTGTCCTTAAAAGTCACCGTGTTAAGGGTTAGGAACCAGCAGTTGTGCAGATTGCTCCGGAGCCATAAGACACTCTTGTACTTGCAGCTGTTTTCAAAAGATGACAGAATGATGCAAAAGGCAGTCTGATGAACTGTCAAATGACAGTACTTTAGTTCAGAGAATGGCGCAAATGAGGATTGTGTCAGCATCCATTAGTGGGGACTTGCTGTACTCCTCCACATCTGATCCAAAGATGAACTAGGACAACCAATCGCATTCAAACTCACATCGCAATCTAATAGAACACATTTGTCAAATTGCAAAAACTGCTATTAAAAAACATAACATGTTTACATACTACATTGTTTGCTGTAGCAGGTGTGTGGTCAAGGGAGACAAAGAGAGTTATGGTGGATGAAGTGAGAACAGACAAACAGTTAACAAAATGTTTACAACTTGACTTTAAGTTATATACGCATTGTAAAGTGGTAGAGTCAGATTCAAAAAGTTAGTGATGCACAGGTCAACCGACAGCCCAGGGATCTTGCGGGCTGACCTGCAGGTCAGGCGGTTCAGGTATTAAATATTGTGGGTTTCAGATGAGAAGGTCTTAAGGTGACAAAGTAGGGTTCTGAGTAAGTTATTAATAACTTTTAGAAAAGTGCAATTATCCAACTTCCACCCTCTTTTCCCCCCTGTCCGCCTCTCTCAAGACAATGACAAACCAAGGTCGTTGGTCAATGTTGGGCCATCGTTGAGCATCTGTCCCCCTATTCAGTGCGGTTTGTCCCACAGCATAACCCCTCTTCAGCTTTGTTTTGGCCAATTCAGCATGTAGAATTGGCAGTTAGCAATTCAGCTCAGTGCGTGAGAAGAGACATGGAAGTGAGGAAAGTAAACAAAGAGCTAAAGTCAAGAGGGAGTGAGATCCAAGCAAAGTTGTTACATATAAGATTACTTTTCTTTAGCCACTGAGCTCTTCAGCAGACGTTTCGTGATGGTTCTTGTTATTGTTCACTGGCGCATGTTGAATAAGCTCTATTCTTTCAACATTAGATTGTGTTTAATGTGCTAAGTAGCTAACTAGCATCAAGGGAGTCTTCAGGTTTCCCTGTTTGACTGACAATTACAGATAACAGCCACCTCCTGGTGTGGCGAGTCATTTCCTCCCACAGAGGCACAAAACATACATGCTGGTTGGCTGTTGGCTGCAGTGTTTGCGGTGTGTTCATGTGCACCTTTTTTGCCAAGACACAGCAACGTCAAGCAACACAGCAAGAGGGCCTTCACCCCTGCTAGCTCTCTGAAGTCACTTTGGTGTATCTGGGTCTTCACACAGCAAAGAGCTTTATCATCAGCATTGCTGCACTCAGGCTTTCTGTTATATGGCTTTCAACCAGGGGAATCTGTTCAGATTCAATATATTTAAATCTCTCCACTCATAATGTCTCGTAAAAATACTTCCCTCTGCAAATACGTAGGCCTAACACCATATCCTAACAGCAAGTGCCTCTCAGTCCACACTAAACCCGTTAAATATGCCCTTGTGTAACTTCATATAGCCTAAACAAACCACTATACCTATCAGCTGTGCGCTGAAGATCATACTTAAGACATAACCACTTAAAAGATGGATGAGTACTTGCTGTCTGCCTATGCTTGTACTTTTGAAATAGAAAACAAGTTTTATTTTGTGATATTCTCTGCAAATGTCATATATTATAGCCAACAGCAAGAAGGTTGTTAATACTGTAATTATCAGAAACACAGCTCTGGTTTGAGGATTGGGTCTGGCTCACTGACTAATGCATAAGTTTACAGGATGGGGAAGGGTGAATTGATTTTCATAATAAGCCAGGTTGATGCGAGCTTTAAAAAAAACAACAACAAATAACTGACCCTCTCTGACAACAACCTGACCTGACAACAGTGTGCACTTCAGTCTGTCTGATTTGTTACAATACTCTACTGACTGAAAATCAATAAAATTAATATTTATTTTTTGTATTTATTAATGTTCACACCAGAGCTGTTCTGCAGTGCTTGTTGTCCTTTTTTAATATATTTTGTAAGTTAAGCCACAATGGTTATATTACATGTTTACAAGGCTTGAAGTTACAAGTTATAATATTCCACTCTTTGATTGAATGTTTTCACAATCTAAAATAGATAAATAAAGATATATAAAATCAATTCATGTAATTGCAACATAATGTTATGGCCTGGGCTACATCAAACAGCAGATGATATGTTAACTGTATGTGATGTGTTTACATAAATCTAAATAAATCACTATGTCTTCAAATACATTAATGATCAAGTTGTAAATCAGTCAAAACTGGTGTGGCTACTGTGGTAGGACCAAATAAACTACACATACACTGTAAGCATATATAACTGAAGATTTACACATATGGCTGAACAGAAAATATGAGCATGTTGTGTTTTTTCTGCTTACTATGCGTATTGACTGAGGCCAATAAAAACTGCTGAAGCAAAAGATGACTTATGACTAACGATATCAGCAGATTATCAGATGTATCAAAAACGCTTGCTGTGCTTTTTTATTGTTGCCAGGCAACCATCACCCAACTTCCTTACCCTAACCTTCATGTATAATCAATCTGCTGTTTATTTTTTTTATTTTTAATTATTTCACAGTGATTAATTAGTAGCTAGATATTAATATGGATGTTGGGCACAGGGAAACAGAGACCTGTGTGGGTACTTGAGACCCTAAAAGAAGAGAGTGGATCATAGAGAGTACCACCAGTTGGTCCAGGAGCTTCGCCTCGATGGTGGCCATTTGGAGTACTGCACTTAAATGCTTCCACTGCTGTTTTTATTGAGATGGTAGTAGCTGTGGTTTGTAAAGTTGAATAGCTCTGGATATCCAGCAACCGCTGCCACAAGTTTATGCTCCATTGTATACCAACTGTAAACTTGTTGTCGTGACCACTAGAGAAGGCCCGCCTCTCAAATCATCCAATTGATCAATGGGAAAAAAGCAGACATGCCATGGAGCACTTTTCAGTTCTGAGTTGAATTTTTTTTCAGCTCCAGGAGTTCAGAACACTCTGGCAAAAACACCAGGTGCCTAGGGCGCAGAAACACAAGGCGCACAGCAATGCAAAAGCAGCAAATAGAAAGCTTCAGTCCCATTAAAATCAATTACAAAAAACCACCTAGCAGCTAAAGCGCTTTCTGTGTGATTAGGGTCTTAGTCCGCATGTCCAAAGACCTGTCAGTCAATTCAGGGATGCGTCTATTATTTATACGTTATGCAGATTTAAGTTTTGTTCACACTGAAATGCAGGGCAAATATTCACCTTTCGTTGCTAGTTCCAATATGGCCGCTGGAGTGTTTTTTGGAGTTTTTCGCAACTCATGAATATTCACCCTTAACATCTGTGCTGACTGTTGTGCTAACTAACAGAGGAAGCAGCTAACGCTAATGTTAGTGACAACTTGGTTCATCGAAAAGTTTAACTAATAGCTGGTTTCAAGTGATGTGAACATGTTGGACAAGGAGGTTTATGACTACGGCAACAATCTTTGATATTGTCCACTGCATCACATAATGACTTCCCTTGATCTGTTGTTTACCATCTAAAATAAAGGATCCACTGAATTTCCTAAGAGCATTTCGTTACGAAACAACCCACTATTCTCCAAGACCTCTCCTTATTTTTTCTAGCTCTGTACAGTACTGACATTGAGTGGTAGAGCTCCAGGCGCCCACAGACAGCTACAATATGTTGGTCCTAAATTTCTGATTCTGGGTACTGTCAGAAGAATCTCAACCACATCTCTACACTGAAAGGCTTTCACAACACAGTGTCATGCGAATTGACACTCCTGCGTTGCATCATTTATCACCCTCGCTCAGCATGAATTTGCATCTATTAATGTCCTTGCATTGACTTTGTACAGCCTCACTTGAAAAATTTGTGTTACGTTTAGTGACCGTACAATATGTCAAAAACACATGAAGTTTTCAAACTCTTTAGAAATAGTCATTAAATGTCCTGTGGTACTTTGAGCTAAACACCAACATAAACATGCTAACTTGCTGTTGTTAAGCAGGTATAATATTTACCATGTTCACCATCTTAGTTGAGGATGATGGGAATGTATATGGTAAAATACCTTGGGTATGTAAAGTATTGGACATATTGGAATTTTGAGCTGATGATGGCTCTAGAGGGAAAAGGCAGTGGATCACTAACATCATAACAAATCATCAATATATGTACCAAATTTTACATTTTTGTCGATTGTCGAGACATTTCACAAATAATTTCAACCTCATGGTGGCACTAGTTGAATAGTCAAGTGAAGTTAAAGGGATGTGTCATCTTGGCACCATAGATATCTGCACCAAATGCCATAAGAATTTATACTAACAAATATTTGTTGAGACACTAAAAAGCAAAAACGTCAATCTGCTGGTGCTACCAAAGGAAAGGGGGACTGCTAAAGTCAGTAGAATCATCATCTGGGCGCCATAAATGTCTCTGGAAGATGTAATGGCAATCAATAATTAGGTCCGGATTTAAGTGGTGGCCTGACCGTCACTGCCTTCCGAGCCACTTGCATGACTAAACCTGTGAAAATGCTACACTCTCACTGACCTCATCGACCTCTAGATAATTTTGCTTTCTTCTTTAGTTACAGCATCAGACAATGTCTTATGAGCCTACTTTCTGTATGTTTGTGTGTGCAGTTTCACAGTATACCAACTCAACAGCGAACACTAGACTGTTGAGAAGGTGAGGATATTTTATTTTTCAAGCTCCTCTCTCAATTTTATTTCAGAGAGGAAATCCTCAGTATTTATCCCGTGGAGATGCCAAGCTATAGTGGATAAGGATTGCAATTTAGGCCACCTTTTCACAGAGTGCCAAAAGTGAGGTCCCTTCAAAAGTAAAGTAAAAGCCATCAACAAGTCTGGAAATTACTGGATGCCAGAAAGAAAGCATGACAATAGTGTTAGTCTGTCACTGATGTCTGTTTACAAGCAGTACCCTGGCCCTATTCATCATCCAGCCACCTTTCGGGCACACAGTATCAGATTGGTGTGTGAAATGTTATTCATTTAGTTATATAAACTGGCATCCCCATGAACCTGTTTATTCACATCATCTTGATTTAGCTGTGATGCAGAGTTATGACGACTTTCTACTGAAGTGTCACAGCAGATTGGTGCACGTTAGAGATGATGACAGTGTTGTCACTAAGAGAGCACTTAAGTGCTCAAAAGAATAAGATGCCAGAATACGTCTCATTTAGCCATCAACGACTTAACAAATAATGAGGTAGAAGGCATTCCCTGATATCAACTTAGATGGTTTTGGTGTCAAAACAAGCGGCTTTATGGATATGACACCACTTGACAGGTCTTATGTCATGTGTACAGTGCTGTCATTTGGACGTCTAAGTGACCATGTCAAATTAGTTCGAAGCCACTTATCATGTCACTGTTTTTCAATTTTACTGCTTCGGGCTCATCAATTTTGTTTAGCATTAAGGGCATTATTTTGAGGTTGCTGACAGGCTCTTGACAGTTTCTAAATGATGTTTCACATCTTCCAGTGGTTCATTCGTTAAAAGCCTGGCTTTTGGCCAGATGTCGCTTCACTTGCCAGAGAGAGCACAGAAACAGTCTGCCTTCTCTGCATGCGTGACATACAGTACCTCTAAAGGTACTGATGAAGTTACTTGACTGCTCTCACATCACGGAGATGGAGCTTTTACAGATGTAAGTGCTGCTATTAGTATCCAACCACCAGAGCAGTATTAGGTCATGGGGATTCCTTTGTGAGGCCATTAATGCTATTCAATGATTCAAGATGAAACCATTCTAATCAATAGAGGGATTAGCTCAAGTGTGCTATCAGTCCTCACTTATTTCTTCTTCTCTCTTTTGCTCCCTTTTTCTCTGTGACATAAACTAAAGATTGCTCCACGTGTTATATGTACAGTAAAGCACACCAGGTGAGACTATGAGAGGTGCGTTAAAAGGAACTAAAAAGAGCATTCGAGATTCATGGTGTACTGTTGTTTCCCCCCACAGCAAAGATCCACTACCAGCCGGCCCTGCCCAGCCAGAGAGAATTCCTTACTCAGAACATGCCTGTGGGCCACATGATAAAATTCATTATTACCTACCAGACGGTGAGTAGCAGAATATAAATCACGACTGAACAGACGCTAACATGAATAATATTATGAAGATACAAATTTAGAAACATTAATTTTAAACAATCACTCTTTGTCCTCTAAACAGTTGTTGCAGCTTTGACATATTTTTCTTCCCCAGAGGGTTTGACTCTAAATAATGGTGTAGACACACGCATACAGAAAATAATGATTTAGTTTATGAAGCAGGTTGGCTACGGTGGATTATTAAATTGGCTGTACTTACAAAGAGGTGAAGTTATTTCAGTTTATGATACATAGAAAACAGCATTTGTAAACAGCATTTGTAAGGGGTTGAATTGCAAACTCGATACAGTTTATGAAAAACATTTAATCACACTACATGCTTGTCAGATTTGATATTTTACAGTTGCAACACAGGGGCCCATTTTACAAAGCAATTTGCGAGCATTGCTCACACGCAAATATCAGCTGCATCATGTTTCACAATTGATTGTTTCTTGCAAATTGCAGATACATTTGTCAGTTGCATGGGCTGCAACTCCAGCGATTGATGAGAAAATTTTGTTAAAATGATCATATTTTCGCTTGGCAGCCTTTTATTTCATGTAAATTCAAGAATGCTTTCTAGCAGTGGCATCAGCAGAAGAGAGGGAAATTTGTTTTTAAAGAGGTCTTTGTTTACCTGTTTCATAAAATAGAAAGCCTGTGCGGCAGACAACAGTTGACTCATCTGGCACAAGTTATTTAGAGATGTCAACACTTTGCACAAAAGAGCGTCTAGCACATGAGATTTGATTTGTTTAATCTTTTCCATCTTGCACTTTACAACCACGAAATTAATTAACAAAATGCTTGTGCACCTTGTTAGTAGATTAAATTTGTCTACTGTAATGAACACAAAGTCATTAGTGCTTAGATCTGTGCCTTGGGGTCTTGCCAAAAAGCATTTGGGTTCTGATAAACACAAACAAAAATACTGGTCACTGATCTAGAATAGAGTTTGTTTGATATCCTTCTTCTTAGTTTATAGTCTTCTACGTGATTACAGAGCTTATGTTTTCTAACTAGTTATGAATATGACATGGAAAGTGTAAAACAGGAGGTGGGCTCATGTGACTGAAACATGCAGTACTTCCATATTAAAATAGCACAGTGAAAAGTGAGGGCGTTTAGCAGTGTGGAGGAGTGTTTACATTCCTGACATATGGCAGGCAAGGGTGGATGAAAAAGCAGAGAATAGGTCTAAAGCAGACCTAACAGCAGCTGAGAGTCAGAAACACAGATGCAACAGACCAGCGCACTCAACACTGATAAAGGCAAGATGACATTAAGCCTGAGCCAGGGCCGACAACACAAACAACAAAATAGGTGCAGACTATTATGTGACTATATACAGGTGAAACAGACAAAAGGCTGTGTCCGAAATCACTTCCAATTACTTCATAATGCACTACATGTACCCACTGTTGTTTTATTTCAGTAAGTGTTTTCCTGAGTGTAAATGCTTGCAATAAAGGTCCCTCTATAATAATGTCCACAATGGAACAAAGATGTAGTGTATATTGGAAATCACAGTTGCACAATAAAGCTTGGAGCGATTACACAAAGTGACTATGGAATCCTAATATCCACTTGTGCACACCTCGCGCCATAGGCATTTCTCGCCCACTGAATCCCAGCACCCCTAAAATCTGAGAGATTTTTTTATTAATTTATTTTTTTAAACTATATGTCCCTTTTTAACAAGCTAGAAAAGTGTCAAAACCATACAGTACATGGTAGCAACGTAATATTTTAACAACAAAAATACAGCAGCACCCGAAACGTTACAGGTGGTCAGTACCACTGTCCTCTGTTTGAATTGGAATGAGAGAAGCTAGCTGTTGTGTCATGTGCATGTGTTAATATTAAAGCCAAGGTGCTACTGACAAGCTAACTGACTGGATGCCCATTAACATTATAACTCCTATTGTGTGTATTTATTATTATTATTATTATTATTATTATTATTTTGTAGATTTCAAGCACTTTTCTTTCTTGAAGTGTATTTTTATTTTTGTATTTGTATTATATAATACAGACAAGAAGGAAAAAGGCAGAGACAAACATTGAAAAAGTCAATTACTGTTAATGTGTTAATGTTACATGTTGTGCATTGCATTTCAAATAAAAGTCCAAAAAATAAGTCCAAGGTCCATTTTTGGTATTTTTGGTACTCACTATAGGGGGCTGGTTTACTCCAGAAACATACATACTGTTCATGTGTATGTTGAGGAGCTGCTGTATCAAAATGAGTTATCCTCCCCCAGAAATTAGGGTTACGATATGTTTCTTTTATGATTCCAATCCATTCCTCTATTGCTGTGGCTCAGCATTTAAATAACCTTTATCAGATTTAATGGTTTAGTCACAGACTTCCCAAAAAGTGTTTTGCCTTTTTTTTCCACAAATGTGGGAAAAAAATTGAGTTGAAATGTACAAAACAGTGAAATTTATCTTGCCTGGCCGGGCAGCTCTCTGGGTGCTCAGCACCCCTAAACCTCTGATCCTAGAATAGCCCCTGCCTCGCGCATATGTCAGACCAGGTGTAAGGACAGTTTTAGCCAAGATGGCGGCAGATGATATAAAGAGGAGATTGAATACAGGGTGAGAAACAGGTAATTGTGGGGGATTTTTTGCAGGCTACACAGCGCCACTCAAAATATCGATCAAAGCCATATTTATGAACTTAATTTCTATTATTGGTGAGTAATAAATCTAACCACTTTTTAATTTGCATTTCAGCCACCATCTCCCTGTTAATTTTAATGCTGAGAAGAGATTTTCAATGATAGTTTCAACATGAGCGCCTGACTCAATCATTGATCATCCTGATGTGTAACAATAATCATGACTGAGATTTTTACCATGATGATGGTTTGCAGAATGTGATTAATTAGTGGTATGCAGGATAAAAATATCCACAGCTGTGGGTAACAGCAGCTGTTCTGGCACTGCTGGAGAACCTTGCTGATGCAACACAGTTGGTGAAATTATACTTTATTTGCCGTATTTCTCATTGACAGGTCTAATGAGTGGTGAAGCGGGAATTGATACTGATTGCAAACAGTTGTTTAAGGGTGTTGCTTCATCCATTTGTGGGGAACTGTGGTGGTGGCAATTTTGGTAGAGATTTTTAAAATAGAATGAGAGGTGCGCAAGGCTTTATAAATCTGAAGAAAAGATGTGCCTTGGTGCATACACACAAAGTCATAAATCTACACAAAGTTTTATGCAGCTGGCCATGGACTTTCCCAAACTTGTAGACTCACACATACTTTACATGCACAAAGTCGTGAACTCTGCCATGTCAGTTCAAATCTATAATTTATAAGGTCTGGATGGGCGTCAGGGAAATTGGAAATTAGCTTTTTTGTCCACCTGCCACTCTGGCTGGTAAATTCTACCAGCCACTCAACAGATCACCATTGTTTTTGTGGCTGGTGAGAGAAGCAAATCTAGCTGCCACTTGCATGTTTTATCAGCATTCGGCTGGTGGCTGGTGTCAACTTCCAAGTCTGGTTTCAAGCAAGCTTACTGTGGACCTCCAGAGAAATCTGCTCCAAGTGCAGACCACACCAATTTGGAAGATTGCTAATCAAATAATCAAGACACAATTTCAGGGTTAATTTCTGGCGCACCACCACAATATCACCAGTTGCACCACATTTTTTCGAGACCAAAGTGGCAAAGACCTGTGGCGGGGGACACCTTGACAGCTGTACTTTTAGATACAGTTCCCCCCTCTATCAAATATGAAAGGAGGCCCCCACATGCTTGAGCTTTACACTGTTGACTTGTATAATCAGAACAGACATGTCCTGTGATTTTCAGCCTTCTATGATTATATTTACCCTTTACAGCAGGCACATCCTGACAGCTGAGAATATTACTGTCACGTATTGACCCCCTCTATTAAATATGAAAGGACGCTGAAAATCACAGGACATGTCTGCTCTGATGATACAAGTCAGCGGTCCTGAAATGTGTGTTTTTCTTCTTCTCTTTGCCGGACGAAAAACAAGTGCGTTGCATCGAATGCTCACCACTACGGCATTGCTTTGGGTTGTGAGCATGCATGACATGCCTCTACATTGAAAGTAATGAGTTTGTGCATGCAAAAGATGCTACATCTGACGCCCCCCATGCACACACACACACACACACTTTAACCAAGGTGGCGGCAAAAATCACCCAGGTGGCCCGCCTATAACTTAGATAGGCAGGGAAAACCCTGGAGGTGCGTTTCCCTCCTTCTCTCGTGGCAAAGCATACCCTAGGCACATACGGAGCAGCATCTTAGCAAGCATAGTGAAAGTGAAGGTTTTGGTGTTATCTCCTGTTTTTCAACCTGTAATGTGTTCCCAAGGAAACCGCATATGCCACAATCCAATGATGGGTTTAACCCACGAAAGGCAGTTTGCTTTCACTCGCTTTTACAGCAGCTGCACCTCTAATCCATCTATCTGAATTTATCAGCTCTAAGTGATCCGACCACTTACTGACTCGAAGTCTCGACTGTGATGATCAAACTCTTTGTTCACCAACTCTCCATCGTGCAACTCAAAGTCAACGAATTGTTACTGGGGAAAAAAGTAAAGCAAAA
Organism: Epinephelus cyanopodus; assembly: GCA_026686955.1. NCBI lineage: Eukaryota > Metazoa > Chordata > Actinopteri > Perciformes > Serranidae > Epinephelus > Epinephelus cyanopodus. Next base: position 29,533,331 of record CM048932.1, on the reverse strand, counting down.
AACCCCAATTTCAGAGTGGGGTCACAAACTGATCACAAAGGGACAAACAGACACAAAGAAAGTTTGCCTTTCCAGCACCAGTGAGGTCTGCTTCTTCAACACACACACACACACACACACACACACACACACACACACACACACACAATCAAGACCCTGGAACGAGCTCACCTAAATAAAACGCTGTCATTTCTCATACTTCTCTTTGTACATTTTTAAATCAAGGTGATGACAGAAACATGTCACCGCCAAGGGCCCTGTCTGCAAGACCTGTGGGTGAACATTTGGATTTAGTCTTGAACTGTGTCTGTACATGCCTCGAGGGCAGCCCCGCCACTGCTGTTACACGGCTTTACTTTGTACGACCAATGTTGTGCTGCACTTACTGTGCATGTCTCAAAGCTCTCTAATGACTCAGGGAGCCACAAAATCCGAAACTCGTATCTTACTCTTGCTGAGAGTATGATCCTTGCTTTGTGAACCAAGCACAACCATTTGTTGCATTCATTCTAGGGGTAGGAATACCAATGCCCTTATTGACTTTTACTTACCTGTCTGATTCTTTATCAATTCCCTTGTTAATTCCCGATCAGCGTAAAAGGGGGAGCTGGTAGGTGAGTGGAGCCAGCTATAGCCTGAGAGCTACCTGCAGCAACAGTGTCTGTCATGATCTAAAATGGAGGAAATGAAAGAACATTTGTTTAGCATTAGTTTCTCATTTAGGTTTTCTAAGTCAAAGAAAAACCTGCTGAGCCTGCCTGTGTGGAGCTAATGTTAATATAACACAGGGTATTTACCCTCAGTAATGGACATGCTGCTCAGCTGGGAAGCAGTGTCAAATATATGGATTTTCTGAAATTTGAACCCACGCTATGTAGAAAGATTTTCTTACCTGAAATCATCATTTTTACAGACATTACTGTTTTTTTTGTGAAATGAAGCTTTGGACCATTTCTGCTCTTGTAGGCTCTCATTTTTGTGCAAAACCATTCAGCATGCAATCTTAAGTTGAGAAAACCCATGCCCTCCCAGCTCAACCAACTTAGAGATAATAAGGGCTGTTTGAACACAGTGATTAACAATAGCTCAGATTCTAGACAGTTCTCCACAATGCGTACCTCCAAAATTAAACCTTGGCCCTTGCCACCAATTCTAAATGTCAGTATACTTGGTAAAGACACACTGTCCATGGTCAAATGCAGCTACTTGAAAAAAGGTTATTGAGCAGAAGAAAGTCCACTGATCTACAGGCCTCTCACCTAAACCAAGGTCCCCTGAGCTGCACTTTGAGAACCTGAGAAAAGCTGTTCATGCTTGAAAACAAATGTCATTGACTAGAAGAAGGTCTCGCATGAAAGAGTGAGCAAAATACTTCCACAGTGTGGAGAGAGACTCAATGGTTTCTACAGGAAACATATGGTTGCAATAATATATTTTATACAGTGGCATTAGATGGTAAATTATTGTGATATGCTGACTTTTAGAATAATTTAGTTTTTCAAAAAGTCTATCTAATCACTCAGGGTCTCTCACCTAAGAAAATCCAAAGTGAAAAATATCAAAATACTCAAGTCCATCAAGGCCTCGCTATCGTCTGAAAGAATGGAAATGCCATGCAATTCACTCATCCTTATAGCTGTGATTAAACCAAATGTCTCACTTCGCCTGAAAACAGCTTTGGAGGGAAGTAAACAGTGCATAGAAACACCTCCTTTAAAAGGACACCAAGACATACCAGCAATTTCCACTGAAGGGAGAGGAAGAGTGAGTTTAGTGCTGGACACTACCATATTCCTCTCTGTCATTTCAGAGGAGAATAATTTAAAAAACAACCCTCTCGCTAAAACCCACGACCACAGGAAATCACTGAGACACTTTGATAGCAGATGGCAGCAGACACCTCTCTAGCAGAAGATGTAATAAAAGAGAACACTGAGCTGACCGAGCAGTTCACTGGAACACTCTTGTCACATCACTTGTGCAAGCCCAGGGACTTTGCATTTTCAGCATAAATAGTTGAGTCTGCACTCCTGCCTTGGATTATCTCCTCCACAGTGGGCGACAATCCTAGAAGCACCGGCTTGTCCCTCTCAGGTTCCAAGTCCTTAGAGGCAGCCTCGGGCCGGGCATCACATCTGTCTCTGCACTTACCTCTGTCGACGCTCCCTAGTGTTGGGTAATTTGTCAGGGCAACGTCCTAATGATCTCAACGTTATATGGAGCTTATGTGAGCACTGGATGTAAAAGACCGAACATCAGCAAATTCTATAGCCTTCAGGAGCCCATTTGTGCATGGTGTATGTGGTGACAGGTCGGGCTGAAGCTGGCAGGGGGTGTCTTGTCTTCAGGTAAAAAGATCCATATGTGGCTTCCTGAACAAGGTCCAACAATGTCAAAATTGTGACCAGGCCGGTTAGGTAGCTGAGACAGAAGAGACCAGAACACGACGGTGTGTTTTTGCAGAACTACAACCTTCCAGCATGCTGTGCATCTGTATTGCCAGGAGCTGCCTCCTCTCCTCAGTGTCTCCTGAGGTGTCGAACAGAATGAAAGTATGCCATCATGCTTCACGCTTGTTGATCACTCAAATTAGCCTCCCTGACAGTGCTCTTTGGCAGGACAGATGTCCTGTGCAGAAAATGGATGGGTCTGGCCCTGAAGAAACAATTTTAAGAAGTAAAAGAATAGTGTGCCGCCATAGAAAAGAGATATTGGATTTCAAAATTATTCTTCTGTTGGAGAATAAAATTGTTATGCAAGAATGTTCCTCTTAAAGCAATGCCTCAGAGTGCAATGTAAAGAAATGACATCTACTGTATTTGCTCACTGTAAGTTTAGTTTTTCTTTTGCAGTCTATGATAAATTTCTTCAAACAAATGACAAGGCACAATGAATGCAACTACACAGAATTATTCCTTTAATTATCCTTCATCAGATAACGCTGGTATTTATTAAGGATTAAAAAATGTAACAGTCGTGTTTCAGACTCACATTAGCCTGATCATAATGTACTAGGCAAAGTACATCTGCATGAATGGATAAATGCACATTTAAATTCATATGCATCCAGATGTAGGCATATATCTGCATGCATATGCAAATTCAAATGCATAAGCACACACAGGCAATAGTTAGAAGTGGTACAAAGACTGCCAATATAATCCTCATAGTATTGCAACATCAGAGTAAGTCACAAAATGAATATATGCATGACTAAAAAATGTCAAAGAGAAGTGTCATTTGGTGCTCACTCAGAAAAGTCTGTACTACCCAAAAGCCTTGGTGGCAGGTTCATCACAGCCACTTATTATTACATGAGGCAGCAAGGTTGCCAGAAGACTACACATAGCGTGTGCCAGAGAGCACAATACTTACTTTTTTATGAGACATTTGTACTACATTTAAACTGTAGGTCTCATGCTATCTTGTGAAGGACCATAGCATGGCCTTGAGACTCTTGAGATACGATGCTGAAATTATAAAATCTGCCTATATGAAATGTATTTTACTTTGTTTGTACATATATTACAACACACAGTGTTCACTCAAGTCATTGTACATAATTTTGGCCACTTTTAGATCACAGGCAAGGTTATGTTTATACTGTATGGTTTGTGAATGGTAGTTTAGTACCACACAGTTGTACTCTGCATATTTTGTGAATGACATGTATTCCTCACACAGAGCTAACTCAAGTGACTTGCATTTGTGACAGAATCAAAGGTTAGTTTGGGGTATAAAGTTGCTGTTAGGGCAGAGCAAACTCCTGTCATGTAGTTCTGTGTTATATCATTTAACAACCACAGCACTAATCAAATGGGCAAAACAGTAGAAGTAAAAGTAAAGACGCAGTAGCTGTGTTACCAATTTGGCAAACAAATGTAAAAAAAAAAAAAATAAATGAATAAATAAATAACTTTTTCTGGTACACTGACACTAGGACTGGGTAGCACACTCTGTACTGACCAAATTATGTCAGCACCACCGAGTGCCAATTCACGATATGTCCATTTGTGCCAAATGCTGGGACCTGAAAGTGCATCTGGCTGAGAACATATTGTCTAGACAGCGGCAGAAGTGCCACCAAAGACTGCAACCAGACAGAGCTCCACAGAGTTCAACTTAAGACAAGAGGTGGAAGTGTCCTGAAGCCAGGAAACTGGACATGGTTTAGTCTCCTCCCAGCTAGCCAAAACTACTGCTGCACCACACATGTGCCGCAATGGTTTCTCCATCTGGTCTATATTCTCTTTTTTGTATTATTTTAGTAATACCTGAGTGTCACTGCGAGACAAGCAGACACATACACACAGTCCACTATGTTGCCCCTGCAGCTTGTTCAAAAATTACATACTTACTTTATTTTTACAAGTACACAAAACAAGTACTTTTAGGTGTATACACACACACATATATATATATATATATATATATATGCACAATAAACTTTTTCCCTACTTCATCAATACAAATGTTCAAAATTTCAGTGGTGTAAATCTCAAAATGACAGTCAAACATTGGCTCTGCACCATTAAAATGCTGGTGTATGCCTGAGGTGCACCAAGTAGGCGAAGCCTGCATATAATTTGACAGTTATCCCTGCTGGCAGATACACTGGATCCACCGCTAAATTTCAGAGGGAGAGCGGTGTTTACAACCATGACCACATGGCTCATACAAGCACAAACAAGTCAAGGGAGATTGATGAGACAGAACTGATGAACGTCAGATTTTGGCAAAATCCTACTGTCACATCACTGTCCATGCAGGCAATTATTCTTCTCCTAGGAGAGCTTTCATGGCTTTTGCCCCGTCAGCCGACATTGCTGTTTATTTTGTCAGCTGGTTGATAGATTACACTCCACTTAAACAGTTTTCCTGGCCCTCGCCGTTACATGTTAAGGAGTGTAAGGGTGCACTGAAATGGAGCGCACCCACACGAGGCACATGGAGCAGCGTTCACAAACGCAGAGTCCAACTACAGTTTGCATTTATAAAAGAGACTGCTCTTTTCTACTTCTTTGGCAGTATGGCGCCTTTCCCTGTGCATTGTGATTATAATGATAATGCCATCACATCAATGTAGTGCCGCAATTGCATTTACAAATCACAAAAATCTTCTAAGTGCAAAGCTTGTTAGAAAATACTATTTTCCATTAACACTTGTCAGAGTTTTGTCAAGAGCTGGAGGCGGGACAAAATTTGATGGAGGCAACCGGCTCCAAATTCTCTATGCAGGAGAAACCCTGTAATTGACACACTGGCAAATAGTCAGCATATGCTGACAACGGTGCATGGGCTTACACAGGAAACAGTGGTACAGGTGTTTTGACACAGGTTGTATGGCATTATTGTACTCTACATTATTAACAGTTGCTTATTTACTAAGTTACTAAAAATGGTGTTGATCCCTCTGAATAAACTTGGTCAAGGATGCTGGTAGAGGGAGACAATTCAAGAGAGCAAATTACCCTAAACCTCAACTAGCTTTTTCCATTTTCCATTTTTATATTCTGTGGTACTTACTTTAATAGCAAGGTGATATTTTTAAACCACAATGCTGAGACAAAAGGTAGCCCTCAAGTGAAAAAAGTTTCACTGCTACAAATGATTACCTTACTTATGAACACTGTTGAATGCGGCACTTGTGTGACAATAACATCCTGTTTAGCTTTCAAGTGCAGTACAATCGATCTGGGCGGATGTATGTACTAAAAGAGATGGCCCTCAATACAGCTTATGTACAAGTGGGTTCTAGTTGGGTTTTGTGCTTCTGTAATTGTTGCTGACATATGATAAAGCTATGAGCTCTTTGTTTCTCTACAGGCTTTTTGGAGGGAGAAGGGCTTCTCTGGAGAAATAGTGACAGGATCCTCTACCAAGTGTCCATTCTGTGTTACCTTTGATGCAACCAGCCCTAATGGTAATGCTGCCTTGGTCGGCTTCATTGCTGGCGAGCAGGCTTCCCAATGGAGCTCCGAGGAGGTAATGTGGAGACAGATACACTTATTAGTATTTATCTATAATTTAAACCTGTCGTGTTCCCTTCTTGTAACACAGCCTCCTGCCGTTAGTTTGAATTTTCATAGTGATTCATTATAGTCTCATGTTAATTTATAATGCGTAGAAATGGTAAATGAGAAAAGTAATTGATGCACATTTTTTCCATCATCAGGGTGATGTGTGTATTATATTTAAATTGATAATGGATTGAAACTGTGGTTTGCCAAGCTCATACTGTGGGCGGGCATGTGATATTCCATTATCAAGAGCTATTCCTAAAATTATGAGTTACCTGATGAGATGTCGTGGTTTCAATAGCTCTGAAGTCTGGGAGTTTCGTTAGACATAAATTTTATGATAAATCTAGGTGCATATTAAATTATGCCTTCTCCTGGATCAGTGATTGATGGATTATCAATCTAGCTGATTAGCAGCAGCAATATTCAGTAGGGATGCAAGATAATATCAGCACGTCACTGTATAGGCTGATAATGGGAATGGGCCAACATGATTTTTCTTATTAAGCACAATGAATGAATATTACATACACTGAACAGCATTCTATTTAATGTTTCCATCTGCCGGTGGGCCATCACAATGAGAGTATGCATGCATAATATGATGTTAATTCCACTACAGAAGAGACCTGATGATCACTTAAATTACTTGGGAAAAAGTGGACATATCAATATCGGTATTGGTTATCAGCCAAATAAGTTGTTATATATCAGCGTACTGGACAACAGCAAAACAATCCAATATTATGCGTCAGCGTCTCTAATATATAGCAATTTCAGGAGTATATGAATTATTTGTTTAAATCTGAGGTATCTGAAGTGTGGCACCACTGCCTCTCCATGTCTTTAGTCACCATTCTTTAGCCTCACTCATTGTCCCGCCCACAGCATTAATTAATTTGTTGCCTATCACGAGTAATGGCCAATCAACACTATCGGCTGTCGTGCCTAAGATGGGTAAAGACAAACGTAGACGGTAGCTGCTACTGTGAGCGAGCAGAGCTGTGTGCTGGACGTAAGGCAGCAGATCCTGAGATACAAGTGAGGACTGTAAGGAGAGGAAGAAGGGGTGAGACGGCGACTGGACATGGGCGACAGATAAGACGAGTTTATGAGGATCCAGACATTACATTCACCAGATGTATGTGTGTAATATGGACCTGCCGATGCACATTCAACCCACGTCTGACACATTCATGTATCAGCCACCACTATGTCACTTGTAGAAGAGGCTCGATTCTGCAGTGTAGCGGACGCATTGGTAAAGCAGAGAGTAATACAGTAAGATCAGGCTTTATGATCAAAGAAAGGTTTTGCATTGCAGCAAAACTTCAGCCAGTGCTCTCTGGATGGATGCACTAAAGAAAAGCTCTCAAAGTGCAGTATGGGAGTATTACATATACCAGCACTGAGGAAGGCAGGCTGCAAAACATGCCAAGAAAATGGAAAAGCAATGGCCCTCTTTTTAAGATAAAGTTAAAAAAGTGCGTTCAGACTTAGAGTTGTCTTGCTTTGGTCTGAATCAGGGACTAATTTTGTAACAAAGTTGCATAATTGCCTACAGTTGGTTCGTGTTCTCACGGCAGCATCTATATGAGGACCAGATAAAATGAATTTCAAGAGAAAGCGGCTCTTGATTGGTCAGAATTTCCATGTTGGAAAAATCCAGGAAGACGCAGACCAGATATAGCTCCAATAGCTGTTTAATTGATAACCACTAATGTGAAATTTCGGGCTACACGCCCTTCATCAAACATGCCCCAAACAATTTGTTATGTGACTGTAGTTGGTTCAAATCGAGGTCAGAACACATTCTCACCACTAGCAAACTGGAGCAGAGTTAATTTGTAACTGGACCGTGACCACTTGGAGGGCAAACGAACTTGACTTCAATTGAACCAAACCAAACAGGGCAGGTGTGAAAGCACCCTCAATTAAACAATAACCTAATTAAACATAAACTGAACCAAAGTTTTGTGGCGTTATTCTAAATTCTACTCTACATTAGTCACCTTGACTACTAAAAAATCCAGGGTTCCTATACATTTGGAATTTCAAAATTCCATACTTTTCCATACCCTAATTTCCAGACTTCACCCCCCCCCCCCGAGAATATGCGACATCTGAGTAAATATATCAGTGCATCATATTTCACATCATATTTAATTATTCTTAATAGGCGATTGTAGCCAATTACCATAATGGCATGCAAATAAAAACTTAGGTAAGTTCAATGTCTGGGCTGAGGCAAAAAGGTTGGGACTCTGGGTGCAAGCAATGCAGTAACGAGACGTGTTTTTTCCTTTCATTTGGCTCAGAATCGCCTTCCCCCCTATATGTTGCTCATGTCAAACGATTTCACACAAAGCTTGCATCTAGCTCTTTGTGTGAATTGGGAATCCTTGGCCAACCAGTATTTATATACGGTACTGTCAAGCCATCCATCCAAAAACTTGAATCTACCCATTGTGAACCACGTGAAACTCGTCTTCTTGTCGAAGGTGCAGTGTTGGAGTGAAACTTGATATCTGGGGGGCTGGAGGAGGGTCATGGGGCAGTGGACTGGACATACCACTTGTCAATCAGGTAAAAGGGGCGGTATGTTTTCTGAGACATTTGCTCTCACACAAACTGTGCTTGGCCCGGCATAAAACACGATCTGGATAGATTAAATTATTTTTGGAAAAACCTAATGTTCTATTTTAGAAAACAGTATTTTAGAACAGTGGTAATAGTCTGGAAACATAAATATTTTTCCATACTTTATTTTTCATTTTCCATACTTTTTAATACCTGGAAATTGATCTAATTTATTTCCATACTTTTCTATACTTTCAATACTTGCGTAGGAGCCCTGATAATCACTATCGGCCCTGAAAGCTCCCATCAATCAACCCCTACCCTGGATGTACTTTGGCCGGATTTTAAGCATCACTCTGTGTTCTGACCGTTTCTCCTGCATGTTCAGGGTTGAGCCTGGCGAACTTTTTGTGTGGACACAAAGGCAACATGGTGTGCATTGTCCAACTAATGTGACTGTCAGAAAATGCTCAGAGGCAGCGTTATGAAAATGTATGAGTGAACAGCACAGCATGAGGAGAACAGTGGGGGACTCCTGCCAGCTTTCAATAACTGTTACTTTGGTAAATATAGAACGGACTTTTGAGTTTTTCAATTCAGACCTACAGAGTCATTTTATTCATTTTAATTATTTTTTTATTCTTGTGATATTGTTTTAAGCTTCACAACCGCACTTGGAAGGTGAACCTCTATTTCTCATAGACTGGAGAGATGTAAAGAGCCACTTGATGATTAATAGTTATCCATTAGGTGAACTTGTAATCCCCCTATGAAATATCTTCTTACACAGATGTGGCATTATATTCATACAGGCGTAATATGATTGTTTCCGATTAAAAGGTCACACATACCTCAGCTTCTACTTCAGCAACTGAACTGTGCTTTTGACAGCTGTGATCCTCTTGCACTCCTATACACACTTCATGCACACCGAGCCTACATCCTCTCCTTGCTTTCCCTCTGAGTTGACATTTTCTTTCAGTGTTTCCCTTTACCTGGGAAAAAAAATAAATAAACCCAGCCTTGTCTCTGGTGTTGTTTTGGCATTTCACTCATTAGCCTGACTTGCTACAGTGCTCAGGCGTAGCCGTTTCCCTGCTGTGCCATGCTGCACAAAGTTCTAAATAATTAACCTGCACTTGCTACTTTACTGCTAAAGAGAGGAAAACAGCGTTGGTGTGTGTGAGGCGAGTGGACATCAAGGTTACAATTATGCACTGTTTTGTGCTGTTTAAGTAAATTTAGCTGTATATATTGATATTTTTCCCTATATTTGGCTCTTATACAGCTTGGTTGGATTCACTGTGTTGATTTTCAGTTTGTTGGTTGTTTTGGTTTGCATGAATGGAGTCCGATCTTGAAGGGCATTTTTTCCTGAGTAATTTTAGGTTTCAGCTGACACAACTTGCTGCAGGGCTGCTAATAAACACTGAGTGTTTTTTGTCATAAATTTTGCCGTTAAAAGCAATTTTGCACAATGTTTAAATTCCCTCTTTGTTCCTCAATGAGGTGTACTAAGAGACTGAGTTTAAGTAACAAATTATTGCAAAAGCAAGACAAGATAAGGGTGTGCTGAGAGCAAAGGTAAAGTGACATGCAGATGAGGAATCCTGGACAGTTTTGCAACATCTGTCAGCATGTTTTATAGTGATCTGTCCCTTTGGTCCTCAGGCCTCAGCTGCTCTGTGCATAACTCACCACGTGAACTCATACAACCAGGAGCATGTGCTGACCATGCTTGAGTTATTCAAATTGACTGCTGCTTCCTTTGTCCAGCTTAGATTGGTTTCTTGAATATGCATTCATATTTTAGCAGCCTGTGTGAGTGATGAGCAAGTATAATGCAAGTGCCATGTTGGCACTGATATTTTCCTCTGTTTGCAGGGTGGGGAGAGAAGAAAAGCTGTGGTTTCCAGTCTGGTCAAATACCTAGGTCCTGAGGCCGCATCTTTCATCCATTATGAAGAGAAAGTAAGTAGATCAGTGGCCGATGTCTACTGTATTAAAACAATAATGATTTGGTCTGACTAGATTTTTAGATCTGAAATTCATAGCCTCATTTGTTACCCTGCGTTCCACAGAAGAAAGCTAGTTTGTGTAGTAAAAGCTTGCATACCTGTCAGTTAAACTTAACCCAAATGATTTACTATAGTGTAGTGTAATGTATACTGGTGCTGAAAAAAAACACTTGCTACTTAGCGTGATAATAGTTACAGTCTCACAGGTCTAACATTACAACACAAAACAACACTACAAACAGGGAGCTCAATATGGGTCTAACCAAGACCTATAATAATCACATTTTTACCACCTCTACTTCTGTATTCCAGCAATGCACTTGTTAATTCACCAGTGTCCAAAACTAACTTTTTGAATTGCTGGCCAAGGGGACTGGTAGATGAAAAATTCCACAAGCCAGCATATTTTTTACTGGCTAAAATAATAAAGTGCCCCCAGGTCATATGTGTACTTGTTTCAGTACATTTCATTGGAACAAACTTAAAGACAAGGCAAGAGCAAAAACACTAAGCAAAATTATTCTAATATATTATAGGTGCCCTCTAGTAAGCAGTGCATTGTCCAGGGCTTTTACTGTGAAGGAAAATGGAATGAGTGAGGCTAATGCTCTGCTGTTGAATGTGAGGGGCACAATAAGGAATCGACCCATCGCTAAGTCCTGCCCCAGGATGCAGACTGGTCAATCATAAAGTAGTATCAGGCCGGCTCAGACCAGGGTCCAACAACAACCCAGCTGTGCTCCATTGACTCTACTGCAGATTTCCTTCATTTTCAGGCTGGTTTTGTGGATTTGGAGCTAAATTGTTTCTTCCCTGTTCCAAAACCAAAATCAGACCCTGAAAAGTTGTAGGTTTAGATAGCTAGCTACTGAAGATATAGCCTGCTGAATGTATATACATGCTGCTTTTGCTTTGTAATGATTGTAACAGTGAAACAAAGACTGACCCTGCTGTACAGGAACCAGTGAAGGGAAGCAGGGAAACTTTGTGTGTCAACGCAGTGTGTGCAAATGAACATAGTTTCACTTCCCCCTTACAGCCCTGCCCGTTTGGCGGTGGAGGTGTATCTGAACACAATGTGATGCCACACAGCTGGTTCAATATCAGCAAAGTTTCCCTTTATATTCATTGTCTTGTGTGGCGATCAGCAGTGATGTGGTGGTTCACTTTTACACTGTGATCTGTAGCCTATAGTTCGACTTTAGCTTCTAACTGTCTTTGTCCTTTTAACCTGTTGTTGCTGCTGAGTCAGTTTAACATCCTGGATATATCCTTCAAACACTGGAATCACCATCACAAAGGGGCGGGGCTTAACAAAAGGTCAATTTGCTGTCTTAGTGCAGACAACAGAGCCTCCATGTTATTATTTTATTACGTTTATAAGTATGGGCGCAACTCCTAAACCTCACCTACACATTAGTGTCACAAACTCGGACAGCAGCAAGCGATACTTCAGTGGATCAGCTGATGTCCCGTACTGTAAACGGTGCTACAAGACTAGGGAGCACTCTAGATGGTCAGTTTCACAGCATGACACATGCAAAAACATTATGCGTGTAAGTGTGTGTGCAGAGGAGCAGCACATTTTAACATGACACCAAAATGTGGCATGCTCTCAGCATAGTTTATTATTACATGACTATATTAGTACAATCATTTACCCGCCAGCATGGTGGATTTACATTTAATCACCAAGCAGACAATCTACCCGCATTTGGCATTTGGCGGGTGTTAATTTTGGACCCTGTAATCCACATTCATTAAATGTGCTAATGTGGACCACAGATGTTTATGACATGATCCATACCCAAAAAGAACAACCATGGAAACATATAGAGAAATGCCACAAATATGAATATCATCAGAGCTGAGAACCCTTAAGTAATATTGACATTGCCATCCTAAGTTGAGGTTAGGCAGCATGGCATGATAAAGCGTTCTGGTGAGCTTTAAAATGGCTCTGGGACAGTAGGAAATTACTTTTCTCTGATGGTAGGGGAGGGCATCCGTAGAGATAAGCTGGATAAAGGTGACTTTGTTTTTTTATCCTAACTGTGGACCTACATGCCTCCCATTAGTCAACTTTCCAAAAATAGAGGCTCATTTCTTAGACTGTTCTTATGCAAAAAACACACATTAACAAACACAATGCATATACTAAATCCCTGGAAGGTGGATGTTGAAAACCAGCTGATGGAGGGCGGAGCACGACCACCCATAATGAACACACATAAACTACCACTAGCACTGATACTACTGGGAACGAACGTATTACATGCAGTAGATATTCTGCTAGCTGAATGTTGTGCCACACACATACAGAATAGCTCCTCTGCTCCATTACATGATGCACAGCATACACTGGTAGACTGCTGAACAGCACATTAGTCATGCAGACATACGATTTTAGTCCCAGAACTCCTCACCTCACAGTTGAATGGCAAAATTAAAAGATAAATTGCCCTGAGGAAACTCGAGGCAGGGATGTTAAGCAAGACATCACGATTTCACTTTGTAGGGACTCAATGGGAACATAATTTTATAGAATACAATAACAACAGAGCTTAGTGAAGGGGGGGGGGGGCTGATAGACTGATGGTTAAGTACATCTTTAGCCTGATTTTATGGTAGCAAAATAGGATCCAGAGTTTGATATTTTATACTAATTATGTCTGCACTTGTTATTTATTCTAACAGGAAATATACTGACAAGCCAATTACCCACAAGTTCCAAACATATTTATCATTGTGTTGTGATTGTGTCTACAGTTCTTCCCACATCACAAGCTGAAGGGCTTCTGCTCATTTGCATTTCCATTTTAGGAGAAAAGTATTTATGTCGATGAGTGAACATTTACTTAATTGAATTTTAAAAAGGTACTACGCAGGATCTTCCTAAAAAACAATGTATAGACTTGTACAAAAGTAATCCCTCCCAATCATCACTTATGACCTACTAGAAGTCTGTTACCGTGTATTTATCGGCACAGACTCTTCCCTCTGCTTGTATATTCTTATTTTATTTTCATTTTGCTGTGGTTGGTATGCTCCTGGAAGAGTGAATCTAGGGTTGGCTTTCACTTTCGCTGGAGAGAACTTAAAGAGAGGATAGGGATGAAGAGCGATTTGGAGTTGGCCAACTCTATCATTGCTCAGAAGGAAGCGTGCATCTACTCATGCAGGAGAGGCCTGTGCTTGTGACTGCACGAGATGTAAACTTTATTAGTGTCCTCTTCAGCTAAGCTGTAATGTTAGCTAGCTCAGTGGTGCTATTTTAGCTAGCAGTAGACGCACATTTCCTTCTGCACAGTGATATAGCTGGCAGATGCAGTCTAGTAGAAAGAAAATAGTTCCTCCATGAAACTGCTCACAACAAGGTCTGTGGATTATTTTAAGTAACCAGGTCATGATTTCTGGAAAGTGACATTTGTTGTTTTTAAGGGTTTTTTGTGCTTTGAGCATCACAAGCCAAGTGCCATTTAGTTTAGAGAAGACAGAGATCTCTACAGCCCATATCTCCAACTGTCGGCAAGTCACACCAAAACAGTCTCGATTGATACAGATTGAAACGTCCCTTTAAGGCTACCAACCAAATTATGTTGGTATTAACACGTACTAATTCACATTAAATCAAACAGTCCCAAATTTCAATACCTGAGAGCACATTTGGGTGGGAGAGTAGCCAAAGTATACACAAAAAAAGAGAGAAATCGAGACTGCGTAACCCCTGCAGCTTGTGAAAGTCACAATGAGTCAGGGAGAGAGTGAGCCGAAAGTGGTCACAAGCGTGGTCACACTTTTTAAAACTTGATGCAGAAACTCTCACTGCAATTATCTATAATGCAAAAAGCAAAGCTGGCTAGGGCAACATGTCTAACCTGAGCTACAATTTGTCTTGTGTCTAAAATGTTCTAAATAAATAACAAAATGTTCTTAATAAGTAATGATGCTAAAAGTGGTAAGTTTGGGCCTAATTTTACTACTGGTTATTACAGAGTGAAGAAAGTACCAAAAAAAGTACAGTTCGGTACTGGTACTGGATTCCAGGTAACAGTACTGGGTATACTACGGGATAATATTACATTTTCCTGTCTTCAGATGACTGTACAACTTAGATAACAACAAACAATGAAGTATTGGGGGGCTGCAGTTTCTTAGTAATGTCCAGTGGTCCAATGATATAATGTATTTTCATAAGCTGTGCTTTCAAATAAAATTAGAATAGATCACATTTGGGCAGTGTCATTTTGTTGAAACAAAGCCATGCTTTTGCACTGCACTATGAAAAATTACAATGTTAGTGTCATTTAACTTTTCTGCTCCACAGGACTGGGCTAAGGAGGACTACAGCGGGGGCTGCCCTGTTAATGTCATGGCACCAGGTCTGCTAACATATTACCACCCTAGCCTGAGGAGGCCCTGTGGCAGGTAATCACCCCACTGATGACAAATACACCACAGAGCACCTCTCCTTCTCCCTGGACTCAAAAGAGTCACCTTTTCTCACCGAAACAAAGGGTAATGTAGAGGGATGCAGTGGAGCAAACTGGCCTGACAGTTTCTACATCTTTGATATAAATCTTTTCAAGAGCTAAATTCTGACTTAATGTTCAGTAAATTGCAGCATTGTACACTAGATGACAGTATGAGAGATATTGACTGTGGTTGCTAGATGATCGTGCTATTTTTATACCACAGAAACAATGTCTGCACTTCACCCTGCCAACTAGGTATTACTCACTAGTACCCAGTGCCTACAGATCATTGACATGAGTCGTGGGAGTGATTATGCCTTTGCTGATACACATTAGTCCAGTTCTCAAGAAATGGCAAGAGGTCGTCAGCAGTGGTGTTCTCATAGGAAAACGTCCTATAATCCATTTCTAATGGCCTGCTCGGAGATGCACAAAGCTGAACGAATGAGAGCGAGAGGTGGGGAGGAGGATCCAGGTAATGTATTTCCATAATGACATTAAGTCTGTGGGGAGCAGAGCAAGCTCATTACATAACGTGACTCAAACAGCGGCATGGGGCAGCAGCCCTTATCCACAATCCTACCCCATATAGAAAATGGATCCTCAAGGACACGCTGTGACCTTGACACATATCCAGCACGTGTAATGAAGACAAGCCTATGCATGGTTGACAAAAATGCTCCTGGTGCTTCAAACATAACAGCATGGTGGATTTCAGGAGTGTCTAGTGGATTATGGGATTTTATTTGGGGAATATAAACCTCAATACTGACTGAAGTGTCGTTTTTAGAGTTAATTAGGGACGACGACGAGTAACCATTTAAAGGTCTGAATGGTTATGCATGTCAATCTATGGGTTAATTTTGCAACTCTTCAGTTTAATAGTATTAGCACTGTGCTGTACCACATTAAGAACAAAGCTAAAGATGTATTCTATACTAAACGCCGCTGTACACCACATAAGTCAGCGGAGATGTTGCTCATTTAGCTATTACTACTGCTGATTACGTCATCTCGACCCATGGTGGCGGGACAGCATTGCTGTGGAAACATTATACCCAGACTTGGTTTCTCCAAGGTCGCCCCCAAGTGAGTAAGCAGCTAAATTGAGCCACAAAACACCTTTAGCATTGTTATCGCAGTTAGCTTTGTTAGCACGGTTAGCACCTTTGTTAGTGTCAGCATGGTTAGTGATGCTAACATAGCTAACAATTCTAAAGAGGTACTGATGCTGAAAATTAAGCCACTCACTCACCAAGACAACCTGAGGGGAAACTAGGCGTTGACCACCATGTTTCCGCTGCAACCCCGTCCCACTACCAAGTGATGGGACAACGTTAACGGCGTCAAACGCCAAAGGAGTGGCAGCACTAGCCAACTCCCACCTGGCTGATGCCAAGCGCAGAGCGACTGCTTGTCTGTAATATTAGTCAACAGAAAAAAAGAAAAAAGTAAGAGGCAACATATTTACAGTGCAAAACATACAAATTTCATCACCTCTTAATGGATAGCAATCCGAAATGCGGACTAAAAAAAAAAAGCCCCTTGAGTTACACATCACTTTGCATATCTTTTTTTTCTTTTTAATCTTAAAGTATCTAATTAGTTTCCAGTTAATGGGTTTCAGGCTATTGACAGAAAAAATTGATCTTAACTGACATCCCCAGTCATGTCATCCGGTGAGGCCTTACTATTCTAGGTGAATACCCTGCCTAAGTGCTCAGTATTAGACTTTCACAGAGAGGCCATCCCTACTTAATTCTAGGTGTGGTTGGAGAGAGTAGAATACAAGAATGATTAAGAAGAGAGAAAATCTGCCAAGAACTCTGAGTGCATTGACCGCCGTGGGTAATGCTTTACTAAGTTAACAGTTCCAAAGGAATAAAACTATGCACTGACTCAAGTGTTTGCTTTGAAGGATGCTGACTTTTTTCAAAACCAAAAAAGGTTGTTTGTGCTGCACCTTGCATTGTTTGGATTATTACTACCGACAGAAAAGGATTAGTTCGTCCAACCAATGACAGACAGAATGGAACGGAATAAATCTTTTAGACCTGTGTTAGCTTTAAATGCAGTGGATTTTGTTTTGTGTAACACCAGTGTTTTTATATTTTACTATTTCAGAACTTGGTGCCAAGAATAAATATGATAAGTCTAGTTATGGCTCCTACCTCCGATAATGACAAGTGGAGCTCTCCATCAGAGGTCTACAGGCTTAGTAGTTCAACTCGGTGTGTCCACACAGTGAAGTTTGCATCCATTCATCCATTTGAGGATTAGTCCTTCTCTGTTTTCTCTTTTGAAGGGCAGCAGCAGTGGCACTGCTCCTTATCCTGAAACACCAGAATGATTCCTTAGGGAGCCGCACTTGTGATAAAAATGTAGAGTTAAAGTATGTTCATATCAGTCTTTCCTGCATGGGCTTTTGCTTCTTAAAAAGGCAATGCCTCATCATTACAGACCAATTTGTACGTCGAAAACCTGGTTATAAACCAGCACAGGCCACAACAGCTCAGCAAGAAATGATTGCTAAGCATAAGGTCACAGCACAATACTTGTACTAAAAACACGAACCCCACTGAGCGACAAAACATGCGCAGGTCTTTATAGTGCATCAATAATAAAAAAGGCTCGTTCAAAGTCCCTAAGGCTGTCTGCACATAGTTGGAGATCTGTGCTGCACTCAGCTTAGATCAACGCTGATATGTCTATATAATTTATGATTTATAAAAAATAACATTTAAAGTCATGGTTATGCTGCCAACAATCAATACTAACTTGTTTAGATTAGATTTCATCTTTGTTTAAAGCAACTATAATCAATATCCATATTATGATAATGTATCAACTGACATTAAACGACAATAACTGTCAATTGCAGCTCCCCTCTGTTTTAACGGCCTTTATCTAAGTCCTTTTCCTCGCTGTTTAACTGTGTAAACTGCAACTTAACTGCTCACGCTCACGGCTATCATAGTGTAGTTTTCCGCTGCAGCAGACAGCTGTTTTCTGTGAAAAAGATCTAAAGGCCCACTGTACACTACCTGCTCACCACCACACCGCAGACAGACACATCAGCAAGTAGCTGCTGTACACAGTAGAGCAATTAGGAGCTTAAGAGCCAGATATTTCCTGGAGGAGTTGGTCAAGGTAAAAAACACAAAACGGTGAATACTGGATCTGCATTTTTCACGTGGACATGACACCATATGAATGATAATTTTGCTCTGCAACATACAAATAAGCAACTATCTGCAAATACGTTGGTAAAATCAAAGTAAAGGTGATGATATAAAAACACATGATCAGGTCACTGTTTAAGATTTTAAAGTCTAATAGCAAATGGATTGTTCAATAAGGCTGAACTTTCAAATCAAATCAAAATAACTATTTATTCATCAGGAATTGTATTTGTGTTAAAACATCAGTGCGTACCAGGGTCTGAAATCAACACCCGCCAAGCACCAAATGCATGTAAATCTCCGAAGGCTATCTGCCACACTGGTGGGTAAATATACCAAAATAGTGATGTAACTATAAACTATACTGACAGTCTCAACCACATTTTGGTGTCACTCAGGGGTGCACTGCTCTGCTGCTTCAAACCTACTCCTGTGCTGTCTGTGTCACACACATACACTCGTTTAAACTGTGCCACAAAGGTGACCACTTCAAGCCCTCCTTGTTTTGCAACACTGTTTAAAGTACTTGACATCAGCTGTTCGGCGATGCTATCACTTGCTGCTGGTCTGCTGCTAGCTAGCATTGTGCACATACTTATGAAGGTAACCAAATAATAACAAGTAGAGTCTGTAGTCTGAACCACAATGGCTTACTCTTTATTGGCTCCCTAACTGTACCGTTCAAACCAACAGCAACCAGAGGGCGACCTGGTCGAAAGCTGCGCGTCTTGGGCGACCAAAGCAACCAGAACGGGAGTTAAAACTTGTTTAACTTTATGGTAATGAGCTCTGACGCGGTTCAGTGACAACCAGTTGGAATGCTGATGTGCTTCAACTGCTTCAAGTGCAGACTGTCGCCGCAAGAGAGCGCAGCTGCCCCAGTTTTGAGCTTCAACCCTGCCAACTTTGCCTGGCATAGGTCCGGTGGGAGTCTCGTAGGCCCGTTGAACCACCGTGCCAACGAGACCCCGCCGGACGTATGCCAGGCATTGTAGGGGAAACACTGCGACTATCAATCAAAATTATTTGTGATCGATCAAAAGCCTTAACAATCAATCATCGATAATCAAAAATTGATGCCTAGTGTCAAGCACCCAAACAAGCTCAAGCTTTAATGAGTCTAACAGAAGAACTTTTGAGAACATTGAGTGCAGCAATTATGCCGGTGACTTTGTCCAGGTTCAGCATTATTCTCACAAGGCGTTTACCCCAAAGTCCCCAAAAGTACAGACCAAAAGGTCAAATCTGAAGAACACTGGCCACTAACTGCTGCATAAATCTCCTACACATATCCTCCTCTTGAAAAGACTTAGTGCAACAACAATGCTTGATGCCATTTGCATCAAACAGCCTTGAGAAAATCCAATCCTGCCAACACATACAGTGTGATTGTGATACGCAAACACAAAGCCCAATAGCAAAGCATCTGTTTATACAAGGACAATACAATAAAACAAATGTGCCTCCTCCTTGCTTTACTTCACCAAGGGCATCACTGACACAAAGTTAAGGAAAAGCCAGCAAGAAACAAATGGTGCTTCTGGAATCAACAGACAAGCAGGTTAAAGAACAAGTCTCTCTTCCAATATAAGCCACTCCTATTGAACCTTCCAGGGGGAAAGCACAACACCGACTTGAAAGTAGAGTTGGTCCGGTAGCAATACCAGTACCGGAAATGACTTTGATACTTCCTAAAATGCTAGAGTGGGTATCACCAAGTACACTCACCCAAGCACCGGGTTTATTAGTGAACTTTAAAGTAGTTTCACATACGGAAAAAAAAAACTGCAGTTTTCCCAGAAATCAATTCGTCTTAACCGCTTTAAAACAGCAGCCTGCACAGTAAGAGAAAAAGCCTTGATCTCCAGTAAATCATTAAAAGCTAGCCAGTAGCAAATATCAGCAATATTGACAGTATTTTATACTGCAAAGTCCCAACAGTAAAAACCAAAGTGTTCAGTACGCAAGGCTTTAGTTTCAGGGTTAGTACAGCTGTTATTTATTTTATTTCTTGATGAAATAGTATCAGATCGGATACAAGCTCAGATATCGGTATCTGTATTGGGAAGGCAAAAATGGTATTGGAACATTTCAGCTTGAAGTCTGTAAGTTTCCTTCACTACTCACAATTAAATTACTCATTTCTTTTGATTACAACAGATGCATAAAATTGAAAACTGCAATCTGTACCACCACAAATACCCCATTGTACAGTATTCCAAAATATACAAAGACTAGGCTGTGAATGAGGCTGTTAATTAATTTGGTCTTCTTGAACATCTTCAAATATCTGTTCACCATTCTTACACCAAACACTATCCACCACGCAGAAACTTCATAGGACTTTGTCAACACAGTTTAGGGACCTGTGCTTAGAAACTAATGAGCTGATTGTGTCATGTGTCTCACCGGTAATACCACTGACGGGACTGTACAGTAGGAGCAATCAGCACGACAACTGAACTCTGAACATTACAACAGATCTCGGTTCAGAACAGCTGTTAAATGTGTGCTGAAATGCAATTTAGTCAAGCACAGGGGTGATTTCTGTTGGTGAAAACAGGCTGCACCAAAAGTTAATTAGTGTCCATCATTGTTGTCAACCAGAGACATATACACACCTCTAATTTTAAGCACTGATTACAGATGCACTTCATAACTGTAGTGTATAAAATAGAGGGCGAAGTATTCTCTCATATTAACTCACTTTATATTTCCGTACACAGACATCAGGCGTATCATATTGTAGGAAAAGTAAGTAACACAGGTTTATTCTGGAGAATGCTTTAGTCACCGTGATCAAATGCTTGAGAAAAGTCACGGAACAGAAAGAGAGCTTTAATCTTCCTTGAGTCTGTATTTGCGCTTAAGGTGACGATGTGGACCGGTTTTCTTTCTAAATCCATTTTGTTCATCTGCTGTTATAGTATCTGACTCAGCCCAGTGGGAAATGTGATTAAATTGACACAGCAGAACAGTTTGTATACAACGGAGGTCAAAATGATATCCCACTGGCTCAGAGGGATTCTTTTTATCTTTATTCCCCGTTTCAGAGATCGGATTAATTCTATACATGTGCATTTCAGGAAATCCTCCACGGTGGAGACTTTCAATGGCAGACCACCGCGTTCACAGGCTTTACCCTTGCCAACAATTTACAGAAACAAAGCATTGCATTAATTCTGACAGAACACTATCAGTTTCACTTAACCCATCTTATAATCACCTATTGAAACAAGACACCAATCAAGTTCAATCAAGACCACAAAGCGGTCTTTTCAATCTGGCAAGCTCTCACTCTTCTCAGCATAATGCCGCCGCTCATTATACTGTTTACCGCCACCTGCTATGCGTGTCGCTGTAATGGTTGTGTTGATTGATTTCTCCCCTCACTACTCCTGCCTCTTTTATTTTTTAATCACCATACTTGGTGAATACATTGCTTTCCATTTCCATTATCATTTGTATATGCAGTGGAAAACGCTTATAGCGGTCACAGTTAGAGTGATCAATCGTTTATACAGATCAAAAAGCTTGGAACAGATTCATTCTCGTACAAATGCTGTTTAACTAATTTGCTCAAAGTAATCAAGTGGTCCACTTGTTCATTTGAAGTCTTTTCATACATTACAACTCATGGAAAAATGTTTTAAAACTACATTTAACTTAATTCCCATGATAAGCTAGGTTACTTCGCCTCACGGTAACCTGTCTACTTCCAGCTGGCTACCTGAGGCTTGTGCTGTGACAGGAGAAGGTGAGTCATTTTCTCTCAGTGAAAATCGTATTCTCCTTCAAGCTAATGACAAACTGCCAAAACAAGCCAACGACAGCAGCAGCAAACTTGGTGTTCCTCGGGCTACCTTGTGTGGTCTACTCAAACAACAAAAAAAGGTCATGGCTGCTAGTGATGGAGGCAGAAAACAAATGTGCACAGGGAAAGCACCTGTGGTTGAAGCCACCCTCATCGAGTGGATTGATAATGTCCACTCACATCACGCCCACGCTGTCCATTTCATTACTTTACATTCATGTAAGAAATACTCAAGTGTCAATTAGATGTTAATCTGCATGAGAAATAAAGAAAAAGTACCGGTTTTATTAACATGGCCCTTTAAAATCAATTTAAAGTTCTTCCAGATTTAATTTTTTTCCCATTAGTTTTTCTGAGTTCTGTGTCTTATGCACATATTGTAGTTAGAAAGAGTTTCTAATCACTTGGTGGATGAATTACATTTCACCAAGTCAGTAAGAAAATATTCAAAATTTAAAGAACATCAATAGCTTTGTTGTAATAAAATATTGCACTTCTTAAAATAAACACAGTGCTTCAATACTGTTATAAGACAAAACCTCTGTGCTTTTGTAAAATAAAGTGCTTCACATCTTGGTTTCATAAATTTAGCAGTTGTCCTATCATTCAGTTTTTGGGATGACCATAGGGTCCAACAATAATAAGAATACAGCATGATTATTTTACTCACAATCTGTTTATTTCTCATAGCGAGTAATATAATCCAATTAATCTTATTTTTTATACATATATATTTACTGTGATAACACACTACACGATTTTCACCCTGATTTTGTGTCGCGGAGACTATCGTAATCTTTTAAGTGTTCATACCTGGCGTCGTGTGTTTCTGTCAGCGGGTGTCTCGCCAACTGCGTTACGACCCGTGTGTGCACACCACAAGATTTCTCCACTGAGCCCTCGCCGACAGAGCCCCAGATAACGCGGTGACGTCACCAAACTTAGAGACGACACATCGCAAAGGCATGGATATTCTTCCCAGTGTTGAATCAGATCTGCCTCCAGGGCCTGGGTCCAAACACAATGCACTCCTCGTGATCCTGTGGACGCCGCCATTGTTGTTGTTGCTTGCCGGCTTGTCAGTGTTGCCAGATCTTGGGAGAGAAACAAGCAACCAGGGCTATGGAAACAAGCCCAAAAGAAGAGACTATCATGCATTTAAACAACTTATCAGACGGATATATATAACAGAAGGTGACGTTTAGAGAGCAAGCCCAAATAAGCAACTCTGCTTTAGAGTCATGCCCAAAGTCACGGCTAATAAGCGGACATTACTGCGATGGCTGCTTCATCCAGTAATGTTAGTCTCAGGGTGGTAGCATTAAAAGGATTCACAATGTACTTCACGTTCATCCCCCAAATATTTAAGATATTAAATTAAAACAAGTTTGCAACTGTTGCATTTTGTGAAGATAAATTACAAGTTGACTGTGTAGCACTGTAGGCTGTCCCAGTGCCGCACTGATCTCGCCATCCGCCTCGAGCTGTCACTCATCTCTGCGGTCCCAGCCGACATTTAAGTTGGAGTCAGACAAACGCAGAGCAGAGCAAAGTCTCAAAGAGCAGAGCAGACAAGCCCAGTCAGCTGGCTGACTGTATATTCTTGCCTTAAGTAACTTTTTATACCCAGTGTGTGTGGAGGAGCTTAGCCTTGCCCTGTGAAACACCAACACAGAGAGCAGAGGACACAGCAGCATGCCTCTAATGACACCAAAACATTGCAGCATGGATTTTTCTGTTCAGTCAGCTTGGGCGCTATGAAAAAACATTTATAATGGTAGGGAAAACCTAGATTTTTATAAATTGCTTCTTCATTTTGGTAAATTTCATGGTATCCCATTTGTGTTCTCTGCATCAAGGAAATTGATTACTGTTTTTTTCACACTTCTAGCTCAGTCACTGTTGTTTAAATTCATTACAGAGCATCCTTAAACAAAAGTATTTCCCAAGTGTTGCAGTCAGAGGTCCTGTACTGGAGGTGTCATCAGGCAGTGTTCACAAACTCACTTTTTCTTTATCAGTCTGAGGAGGCCTCTCAGTGGATAGGCAGGCGGTGTGCATTACTAACTCCGAGCTTGTTGACATGTTGCCAAAAGGCCTTTCAGTCTGAGGTCGTCTTCTTGGATATTCTGCTGATGAAGTCTCGAGTGAAATCTTTTTGTAGGCTGAACTGAACTCCCAAGATGCTTTTGAGCATTTCTCATCGTAGCTTTGGCACACACTGATCCTCTGTTCACTCCTGACTACTCATCCAATTTCTTGTTAGCACCCTCGCTGAATAGCAACGTCCCTTTGTGAAATTCATTGTCATAGCCTGCTTTACAGCATCATGGACGTGTGTCTGAGTCCAGGGGAGGCTTGTTTGCTGCTGAGGCCGCTAACTTTGCAGTTCAGATGACATAAATTAATTATCAAGGATACTGGCCAGATTAAAGGTGCTAAGGGAGAGCCCTTCTCCATTCCTCTGATTGATGTACAGGGATGGGGGCCAGTATAGAGTAGTAGAGGAGCCTTGAAGCAAATATGATGGGCTCGTGAATACATGAGCTGTAATCCGCTATATGTATATGGTGCCCTTCGAATGGTGACCCAGTGGACTGTCTTGTGTCTCAGTGGTATGTTAGATGTGAAAGAATAGAATCCAGTGGCGTTAACAAGACACCTACTGTAGGTAGTTGAGTCTTATTAGCTTCCTTGAGTAAGCCCAGGATCATGGTTCTCAGAAGACATGCAACACATACTGCATAATCGCACACAGGGGAGCTAAGATGCACAGATAAATTTCAACACTGCGTTGCATCTAACTCAGTGTCATGTGAGCTGACTGGTTGATATAGCTTCTTTAAGGAGGCGGTCTTGTAACAAAAACCCACTCATGTTACACTCCAATTCTGTAAAATAAAGGAAAAACAGACAAGGGAATATAACTTGTCTTGTATAATAGACCTCCATGCATGTTCGCCTATGTGCAGCCCTGATTAGCATGTTCTTGCCTTAAGGCACGCATAATCACAAGCATTCATAGAGCACAGATCATTTGTCTCTCTGAGCACAAGAATATAATTGCACAAGTTTCTGAATAACAGTCTTTAATAAATTCCTACTTTCTGTAGAGCACTTTAACCTTCTAGAGGAGGGCTGTCTTTTCTCTGGAGAGGTTGTATGCAACTCCTTCAACCCACATAGCACAACCCAATCAAAGTGTCATACACTCCATCAGAACATGCGATTACATTTGATCATATCTCACATGCCACAGGGTGGCTGGCTGTTGAGCAGAAACTGGGAATCTCTCTATACCACTTTTGTTGCTTCTCCTTCCCCCCAGCAAGCAACCAATGGAAGGCTACGATTGAAAGGGTGCATTATTCATGTTGGGCTGTGGCTCAGCTCCACCTCACCAATCAGTGGTGCCACAGAAACTAGCCAAAAGACCAGCCCCTCCATCTGTATCTCAGAGCAATGGCTTTTAGTTTTCGTTGAACCAGCAGAGCAGGAAGAGCACTGAACCTTCTCTTTTGCAGGGTTCGCACAGAAATTACAAAATGAAATCCAAGGGCTTTTATGTCCTTTTTTTAAGCACTATTATTTTCACTTTGAAGGACTTCATTCAAAGCAAAGCATTCCTTTTCAATATAAATGTTTTACTTTAATGGTGAGATCAAAATCTCTTATTTTACAGTGAAGTATTACTTACCACACTCTTTTTAGGCATACCTGTATAAAATCCTTAACAAAATAATGGCATGAGCTACACTAGGGCTGAACCTGACTCAGAATTATGTCAGTTGAATATTTCTTTTCTCATATAAAGTTTTAACATTTAAATGGGCTCAGCGGGATGTTCAGTGTGGCAGCAGTATTCATGTAATGTAGTAAACAAGCTGACGGAGCTAACTATGAATCAGAAATGTGAAATAACACTTGTTGTTGACTAGAGCTGCCCCAGACTAAGAATTTTCCTCGTGAACCAACAGTTGTCACTTAGGGCCATGAGTAGACTAGTCGCCCACATGTTAACAGTATTAACGTGAGCATTAAATTATATATTTTAGGCAGGGCAACACAATGGTTTGAGTTGAAGGTGTGAGAAAGAATAGTATCAGTAACATTGTTAACACTGTGCTACATTACAGAGAAATACAAAACCGTACTAATGAACCTTCATTAATATAGGCCTATATTTTATCTACAAGTGCACGTCACACACTGAGCGAGCCGCCTGTTAATGACGCTGTGGGCTAATGGGCATGTAGCTACTTCCATGTTTCAGATGATACGTCATGTTTGTAGTCGACCAATGAAGATGAGTTTACATATCACCTTGGGTTCGTCCTTCACCTTCTCAAAATGATCCCACACTTTGGATTTCCTGCCCGACATGTTATTAACTAGC
The DNA here is from genome assembly GCA_026686955.1 of Epinephelus cyanopodus. Lineage (NCBI taxonomy): Eukaryota > Metazoa > Chordata > Actinopteri > Perciformes > Serranidae > Epinephelus > Epinephelus cyanopodus. The sequence continues at coordinate 29,506,846 of CM048932.1, read as the reverse complement.
CTGTGGAATAACCGCAGCCCTGGAAATTAACCTGACTCCTGTCTGACTGCTGAGCGTGGCCACTTCCTGTGTCTGTCCTTTCATATTAAATTCCCACATGGTCCAGTCATATAGGTGTTTTTTTTTTTCCCCTGCAACTAAGCAGCCAATGATAAAGACCATTCTGGTCGACTAACATTTGTTCAACTAGTCTGGGGCAACCCTATTGCCAACACTACATATCAAACAATAGCCAGAAAGGGTCAATAATGTTATCTCATAGCCTTACGGTGGAAAGTTTTTCCTCCTCTGTGCTGCTGCATCACATCAGCAGCTCTCTGTACTAGAGAGCTGCATGAAACTCAAGAGCACTCACTCTGCAGCAAAATCTGGGGACCAAAATGTTCCCAGAGGTACACTGCACAGCACAACAACTGCCTGACGTGAAGCAATCTCAGTTGACTGAGGTGTCTCCGACTGAATTCAAATTTCCAACTTTCTGACTTTCAAGGGGCAGCCCTATGATGCACCATCTTCAAAGAACATTTTTATTGCAAGAGCATCAGTGTAACCGCAGAAACTTACAACAGCTGAACCCTGCAGTGAGCAGTGTCCTCCTGGCTGCCCCACACCTGCTGCGCTGATTGTCTGCACACAGCTCAAGAGGAGAGGGAGAAACCATGCCAAGCTTGCCTGATAGCAGACAGAATTGTCAACTCGTTACCAGAAAAAAAAAGAGAACACAAGAAAAGAGAAATCACCTTTAAAAAAAGAACCATCTGAAAGTAGCACAAGGCAATTATGCCAGCTGGAATTTACGTTTCAATTTCAGTTTTCAGTGGAGCTATCACATTGGCACATCACTAATATGACAAGAAAAGAAATCACGGTGAAAATATGGCTCAATGAGTTAATTCATGTTTAGTTTAGCCATGGCAACACAGACCAACTGGTTTTTGGCAGGTTTTAAGAGTTGAGCAAAGTAAAAATAAACTATGACAAATGCGTCAGAATTCAAAAAAAGAAAAAGCCAAACAATTTCTCGTTCTGAGCAATATATAAGCAAAATGTAAGACAGTGTTATATGGTTCAATTTCAGGTACTTTTTAAGCATTTTGTTAGAAAAGGGAGCTATTTTCAAGGTTTTCCAGTATTTGATTTTTTTCCCACTCAAAATTTGAGCATGTCAAATACCTTGTGTGAACCTCGGCTTTCTTCACAACATCACACATAGTGCTGAGGAGTAGTTTCTCTGACCAAGGAATGGTCTCTTTATCACTCCCTCAGTCTTGTCTCTATGACCAATGGATTGGAGCTTTGAGAGAGGTAGCTAACCTGCTGCTAAGCTGCCATTATTTAGGGGTGAGTAGTGATATGTTTTCACAATGCCTCTGGTAAAGAGAGACTATAATGCATCATCTTCAGTTCTGCAGTCATTGTCTTCAACCTCTCGGGGGCCTGGCAATTGGCAGCAGCAGCACCCACTGCCACATATTTCCTCCCAAGCATTGACTCCAATCCATTTTTTCCGTTGCACAAGACTGCTAATTTTACAGTGCTTTTTTGAGAATGTTACACAATCAAACCGAGAATTCTACCATCTTGCCAATGACAAAGCCCTGCAGTCTGCATACTCCAGCTCAAGTTTAACTCTGACAACAGTATTCCAACTCCAAGTCACATGACGAGGGACAGTGTTTACAACAAATTCTGGCACCATGAGTAGGAACTTGTAAGGTTAATAAGATATCCTTGACTTTGTTCGTTGCATTGTTATTGAGCTTTCCCAGTGAGCAGTCCCTACAGGCTTGAACAGGCTCAACCTCATTTGCTGAGCATGTACTTGCAAATTTCAGTGAACAGAGAGTATAAGCGCCAACAAAGGACAAATCTGTTTCAGCTTGTCAGTAAAGAAATCTTACTAGTTAACAGCTTCACATGTGTGAACTGATAATATAACCGAGTGTTAATGGCTTAGGACACTACATAAATGGGCTTAAAGAGATGTAATCAGTCTAACACAGGATAAATTGAAGGCCTCTTCAAGCAGCAACATAAGGCTCAGTGTTTAGTATGGCTCACTGATTTTCTTGATTTACAGGATCCACTGGGCAGGCACAGAGACAGCCACCCTGTGGTGTGGGTACATGAGTGGCGCAGTACAAGCTGGTCAGCGAGCTGCTCTGGAAGTACTGGCTGAACTCTGCCCAATGACCCTGACCCAAGAGGAGCGGGAAGCAGTGCAGCACAGTCAAACTGTTCAGGGTGCCGCCAAGCAAAAACCACCATCCAAACTCATGCATATGTCTACAAGCAAAGCTATGGTCATAGCAACACTGGCAATAAGTGCAGCCTTCTTGCTGGCTCAGAATCAAAATGCACTGGTAAAGGTTAAAACCTACGTTTCAAATGTATTTTCAGCGACCAATCGTAATATATTCCTATTGTAACAGAGACCTGTGAACACCTTCACATTCCACCTGCCTAGACTGAATAAACAAGTAAAGTTTTCGCTGGAGCTGATTCTTTCTTTTCTATTCCTATTTTCACATACTTCATTATTGATAACTTTAGAATGAATAAGACTGATTTACATTATATCATATCAAATCATGTTATAGTTAGAGATGTCCCAAAATTGTTTTTTTTGCCCTCGATCCCGATCCGAGTCATTTAGTATTTAGAGTCCCAATCTGATACTTCTATTTTCCTTATAATAGAGCTGCAGGGTGCACACTTCAAGTACTTTTAAGTTATAAAAATCAATCTGATGTATATGTAAAACTGAATATGTATGATGCAATGCATTAAGAAAATTAAACCTCCATCTAAGCTGTTCCTTAATTTTTTTTTTTTTTTTTTTTTTTTTTAATAACAAAAAAAAAATTTAAATAAAATTACATGCACTGTTTTTTTTTTTGGATTTCTCTATCACTTTAAAGGAGTAGTCTACAGTGGTTGCTGCTTCAGTGCAGCCTCTTTTACATGAATGAACTGTAATCTGTTGAGTGTTTATTTTTGTCTTCTGTGCATGTTTTGGGCAGAAAATAGTCTTCTCTTAAAGTAAAACACAAGAGCCTCTCACACAGAGCTAAAACAAGTGCTCATAGTCGTTGTCTTTCATGGCGTGTGGTGTTTCATTGCGGGCGCGGCTCAGTCCCTGCTCTTCTGTTGTGTTCACACCGGGCGGGAATGAAACAATTTGTGCGTGTGAATTACATGTAAAGTCAATGTGAAGATGTGATTAGACATGACCTCCCACCTGGCGGCGTAATGGAGGCAATGAATGCGACACGAATGAGGCACAAATTAAGCTGCTACAATGAAGAGAGCAGCCAATCACAGTTTGGGATCCTCCAGGGACTTGAAACAGACGACGTACTGGCAGAACTTCATTCATCAATTCAGCAATTTTATGCGCGTTTAATGCAAATGATTCGCATGTTACAAGTGAGTCAATACAAAATATTCTAGTATAATATTCTTTCGCGTTTACCTAGAACTTGCCGTCACTGGAGACAGTTAAAGTGAAGATCAGTGTTTGCAACTTACTTTCCCCTCTCGTCTAAGTTCGAGTGACAGCTACGTTTACGTGCTAACGTTATCCCCGAGCTACAGCTAAATGGCAAGGCTTTTTGTCCTATGAGGCCACCGTCACTTACCCGACGGGAGGGGTGAGTGAGCGCGAGTGAGCACTGCAATCTAGAATTTGACCGCTGATGTCACTGTTACTCACCAGATTTACACATTATTTATCAATAACATTTCATTTTCATCTTATTACTGTAAATGTCTTTTTTATCAATAAAACTATTTCATTTCATAACAAAAGTTTAACTTGTTGAAAAAAAAAACAGACTTGCGTTTCCCCCTCTTGATTGCAAAATTAAAATAAAATTATTTAATAACCAAGACCCTCACCACAATGTCATCAATTTAATCATTTTATGACAAATGATGAGAAAACTATTTTCTGTAGCAATACCTGGAGATATTTGCATCCCATCTCATTTGTATTTTTAACATTTAATATTCTGACCATAAAATTTAGTTGTGCTTGTAAGCTAAGGGCTTCAGAATACTCATGTTGTGTTTAAACCACTTTACAGGGAGAAAATGGAGCTTTCATACGGCATGCCTTGCATTGTTTCCCTGAGAGCCATAAAACCTGCCTGAGAGGCTTGGAGCAGAGCCACATACGCGCTTGTGCGCCCACAAAACCACCAACAGACATTCGAATGAGCATAAGATGGATGAACCAGTCACACAATGATAACGTCCCAGAGAAAGTGATTTAATCGCTATCACTTGATTGCACAGTTGATCGAAAGGATTTTTGTCAGTCCCCATGTCTCTCCTGGAGAGTATCTCAAACGCCCACTGATCATTGGACAGTAGTGTGTGACTCCGTTGGCGCCATAGCTTACTATTTGTCTCCGTTATCACTAGCTTGCACTGGATCAACTGCCTGTTCTCCCTGGTTTCATTTAAGCTGGTCCTGAGTGGATCAAGACCAACAGCCCGACATCTCAAATTGTGTGACTTTTTTTGCACCTTTTGGTCACTCACCTGGTGATTTTAGGTTGAAAGTCACAAGAGTAAAGGCTCTCATGTTAAGCTGAGTTTCTGAGAGTAAGGGTAAAGCGGACAGGTGTGCTATTTCAGGGAATCCACAGTGCTGCTCAGAGGTTCCTTCACATGGTTTATGTCACTGTAGTGTTGTCAAAATTATCGATACATATCTATTCTGAATATTTTAAACGGTTTCAATACTCATACACAGTATTGTTACACTGGTAACACTCTCCTGATGATCATGATCACATGATGACACACACACCACTGTTCCCCCATAGCTCCACCTCTTCTCACTCTTACTTACTGCTAATGTACATCAAACATTTCCTAGAACTGCAGCTTCACATTAAAAGCATTTAACTAGCTCAACATAAGCTAACTTTTATCATGAGGGGGGGCACAGGGAATGCACTGTGTTTGTAAATGAGCTCTGCTCTGCCCTTACCTCTGTTTATAAAAATGTAATTTTGGCATCTTCTGACAGCAGATCAGTTTGACATATTGCAGGCAGCAATGGAACAAGGAGGAGCAGCCACAGTGAGCGGTTAGACAAAGAGCTGCAGGCAACACGCTGCACACCTCCAACTAGGCAAGGTTACCAACTCTCACTTTCACCGTGTCCTGCTGTCCACAGACTGCAGCATAAAATCAGATTGTGGTTGCTCCCAGAATGATGGAAATAGGACACTTATTGCCTGACTTCTTTTTTAAAACAACAATGGTTTGTTCTGCTGCTCCCAGAACTCCATGAGCTATAGTATTAAACCACAGTTACTACACCTGTAACAGAATAAATACAGGTGATTATGATTCTAACTATAGATGCCAGATGACATCGCCTCTCTAATGTACATATGTTTTAGATATTGGTTATGTTTACTACAGTTATTTTGCTGTTCTCTGTGACTAACGACAAATATGTCGTTGTCAGCTTACAGCCTTATTATATTCATCATTTAATAGAAACTAGTCCATACCCATTGAGTGCACAGTTGCCCACATACAGTTTCATACAGGTCAGGAAACTGCAGATTAAACAGTCAACTGAACCCATTAAAAAGAGCAATGTATTCAGACAGAGTTTTTGTGAATTTGATAGGACAATTGCTATATTGAAAGTACAGTAGTACCATTGCCAATAGTGGGATAGTTAGAGGGCTAAAACTGTTCATTAGTAGTTGAGGCAGCATGTTGAAAGGCAGATAGTTAAAGTGCGGTGGGTCGCATTTTAGCCATTTTTTATAGCACCACCCAGTTGCCAATTAGAGTTAAATTTCTCCAGACACCTTGAGGCGTCCTGTTCTACATATCTACCAAGTTTAGTAAATATCCATATGGCGGTTAGGCCCAGATAAGAAATTAGCTCATGAGGAGAGGCATCTCTGTGCAAAGTCTCTACGACATACGGGGCATGACATATGCCCATTCAAAGTTTGCAATTTCAAATCAGTTGCTATAGCGCCCCCCTTTGGCCAACTGATGTAATTTTGCTTCATTCGCATCCTCCCATGACCCTCTACCACTGTGCCAAATTTCACATGGATTGACCGAGTCAGTGAGGACAAAAACGTGGAACAGACACACAGACAGAGTTTGTCATTATATAGTAAGATTTTGCATTTCATGCCATTAATACCAAATTTTCCTGTCATATTCAGAATATTTTCCAAGCTAATACATCAAAATTAGAAATTCTAGTATCTAGTAACATTGCCCGCTTCAGGTATGCATGCAATAACCCATCTGAGGGAGTGGCAACTTGCCTTATCAGTTGCTGTTTTATTGTCATATAATGCAATCGAATTATTGGCATTGATTGTGAACCCACAGTGTTTGTGAAATAATGAGCGTTTCTTAGAAAAATCTACTAAATCTTTTGTGTAAATGACTTAAAACACCAACGTGCCATCAACTGGATAGTCACAAATATATCAGCTTTTCAATGTCAAAGGCTAAACTGTGCAAGGATGCAGGTGAGAACTGTCACATCTAATTTCCAATAAATATTAAAAACGTTCAGAAAAAGTCATCTTTGTTAAACAGGCAATGTTCACATTTCACCCTGTCACCCTGATGAAATCTGAAAGCTCACAATCTTTCATTGTGTTTCATTGTGAAAAGCAGCACATTGACACAAAGCAGCCAGCAGCATTTATATAACACAGTCATATCATAATAAAGGGGGAATACTGTGTTTCATCACTTATCAGGAGGGAAGACAGTTAGCTAGATGTTTTGATGCTCTTAAGATGAGGTTGAAACACAATAATTAATGTCTCAGCCCTGAAACTTTGAGAGCCAAAAATTTGGTACATAAATTAAAAACAGAAAAGACAGATCAGCATCTTTCACTATCCCCCTCGAACACTGCACTGTGCACTGTGTGTTTTTGTGCCTATTTGTTTCCCATAAGTAATGCTGCTGTAATTACTGTAGCTTCTGTAAACACCTGTCGCAGCACTTGCCTTAGTGTTGCCCTCAGGCAATAGCACCAACTTTAAAAATTTATACATTGCAGTGCAGTGTAATCAATATTAGTGACCATAAACAACTCCTTTTACTGTTAAAACCAGACCCTATTTGTTTAAGCTGATGTTGCTATCATACTATATGTTATGCTGACTTATATCTAGTCATACAGACACTCGTGATAACCAGGAGTCTCATAATGCAATTCAGCAACCCTGGAATAAATACTGCCTTTGTGAAACTTATAATGTTCATTTATTTTAAATAATGTCAGCAGGGGGTTGATTCAACTCTCACAATTGTGTTTAGGCTGCATTTTGTAGCATTGTTATGCAAATATCCCATGAAGTGCCTTTCAGTCAATGCTGGCAAGGATTTACTTATGGCCTCTGCTCCTCGTTGCCAAAGCAGCTTGCCTGTGTTTAACATACATCACTATTTTTGAGGCTGTTTTGAAAAGTAAATGAGTCATTTGTGCAGCTGCCTTTGCAGCTGTGATTTAGAGTTATTTCAAAGTTAAAAGAATTTTCTTTTTAATTAATGTGCATACTGCATGATGTTGCAGGATCAATTGCTCCCAATGCCAACATTCAACAGTGTTTTTTTATCTCATGCGGCAAAAAGTATCTGTTTAATTTTGCTGGGCTTTTTTTTATGAAATCTGGGGCTTTGCAGAATTGTTCAATGTCAATACTCTGGAAATTACATAAAGCAGCTGCACAATTCATTTCTGCTCTGAAGAGTGTGTTAGAAACCTCTCAGGGGGATGTCAAGATCAGGTAGTCAGGGTTGTAGATATCACTGCATGAACCAATCACAGAATGACAACATCCAAGAGAAAGTGATTTATTCGTTATCACTTGATTGCCCGGTTGATTGAAAGGATTTTTGTCGATTGCCATTTCTCTCCTAGAGAGTATCTCCAACACCCACTGATCGTTGAGCAGTCGTCTGGCACCGTGGCTTTCTATTTGTCTTCGTTATCACTAGCTCGCATTGGATCAACTGCCTGTTCTCCCTGGTTTCATTTAAGCCAGCCGAGGCTGAATCCGGGCCAACAACTCAACATCTCTATATACAGTGCAGTGTCGGCGACAGAACAAATCTGATTTCCACTCAGATTTCCACATGGGGGACACGCATAAACAACTGCACGAGCATCAAGGTGCACAGACAGCCTCAGATGCTGTTTGAAAGAGAGGAAATGACCAAGCCTCGAGAAGTTCAAGGGCATTAAGACTTAAGCCAGACCTAACATTTATGAATGCTCCACACCAGCAGAAAGGAAAACAGAAAAGAAAAAGCTTCCCCACCACGCCACTATTTTATTACATCCACGACTCAGCACCAAGGACAGCGACAATGTTGACTAAACACAGGAAACCAGACGGATGCGGACGTGAGCGAAGTACAGATTAATCCACAGCAGAACAAAGCACAGTAAAGCCAAGGGTTAATAATGAGCTTCACTTACCATTAAAATAGCTGAAGGCGGAGAGTGTCTGCACAGAGCTGTGTGACGATAACATCTTTCCACTCATTTGGGCTCTTCTACAAGTTCTCCGTGGCAGGCCAGCTGCACTAACTGGGCCTTCCGTGAGTTTTACATCACTCCATGGTGTGGAAAACAACTGTGTCTTGCGTGGCAGTGAAGAAAAGAGCATGTTTAACGTTAAATGAAATGCAGCGAGGAGTCACCTGCACCCAAGCAGAGCTACAGTAACTTTAATTGACAACAGCGTTTGCTAGTATCTGCCTTAACAGCAAAGCACAAAGTCAAATATTTGTAGAAACGGGTTTGGTAAAGTTAAAATAATATTGCTTTGGTTTACAAACCCGTTAAAGAAGCGGTAACAGAGATCCAGATACACAGTTAATTAGCGCACCTGTGCACCGCTAGCCGCCGCTAAACGTGTTAGCTTCACAAGCTAGCTTAACTGTTGTGTAGCAGTTATCGCTAAATAAACATAAAAATGGATATTCTTCACTTTCTTCACTAGTAGGAACTGCTCGGTCAAATGCTGCAGCGTTTGCCGTCATAACTTGGGAGGAAAATCATTTTAAAAGTCCGTAACGCGGTATTTTTAGCACCTGCTGCCAGCTTCCATTTAGGCGCGCTGTACACTTCCGGTCACGTTAATCATCACCTGAGTGAACAACGTCGCACATTGGTTCCGCTCCATAGTTCCGCCCCGCCCACCTGCACTTTATCATAGGTATAGATAATTTAAAGGGGGAGTTTACCCCACATAGAAATTCATAAATGTTATTTATATGGTTTAAGATAGTCCAAAAATATTTGTAGAAATTAACAACTATGCCTCAAGTCCCAAATCTACAGTGTTAAAACTCAAATTTGTGATGTCATAGGGTGTAAAGCATGGAGCCTCTTTATAATGAATTAGAAATGATGGTCTGGATCAGCAGCTCCCAACTGGTGAGTCCATTCTGAAGTCAAGTTTGTAAGCTTTATTTTGAAGCAAGGTGATTTTATTTGGCACAAAGTTTTTATTTTGAAGTGTTGTTTCCTCTTGTAGAGTGAGTGACTGACCAGCCAGGCTGAATCCAAATGTACAGACTTAGTTCATTTTTAATTTAATTTATATACTTTATTAATCCCCGAGGGGAAATTCAGTTTTCAGCTCTGTTGTCAATGACACACAGGTCCGAACACACACACATGCACAAACAGGACCTATACATGCACTAAGTGGAGAGATGTCGCAGTGGGGCTGCCCATGACAGGTGCAGTTGGGGGGTTCGGGGCCTTGCTCAAGTGCAGTGCCCAGGAGGTGAACTGGCACCTCTCCAGCTACCAGTCAACACTCCATATTTTGGTCCGCACGGGGACTTGAACAGGTGACCCTCCGGTTCCCAACCCAAGTCCTCCAAAGTCCATTTTGGTGGCTCATTCCTGGAAGTCTGGGAGTGCTGAGGACTGTCCATATCCACTATTCATCCAGTCCACAAGGGCCCCCAAGTGGACTTTCAGCAGTCTTCCAACCTATAACTATAACTATAACTATAGGCTGTAGAGGGACTGAAAATACATTTTTTATTGTGGTAGCAGGGCTTCTAATGTAGCTAAGTAATGCCCAATGTATTGAGTTATAGTCCTGTCCTTATTTACAAATGTTTCTGTTTATGAATGCATGTAGCCTGTATGTTGTACAGAGATGTACCACAAAAAGGCAGTACATGGGATTTATATCTTGTTATCTGCAGGGACACATGAGTAGGCACTATTCATCAACTTATATGACATATGACAGCAGCTATAGTTGAATGTTTCCACGGCAACGAGTAAAACAGTCTCGAGGGCTGTCTGTCATCCGCTTGCAGTCTCTGCCCTCGCAGACTTTAAGTGATGATGGTAAATACGTCACACTACGTTCAGCTGGAGTCCACGAGGGCTCAGTCCGCAAGTCCATTGAGTGGACATTTGGATTCAGCAAGAGAAGTGCAAAAGATGTTTTTGACGACACTGAGAGCAGCCAGGGAAATGTTGTTCATTTATGGGTGCATTTTCTGTTTCAGAGCCGAGAACACTACAAGAGAATAAAAATCATTTAGGCATTACATTTTCTTTAATGCATATGTTGCTTCTCTAGTTAGGCAGCTTAATGGAAAGATTGACTTTTATTTTAGAAAAAAGTCTTGTTTTACTTTCAGTGCTAAGACAAAAACTTGTGGAAGCTACTTTTCTGTTTGTGATTGATTACGGTGACATATTGTAGATGCGCGCAACCTCCTCCATTTTGTGAAGCCTTGATTCAGTGTACCACGCACCTCTATGTTTTATTACAAACACAAAGTCACTTACTCATCACTGCATTCTTTATGATTTAGTGGGCTGGACGTCTTTGACCACTCACACACAACAGCAAGGGTATATTTTTATCTGTAAAGCAATATTGGGCAAACTTCCAGCCTGCCTCTGCTCCCTTCTGTGTGTCAGCTCTGGTAGTTACCAGCTACGCTCCTCCAAGTAGTTGCTTTTTAATGTACCCTGGATTTAACAGATCTGGGGAAAACTGCATTCTCTTCCTCTGCACCACGGGCATGAAACAATTTTAGAATTAGAGACACTTACATCCATTGATGACTTTAAGGGCATCATAAAGAATGTGGTGATAGAGACATGTGCTTGTTTTTCTTGAATAGTTGTTGTTTTATTGTGGATTTTTGTATTATATGTTGTAATTGTTGCATTTAAATGTGTTTTGATTGGCTGCTACCTTGGCCAGGTCTCTCTTATGAAAAAAAAATCAATCTCAATGGGACTTCCTGGTTAAATAAAGGTTAGAGGCGTTTCTCAATACCAAGTGCGCCAAGTTTGGACCTGTGCACTTGGGAGTTCGGACCTGGCAAGTTTGACTGACGGGTACAAACTCCCAAAGATGGCTGCCATTGCCGCTGGTCTGTTTGGACTGTACTTGGCTGGATGCGGACTTTGAATTGGAGCAGTACTTGGGCTGCGGCTGATGACGTTTCACAAGTCCGCAAGAACACAAGTACAGGCAAGAACGCAGATTGAGAAACGCCTTAAGTAAATAGTAAATAAACTGAAATAAAGGAAAATAAAGATTCTGTGGGTCTATGAAATCAGTCCCCATATGGAGCTGCTCCAGACTATAGCCTATACCTGACATCCCAAATTTGAGACTCTGGTTTCTGGCTTTTGAGAAGAAGAAGCTCGTGTTTACAAATATTAATTGAACATTATTTGGCCTTTCGTGAAAATAACGAAGTCTTAATTGAGGTGGTGTTCCCTTTTAAATGCAGCTGAAATGCGTAATAAACGTGGGCCTATAATTATTTCGAGAGAGCACAGATAATCATAGATGGATACTATCATCTGATTTGATCACTGAGGATGACGAGTCACAAAAATGATTGTTGGGCCACAACTATTATTATTCTATTCACACTATTATTAGCATTAGTTTGTACTTGTAAGGGACGAGCAGCCAACAGAGAAACACTAACAGCTGCAAAAGCAGTGTCCAATGTACTGTGCATGTTTATATAGCCGAAACTAATTTCCAACATGAGTCCGATGATTGGCATTGATGTTCAAGTAATCATTAAAATTACATGCTGCAGTTTAAAATCTGTGCGTATGAAAAGAATAAAACAGGAACAGTCATGACAACACACAAGCAAACACTCAGTCTGATGAAACTCACAAAACACAGAACAGAATATTTATAAGTCAAGTGTACAAACAATGACTGGTTGATGTCATGATTACAGTTCTGGGCACCAGGACTTGGCTGTTACAGAAAACAGTTCAAATTAATTTGCTCTGAGGCGGCAGGTAGGGACTTCCAGAGGGTTGTACCTTTAATTAAAAAAGCAGTTTGTGCAATGAAAGTTTTACAGTGTCTAATTCTACCGTCTTCTTCTAATGTACTTGAGGCAGCGGTATAGTAATTGAGCTAATATCCTTTATTTTTGTCTGCCACTTGTAAATAAAGATAAATGCCAGGGCAGCTACACGAGTGAGTCATATTAAGCTCAATCCCAATTAGCAGCACATGTCAGCTTTAATGGAAGCTCGGTAATCTTTTTCCATGAGTAATATTTCCAGGCTACAAAACACAACACAGAGGGCTCAACAAGGGCAGGGAGCTGCTGCCTGAATTTCTGGCGCTTCATTTACAAATCTGAGGGAAAATGATTGTTTGTTGTGTGGCGGGGAGTAGGACTCTCAGAAAAACAATCAGGACACATTCCAAACACAATCAAACTGACACCGAAATACGGAGCGGTTAGATTTGCACTTTGCCTCATGATCAATAAATCATCTCATCACAACAGGGAATTTACAGATATGAAATGTAGTCCAGCTCTTCATTCGGGGCTCTGGACATGTAATGGCCCTCAACTTAGATACTTTTTTTTTTTTATGTTTGTAAGGGTTTCTTTAATTCATCTTCACCCCTTTTAGGCATTTCTAAATCTTCAATACCTTCTGCTTCATTCAGCTATAGGTTACATCCATGCTGCTGTGTATAATGCTTGGCCATGGGTTGATCTCTATTTCCTGTGCAAATAGCACAGGAAATAGCATATTTGTGCTCAGCTATCTCATTTTCAGTTTTGCTCTCCCCACATAAGAACAGCCACACGGGCATTACAAGTAGTAAACTACATGAGTAGTATTGTGGTTAATGGAACCTTTTATAGTATAGGTTTTATTAGAGTGTACAAGTGGATCATTTTCTATGATTTTTCCAATTATTGTTGATGATTTGCTTCCTTTTCTCTAGTATTGCACTGTGCCACGACATAAACCTTTCCCTGTTGCCCTGTTTAGCTTTGTTTCCATTGCAGTGGATCCTGTATGTATAGGCCTTGTTAATAGCAATAATTTTGCAGCCTCAGTTTAGAAAACATGTTTCCAATGTGGCTCTTGATCACGGATCCTCTTCAGACGTTGAAATTCTCCATACGGGATGTTCTTCTCAAGTGTTGGGGATGAAAGCTGTCTGCCCGTAGTGATGTGTTTCTGTGTATGAGTTCCATTATGGTCTAAAAATCAATCTTTTCATACTGTAAACTCAGTCCCAGGTTTTCATTTGTACTATTCAGCTATACATGAAATGATAACTAGTTCTTGTTCAGTACTTGAATAAATGAATATAAGGTCATCTCTGTATCATAGAACCTGATCTTACCTTAGAAGTGGTCCTCCTATAGGTCCATGAATAGGCTGACTAGGCTTCTGTTGTTGACTTAGATCATTTTGAAAAACGAAAACAATCTTTTAAGGGTTCATTCATTCATTTTCTATTACCACTTCACCTATCCCAGCCAACATTCGGCAGTGGTGTGTCACACCCTGGACAGGCTGCCAGACTATAACAAGCCGAATAGTTTCTTTATGTTTCTACGTGCACTCTGTCTATGTCGCTATGCAATTCCCCGCCAAAACGCATGTGGGCGCAGTGTTCTTTTATATACCTACCTAGCCTCTGTGACGCCTATGGCCATTGCTCGTTCATTGTTTCTTTATCTTCCGGCTTTGCTCTCGTCACAGTGAAGATGGCGACCGAGAGAGAAAGACTGTTGCTGGCTCTTGAAATGATCGACATTGAACAACAAATGCTAAACACTCTTCAACTTGATCCATCTTTAATCAAAACACAACCGATCACAATGGAGACTTTTGAAAATGACGGTGTTGTGGGAAACTGTGCGAAACGCCGGAAATGATGTAATTTGAAGAACCAATCATAGCTCTTGCGGTCTGTGTTGGGTCTACGTTGCCTCAACACGTGGGTATAATTTTTTGGAGGTGCACATCGCGTCTCTGCGTTGGTCGCAGAGAGGGCTCCGCCATCCTGGGATTTGAACCAGGAACGTTCTTGCTCAAGTCTTAATAAGATGTCAGTAGGTGGTTTACTTCCTGTAGGGCCTGTAATCGAGGCCTTCTTTGTGGTCTGTGTTGGTATATAAGGCTTTCATATCCACTGTGGCCAGGAAGCAGGACGTGACCTCATCATTAATAGCAAGTCTAGAAGGAACATGGATATCTTGAAAGAAGGATGGGAGGTTAAAGAAGACGTCAATATATTTGGAAATAGGTTCTGTCAAGAGTCCATTTCCAGAGAGTTTTGTTCTGCCAAACTTCTGCCATAGTATTTGACAAAATGTGACAAACAGCGGCCCTTTGTGTATCGTAGGCAATCGGCCACGTATAAATATGTACGTAAAAAATTGATAATATCTGTGTTATGTGAATATTTTTTACTGTGGTCCCAAATTTCTTGTACAGTATAGTCTAATTGTTTTCATTTAGGAGCACATGTAGCTCACTCCTTAGGGAAAGTGTTAGGCTAAGGCCCTTAATTTACTGCAAAATACATAATTTCTACATCAGCTTATATAGTATTGTTTGACCAACCTGTATAATACCGTCGGACAGGTCAGCTGTCGTCTTAGAAATGCTGGCTTTCAGAACAAGTGTCTTTGACATCAGGGCTTCGAGGGTTGGTAGGAGAGTGCCATATAAACAGTGATCCTCCCCTTGTAAGATGTCTAATGCAACAGCGAAGGGCTTCAGGACAACACAATGTTGTGTACTCCTTGTCTGTGGAGCCCTTAATTCCCAGTCTGACTCACAGGCCATTCAAGTCGCTGCTGGGGATCTCAGTGATTCAGAACACTGCTTCATAGAAGGGATTCCACCTCATGGACGTGGACACCAGGAGCTTTCTGTGACTCACCTCCTTGACAAGCTCTGACACCACCGTGGAGCAGCTTGCTCTTGTCTAGAGTGCACTTGGCGATGCTGCTTCTATAGACAGCTTTTGAGCCAAATTAATCAATGCAATCCTTCCTTTCTTGGATAAGTTATGCTTGGTCGTTTAATTTTTACTGTTATTGTATAATTTTTCTATGTCAGGGTCAGTCTTTCTGCAGAATGTCATAGGTGCAGGATTATTGCTAATCGGACAAAAATATAATGTAGGGCAAAATGCGTTCCTGGACCCAAGGTCAGATTGGTGAGCAAGGGCAAAGGTCAAGGTAATCTTTATTATCCCAGAGGTGCAATTTGCTGCACGGCCAGCAGTAACACACAATCAGTACACAAACAAACAAAGCAAGGGGCTACTTAATCTTATTCAGCAGACCAAAAGCAGCAGAGACCAGTGAGTTTTTCAATCTATTGTACTTGCATCTTGGAGGATTATATCTACAACCAGATGAAAGAAACCTGAGCTCATTGAACGAAGGGTTACTAGGGTCAGCAAGAATTGACTGGGCCCTCTTTTCTGGCTCTGACTTTGCACACTTGGGAGAGGTCATTAAGATTGGTGCCTGCAATTTCCCTGCACACCCTAACAATGCCTTTTAACCTGTTCCTATTTTTCAAGGTAAATTACTTGGACTCAGAAGGCTAACACTGATTCAATAAAGC
The DNA here is from genome assembly GCA_026686955.1 of Epinephelus cyanopodus. Taxonomy (NCBI): domain Eukaryota; kingdom Metazoa; phylum Chordata; class Actinopteri; order Perciformes; family Serranidae; genus Epinephelus; species Epinephelus cyanopodus. Next base: position 29,490,891 of record CM048932.1, on the reverse strand, counting down.
AAGAATAAAGCACTCTCGTAGAGGTGCTGTCAATGTTAAAGCTCCTGGGCTACATGGGCTGCTTGGTACACAAACAACAGGGTCAAAGGTTAACTTACAGTCAATAACTGTCCCAAGGTACTTGCACTGTTAAACAACTTCAACAGGCTGGCGATAAAAGCAGGAAGCGTAGGAGGAGGCTTCTTCCGAAAGTCACTCATCATTTTCATATGTTTTAGACACATAAATCCAAACAGGAGCGTCCGCACCAGACACTAAATTCACCCACCACTCGACCATGGTCAGGTTCGTCATTACCTGGCAGGGACGAAATGGAATCATCCACAAACTTGATGATATGTTTGCCCTCCTGTCATCAAGTTCAAAGGTAATTCCTTTAGACCAGTGGCTCCCAACTGGTTCAGCCACAAGGTCCAGATCTCTTCTTTGCCATTAGTTCAAGGTCCACACCTTCAGCCATGTTGTTGAGCTAATTTTCTGTCTCTGTCAAGTAGACAGAAGTCACTCACTCACTCTACATTAGTAAATGGCACTTCAAAATAAAAGCTCCATGTCAGAAATTCACTGTACTCAAATAACTTTACATGTTTGGACCTGCGACCCAATTTTGGACCAAGACCAACCAGTTGGGAACCACTGCTTTAGACAAGACAGGGCGACTTCCATCTAACACCAGGGTATCTGAGATTTTGATATTTTTTGATTGGCAGGGGCGGAGCAGAGGGTGGTTTCGGCAGCTCTATTCTAGCTCTAGCTCTATTCTCTCAAAAGCTTCAAATCTATGCTATTATTATTGCTATGCTATTATGTATTGAAGGCCACATTGACTTGGCATCATTGGGGATCCTTGATTTGTAATTAGAGTATTATGGCGTGGATTCAAATATAGCAGATTTGTCAGCTAAATATTCCCTCTGTGAAAGCGTTGTATAACAAAAGATTTTAAAATTAGCAATGCAGTCCTAGCCAAAGTCCTGTGTTATGTAACTTAAAAATAGTAACATCAGGCAATTTTTGCCTCCTTCTAGGTGGCAGGAGTGAAAATTAGTCATCCTCAACATTTGTTGTTAAATAATTTCAGATGGATAAATAAAGTTGGAGAACAATTGCATATACAAGGATGTAGGCTCTAACTATCATGTTTTTTTTCCAAATGATGAACAGATTTGTAGTGATTCTATTATCTCAAGGGGCTTGATATTGTGCATATAGCTGCTGTAAAAGTCTTCCCAGGGTAGAATGGGATAGACCCCGAATGTTCAAAGCCCAGTTCAGACCAATGATTGGCGACGAGACAAAACCATTGTAGAGTGTTGCAAAGAAAAGCTGCAGCAGTGCAAATTGGCTGTCTGAGCTCGACTCAAGCCAACTGGTGGTGTCACCTGCAACTCAGCTGGTCAAATCACCGGTAGTTGGATTTAGAAAGTAAAGTACACCTGTTTCTACAGCCAGTCAGCTTGTAGTGAAGTCTGCCAGTCAAGTCCAAATTATCGCAGACAGCCTGCTCGCTCGCTGTGGCAGGTGCTCTGTCCCCGCCGAGCCCTCTGTTTCCATTCTCATGTGTGCTGGGGTCGGACTGCGGGTCACTGCTGCTGCTGGCTGCATGTGCTTCTGCCCTCTAACACACACACACACACATTCTCATTGACTGCTTAATTGGCGCTTGTTATTTATATAACTGTGGCGTATCTAATATGAATACAGTCCATCTAATGCTTGTTTTCGCTGTTTCATCACTACTACAAATCCAGCTGTAGCCAGTATCTCACTATCACTATCCTCATTCATATTTTAAGAAGTTACAAATTATATTCAGCCACAAAATAAGCCTGGGAATCTGCAAAATAGGAAAGAGGTACAGAGAGTCGTTGCACTGAGATGACACACCTAGTCATCTAGTTGTATTGGTGTGAACCGGCAGGTTTTTGGAACATTGCAGAACAGCGCATTGCAAGTAGCTGCCTGTTTCAACTCGTCTCAACGCGAATCTATGGCCTGAACTGGGCTTAAAAGTTCTAGCTCCGCACTGGTGATTGGTCGGCAGAGTCTGTCCCTCTGTTTCCTCTGCACCCGTCTTGTTTTCCTCGTCCTCCATTTGGGTTGGTTGGTGGTTCTGCATTGGCAAAAAAAAAAAAAAAAAAAAAAAAAAAAGAAGCAATATGCACTTAGCTGTGTATCATCATCATCATCATCATCATCTTGGCTGGTGAGCGTAAAGGAAACAGATGTGCATTGAGTTTTCTTGTGTCTTTTGAGTTTCAGTTTCAGTTGGTCTTTGTTTGGTATCTGCGATTTTCATCCTGATGTGTGACTTCCAGCTGTAGAGATTCCTTTCTCGTCTTTCGTCCTGGCTCCTTTGATAATCAAGAAAATGAGGTCAGATGAACATTTATATAAAATACCCTCCCATTTTCATCTCCTTATTCTTTCTCTAGTTGAGAGGATTTTTTTTTTTTTTTTACTTCTGACTCCCCAGGGGGTACGTCCCTCTCGCCAATAATCAACGCAATTATATGCCAGTGTAGTCTGATATCCTTTTCTAACAGTCTCTTAAGTCCAAGAACATTTTATTCACAATTAAATCTTGATGTATGTGTTCAGTTTCTTTCAACAGAGAATCTGAATCCTATTCTTCTGCCAGACAAGGCAAATTAATTTATAAAGCATTTTTCATACCCAAAACAACCCAAAGTGCTTTACAGATTATACAGGTAAAAGCACTAGAAACAAACGATAGAAACAATAAAAGCCAGCCATCAAAGACACATAGAATAAAAGTAAGAGCAAACAGGCAAAAGCACACAAAGTCAAACACTAAAAACAGCAGAACAAACAAACATCAAAAGCATATAGAATAAAAAAACAGAAACAAATAAATGGAAGTGATTTAAAAGAGAATTGTTTAAAAGCAGTGGTGAAAAGATACATCTTTAGTTTGGATTTGAAAGTGCATAGCATTGCCCCAAGTCTTCGTTCTTCTGGAAATTCTTCTGGAGCAGTAAAGCAACTTCTCCATGTTTAGCTTTTAGTGGCAATTATCTTGGACCTAAACTGTTCAGTGATTTGTGGACAAGCAATAGAAATTTGAAGTTGATTCTGTGGTAAACTGGTAACCAATGTAGTGATCTGAGAACTGGAGTTATATGCTGAGCCTTTCTGTTCCTTGTTACACGCCTTGCAACTACACGCTGGATGAGCTGCTGTCTGATTACCATCTTAGGGTGCTTTCACACCTGACCTGTTTGGTTCGGTTCAATCAAACTCAAGTTCGTTTGCCCACTAAGTGCGGTTCGTTTGGGCAGGTGTGAACACAGCAATCACACTCAGGTGCGCACCAAAACAACCGGACCAAGACCTTCTTGAAGAGGTGGACTCAGTATGGTTACAAATGAACTCTGGTGCGGTTCATTTGTGGTGAGAAGGTGTTCCGACTTGGATGTGAAGCAACTGCAGTCACATGACACATTGTTTGGGTTAAACATGAACATGTTACAGTCCTGGAGGATTATTAATGTGCACCTCCTCCTGTACTGCCTTAATATGCACATTCAGCACATCCAATGCATCAAAACATTGTTTTCTAGTTGGAGCCGCGCCTCATTTCCAAACTGTATGGTTTGACTAAAATGAACAATGACAGCAATATAGTCCACGATGAGCAGCACTAAAATCAACCTGCGTAGTTGTCCCTCCATTGTGACATTAGAAAGTGTCACATTTATCTTTCAAGTGTTCTCTTCTTCAACGTTTGCTTTACTTCCTGGATTTTTCCTATATGGAAATTCTGACCAGTCAGGAGCAGCTTTCTCGCACAAGGCATTTGATCTGGTCCGCTTTTAACTGCTGCCGTGAGAACATGAACCAACTCTAGGCAATTATACAACTTTGCAACAAAATTAGTCCCTGATCAGACCAAAGCAAGACAACTCTAGGTCTGAAAGCACCATTAGACAGACCTGTAACCATTGCAGTTGTCCAGCCAGCTAAAGATAAAAGCATGAATAACTTTTTCTAGATCCTGTTTTGGCATAAAGGTCCTGATTCTTGTGATATATTTGAGGTTGAAGAAGGCTGATTTCATGTGACGACTATAGGATAAAGACTTGCTTTTCTGTTGAGGGTAGCCTTCTTCTTGTAAAAAGGATTGTTGTAAATTATTTGAAAAACACTCAGTAGAGTGGAGCTACTCCTCAGTGAACACCATCATTGAGTCCAGACAAACATCTGTAGAGAGCAGGTTGGCTGAGGGTTGCTACCTACTGAATGTAGGTTTAAAAACATAGGAGACCTTAACAATTACAATCATCCATTGCCACTCTGATGGTCTGTCAGCCGGCAACAGCCTTGGTAAAGGCTGCCACTTATTTCTACATACTCTGATGAAGACTGTGGGTTGGTATGCAAAGGCACAAAGCCCATTTATCAAATACAAGTAATGTGAAACCTTTCTCTCGTCTTCCTCTGTGTCTCATATATGTCCTTGCATCCACAGAGCACTTGTCTTTTGATATCTGCTTTTGTGAAGTGAGAGCCCATCTGTTTACTTTACAAAATCGATCACAAATGGAACTTTGAAAAACATCCTGTTGGACTCGAAGAAGTGTCTGTTTCTTAGTAAAAACTGCAGTCTCAAATATTACCTTAGGCTTATTTCATAACTTGTGACAGTCTCAACTAAAATGAATGCCATAAGCTGTGAACATTTTGCATTATTTAGTTATTTTTGTTATTTTATCTTATTTTATTGTTTTTATTCATGCATACATTTTTTACTGAGCTCTCATATGGACTGTATTACACTGAAAAGTGTCCTGTTCCTCCTGGGAGCCATGCCAATGGGTCGTTAATAAAGGCAGATTAAATGAGTAATAAAATGAGACAAAATTACTGAGGAAAGACGAGAGCAGATTGTCACACCGTGGATTTTTATATGGGCTTCTTTAACCCTCTTTGAGACCATTTTAAATGTTAACAGGCGCCCAAAAAAACACTGCCTCGGTAATGAAAAATCATAGCAAACAGTTAGTATATGTCACAAAGTTGGACATGTAAGTGATCAAACATTGTGATTGAGCTTCATCTTGTCTCATCCCCAGGTCGTCAAATAGAAGTGCTTTGTCACGGCCCCAGTGTGAGGCATCTTCACGAGATGCACCAAGCTTTAAAATAACTTTGGTGGAAACCCATCCACAGCAGAACACAGCATGTCTTCTTTACTTCTTTACCCTCGTCATGCACTGACGTCACTCATGTGACATTTTAATGCCACGCTGTGTTATTGTTATATAACAAACATGCTTATTTAACCCAACTCATGACCTTTTTTTTTTTTTTTTTTAAATCTAACAAAGTAGTTTTGTTGCCTTAACCTAACAGCAGCTGTTCAGCATTAATCACATATTGCAATGTTTTGGCTGTGCATTACATAAGCCACGTTTCCGTGCCACGGTACCTTTGGAGGATTGGGACATATGCCGTTCACATAACCCAGTTAAAATTAATATATGTATATATAAATGCTTGAAGATCCACTCATCACTAAAAGTGTATGTCATATAAAAACTAAAGTAATGGTCAAAGCTGTTAAAGTGAAATTTAAGGTGTGTTGATTGATTCATATCATCAACTCATGCATTGAGTGACATAACAGGTTAACGTTCCACCTTAAAAGTCGCTGGCAGTCGGCCCAGTGAACTATTTTTCACTCTGACTACAGCTGCTGCAAGAGGCAGCAAAACATCCTTTCATATTTTAGATACTTACAGCTACAGTGTACAAAACTCTCCACAGTATGAACAGTGATTACATGAGCCTCAAAACCAGCCACAACTCAGCCCTGAGCAGAGTGACCGTCCTCTATTGACCAATCAACAGACTGCAGTGTTCACAGCTGCACCTTTTAGTACCAGATCTGTGTGCTAGGTACCCCAACAGAGGGGGGACCAAAATGGGGACGGTGTGGAACAGTTCCATTGCTACCATCCACAATTTTTCACAGTGGGACTGTTCAGTAGAACTGTACTGTACTGCTTGGTGGAAACTGGCTATAGTGACGCTAAAGTTGTATGACAAAGCTCTGGTATCTGATGACCTGGGAATGACAACAGATCGTCCTGCTTACACACTGAAATAACTATTTGAGCTTTACTGTGCTGTAATGAATAAAACAGCCATTACAAGTATTTTGATTTCATGTTAGCATCTTACCTATTTTTAGACATCCTTAACGACTTGTGTGAATTTTGCTCAGAGTTAAAGGACCTGATGATCGGAGGAACATAAGAGACGCAGATGTTTTCATTGCATGGCACAATTAAGCAATTACAATCCATATCATGCACTGTGACATACACTACTGAGCGAATCCAAATGAGCTCTGACAAGATGAGTGACTTTGAAAGAAGGTTCAAAAATCAAGGAGTCACTGAACAGTTTGATGAGTATGAAACTGAACAAAAGTCTGTGCACCTGCTATAAGGTGCCGGAAGCTCAGTGGGGAGATGGTTTCAAGCTGCTGTTGGGGCAACACAATGGTTTGAGTTGAAGGTGTGAGAAAGAATAGTATCAGTAACATTGTTAATACTGTGCTAATGACCTTACCGGTCAGCTATCAGGGGGCAGTTCTAGTTTTAAGGTAATATTTGAGATCGGTTCAATAATTTTAAAGCATAATTGCAAAGAATATTAGCATGAGCTGGAGACATAGAGAGAGAGTGAAGCATTTATTATTTGAATTTCAGCTGTATTTTTTTTACTTTTTTACTTTTTACTTCAGAGAGCTCAACTCCCATGCCAAGTTCTTATCAACTCCTAGATAGGAGCAATAGAAAGCATCCCTACTGCAAACATTACAAGTTGGCATGGCTTGTGCACGGCCCAAGACAGGAGGGCTGTGCAGCAGGTGATTAAAAGCGCCCAGAACATCACTGATACCCATCTACCGAGCACTGGTGAGATGGGTGAGGCGAGGTGCCTGCACAGAGCCCAAATATACAAGTATTAAAAGACAGCACTCACCCCAGAAACAGCCTGTTCACCCTGCTGCCATCTGGCAAAGGATACAGAAGTATCCGCTGTGTACCACCAGACTACAGAGCAGCTTCTTTCTTCAGGCAGTAAGAGTCCTCAACTCATCCTCCACACTCCATCATAAAAATATGTTTGTTTTGTTTTTTCCCTGTATATCAAACGGGACCACAGCTTGCATTTTGTTGTGCAATCCTGTGCTGCAGAATGACAATACATGACCCTTGAAACTTGGTAAGGTTTTCTCAAAAGCACATGCCCTGGAGATGACAAGAGAGAGTCAAGTTAAGTGCATTTACAACATTTTGTCTATTTAGTTTGAATCAGTGCAGTTTAAAAGTAGCTTTGCCAAATTTCAATGTTCAAAAGCCGCATTGAAGCTTACACTGTACTATAATTAGCCCTTATTCCCAGAATTCATTTGTGGTTTTTAGCTTTGAAGTTCATTGTTAACCTTAGGGATAGCATGAATGACAAAATAATCTCAACTTAAAGATCCACTTTTTCAGCTTTCAATCACGTCGCACAGTCTTCATCAGCAAACGTGCTGGTTCAGGGGTCGTCTCCTGACCTATGAATGGAACTTCAGTCACAAGATAACAAGTGGTCATAAATGGGGGTGAGATGGAGATTGTAACCCCTATCTCAGGGACGGTCTCTGTTATTGGATGTGGATGGAGTCCTTGACCTTTCCACCGGCTCCTGGTCGATGACTACTTTGACCCGTTTTGCTCTGGTGGTCACAGACAGCTGATGTCGCCTGCTTCCTGTGTCATTCAGTCTTTTGCCTCTTTACAGCTAAATACAACTACATGTATAGTCATGACATGTATGTCGTACACATCAGAGCTCCCAGCTTAAAGACATGGTTCACCCCAAAACACATATTTTTCCTCTTGCCTGTGGCACTATTCATCAGTCTAGATGGACCGTTTTACAGCAGACATTTTAACTTGCTGTAGTCGGAAAAGCACAGGTAAAGCTGATAACATAAACTGATCCAGCATGCAAAACACATTCTCACTCCGACCTCGTCACATATCAATGTTTGGTCATGGACTTTCCATGTCCAGATACAACATGAAAGGCACCCTGGGTACGTTGGTTGGTGACGTTCTGGGACGCCGTTTCAAATTCTGCCTGTTACATGCATTGTCTTCTTTTAAAATACACTTCTGTTTTCACATGCAGTCTCTTTCAAAATAAATGCACTACAAATTGACTTTTTTTTTTTCTTCAACATAAACACACGTGGTTAGGTTTAGGCAACAAAAACATGCAGTTGAGTTTAGGATAAAAGAACAGGCTTCAGAATCTCACGGGAAGCAAACACCGCACCCTCAGGTACAAGTCAGTGTTTGTTGGACCAATCCATCCATGGTGGACTTCCACCACCGTAACTTTCGTTCGTGTCCCGCTACATTTCCCCCTGACGCCGCCGGGTGCCATTAAACTATATCGGCAACTGGCTGCATATGATGCCGATGGTAAAGGACCTCGGTACAACACCGTAAATTGACTTTTTTGCCTCTTCAATAACTAGCGCACGTGGTTGGGTTAAGGCAACAAAAGCATGTGGTTAGGTTTAGGAAAACTTGTTGGACCCATCCTCCACCAATCCCACCCACCCTACTTGGACTTTCGCCGCCTTAACTTTCGCTCTTGTCAATTGGACGCCATGTTTTAATACAATGCCGACCGTCCAACATCATGCCAACATTAAAGGACGGTGTCAGTCGTGCAAGTCACCGCCCAAGTGCTGGAATTCGAGGACCTTGGAGTGAGACTCACACGGAAAAATATGTTTGTCCTTTTTATAAAAGTAGCAGCCTCAGTGAGCATAGTGATCAAGCAGGACAAGATGCCAAGCTCGGCTCACATCCCAGCTACATCAGCTGATCTCAAACAGCCCAGTCACTGATGCAGCAGCTGATTGATGGAAGGGAGTCAGCTGATAGATCACATGATTCCTTTCTATGCAACCAATCGGTGAATCTCATTCAGGGCGCCCTATTTAAACTGCTCTGGCCTGCCTACTGTTGCTGCTTCCTCTGCAAGCTGCTTTGCAACCCGCCTCCACCCCAGCTCCTCCTTTTCATCATTGTCATCAGTGTCTTATCTGTGTCATTTCTGTTTGTCATTGATGCTGGGGAGTCTTTGCTGCTGCTCTCCCTGCCTTAGGCTATCCATGTAGAGGCATAGAAGGGCAGAGAGGTTTGCTCTCTCTGCCTCAGGCTTTCCTTGTATGCGTGTGAAAGGGCAGAGAGGTGTGCTTTCTCCACTTTACGCTTTCTCCATATGGGGCCTAGGAAAGGCAGAGAGGCCCGAGAACAGAGCCACATTGCCAGATAAAATACTGCAAACTGAAATAAAGTTTTCTTTGACTAAATTGATCTTGACTGAATTATAGGTCTAATTTATCTGCAAATGCCTCCCTGAAGAGACTCAACTCATTGATTTCAATGTATTTTGGAAGTTGTCATTGCCGTTTGGATAATACCCAGATATGTGTTCAGATTTTAGCAGATAATAACTTGTTTAAAATTCCCTGCTAACAGTTACACAATGGGTGGCACAGATGATCATGCAGTGAAGGTCAGATAAAACCAATTCTCACTGTAGAATGTGACAAAGTACATGACGGTCTGTGTGTCCTGGATAAAATCTTTATAAATGTTGGTTTGATCTTTGATTGAGCCCTCAAGGTATTTTTCTTACTATATCATTCTTGTTATATTTTCTTTAACATCTAGATTAAAGTGCCGGCAGTTGCAACTTCAATATTCTCCTTTCAACACTGCTGGTTCCCTGCCTGTGTTTTGTCTCTAGCTGCTATAAAACACTGCCTCTCAGCTCTTGGTGCTCGGGGAGATGACATGACCTCATCCTGGTACTTCATTTCCCTCTCTGTCTCCCAGTCCGACCCCATGTTGACTTGTCAGGTTTTCTCTGCTTGTTTTGAAGGCTTTAAATGGGTCGGACGGCCTAGACCTTTTTACGTTAGCTCGTATAAAGCTCTAAGTGATTCCACAGAGAGCGCAAGGGTTTTGAGGTTGCAAGCCCAAGACTGTGGAAGAGCCCTCTTTGAATCAAATCAGCAAAACTCAGTTTATTCTTAAGTATTCTAATGCAAGTCAGCATAGCTGTGAATGTATTACTGTTTGCGTTGTGCATATTTGATTGGTTATTTTGCAGCATTTTGATTGCCCTGTGGTTGTTTTCAGCCTTGATTTATTGATAAACTTGACTTCTTTTGAACTTAGCTACCACAGCTATTCTGTTGTTTTCATCTATGTGGAATATGCAATGTTTTTTTTGTTTTGTTTTGTTTTTTTATGAAACGTTTCCGTGCGTTTTTCATGCATATTTTAATAATTCTGGTCTCATTTCAAACATCCCGTCTCCCTAAAGAAATTCAGTCCTGAGGTTAATTGAGTCAACATTTAAATCACTTTGTTATGGAGAAATCCTCAAGACAGCTATGACTCTGGAGGGCAGCAAGAATGTCACAGGACAAATAGACCTCTCTCTGACACACACGCACACAGCAGAGCCACAGCTTAACAACATGTACTTCCACTTCGCATGCTAATCTCAAGCCCACATGTCTAAAGTAACAGCAGCAAACATCCCAAGCATCGGCTAATAACAGAAAAATGATGGACATTTGATCTTTACTCAATTCTTTTGTCACACAAAAGCTCTAAAACCACTGGTAGCGATTTAAAATCCGGCCAAGGTCACATCATGAGATGAATGACAGTATGTGTCTGCAGATACTGGGTAGGCTGTATTCAGTATTTCAACAATGATGTGGTGACAGGGCCTTTGAAGACATTTTAAATATTTGTCAGTCAACTTTTGCAAGAATCTTTTATATCTGTGAGCCACCTTGAACTGATAGAGGCTTTGATAATCCACTTTAATCGAACATCAGTTTGCAAGAAAATACACCTTTAGTAATAAGACATAATAAAAACAAAGTGAGGTTAAGTTTTATACTTAATGAACAAAATAAAACTCTCACATGTGAACACGTATGATTCATATGCTTAAAAACTACCGTGATAGTGGTAGAGGACATCAGGGCTGCCAGCTCTGCTCCCAGCTGCTGACATTTCTCTCACACACTTTCACAGCATAAAATAAAATTTCTCATGCCGGAAAAAACAAACTTACATCTGAACTTGTAGCGATATATCTGATCTTTTGAATCAACTGACCTCTAGTCAGCCTCAAGTCACATAGTTTATGACATTGACTCAATCTGACAAAGTCAAAAAAGACTTGCAACTCGTGCAAAAGTTGCAGAAGAGAGCCACAAAGGATTAAAATTACATTACTGACTGCCAGTTGGAAAAAAATCATACCAAGATCATTTAATCTGTGTGAAAATACTATGCAAAAATAACAGGTAAATAACAGGTCAACTGCTCCTTAATGCAAATAGCTGATCAGCCAATCGCATGGCATGAACTCAATGCATTTAGTCACAGAGCAACAGAATGAGGAAGAAAGGTGATTGAAGTGGCTTTGAATGTGGCATGGCTGTTGGTGCCTGACGGGCTGGTCTGAGTGTTTCAGAAACTGATGATCTACTAGGATTTTCACACACAGCCATCTCTAGCGTTTACAGAAGATGGTCTGAACAAGAAACAATATCCAGTGAAAATGCCTTGTTGATGCCAGAGGTCAGAGGAGAATGGCCAGTCTGGTTCAAGATGATAGAAAAGCAACAGTGAGCCAAATAACCATCCAACACGTCCAGCGTTGAAGCAGATGTGCTACAGCAGCAGCAGACCACACCAGGTGCCACTGCTGTCAGCTAACAACAGGAAACTGAGGCTACAGTTCACACAGGCTCACCAAAACTGGACAATAGAAGATTGGAAAAACGTTGCCTCGTCTGATGAGTCTGGATTTCTGCTGCCACATTCAGATGGTAAGATCAGAATTTGTCTTCATGGATCCATCCTGCTTGTATCAACGGTTCAGCCTGGCATTACATTTGGTAAAGGGTGCATTAGGACTTGTTTAGGAATCAAAACTCAAACTTAGGACTTTGGTCTTGACTTGGGACTTACGTGCAAAGACTTGAGACTTACTTGTGACTTGCAAAACAATGCTTTGAGTCCACCTCTGCTATTTATATATCTAAATACATGATATACACATATACAGAATGCTTATCGAAATATGAATGCATATGCATATTTACCAGCACAGGGAGCTGGCCTGTCCACGTGCGTACAAATGACGAATCTAAAACCTGTGTGAAGACTATATTACAGCAGGATAAACAGATTGAGGGTATTTTGACAAAACTGAAAGAACTCTTTTATATGCAGACAAATACAGGCTGATTACCAATGACTGTGTGTTGTTCTATGCAACATGTTAATAACGATGCATCATGTTTCAGATGTCCATCCTGTCTGTCCTTGGACTCGGCAGCTGTCATGACTTTCTCTTCACAGAGCGTTTGTATTTATCTCCTTACCACCTGAAATTGATTGTTAGTTGCTGCTCTGTGTGCACAAGTGGATGCTGCTGGCCCTATTTTCGCGGACCCAGTGGCTTGGCCATGGTCGCAGTCAAGTACGCCCTGCCGAGTGCGTCTGTTTTGGTAATTTCGTGGCCAGGCTCCCTTGGCGCGACTAATCACAGAGCTCTCCTCGTCATGATGCACTGACCATCCTGGGAGTCATGTAGAGAGCTTCCATCAGAGGAATCCTATCGTTTTCTGGGACTTAGGATAGGAATTAACTTTTAAAAGTTTACACTTTGGCCAGACTCATATAAATCTTGCTGCCCGGTGTATTAAGATAGAGACGTTGGTGAAAGACTGGCAGGGACTGACCGCACGGATGGTCCTGAGGGAGTCATTAGCAGAGTGAGAAGTTTTAAGTGATTCTTCAGGAGGGACCTTCTATGTGAAGGGTGATTAATCAGCATCATTTAGGCGTGGATGTCTGGAGGTTGGCAAGAAGCTGAAGTCTATGCTGATCAACCATACTTATTCATCATTGAGCATAATTACAGAACTGGCTTTTCATCTATAAATGCTTTAAAATTTAAATGTGGCAGCTGAACTTCAGAAACAAAACTCCTGGAGGTTACAGAGTGATGGAAACCCGTGACTGAGCTCAGGCAGACAACTCAAACACCCCGTACAGTCACATCTCTCCACATGTTGCTACATATATCCAACCAAGGCCGTAGCCATGTGGTCAACACGGGTGGGGTCCAACTCTGCCAGGAGGCTCTGGGGTAGTGAGCAGAGGAAGCGTGAAGGAAGCAGCATCAGGGACAGCGGCGAGGCGACACCGCATCTGAAGCAGCACGGCAGTCGGCAGTCTATTCAGAGGAGGTCCACTGAGAGAAGCCGGTGCAGAAGAGCGACCAGTGGCCACAGCACTGCAGCGCTTCATAGCTATCAGGCACAGTTGGGAGCTCTGCACGAATAAGTGAGTGTCCCCCACCTTGACTTGGGTGTAGAAAGTAATGGTGCTGTCGACCAGTGTGCCGGTGGTCTTTATTATAGGTTGCCTGTGGGCGCGCAGACTTCCAATGTGGAGGAGTGGACGGGGGTCACGACGCCATTTTGGCTGGAGCCTGCTGCCAGATAAGGACAGTTGATTGTTTTAATCCTCCAGCTGCATACCCGGACTTTTTTAAGAACATTTTAATGCGGGCCTTTTATATTGTTTATGACCATTGCTTTACTTTCAGAAAATACTATTCTACTATTTTAACTTTGTCTTTTGAGCCTGGTCTCACTCGGAAGTCATTGAAATCTGGGGCTTGGGCAGTGACTTGCGGCGTCAGAAACCAACAAAAAAAGACGTCCTTTAACGGCAGCATGATACGCGGCCGGTTGCCTTTATAGCTTAGCGGCATCAGGGGGAAATGCCGCGGGACAAGGACAAAAGTTAAGGGGGTGAAAGTCCCAATAGGGCGGGTGGGCGGGAGGGGTGGGGAATAGGTCCAACAAACACTTACTTTCATCCAAAGGAGAGCGGTGATCGCTTCCTGTAAGATTCTGAAGCCAAATCCTGTTCTTTTTTCCTAAACCTAGCCACAATGTCACTGAAGAAAAGGAAATATCAATTTGCCGTGTTGGACCTACGTAGTGCATTTATTTTGAAAGAGACTGTATGAAAACTTCAAATTTCCCTCCGAAAACTGAAGTGTATTTTGAAAGAAGACAATGCATGCGACAAGCATAACTTGAGACGACGACCCAGAAAGTCAGCAACGTACCCAGGGTACCTTGCATGTTGTATGTGGAAAGTCAATGACCAAGCACGCCTTTTAGGGACTTATCTACACCACTCATGGGTTTAGTACTGTAACTATTCTAATTTTTGTAATAAATTTGACTTTTTACTTGACCTGCACTCCTTAGTTCTTTTAGTGTTGCTCTCCACTTGATTTTAAACTCTACTACGTATACTCTCCTCCCTCTTACAGTCCCCCCCGATATATATTAAAATTACTGCCTTGTATCCAATGTTCCTTTTGGCTAATTTGCAGTTAATTTAAATGATCTTTGCTTTGCCTGTTGCTATGTCCACTTTCTTTGCAACCTCTGCTGCAAAAGTTGAGGTTAGATAAGTGTTAGATGACTCTTCAGTGGGCGGTTGGTCATGTCAAGCTGTTGGCCTCAGCGCCACTTCTAGGAAGAAGCTGAGTTTTCCTCGACCTGCTGTCAACACCTTAATTTTCCCAGAGAGGGGGTTATCATCAGCTACAGATCACGGCTTCACTCTAGCACGGTAAGTGGTGCTTCTGCTAACATGTGTATTATCAGATGCATTGGCTGTGTTTAGCCAGCGTGTGTTCGCAGCTTGCAGTCGATGCCCTGTATGTGCTGCTTACTTCTCTGTTCTCGTTACGCAATTATCCCAAGTGCTGCTTTTGTATTGGTATTGATTGGGAGTTAATTCCTTGTTGCGACTGAGCTCATGTTTCTCTTGGTTATTGTTTGTCAGGGGCATTATGATGCTTTTATTCCTTCATTTATGCTTTTTTATTCACAAGTGATCGTGTTTGAATGTTACAGGCTGGGTAAGGCTCAATGCAAACCCTGATCTCTGGTTGAGTGTAATGTATGTTGGCTTTCAGCGTGTAAACATGACTGCGGTCTTGCTCGCAGCCTATTCACGTAATTATTTGCCATTACTGGCTCCATGGGAGAATCAATACTTCTCATACAGGAGAGGTATTCACATTCACGCATCTCTACACACTTTTCAGCCAAACTATTTCAACTCCAATGTCATGGCTCACTTTGCTGTTTTGCTCAGCTGCAGTCACGGCCAATCTTAGGTTCATATCCATGTACTGATGGTCATCTACTGCTTGTCAACACGACATGGCATTTCATAAAGAGAGACTATGTGCTGCACGGCATGAATATCTGATGTTAATATCCGTAACTTGATAATCATCTGCTGCTGACATGTCTTGGCCTGCTGCTGCATATCAGGTGGATTAGTCAGTTTAGATTTATTCATTTCACTTCACAAAGGTGTTGATAGCGTATTCCCTGCAACGGCTGGAGGTGCTTTGCTGGAGGAACGGCCACTCAGTAAGTGGTGCCGCTTTTACACTGCTGAGCTGAGTTTGGTGTGTTCTTGGGGTTCTTAGACTCTGGGGGGCCAAAGCCAAGAAACCCGCTAAGGGCCTTTTTCATTTTGTTGATACACATGGTAGCTATAAGGGCTTAGAGGGTTTAGGGAGCATAATGGTCTTTGCAAAATGTGCCTATATAGCCCCATTTTGGTCCCCCCTCTGTTGGGGTACCTAGCACACAGATCTGGTACTAAAAGGTGGAGCTGTGAACACTGCAGTCTGATTGGTCAATAGAGGACGGTCACTCTGCTCAGGGCTGAGTTGTGGCTGGTTTTGAGGCTCATGTAACCACTGTTCATACTGTGGAGAGTTTTATTAGTAAACTGTGACTATAAAATGAAAGGTTGTTTTGCTGCCTTTCACAGCAGCCGTAAACTGAGAAAAATAATTCTCTGGGCCGAATGCCGGCGACATTTAAGGTGGAGCATTAACTTGTTACATTATGCAAATCCATAAACGAACCTTAAATTTCACTTTGACAACTCTGACCATTACTTTAGTTTGTATTCTCTTTTGGACGACACACACGTTTCAAAATATCTATTAATTCTGACCGGATTATGTGAACAACAAATATCCCAATCCTCACTTGGAGAAAAAAAAAGGGTTGCAGGGCATTGTTCCTGTGGGCTACGGCAACACTAAACCCCTGAGCTTGCCTGAGAAGGACTAAATGCACAGACCTGCTATTTTTAAATACCCCATGGAGAGAGACTCCTACTGCAGCCAGTTTTACTTTGTTCTGGAAATGCTGGCGTGCAGCTGAGTCTGAGGGGTTACTTTTGGCTCCAAAGGCACCATACCGAAAGTGTTTGGTGGAAATGGGGCTTATAAGTGGCCACTAGGGGGCCACCTTTTCTCACATGTTTTGGGGGCTCCTCAGACATCTGCATGGTTTGCCATCTTGATGGTGCGTACATGAGGGAGTGACATGGTCAAAGTCACCAAGGCCCAATCCCATTTCTTATTTTAAGCCCCACCCCTTGTTTACGACTGCCACCTAGTGGTTGAAATCTTCCCTTGTGATATGGAAAAACTCTTCAAGACTCTGACACGTCAGCAGTAGTCGCTCATGCTGGTGTTTACGCAAACATACACATGTGTACATTGCAAATATGTCATCTTTTGGAGTGGCGATTTTTTTTGCGTGGGCTATAGGCATCCTTTAGCCATTGTCAGGACGCTCCAGGTTTGTTCAACACTTGTGTTTTATGCTATCAATCAAGTAATAAAAGAAGAACACTGCTTCATTACGATGGTAAAGGCTAATAATAGCAGCTCTTGCTTCTACCCTGTCATTAACAAATCAGCAGTGACAATGTAACCTTAGCTGGTTAGCTACACGTAATTGGCATACTAGCAATTTTGACATACTGCGATAAAATGATTGTTACCATCATTTTAAAATTTTCATTAACAAAGAAAAGCTTAGCTTGTGTCATCCAGCCAATGATTTCTCATAACACTCGGTCTAAAGTTTGCTTCTATTTGGAGGTTTGCTCTACTCCTCACTCCCAACAAGAATTGGAACACCCTACCCCTTGACACGAACAGGTAAGGCTAAGGGTAAGGCTAAGGGTAAGGCTAAGGGCTAATTGGTAGCGGTGAAGGGTGTATTGAGATTGGGCCCAAATATCATCTCTGTTCACTCACTTTAATCCACTCCTCATGTGTCAGCTGATTGAAATACGACTCCTTTTGAGTGCCTCTTTTTAATTTCCTCCTGGATTTCTGGTGTGTTCATTTTGGGATATCTTAAAAACACTGTGGGGGGAGGGGGAGGCAAACTCAGGGGGCTAACAGTTGCTGGGCTCTGGGAGAGGTTGTGAATATGCACTTTGATGAATGCTGAGAATTGGGACTCGCTTTCCAGGCTGCATTTCTGAGAATCAATGACACATGTGTGGAAGGCAAACATGTCCTTGGTTTCCATGGCACTGTTTGCTCATCCTGATTGAAGAATCTTTAAAATAAGGAGAAAGCACCAGACCAGCAGTTGGCGATGATGGAATCAGATATGATCTCACTGAGAACCCCGCAGTCCCCCAGTCAGGAGCAGATGGCTGAAGCACATGATCTGTTGAACGCCACTCCTGGTGTGGGTTGCGACAGCAGTGACTGTTTTGAAATAACTGGTGCTTACATAAAGGGTTGCCATTCGCTCCATGATGGAGTTTGATATTTTAGTTTCTCACTCGTTTCTCTCGAGTCGCTGACTAATTGCTCCGACAGTCATAATTAAAGTGAAAGCCTCCCAGTGAGCTGCCCTCCAACTTGGAGATTATATGAGTTTATGAGTGATCAGGAGTCATTCCTAGAGAGGCGTACGTATTGCCGTTTCTAAAAAAACGAAAAACAGCTTCTGAATGAAACTTCACATTGAAGTGTCAAATCAAATTAACATGCCTAACATGAAAAGAATGAGTCGTCAGTGAGTCAGCCGTCAGGAGGTAAAGCAAAGTTATTAGTGGCACATTTGTTTGAAGCGAAGATCAGGAGGAGGAGGAAGAGGAGGAGGAACATGAGAATCAGAGGGGCTGTTTTTCGGGGGGGTGGTTCTGTATATCCTTTGATGACCTTGTATGTAGGCATATATTTTATGTATCCTCACAGCTATTTCTGCGTATATCATCATGGGTGATGGAGGAACTTGGTATATGTATTTAATTCCTGGTTTATGTCTAAAACGGTCATTGGATTCCTGGCTGGCAAACAGGTGGGGCTGGAATGAACGAAACAGAAAGAAGGGAAGTGTTATTATTATTATTATATTTTATAAATGAATAATAATATTGCTAAAGTTTTTTTATAAAGTTAAATAATCTCATCTTCCTTATCAAATCGTTGCCGCAATTCTAGCTTTTCCCATGTCTCTGTATTGTGATCTATTATCTAGCTTGACCTGTGTGTGCATGTCTTTGATGCACAGGTTTCCACACACTTTAAGCTATCACATAATCTGAGATGGTGGATGGAGAGGCAGCGTCTGAAAGTTATGTATCCAATGTCATGGCGGCGGCTTCAGTGTATTTTGCTTATGGTTTAACATTTTCTTCCTGAGGCCTTTCTGTGGAAGTGTTATAGACTGCCAACTGTTTGGACTTGGGTCAACAGGGAGCCCGAGCCACATGAATAATGCATGGTGTCTGCTCGCAGGCATACAGCCCTGTCTGTGCTGCCACTGCACATGCAGCGCCAGAGACGGAGGCTGAGTTACGGAGATCATAGAGGAGAGCGGCGGGTAAGACTGAGACACAGAATGGAAGGACGGGGGGACCGCGAAATACAGAGGACAAAACCAAGCACAGAGATTTACAACCTGTGTGACAGAAAACAAGATATTTAAAATTACTCTAATTACAGTAACACATTTCTCGTGTACCACTGCATCTAATGGTTTTTTTCATTATCGATTGATCTGTCAAGCATTTTTCTTTTTTAATTTAATGTTAATTTTATTTAATGGAGCCTCATAATAACCCAAACCCCCGATGTGACAACTTCAAATGTGTTGTTTTTTCCGACCAACAGTAAGAAACCCAAAAGTATAACATTTAAAAGCAAATATTTGTATTTTTTTCATGATAAACAACCTCAATGCTAGATGCAAACCTGCGCGGCTGAAAAATAAAGTCAACCACGGAAATGCCAACAAGTGCAGTGTCTTAAAATGGCCACTAGAGGCTGGCTCCAAAAGCGAGTCACTTCCCATTGACCTTCATGTTAAAATGGCCCACCTTACAGCAGAAATAAACATGTTTACAGCTTGGTACAAAATACCTTTTGGTCTCCAGAGCTGGTTCACCCTTTCGTGACAACTGCACTGGGGTCAATTTTTATAATACTCACCAGCAGCTGTGTCTCAGGAGGTTTGGCAAGTCGTCCACTGATGTGACGATCGGCAGATCTATGGCAGCTCAATCCTCGGCTCCTCAGTCCACGCTGAAGCATCCTTAGACAAGATACTGAACCTGATGCATGTGTCATGGTGTAAGTACCTGTAAATGGTTGAATGAGTAGCAGGTAGCACCTTGTGTGATAGCCCCAGTCACCAGTGCATGAATGTGTGTGAAAGGGTGTAAAAGTTCTTAAAAGTGGTTGGAAGACCAGATATACAAATGCAAGTCCATTTACCCGTTTACATTTATATTAAAGCTTAAAGTTAATTTCATAACTAAGGGTGGGGCCGACATTTGGATTCAGCCATGCTGTCGCGTATATGGGGCGGCGCTGTGGTGCAGTAGTTAGCATTGTTACCTTACAGTTTGTGGTTCAAACCAGGCTAGGGGAGCCCTTCTGTGTGGAGTTTGCATGTTCTCCCCGTGTCCGTAGGTGTGAATGTGAGTGTGAATGGTTGTCTGTCTCTATGTGTCAGCCCTGTGACAGCCTGGCGACCTGTCCTGCCTCTCGCCAAATGTCAGCTGGGACGGGCTCCAGCCCCCTGCGACCCCTAACGAGATAAGCAATTACTGAAAATGAATGAATGTTGGGGTATAGTATCCTCAGGCTCTTAGTCAGATCCTTGCTCCTCCCACGCTCCACTCTCTAGTCCAAATATGGTCACTTCTGGCTCCAAAAAATTCAAGATGGCCAAAATGCCAAACTCAACAGACCACAGGCCAATGGGTGACGGCCATTATTTTTATACAGTCAGACAAGTTTGAAATGTGACCTTGGACTTTGAGAAACTCGGAGGGATAATCAGTTACTACTATAATAATTATTTGCAGCCCTACACTGGTTAAGGTTTTCTATGTGTCTCTACTATCTGTTGTAAACAATGCATTAATCAACTAATCATGCCAGCACTGGCCACTAGTTGTGTCTGCCCTGACAGATGTGCACAAGTTTTGTGAAATCTGTCTCTGAGGTTCTTTTGCTGCCTAAAAACAATGGACGTAAATGGAATTTTTATCTGTGCTCCCTAAAGCTTAAAAAAATCACATTTGACAAACTAAACAGCAAAAGTATTTTTACAGAAACAATGCCCCAGTTACTCTGGATAATCTACAGACTTCACTGTCGGCACTCCCAGTGGAGCTAAATGTTGTTTTCAATGCTTTGAGCATCACAAACAAAATTCCATTCACCCACAATGTACTGGGGCGGGAGCAGAAATCTCAGCGCCTTGACATGTACACTCCGGTTGCCAGTTTATTCCTCGCTGAAGCTAATGCAATCCATTACAGCAATCCTGCAATAAATCCTACATTCATGACGGGTGCAATGTTCAGTTTTTGTTGATACTGTCTATGATTTTGTAGGAAACTGAGCGTAAAACTGACACCATCCATGATTTTATAGGGATAAATGTCGTTGTGTAATTTGGGTGAACTGACCCTCTGAGACAGAAGAAGGAAGCGGAGCATAAAAGGAGACAGAGACGCAGTAAACTGACCAAGACCGTCATAAATAATGAAGTTTAGCGGGTGAAATGTAGGCACCCGAGACGAGACGATTGAAGGAGAAGTGCAGTAGCAGGAGGAGAAAGGTAGAGAGGAGTATGTGAAAATACCACAGGGAGCGCCGGGCAGATTGGCCATCTGGACCTCTGAGCTGACAGCTTGACATGTTCCAAGTGCAGCGAACGTGGAGCAAATTCACTAAGCTGGGCCCCCTCTTGAGATATGCAACACATTACACAGGAAGCGTAATTAGAGGGCTGGTGGGGCCCACAGTGAGCGTCACCGTGAACAGAACGGTCGAACAGAGATCAATGTTCTGCTCTCTAAATTAATGAGGCTAATGTTGATGTGACAGCCTCGTCACCGGAGATCTGTGGGGAATAGGACAGATTTCAACAAGCGTGAATGGAGACATGGAACAGGGTACAAGCTTATTAAATTACAGTGGGCAGCTGGTACACACACACACAAGAAGAAAATGCTTCATACTTGAAGACAGAAAATGATTAATGAATATTTTAATTTGACCAATTCATATTGCTCACCAATAAAGTCATTATTTTCATTAAAAAACATACTGTTGAAAGTGAACAAAGAATACAGCTGCTTACTAAATATCAACAAATTCAAGGGGGGGAAAGCAGAAATTTACAATAGAAAATGATCATTTTCTGGTGTAGAAAGATTATGTCTGAAGGTTGAAACAAACAATCCACAACTCAATGCGTCTCAGATATAATTCAGAACTCAAAACGGATGAAACACACACAGCAACATCTGCAGTCTCTTCGAGGGGGGGGAGAGACGGGTTGATTATTTTAAGGAAAGTGAAGCATGTTTTCAACGTAAGTCATAAAATGTGAGCAGTGCTCGGAGTTATCTTTCAAGATCGGTTGTTCACAAAGACGTACACATTACACACATTTAAAAGAAAAAGAATAAAGAAAAGCCAATTGGGTAATGGAGCACTGCTGGACCAGAGGGAGGTTGAGGCGTCTTTTGATTTTTCTGTGGATTTCTTTTAAGAGAGCAAATCCTGGATCGGTTACAACTCATGGTCGGGAGAGCCAAAAAAACTCGCTCCATTTGGCTCTTTGGTATTTGGTGTTGAAGATGGCAGAAACACATATTCATAAACTACAACATTAACAACATTATAATTTCAGAAAATTACATTTCACCCTTGATAAGAGCTTTTTCTTTTTTCCCTCTTTTGCTTCTGATTGCCCTTACTGTCCTCCAAATCAAACTGGATAGTCGAGGTTTGATTGCAATTAGAAACAACTTAGAAAAACGGGCTAACCAAAAAAAAAAAAAAAAAAGGCAAACAAACAATCAAACAAAAAAAACTTCACCAAAGGTCATTGGCTGGGGGGGATAGCTTTCTTTTTCCTCTGGCAACTTTTCACAGGCTTCAAACGATCTTCCGGCTGCTGACTTGATTTCCACCTGATGGAGCGGATTCCTCGGTACAGTCGGGTGCACAGAAACTCCTTTCATAATGTTTCTGCTCCAGTGAGGCACATTTACACCATCCGAGCCTTTGATTAGTCTTCCTTAAAAAATATATATATATATTGAAAGGTGATAACATGATGCTTCGTATGGAATCAAAAATCACTTTAAATTATACACAGCTGTTGTTAGCAGAGCGGTCGGAGCCACTTGTCCAGTGCATTTTCTTTAAGGATTCATTGCTCAGTTTACACTTTTTTAAAGCCTCTTGAATTTGTACAGTCTCATCGCCTGTGTTTAAAACAATGCCACGTTGTCCTCATGGAGACAGTAGGGTTTATAGTCTATACAATAAGCTCCCGTGTTGGTTATAACCATCCATTAGTGCTCATGAGTCTTCGTCCAAGGCTCTGCTTTTCAAAGGCCTGCATTCCCGCAACCGTCTGTGTCCGTGTCCGTGTAGTGATGGAGCATGATGGAATGCAGCAAAGCTGATGACCAAAGACCACAGGCCACAAAAAAGACATTATAAAATCTTAAGAAAGAAAAAGACAGTGTTATTTCCTCTATGTCTTGGTCAGTGGTTGCCCTTGTTAGCGTGGAGGACAATTTGAAAATGAATCTGAAGTATGGGAGTAGGATCCTGATGGGTTCTCTGCATATGTCTCTCTCCTGTATCCCTGTGTCAGTGTGGTTTGCTCCGCCATCCAAAGCAGTTCCTTTCAGGGGTTAATGGATGGTAGGCACATCTCCCAACCAGGCACCAGGTAGGGGGCGTGGGCATGTATACTCATTCTGCGAGGACAGAAAAAAACAAAAAGACGACAATAAAGTTAAAAAGCATTTAACAGCTGGTGTGTGCCAGTTACAGGGGTGGTGGTTACAATGTAAAGTTAATTACAGTGTCCAGTGATTTGATAACAGTACAATGGGGCTGTGACAGTGCCAGCAAAGCAAATTAGGGTAAGCAATTAAGCAGATGATGAAATCCCATGTACTTAGATAGCTTAGAAGGCTGAGGTGGAGAGACTCCCCTAATGTCTTACAGAGATTAAGTGAAAGCTCAAGACAAAGAACTCTTAGTATTCATGTTGAAAATTTCAATTTGAGCTGCAATAATTAATTAAAAAGCTGCTCAATTGAACCCTCTCACCTAAACATTTTGTCACTTTATGTCACGTTGTTTGCAACAATAGATATTCCAATTACCCTCTAGTCAGGCATTGATCGGCAGCCGAACAATAGCTGGAATACCAACTGTAACAGTTTCAGTGTGGGCAAGTTAATTACACGACACACGCCAGCAAGAGAGGGTGTTTCAGTTTTTTTTCCCCAGAAGTTTGTTTTCGTATATATCTTTAGAACAGGAATACAGTTCTGACATGCTGTATTTACGGAGGATTTTTAATTCACACAATAACCAGGTTGACAGACCCAGGTTGTGATTATCATTTGTTCCTTCTTCCTTTCATGATTGTCTCTTTTGTTTGGTGTATATGTTAAACCTATAATTTCAACCAACTTAATAATTATCTATAAAAAATAACAATTCCTACACACAGAATATACGTTAATGATAACGTTTTGTTCTGTATTCACAGGATGGTAGTAGGTAACGTCGGGGGGTTACTGATCAGCAGACTTTCAGGGTTTTTTTTTTTCCTTCTGCTGGTACGACCACAAGGTACGACTATTTCCAAATGAAAAAGATGCAGAGTAATTGATTCATGCCTTTAGCTTGAGCCAATTTGACTACTGTCATGCACTTTTTACTGGCCTCTCAAAAAAGTTTCCATTGTAATGCAGCCGGTTTCATGTTGTTGTTCTAACAAATAGAGCGTTTTATTTCAATATGAATTAATGAACAGGCAAGTTTCACTTTCACTGCTCCTTCTGTGTCCAGAGTACGCTCTGAGCTCTGAGAGTGTGGTGCTCTGAATAACGGTATATATTTTCCAACAGTGTTTCTAATAAACAGTCCAGCTCTACAATTAGAAAGTCAACATGTGGTGGCAAATGTTGATATTGTCGTAGGCTGCCATGAATGAATGAATGTGTAGGAAACTCCAGTTTTCTTTTGTGCTATTAGACTCTCAAGAAAATAAAAGAGCTAGCTTTTGTCGGCGCTATATGTGAAGGTCACTGTGTATGAGTTGAGGGGATACAGTTCTCAACATGGAGGCGGCTGAGCTAGTAGCTAGCTGCAAATGGTGCTTACTCCATGAGAGAGAGCTAGGAGTGTTAGCTTGGGGGGAACCAGATGGTGGGTGCTACACTTCCGGGCCACCACCATCCCGATATTTGTGTGACCACTGTATGCGCAAATTCCAAGCAATGGCCATGAGCTGGCCAGTGAGATACACACATGCACTGACATGCGCAACTGGACCGACATACCACAACAAACCACAGAGAAGCTCAGATTACAACAGGTAGCAAGACTTCATTCTCTGCTCAGGGTGCAATTACTCTGCTGTAAGCGGGAGCCTACGCATGTGGCCTACACCACTGAGAGCATTTATACTTGTGCGGTGGTGTGTCTGTGTCATTCTGCAGTTACAATTCCACACCACTGGTCGGCGGTGGGGTTTTGTGAAGTGCTGTAACATTAAGTTGATTCAAACACACTAAAAACACACATTAAACATGGCTTAACAGCAACAATTTCAAACACAAGTACACAAATGGGCTTCACTATAACTCACAGCATTCACAGACAAACACTTGTCTTTATCTGGACACATTTTCCCCACAAATACAACATGCTAATGTTGTTAGCACAAGCCTATGGTATTTTACATTGTATAAATTAGCCTAGCGGCTAGTGGACCTTTCCTCTATTCATGTGAAGCCAGGGATGAAAACCACATTAAACAAAGGTAATGTTAAAAAATCCGGCTCCATTACAACTCACAAGGTTCACTGACAAAACAACTGTCTTATACTAAACACGTTTTCCAAACAAATAAAAAATGCTAACGTTATTAGCACAAGCCTATAGCATTTTATACCGTATAAATTAGCCTGGGGACTAGCTGAGATATCCCTACTCATATGAAGCCAGGATAAATCACACGCAAGACTTAAAATGCTATTTTTATGGAGGCTTTTTTGTCCTCACAATTTATTGTTTCTAATATGTGAAATTAAAGTAAGTAAAAGCTGAATTTACACTGAGGGAAATGGTTTCAGTTTACAAAAACAGACATGAGGTCTGCCCCGCCACAACGTGTAGTTACATTTCTGGGGAGGTGCATGTCAGGATATAGCGTAGGCTCTGCGTTGACATATGCACGTCGTTGATTTGATACAGAAGTATAAATCCAGCCTTACATAGCAAATAGTGGTTTGAGCTATTTTAATGCTCTGTGACGCATACAGACCCTTAAAGATTCAAATACTCTAAAAGGATGCAAAGACTCATGGGAGCAACCCTTAAAATGACTGACTATGCAGCCATATATAAATACAAAGGGATAAACGAAACACCATGTTATACATTCTCAGTAAATCACAAAACAACTGCTTTAATTTGTAATTTATCCTAATGAAATGTTAGTTTGCAACTCTGCACTCAGTATAAAACACACTGACTTGAAATAAACAGACCCGTTCCTATCACATAGCATATTTGTATCACTAGGAATAGTAAATTAGGAATCATGACAAGTGAATAATTTGGGACCTTTAAATGTCAGCGCTTTCCCACAGGTCAAGTCAAGCTTGTTGAGATGTTGTTGAAAATTTGTGAGAGATTTTGACATTTTACTCTCATTTAAGAGCCACAAGCTTTGAGCTGATCTTCACACTGAAGGCGGCAGAGGCGCGAGCACACACATGCAGCCCAAATACCCAAGTTTGCCTCGGAGCATTTGTGCTGTGAAACCTCCACTTTACAACTTAACCTTTTAAAAGGGCCTATTTGCGACTTGGCTACAGGTAAATCCACATTGCCTTAATAACGCAAACGCTGTGAGTTTTGCCTGGCTAAGCAAATTTCTAAAGCTCTTGGAATCGGCTCGAAAATTATCCCGGCTCAAGTTTTTGCTGCTCAAGCTGAGATTGTTGTCAGTATGAAGCAGATCTCTGTAACACAGGGCTCAGACGAGTACGCCCAGAGCACAACTTTTATTTAAACCTTATCAAACAGGCTGATAAGTCTTCACTCAACTCTTTATCTATCTCTCAGGTGGATGTGAGTGAAGTGAAGACAGCTGCACAAATTGTCATACCTTAGACAATTTCAGTGGAGCACGAAAACAGAAACAACTCGAAGCAGAAGCCCAGGCTGTGCTGTGAACACATGCACAGTAAGGTGAACACTGAAGCTAGCAACAGACACAGAAGCTGAGGTAAACACCCCTCTGATCAGACACATAAACGGAAACACATCACCCAATTGGAAAAAAAATGCAGTAAATAATGAAATTAGTCAATCATCTACCCACTTGTTTTGTCATTACACAATATTAAATATCACAGACACATTTTTCCCTGTTGCAATTGCTCTTGTGCTAAGCCCCGCCCTTTTGAGATGGTCCGACTAGCTGTCAGAGTAAAGATGGAGCCCACACTGTGACTAACTGCACTCCCTGAATTAATATTCTCATATTTTTGGAGAGATGAAAGAGTGACTCCAGAGAGAAGGAGACAGAGGGGTCTACAGTCTGCATTTGAAGGATATATCCAGGATGTCAAACTGACTCAGCAGCAACAAAAGGTTAAAAAGACAAAGATAGTTAGAAGCTAAAGCCGAACTATAGGCTACAGATCACAGTGTAAAAGTGAAGCATCACATCACTGCTGATCACCACACAAGACAATGAATATCAAGGGAAACTTTGCTGATATTGAACCGGATGTGTGGCATCACAGTGTGTGCAGGGATCTCTGGGGGAAGTCAAATAATGTTCATCAGCGCACAATGCGATGACCCACAGCTGATTGAATATCAGCAAAGTTTCCCTGCTTCCCTTCACTGGTTCCTGTACAGCAGGGTCGGGTCAGAGCCGGCCCAGTGCTACGCTATGATTGGCCAGTGTGTGTCCAGAGACTTAGCGAAGGGTCAATTGGTAATGCAGCATGCGCTTCCATTGACAGCCTTATTTATCTGGTATAACAAGGAAAATAAGACAAGAGACAAGACATCTACTACTAAACAAAACATGCCAAGTGGTACAAATTACAACACAAACTGTTCATAGATACAGTCTTATACGTGTCATATACATGTTACAAGTTATCCAGCATTCAGCCTGGAGCTGAGCATCTCTAGCTCATCAGCAAATGTTAATTTTTACACAGCGCTTTGTACAACATTAATCAATCCAGTTTGTGGTCAAATCCAGAGACATGGCAGCAATTTGAAAGTAATTGCAGTCTCATCACTTACGCCTGAATTCAAGAGATGCTCTTCACACACCTTGTTGAGTGACTGCAGGAGTGCATTGCTTGTAAGACAGTGTTTGAAAGGGTTTCATTATGCTTGCATAATGGCAATAAAGTTCTTGAAAAAAATTAGTGGTCAAGGGCCAGCTGTTGCGCGGCTCATTATGCTTTATTTGATGGTAAAAGCCTTCACAACAAGAGCCAAAACATTAACCAATTATTTTACTTTACAGTCTTTATTTTGTGCTGTTTTTTTCCCCACAGCTGTAGAGTCAGAGGTGCACTGTTACGAGAGGCTAATATTACAAAAAAAATTGGGAAAAGGGGGCCCGTGATGGTGCATTTTCTAATGACAATTAACAACCCCTTAAGCCTGCCATAAAGGCACTATACAGTGCACCGCAGCTGCTGCTGAGAGACAGAGAGAAAGGCTGTGGCGACCGGAGCAGAGAGGCAGAGAGTATGTCGTTAAACACAGCAGTGCTATGTGTGTACAGTTTAGGCCATTTGTCTATGAATAAATGTGACGACTTCTCAAGACCCAAGACAAGTTTCCTGTCACCTGTTTCCTACCCCCCCCCCAGTCTAGGATCGCGACAGCATAAAGTATCATGTAGTTATTTTAGCCCCGCTCAGATGTTTGCTTCGTGGACACAGCTGAGCTGTTGTTTACGAAAACTCATTATGCTCCTTCAACATGATTTTCTTCAAGTGCTTAGTTAACGAGGAGTATTGTAATTTACTCTGCTGCTCACACTTCTTCAAACACTTGCATTGCAAACAGCCAATAGTTATTTGATGGCTTAGAGCCATAAGTTTAAGACGGTGCTTTGCATGAAAAGACAGGACGGCTGCGGATATTTTCGTCCCAGCCTCCACAAATCCTCATCATTTCTGCTGCCGGCATTGAAGACTGACCGCTCGTTTCCTTCATAGCGACAAGGAATAAGTGCCGCTGTGCGGCCATGAAGAGACTTTGTCATCCGTCACCCGGGACATGTGCTTCACTTGTGCACTCTCACAGAAGTGGAGACAGTAGGTGCTAGAAAGGGAACTAAAATCTTTTCTTTTACATTGCTTTTCTGTTTCTAAAGCCTTGTTTGGCTTTCAAAACAGAGCAATTGTCTTCCTCCACCTGCCCATGGCAGCCTCTAAAAATGCTGCTTCTACTTCATGAAAAGCACTTAAGTAGAGGAGCTCTCGTCTGTAAAAGCAAGGCCAATGTAGCTTCCTTGGTTCAAGCTAAAGTGAGAGTTATGACAAGCTGGCAAGAGCCCAGGATAAACTTGGCAAACATTATGGTCAGGGGTCCTTCCTTCCCACCAATGCAAACTAGCAGCGTGTGGTAAACGAGTAGCTGTTGGCTATTTACACTGTTTGAGATCTCAGAGAACCTACACCACTGTGCCACAAGTAATCTCTGCCTCAGAGGACGTCACATTTCAGGCATATGAAACGCCTGGGCTAATGTGATGTCCAGAGACAAGCCAATAGCTGACAAGATGCATCCTGAAAAATTGAGTCTGATTTTGAATTTTGGAGAGAGAAAGGGGATTTGTTTGCCTCAAGGACAAACACCCACTGTCCTTTGTGGATCTTGTGCCACCCCATAACAATCTACCCTGGGGAGTGTTGTGTTTGCACACGCACTTTAACAAAAAAGGCTCCTCTGTCTTTCTTCCCCCGCATGAGCTCCTAGTTGTTGGAAAAACAAGACATGAGAAGCTGGCGGTGATCCTGGTGGTTTCAGACTAGACAACTTCCCCTTGATAGCCAAAGTTTACTTGGCTGATGTAGCCACCACACGAGTAAGTCCCGTAACACATTGTCACAAGGGATGAACGGCACACACAGCATCCAACCTGGGGCGTGAAATCCAGGGAGGGACTGGCTGCGAGTCTAGAGATGTCCCCTGTAGTGGTGTGTAAGATATGGAAACATGCAGTGCATCCAACAGAAAGAGGCTAAATGAAATGAGGTTTATTGTCTCTTTCTCACTGCATGGTACAGCTCAACTCAACTCGACTCACTTCTGGTACCAGGTCCTTTTCTCTTTGTCGTTTTCAACTGTGCGTAGTACCTCCTTGGTGTCGGTGGGATTCTCAGCTTATTGCCATAGAAATCCTGTGTGAAACTGCGGTGACATTATCTCCAATGTGACACTCCCTGAATCCTTGCAAAAGCAACTAAACAGAAGAATGTCTGCACTTTGTCAGTTAGTCAAAGTACTGTACGTATTTTCCGGCACAGTGTTTTGGCCACTTTTGGGGGCAGCTTGGCTATTTGTTCCATATCTTACACGTGACAATTCTAGTGATGTTTCTCACTGATATATTAGTTGTCTGCAGTGTTGGAAGCCCACCTTCTAGTATCCGCTCAGTTTGCTTGGAACCTTGACTCGAGTGTTGGTGAAGAGTCATCCAGGTCATCGTAACCTTAAGTGCTATATCGTAGGCAGCTGGACGTGCTTCGGTTTCTTGAAGATGTTTCACCTCTCATCCAAGAGGCTTCTTCAGTTCTAACAGACTGGTGCAGAGTTGCAAGCTTTAAACCGTGTGTGGGTGTGAGCCCTTAGAGAGTCGTTAAGGTCACACGTGATGGCCGGGTAAGTCAACAACTCATTAGGGATAGATGGGTCCAGGTGTGGGCCCTGGACTGATCTAACTCCTAATGACACACATGATGGCCTTGCAGGTCAACCACTTAACGACTCTGAAACTCAGCTCACGTGTGACCTCAACGACTCTGTAAGGATTCACACTAGGGTTGTAACGAGAACCGATACTTCGGTACCAAGTCGATGCCAAAATTCTGAAAATATGACGGTACTGCCTTTTCTGCAATACCCGAAGTATCGGTGGTACCGAGGCAGCAGATCTGGCCGCTGCTTTTTGTGTTTTTGGGGGTGTAAATTAATGAAACAATAATAATAATTAAAAATTGGGGGTGTTAATTAATACAATTTGTATTGTAATTTGTTAATTTGGGGGTGTAATGCGATTATCTGGCAAGCAACCCACGAAGCGGTTGATCACGTGATCACTGCTACCTGTGCGAAGGAAAATAGTAACAACAGTTGATGAATGCAACATGGCAGAGGCACGCACGCCTGCTTTGTTTTCGATTGCAGCGACAGCTAACCCCTTAGTTGAGAAGAAAAACGCAAAAAGTCGCGTATGGAGGTTCTTTGGATTCGAGGTTGATGACCATGGATCAATAGTTGATCCTCAAATGCCGGTTTGCAAAAGATGTCGTAGCCGTTTTAAGACGAAAGG
This sequence comes from Epinephelus cyanopodus, assembly GCA_026686955.1. Classification (NCBI taxonomy): domain Eukaryota; kingdom Metazoa; phylum Chordata; class Actinopteri; order Perciformes; family Serranidae; genus Epinephelus; species Epinephelus cyanopodus. The sequence continues at coordinate 29,459,705 of CM048932.1, read as the reverse complement.
GGGAACACATCCAACCTCGCAAAGCATCTGAAAGATCGACATCCGGACTTATATAAAGAATTCAAGGTGAGTGCATTTGAAATCCCGTGTTATCATTGTTGCCCATATCTAATGACTTCAAGGATCAAGTAGTTATTTTTTGTATACTTGAATGCTACATGCCCTGTGATGCACAGTGTTTTATTTTATTGTTTAATACTTGAAGAAGGCTTCATGCTGCAACTGGTTGGTAAATAAGGACAGTATAGTTATTTTTTGTGTACTTGAATGCTACATGCCCTGTGATGCACAATATTTTATTGTTATACTTGAAGAAGGCTTCATGCTGCAACTGGTTGGTAAATAAGGACAGTATAATTATTTTTTATACTTGAATGCTACATGCCCTGTGATGCACAGTATTTTATTGTTTCATACTTGAAGGCTAGCCTATAGTACATGCACAGTATTTTATTTCATTGTTTATTCTATTGTTTAATACTTAAAAGCTACTTGCCAATTGTTCTATGTTGTTATTTGTTGTTCATTTGTAATAAACAAGTGTATGTTTAAGTACATGGGATTTATTTATAATTTTTATTGGTACCGTGGTATCGAAATGGTATCGAGAATCGTGTAATTTCAATGGTATCGGCATCGACTACTAAATTTCTGGTATCGTGACATCCCTAATTCACACCCACACACAGTCCATTAGAAATGAAGAAGCCTCTTGGATGAGAGGTGAAACGTCTTCAAGAAACTCAAGCAAGTCCAGTTGCCTACGATATAGCACTTAAGACTCAACTGAGGTGCAGAGACTTGCACTAGTGTGTGCACTAGCATTTGCAGTGAGAGTGAATTTGAAATTGGTGTAATTATATATGCAGTAATACACGTAAATTTACAAGCATTCCAAAAAAGGGGACTCTTGACGGACTGTTACGACCTGCAAGGTGAGGGCCACGTGATAGACGAAGGTAGCCAAGCTAGCACAACCACTTGCACAATTCTTTCATTCTTTGAAGCTAGCGAGGCGACCAAAAAATGACCACTGACACCTTCGCCTGTCTCTGTTGGTCACACAAACTCAGCTGTGGGGTTGTTTGCAGCTAAAAAACACCAAACAGCAACAACTATGATTTTTTTTCCTTACATAGCATTGTGCAAGCGTTTGTGCATCCACTGGCATTGCGTTAGCATGAAAACTGAGCCCTATGAATTATAAGCACAGGACATGTACAAATGGCCTTGTCCTTGCTCACAGAATTAGGGTTACAATGTGTAACCATTAATTCAGATACATGACATCAGATGCAGCCTCAGTAGCGCGGCAGGTAAACAGTATGACAGTAAGATAACATAAAACTTTAGAATACCTACAATTTCCTGCACAAGTCAATGGCGACATGGCAGTTTTATTTACACCAAGCCAATTAACCCGAGCAATATAATTTTGTAAACATCAAAACAAAGCACCAAATGCGTTCCCTGTTAAACTGGAATGTCATCTGAGATAACATGCACAGCACTCTGAGATGTAAACATCACAAAAGAACCTTGTTTACAATGAATTCCACTGATCAGTCGTCTTACAGCGGTAAATGTGTGGGTTTGTATGGAGGTAAAAATCTTGGAGAAAAACAATTTAAATATATCTGAAAACTGAAAACAATGAGCCTTGCACATATGAATGTGTCGGGCTGGTCTCTCCACGCCGCTGTGGAAGCATTGCACACACAACAAAACAACACTAACAATCATAATTGAAAGGTGCATAATTATAAATGCTGTTCCGCTGCTATGCAGGCATTCAAAAGGCAAACTGACCATTTCTAAGACTTAAGTCGGGGTCTTTTCAAGAACACAGGTTACATGTCCAGAGCTGTCCCCGCTTTCATCCAGCCTCTCTACCGCCTGGGTTTTTAATTAGGACACTAATTAGCAGGCTACAAACATGGTGTAATTAGTCTGCTCTCAGTCAGGACAGCTGGAAGTAACAGACATATAGCAGCCACTCTCAAAGGGATCACAGGCCTCTTACTCCACTCAGGGCTCCAATTACCCGGTTCTATCTCCCCCACCCCGTTGCCTGTATGTTCGTGTGATGTTTCATGTTCCCTTCTTTCCCTGAAGACAGAGAAAAGAGGCAGACAATAGGAAATAGGCTGAATGTGTCAAGCTATTAAAAATTGAAATACGGTATTCACCGCAACTTTTCGTCTGGAGAACACACCCAGTGTGTATGTGCGAACAAAGCGGCACATGTACATGTATAAAGTGTGTATTTGCATGTGTGTTTTAGATTCACCCCACTCCATCAAATGAGATCACGGCAGACACAGATCAGCTGTAATCACTATATACGATGCAGACAAAGGACAAGGAAGCACGACAGAGCTTAAAGAAAACAACAATTGCTAAGGACGCTCTTCCTGGGGAGCTGATTCCTTTGTAAGCTCTTGATCTCACCAACACAGATACTTACACTTTTTCTTAAGCGCTCTATCTCTCTCTCTGACACCACAAACACATACTCAATCCTGTGATTAACCAAGACCAAGCGACATTTCTCTTTTAAGAAGTTGCAGGGCTGATTCTTTTGTGTTTGATGTTTCAGTAGCCCTGGTAAAGGAATGAAATGGTGGCTAGACCACTGTGAACAAAAGATGTCTTTAAATGTCTGTCCCATTTGGTGTGGAGTAATTGGGAACCTCTCTTTGATAACAAGACAGTGTTCAGTGTGAATAAAAGGTAAATTAATGTACTTCCTGTTAATGGTCTGACAAGAAGCCATTCATTAAAGGCTTCTAATTTAGTTTTCAGCAAGGTCACAGCAGTCAGGCCAGACTATTAACACAACACATTAATGATGCAATACATGTACCATGGGAAATTCAACTGTCTTAATGGTCTTTAAAAAAAATCCAACCTGTTACTTCCACAAACATCAGGAAGGGTATGCCATGTCTCCGACAGGCATTCCCATCTTTTTTTAAATACATACATAATACGCACCAAGATTAATATTAGTGCTGAGAGCATGAATGTATGAATACATAAATCTTGAGAGGAAGTGCAATATTTGCCTCCAGCCATACTGTATTAGCCTGGCATCACCAGACCAATTTGCAAATGTGAATTAGACTGGAACTTCTCAGTTCATTTTCCATTTCCAAAGGGTGTAATCAGTGACTGTAGACCAAAATGCCTCTGGCTAGACCTAGAACCAATCGGAGCAATGAAACACGTGACCTAGCACTGAGTGAGTGACGGATAAATGTTAACAGACTACAGTGTGCAGAGATGAGCTATCTTTGTGTTGCATCATGAACAAGTGCTGCCGGTTCTGCCATCAAAATTTGAAAATAGTACTTCAAGGGAAAGTTCCACATCAGCTGCAGCCATCTTGGTTGTGTTCGCAAAATGCCTCAGCAGCACTTCTCTCTACTAAGTTAGGTTTATGCTCACAGGTGCAAGAGTGTGTGCGAATAAATCATGTCATCATGTATTTTGTGTTAAGCATAAAGTTACCACAAGGGTCGACAGTTGGATTTGCCAAATTCTTGCAAGCCACTTTAAAATATTTTTGTCTCGCTGTTTTATGGGGTGCCAACACTGTAGTTAGAGTCTGGCTGGGTTTAGGCTCAAAAAGCTCCTGGATAGGGTTAGAAAATGATCATGGTTTGGGTTAAAATGATCACTTTAAACACAGAACATAAAATCTCATGGAAGTTTCAAATACAGGGTTGTTGAAGACTTTTGAGAGCGCGTAATTTAATAGCTGAAGACCTTAGGGGACTTCTTTGGATCACACAGTGTGACACTATCCCCAATCCCAAATGGATCCCTTACAGACTCGTTGACTCAAGCCCTAACAGACCTAGGACCAATTCCATTTCTTCCCCTTAGCCCTTGTCTTGGCCCTTCCCATTTTTTGCGCGTTCACGTGAGGGGAAGTGGTGTCCTAGGTCTGTGAGGGCTTAGGGCTTGAGTGTGTAAAGGATCCATTTGGGATTGGGGGATTGTGTGCTGTCCAGAGATCCTGAGGGTGTCCTTGCCCAGTTCTTGCATTTAACCCAAACACTATCCCCTTGCAAGTTACTCCACATTCCCAAATAAGATTATTCTGTCCCGATCTATAGCTTTGTGAAGTTTCTATTGGCTACTACTAAGTAAAACGTACGCTCACCTGGCTCAATCTAACTCACCCCGACTGTCTCTAACAACATGCACATATCTAAAAAGACTCTTTCGTCAATTGAGCCTGGAGCACAGGGAAGTCTCCCTTCCCCTTAACCTTGGGAGCTATGGCAACAGAGCTGGCTACGCAACCTTATCTGGGCAGCTGTACTTCCTCCGCCACAACTGGGAGACGATAGATGGAGTGCGTTCATAACCAAGGTCAAGTAGGCTGACATTGAGGCTTATTTTAGGCCTTCTGCTGACCCCTCTGTTGCCTCAAACATGACTACAGTATCATCCATTTCCTTTCTGACAGAGGCTAAAGGCTGTGACACAACAAGGGTTTAAAGCTGTCAGTCATCAATTTATCTATATTAGATAAATCACTGCGACTGGCCAGGTCCAGTGGAAATATGTTAGAATGATAGGGAGGAGAGACGCATCTGCCAGAGGAAATGAAACATGAGCTTGCAGATTTGTCTGGTTCTCAGGCTAATGCTGTATGACATAGCTTGAAAATGCAAACTTTCGAGTGCCAGCATTCGGATATTTGCAGGATGCCAATAAAGGAAAACATATGGATTGTAAACTGTGCCATTACACCACAAATACATCATTTATAGTACGTAATTAGTCAGGCTGAAGAGCGGTCACATCCAGTTTGACTGGCATGTCAAAGGGTAAACACTTTATTTTAATGGCCTCGCCTAATTAGAACTGTAAGAGCACGTACAGCAGTAACGGCCAGCCACGAGGGAGCTCTAGGAGAGGCTATTTTGGAAATTGTGTAGATTTTTGTGTAACATACATTTACTGTTATCCCTCTGTGTCAGCGCTGACCGTGGCCGAAGGCAAAATGTTTTCAGGCTGTCCGTTTGTCCCGTTCTCATGAACACAATATCTCAGGAATGCCTGAAGGTAATTTTATTACATGTTGCACAACCATCCACTTGGACTCAAGGATAAACTGATTTGACACATTTTACTCAAACATCTGACAGGATAAAATGATGAAGTGATGAAATTTTACATTGAAAGATCAAAGGTCAACTTCAACACTGTGACGTTATAATATTGTGCAAAGACACTTTTCTAGTGATTACTCAACCCCATAAAGGGGAGACACTTGGTCTGACACTGACTGTATACGTCTTCTTGTTCTGCTGGGTTTAAGAGCGTCCATGTGTTTGAATTTGTAGCTTCTTTGCAGTAACATTCATATTTGAAGCATTGTCAACTGTCATGGCTACATACACCGATCAGCCAAACGGTTGTGGACCTGGCCTGCAAATCTCCCACACCGCAATCTGATAGAGCATCTTGCAAAGTGCTGGTACCCCACCTCACAACTGACAGTTCTCAAATCATCCAAAGCCAGGTCGATACCTTTAACTTTTTGTCATGTGCCTTGGGCCATTCCTGAGCAGTTTTTGTGGTGTGGCATGGCTCATTTTTCTGCTGGAGGCCACTGCCATCAGGGAGTACCGTTGCCATGAGAGCCGATTACTGAGCCCACAGCGGTGATGGGTGGGTGGAGAGCATCAAGTGGAATCCACATGTATGCCATGACCAAAGGTCTCCCGGCCGAACATTGCATTGTAACCAAGATGATCAATGTTACTCACTTACACACCCACCACTGGTTTTAATGTTTTGGCTGAATGGTGTATGTGTCTGGACAGACATGGACGTAAACTGCAGCTCGACTGGTTGGTGAAAGCATAAAACCACAATGCGGTATATCTAGTTAAATGCTATAATGAAGATGTCTCTGTGTTGAGTATCTACAGTACCTTAGAGAAAAGAAACTTGACTGTGCTTAGGAGCATTTACTCCTCACACGATCCCTGTGTCTAACAACAGACAATACATTTTATTAGAAGCGAGGCGAGGGTAAAGTGACCCATATGTAAGTGGGCCACTGAGAAGTGAGCTGCTCTAAAAGAGCATCATTTGATGTTAAACAAAGCGCTTTTGTGTTTGAATACATTAAGCGAGAGATGCAAGCCACGGTCTAAAGGTATAGCTCAAAGATCTCCCTGAGGATATCTGATCCAGTGAGTTGCGGCTGGGAGCAAACCGAGCACGTCCCCTGATGAAATCTCTCAGCGTGTGTGCATATTTATGCAACTGCATGCACATGCATGTTTATCTGTGCCTGAGCGTTATGATTTATGATGATTGTGATTTATGTGGGTGATGGATGACCACATTAGGAGCAGCCGGTCCCCCTCCCCTTCCAGGTCTCTCTCAGTATAGATCATGTGTTGCACAGTAAATTTCAAAAAACAAATAAATAAAGCAATAATTTCTTACCCTTGTTAGGATACATGAAACATCTAAGGGATCATAGCCACAGAGGTATGTTCTGCTGGTGTAATGAGGACGTGGCCACAGCGTCATCCATTACTCATGTTATCCCTCTAACACCACACACAGTTGCCAACAACCATGTTCTCAAATTAAAATCTTTTTGTGAGTGTTGTTTGGTTGCATAACTTTTTGTGATCTTGCTCTTTTGTAATAAATATCACAAAAATAATAGTTCCTGTGCCTTAGAAGTCCTGCTGCTCGTGTTGCTAGGCAACATGTAGCCTAGCTAAACATGAAAGGGGCTGATATCAGCTTGACAAGTATATGACTGTGCAGGTTTTATAAAGTCAAACAACTTTGAAATGGGTTTCATCATAAAAAGCTACAAGAATACAAAATAGTGTTGCATCATGGGCAACAGGGCATTAAGAGGATCTCTTCAAGATAGATAGATACTTGATTAAACCCCAGCGGGAAATTTCACTGCTACAGCAGCTTAGCAAAAAAGACAAAGATAATGTGCAAAAAAAGACTGTACAATCCTTATCAATGTAAAAAACTTAGCAACTGAGATATGCATCACCTAACTTTTCCCCCTCTCTCCACCTCTCTTCCATTATCACACACTCTAGCTTTCTCTCCCGCTCTTACTTCCTCTCTCACACTCGAACTTGTGAACTCTCCACATCTCCTCATTATTAAGACATGTTAGCCTCAGCAGTTTTGGCCACTTTGCTTTTCCCCTATAGCTCTCCTTCAAACCTGCAGGACACCTATGCAAATAAGTAACTTGGTAGAGATCAGCAGCGCATTGCTTATCAGTTTAATTTTCCATTAAGAAAAATAATGGGAAATTTGAAAATGTAATCTACATTTTTTTTTTGTTGGCAGATACATTTAAGATTAAACTGAAAACCATTTTGTCAATTTTCTGCTTTTTTAAATGCTTTAAATGAAAAATGAAATTTAAAATGTGTTCATCTGATTGCCTGATATGGACGGGAACAGATCCAGTTCTATCGTCAAGTTTGCTAATGACACTGCAGTGACGGGCTGGATCACCAACAATTATGAGAAGACCTGCCTGGAAGAGGCAAAGCCAACAACCTCTTACCAAATGACAGCAAAATCAAGACGCGAGTAGTGGATTTTGGGAAGATGCATCATAAAAACTACACACCTCTGAGGATTGGCGGGACACTGACTTGCTCTAGCATTTCAGTCACACTGACCCTTTGAACAGAAAATCAAGCACACCGCTCTGGCTCAGCTTCACAAATGATCAGAAACACTACTGTTTCCATCCTCCTGGACCTGCATCAAGAGTGTTCAACATCATTATGTACAACATTGAGCCGATTTGCAACCAGCCTCCACCCCAGCCCCTCCTTTTCATGCTGTCCGACCTATCAGTCTCATTTCTGTTTGTCATTGATGCGGCTCTGATTCAGATTCAGCTTCAGACAACTTTATTTATCCCGCAAGGGGCAATTAATTTGTAGCTTTCCCAGTGTACATTCATGCATACATCAGACAACAACATTACCATTGTCAAGGAAACATATTAAGAGCATGGGACAGAGGAGAAGCTACAGTAAAAACAATAAATAAAAACAATAAGTAAAAACCTAAACATTTCCTCTGTTCTGTTCCTGGGGAGTCTTTGCTGCTGCTCTCCCTGCCTTAGGCTTTTCATGTAGGTGCACAGAAGGGCAAGGAGGTTTGCTCTCTCTGCCTCAGGCTTTACTCGTTTGCACGTGGAAGGGCAGAGAGGTCTGCTCTCTGAGCCTTAAGGCTTTACATGTAGGAATGTAGAAGAGGCTTTCTGCTTTCGCCTAGGAGAGGCAGAGCGGCACAACAGAGCCATACCACCAAATATAATACAGCAAATGGAAATACAGTTTTCTTCGGCTGAAGTGGTTCAGACTGAACTTTAATTGAAGTCATACAAAACCTCCAGGAATCAAGATGCTGACAGAAATCCATATTTTCTAGAAATGAGCTGTTGCGTCATGTGACAGATTTTGATACAACACGCCACAACTGTGTGGAGGGTGAGCACCTTCAGGTACCTAGGAGTGTACACCACTAAGAATCTGGCATGGTCCACACACAGACACCTTGGTGAGAGAGGCAAGGCAATGTAGCTTAGGAAATTAGTGGCTCCGAAAGACCTTTTCCTCCGGTGCTGTGGAAAACATCCTAACGGGGGGGTATCACCGCTCAGAAACATACTGTATGCCCTACACAGAGCGGCAGACCATCTGATGTACACTCCTCTCTCTGCAGGACTTACCCACCAGTAGGTGCAGAACCAGCACTAGTAGGATTATGAAGGATCCTCACCACCCCGATAATAGACTATTCCAGCTTCCACCCTCAGGCAGATGCCTCTGTAGCAAACACACACAGACACAGGACGCAATCACAATGGTAAACTGTGACTTCTGTATATCCTTGGCACTGTCTAGCACATTGTGTTCAGTGAATCCACTGCATTGCTTCAAACATTTTCATACTTGCACTCTAGATATAATTGAGTGTATGTTTACTGAATTTTTGCTTAATTTGTTCAATTCATAGAATTTTCAGAGAAGTTATTCTGCCAAGCTGTGATTTCAAGTATTCAAAGGTTTATTTGTCACAATCTCTTAAGGCTGCCCTTAAAGACTTAACTGTTAATACACTATACAGTATACGTTTATACATGATGGAGTGCAAATATGTCAAGCACTGAAATGCATTCGTCAAAGACAATGTGCTAGAAAATGCCAAGGATATACCGGGTACAGAGTTCACCATCTTGAATTCCATCTCGCGTCTGTCTGTGTTGGCTACAGAAGCATTTGCCTGAGGGACGCAAACACAGATTGTGTGTAAAATCTCAGAGAAATAAGCATTTTGTGTGCATAAAGAAAGTCTTTGATCTTTTGTTTCAATTCATGAAACCATGGGAACAAACACACAAGTGTTGGGTTTAAATTTTTGTTCACTGTAGATAAAAGATTTGGATTTGAAGGTCAGTTTTTTGGCAAATCCATTGAAAGTTATGCCTGAAAAATCACTGCACTAAATATAGTTGCAAAAATATCCACACTCCAATAAAACAGTCCTGCTCGCTGATTTTCAATGCCCACAATGTCCTTGTACAACCAGAAATACTGCAAAGATAGCTTATTCCTCAGAAACATTATAGAAAAAAACCTCTGACAGTTGACGAATTCTATCTTCTCTCGGCGTATATCATTATATTGCCCATCCCGACTGTGCACTGTGCCACTATAATAAGACTGTGTCTATGTTCAAATCCAAATCTCTCTTTTCCGCACGTCTTCTGGGGCCCAGTTGGAAACTGAGCGACACAGGGGTTCTGCTTTTTGTCATGTCGACTCCCTGCAGATCCTCTCATCTCAGCACAGGACATTCCTTCAGTTCTTCCCTGCAACTAACACTCTACAGCTGGGTTTCTGTGTTGGCTTTGATCACAATTAGCTAGTCCATACTCAAGGCCACCGCAGCTGTATTTGGAAATAGTGATCCATATGTGAGCAACAGGTAACAAGGCATCAATATGCTGTCATTATTCCAAGCTGCACAGAGGCCACAAAACTGAAGTCAATGTTTCTCATTTTCTGTTATTGACTTTTATTTTTACACGGAGAGTTAAACTGATAAGTGCTGGACGGACTGTAATGATCTGCTGTGTGAAATAACCTTATTGAGGAAAGAAAAAGTCACTCTAAATTAGAGTTCAAGTGCATTTTTTCTGTGGTCACAGACAGTTCAATTAATCAACATTTCATAAGCATGAATAACTCATTACCGACGGCAGACTGTTGGTTCGTGACTTCATATAGTATAGTGCCAAAATGTGCAGCAGCAATTCCTCTCAGTTTGTGTTCAGTCTTACATCGTTTTATTGCTAATGATGTGAGAAAATGTCACTTATTTAGGTTTTGTAAATCTTTCTCTTCCACACTGACTCGATAAACATCATATGAAATCAAAATCTGTACTTGTTGACTTAATGAAATTCACTTCAGGCCTGTCTTGATGCAAAACAATGCATTTGAATATGATCAAGTATGATAGAATGGTTGTAAACACTTTTATTATTCCATTATTTCTACTGGACAGTATTGTGGCCACTTGTTACAGGAGAGGGTTTTTGGCATCGGTAAGAGAGAAGGATGTAAATTAAACAGGACTCAATGTAATGATCATGATAAAAACCTTTTCAGAGATTAATTATGTTCCCTTTGGACAGATACTGGTACATTCTCATTTTATTAGGAGAAGTAAAATGGAAATCAGTCAATTCAGATTTAGCCTCTCAGGCAAGCCATTGTTTATTCACAATGTAATGCTGCTGTAATTTATATACTGTGTGTCTTCAGTAATGATCTCGACCATGCAAAGCTGTTGGGTCAAACATACTGTATATTGATGGCTTTTTGTTGGCAATGCAACAGCTGACTGTGGATAAAAGCCTCAATTCCACTGCATGGTACCAGCATGGCTCAGCTTGAATCAGCTAGCTGAGAGCTCTTGGAGTACCTGGTACTTGGTGCCACATCTGTTGAGGCTCCAAGCAAGCTGAGCCGATACTACGAGGTACAATTAAAACACTGCAGACTACTGATTGGTTAAAGAGAAGTGTCACTGGCACGGCACGGTACATCCTGCACAAACCTGCCATTTTTAAGGAGTCAAGCTATGGTGGATCCATCCATCCATTGTCAGCTGCTTATTTGATGCAGGGGCAGCAGGCTGATCAAAGTATTCCAGACGTCCCTCTCCCCAGCAACACTTCACAGCTTCATCTAGGGGACCCCAAGGCTTTCCCAGGCCAGACAAGATATGTAATCTCTCCTGCATGTTCTAGGTCTGCCTTGGGGCCTCCTCCCAGTTGGACATGGCTGGAACGCCTCTAACGAGAGTCACTCGGGAGGCATCCTGATCAGATGCCCAAACCACCTGAACTGACCCCTTTTAACGCGAAGGAGCAGCAGCTCTACTCTGAGGTCCCTCCGGATGTCTTACCACCCTTCTGAGGAAAGATGTTTCGGCCGCTTGCATCCACAACCATATTCTTTCGGTCATTACCCATAGCTCATGACATGGATGGGTAATGGGGCTATCGTCAATCACCTACAATTCTTAATTCACTTGACCCTAACTTTAAAAAAAAAAACAGCCAGTAAAACCATGCTGTGGTTGAGTGATGAAGTTTGACTGCTGATGAAAGGATCCAGTGAGAGCTGGCAGGAGCAACATGTGCTGTGCTGTTTTGAAGATGATGGCACAGCAGCTCTGTATGATGACACTATGAACTGCAAAGAGTCTGGCCTACGCTGACCGGTACTATCTATAGTGAAATCCAATTTGAGAAAAGCACCTGGTACCAAAAAATGTTACACTGAGTTGAGTCGAATCATGCAGTGGAAATGAGGCAAAAGTAAACCAGACGGAAAAAGGGAGTAGAAAGGGCTATTTCTGAAATTAAATACTGTGAATATCACCAATGTGAAGCTTCAGTTCAGGAGTTGTGTGCTTGGGTAAATGCGATTGTGGTAAACTGAGAAATGATCTGTGATATGATATTTATGATATTTTAAAATGTATAACATGTACTGTCTACAGTATGGTGTACCATTCAAGCTAAATCTTTCCAATCACATTTTAGTTTTTCAGTGTCAGATTTAGATTCTGTAACTTTGTGGCTCAAGGGGGAAGATGGGTTTTCCTATCCACTTCAACATATTGAGAAATATTTTGGGAGTCAGCATCTGGCAGCTATCACAAAAACTTGCACGTTAGATTCATAATTCAGCACTGGTTGTGGATGCTTGTGTTGGCCACCTATTTGCCTCTCCAAAGCCTAGTAAAATCAGCACAAAATGCAAACTCTGGTAATTAGTAAGACACACCACCCTGCTGTTTGCTAAGTGAAGAACATATATTTTGCCTCCAAGTTGGGGTTGAAGTTTAGGGTTGTGTGCCAAACTTTAGTACCTAAGAGCACACCTGGGTGAAGGTGCTCGGTTTAGACGGTAGACAGAAGCACTGCAAAGCACCCCAAAGCTAGGAAGCCAGCCACAGGGCTCGCGGAGGCCTTCCCAGCTTTGAGGCACTTTGCAGTGGAGACAATGGAGCTTCCTGGAGGTGGAAAAGAGGTGGAAGCACCATGAAGTGCCCTGTAGCTGGAGAGCCAGCCACAGAGTGCTGCTGGCCTCCTAGCAATCCACAACTATCACTGCAGCACAGATATTTGCAGTCTGGTCTATTTTCTTTTCTATTTAATTTCAGAAATAGTCTAGCATCACTGTTGTCTGTGACGGTGTTTTTAAATTATGTACTTATTTAACACATCTGTCAGTTTTGTCTAAACACAGAGTGAGAGAGACGAGCAGAGACAAACACACACATACTTGTACTATTATCTTTGTGAGGGCCCTCTTTGACATAAAGCATTCTCTAGCTCTTTACCCTAACCTTTACCCAAACTTACCTAAACCTGACTCGGACCTGAACCCTAAAACCAAGACTCAATATTCAAACAGACCTTGAAAAAGTGAGAACCAGCCAAAATGTCCTCACTTTGTTGCTCAAATATGGTTTTTGGTCCTCACTGTGGAGCATGTACAAGAACCAACACACACACATGCACACACGCAGACAGACAGACAGACAGAAATGCTCTGTGTGGGCAGAGGAGCAGAATTGCTTGTTGACTGCAGCTTGTTTAAAAATTTAATTTTTGTATTCCAGAAACTGCAAAGTACTGAAAAAAAGGTACCGATAGATACCTGTACCAAATTCAAGGTACCGGCAAATACACTGGTATCGGGTTAAATGTGAACAATACCCAACCCCACACAGGTTATGGTAGCTTTAATACAGGCAACAGGACCTGAGATGAACCGTTACATGAATCGTAAGTGTCACTGACCCCATTTACACTTAGTCACTTCATGTGCCTTGGGCAGACTGGAAAGCTCTCTGATCTCAAAAAAGCTGCGTTTAAAAGCACCCAACTAGCATTTGAGACGGATTAAAATCTAGTTAGGTGGTTTGAATCCAGCCAGGTGAAGAAAAGTTCTAAGACATACATGTAAGCTTGACTCCCCACAAGTGTAACGACATCAAGCGCCTATGGAAATGGTCACTTACAGCCTGTCCTCTGTGAAAACCATAAGCTGGAGTTAGGCTGGAAGTAAACTAAAATTCGTCCCATTAAAGAAACAGTAAAAAGGACTCAAGCAATTTACTCTTACACTCATATAGGAGGTTCACTCTGCTGTTTTAGTGTTTTTTTGTCTAATCCCCGATCAGTGCAACCACTGAAAGATCTATGTGGGGGAGAGAGCATTGATCTGTATAAGTGAGGGTGCTGGGTGAGCCAGAGCCTCTGAAGTTAAAACTTTTGTCTCACTCCGGATCATTAATGCAATTCATCCATGTCTTTTTGTTCGTCTATGGATGTGCTAACACAAGCTAAATTGTTATTCTCCTCCAGACAGGAGCAACATTACCAACCAATCACAGCCAACAAATAACTTTCCCTTCTGCTGAAAATATTCATTCTGATAAATACAGAAAAGTTGATCATGTTAGTGCAGGGCTACCCAGAGCTTTACATCTGTCCCACACTTGTGAGCCTACACACTTATAAACAGCTCCTGGAAGAAGATCGGCTCTAATTTCCAGGGCTGGTACCTGCGGTTATTCCACAGGCTAGTTAATAACATGTCGGGCAGGAAATCCAAAGTGTGGCATCATTTTGAGAAGGTGAAGGACGAACCCAAGGTGATATGTAAACTCATCTTCATTGGTCGACTACAAACATGACGTATCATCTGAAACATGGAAGTAGCTACATGCCCATTAGCCCACAGCGTCATTAACAGGCGGCTCGCTCAGTGTGTGACGTGCACTTGGAGATAAAATATAGGCCTATATTAATGAAGGTTCATTAGTACGGTTTTGTATTTCTCTGTAATGTAGCACAGTGTTAACAATATTACTGATACTATTCTTTCTCACACCTTCAACTCAAATCATTGTGTTGCCCCGCCCAAAATATATCATTAAATATTTAGATTAATATCGTAAACATGCAGGCGACTAGTCGACTAATGGCCCTAAATGACGACTGTTGGTCAACTTGGAAAATTCGCAGTCAGAGGCAGCTCTAATTGTGATCTGACCGAAGGAGACACAGGATAGGACATAGCCATATATATTGAAATCTCATCTGTGTTTCATCCTCAGCACAAAACAGTTCAAATAAACAGTGCAATTGAACCAAATGATCAAATATGAGCCTATTCAACCTGTGTTTACTCATCTCATCCATGTGATCCTTCCACTCTGGGAAAACAAGTGTCTGACATGCTGTGCAGAGCGTTTGCATTCAGAGACAATGCTGCAAATTATACAAAATGACAGGCGACCAGGCTCTGAGTAAATGTTGCCTCATTCAGTTGCATTTCTGGTACTTGTTGAAAGAGGGGGAGGGCGTTACTCATACACTTTCCCACCCCGAATCTAAAATGGCCCTGACCTTTTGATCAAAAGGCCTGTTGTCAAAAGGTTTCTATGGCTGCGATAAGGATCAGGGTTGGAATGTATCAATTATTTAATTAAACTGTCTCTCCGTCTGATGATGTATAATTTTTGCCTCAGTATTGCACAAATAGATGTGCCACTTATACCGTATTGTGTTATGTGAGGGTGAAATGTTCATGATGCCACATTAGTTTCCTGTCACAGACACGAGGGATAACACAACATCATAAAACCCAGGCCAAATTAGACGCCTCTAAGGGGTTGGTGGAGACACACCACGTAAATTTAAATGCATCCAAATATAACAGAAACTTCGCTGAGTGCTCTTATTTATCCAACAGAAATCACAGTTTTATATTTAGCCTACTGAGTCTCAAGTTTCTAGCTTTCTTGCCAAAAAGACAAGCATGTATATTTGAGTTTTATTTTCCAATTTTGTTTCACGTAAATAATTCATTAGCTTAATTTCGGACAGAACGCTGCCATGATAAAGCAGTGCCAGTTACAGCAATGTGTGTCACTGCGCTTAATATCTTTGGACACCAGTGGAAACAACAAGGCATGGGATTTTTCTGTCTTCCTTTTCTTTGTTAAAGGTTCTTCATGCAAATCCTGTTTACATGTTCCAAATCAGCTGTGACTTTCTGATATAATAGGATTTGATCCTGAAGAATTGCCAAATAGCTGCAGGAGACATCTTTTTCATCTCCCTCCCCTTCCCACTGGAGTGGCTGTTGACACTTGCCAGAGGGTGCAATTGTGCAATTAGCACTCCTACTGCAACTACTAGTGACAGTGTCATACTCAGCTGTTAATAAATAGCAGGCGTAATGTGACATTTAACAGAAAATAGAATGCAAATGATATCATGGTCCTGAACGTGATACATTGGACTTTATCAAGCGGCCTGTTATGAAAACACTATTAGGAGGCCGCTGACAGATCTCAGAACATTACAATGAAAAGGCCTAAAGCTGGTCACATTGATTCACTATTTAGTACTTAAATTAAAACAATAAAAGCAAAAGCATCATCTCCTTCATGAACTACTGTTTAAATGCATGAATTGAAAAAAGCAATATGTCATAACATGTACTAACTGTAACCGTCTGGGTGGGCCGAAAACAAATTTCCACCCTGGTGGACAATGATGATACATTCTACTCAATTCTAAAAGTATTTCTCAACACAAGCTTCAGCACTACACTGTCTTCCCTTCCACAGTAGGTGCGCAGTCCACAGGCTCAGACCGCCCCTCAAACACTGATCTACATGTGTTTGCTATGGGAGTTTAGCGCTCCTATGTGGTGTTGTGCTCACATATCTGCGCCTTGTGTGGACCAATGGGCCGTAAAGTTTATGATCCATGACCTCTTAAACGGTTTCTCACTTCATTTGTTTTTACAAGAACTGATTCAAGGAGAGGGGAATCAATTTGGAGGAATTATTAAAAAGAAGAAAAAAATTTTTTTATCAGAAGCTCATGCAAAATAGGCAAAATAACCAGAGCAAGATAATACTCATCTCTGGAAACAATAACTCCACTGAATATCAAGTGACTTGGTAAAAGTCATCTGAAATCAAGCCAACATCACCATTTACTAGACTCGTCACGAGAGTACACATATAAAATAACCAGTCTATTCTACTGTATATACTATTTACTACGTCATATAGTATATAATATATAAAATACCATAGGCTTGTGCTATTAACATTAGCATGTTATATATGTTTGGAAAATGTGTTTAGTATAAGACAATTGTTTTGTCAGTGAACCTTGTGAGTTGTAATTGAATCTAATTTTGTAACGTTACCTCTGTTAAATGTTGCTGTTGTCCCTGGATTCACATGAGTAGAGGGAAAGTCAGCTAGCCGCTAGACTTATTAATGTTAAATGCCATAGGCTTGTGCTAAAAACATTAGCATGTTGTATTTGTGGAGAAAATGAGTCCAGCAAAAGACGAGTGCTTTGTCTGTGAATGCTGCCAGTTATAGTGAAGCTGATTTCTGTACTTGTGTTTGAAATTGTTGCTGTCAAGCCATGTTTATTGTGTGTTTAATGTGTGTCTGGAAATGTGTGGGTGTGTTTTGATTCAACTACACTTTACAGCACTTCAGAGAAACCCTGATGCTGACTAGTATTTTGGAGGTTTAACTGTGTCACAGAAACACCACGCACAAGTATAAATGCTAATGTGTAGTCTACGCTCTAGGCTCTGCATAAATCTGATACACAAATATAAATCCCGACTCAGTAGGGTTGGACCGGTGTGTAGTTTTTCAAACTGATTTGATATAAAGCCAAACACCAGATTGGATCCGTTTCTGAATGCCACCTTAATTTGTTTTTTGTTTTCTGTTGTTGTCATGAAGTAAGGAGGTGTTGTGTAGGTAATTCCTCATTTCAACTTCAAGCATCAGCCGTTCCTTGTCAATTGCAGTGTTTTCAAAGCAGTGACACGAGTGAATGGAAACAAGGCATCTGGCAAAAGGTCAGCTCAAGCACAATGCGTCGCTAATTAAGACACCGCTTTCATTGGCTTCAAACCCAAAATGTTGCCAAATTGGTGCAGTTTTAGTGTTCCTGATCCCGTTTCATCTCGCCACCCCCAAAAACACATGAATGTCCTAGTAATCAAACACAACGTGCCCTGCACTTTCCCCTCTACTGAAATTTGATCTCCTTCATGATGCTGGTGCTCTGCTCCGGGCCTGTCAGACACTAGTGGCTCAGTTAGTCCATTTATGAACATAATAGTATGTTAATCAAGTCATACTCCTTACTATTCATGCAATGCAAGTTGGGTTTAGTGTTGTTATGCTGTCAGCACAGTTTTGCTGATGTCGGTGATGATGATGCCAGAAAATGTTATAATAACAAATGCTGTTTCAGCCAGTTTGCATATAATCAAACCGATTTAAGCTTGTACACCTGACTGGATGGGCAAATCTAGAAAGTCTACTTTTACGCCAATATAAAGACATTTTTAGGATTCATAACTGTAGTATAAACAGTGAATGAATGCTTGACAACACATACATACATTTGCATCTACACCAAACACAAAAACACTGTCTAGCTGACAGTCAGAACTTTGGAGGACAAAACAAAACTTTCTCCCTCTGTTACAATGCCATATATTTTCAAGCTTTTCAAACTAACAGGGGTCACTCTAAGTAGCAAAGCAACTTCAGGCGGCATTACTCTGTTCTACAAAAAGGAGTGGCCTCCGTGGGTGGCTGTGGCTGCCGCCTGATTCCAGCAAATGAACATTATGCCTATAGGGCACCACTCAAAATATGTGATCTCCACAAATGTCTCTGCTCCCCTCAGAAAACCACACTTTAATAATTCAAACATTTGCAGAGAAAGAGCCACAGCCTTGTAAAATTAAAATTAATGTGACAAGAGAAAAAAAGGGGGGCTGCAAATACAGTACATTTTCAGCAAAAAAAGCAACTTAAAGCAAAAAAATAAAGATAAGATGGGGCTATAAAATATAGACGGTGTTGTACAATATGATTCTGATGATACTGGCAATTCAAGATGAAGCACTCCTGAAAAACATCATTGTAAAATTGGTATTGATATTTTCTTACTTGTTGAATGGACATGTTTTTACCTAATATGCTTTGGAGCACTAAACAATGAACTGCAGAAAATGACAGTATAAACTACTATCTGCTGAACAGCAATGATATTCAACCTGATTGTCATACCTACATGCTTTTAGAGGTCCACCGCCTGACTGAGTCGACTGCTGAAACCCTCCTCTGCAGTGATGAAGAGCTTTGAACATCTGGTTAAGGATAACATCTGCTCCTCACTACCCACTGGACCCTTTATACTGGACCCACTACAGTTTGCCTATGGTCCCAGTTGATCAAAAGAATATGCTATGGCACACATCATCAACACCACACCATCTGGACAAGAGAGGGAGCTAATAAGATTGCTGTTCATTGACTACAGCTCTGTGTTTAACACCATAGTCCCCCCCATGCTTGTCATAAAGCTCAAGGAGCTGGGACTGTACGCGTCACTGTGCATGAGGATCCTTGACTTCCTGGTTAGAGTGGGTGGACACACCTCTTCCACCCTCATCCTTGAAACCGGAGCACCACAGGGCTGTGTTTTGGGCCCCCTGCTGAACTCCCACTTCAGACCCCAACACCATCATCAAGTTTGCAGACAGCACAGCTATGCTGGACCAACACACTCTCACTGTGACCTCGTCCACATACAACGTGAAAGGTACCCTGGGTGCGTTAGTTGATGATGTTCTGGGACCCTTGTTAAGTTACGTCTGTTACATGCATTGTCTTCTTTCAAAATACACTCTGGTGTTCACAGGAAATTTAGAGTTTTCATACAGTTTCTTTCAAAATAAACACACTATGTCTGTACAACAACGTGACAAAAACACATACTGTAGTTTAGTTTAGGCGCCAAAAACACATGGTTGGGTTTGAGAAAAAGAATCATAATCTAATAATCTCTTGGGTTAACGTTGGAGTTTGTGGACCCATCCATCACCATTTCTGCCCATCCTACTCACTTTTGCCACCTTAACCTTTGTTCTTTTCCTGCCACATTTCCCCTTGATGCTGCCGAGCACTGAACTATAATGGCAATCAGCCGTGTATCATGCCTACATTAAAGGACAGCTTTTTTCGTCTGTCTGACTCCGCAAGTCACTGCCTGAAGGCTGGATTTCGATGACTTCGTAGTGAGACCACATTGGGTGGGTCTGATCAAAGAGGGCCTACTTGAAGAAAGTAGAGGACTTGACCCACCCTGTTGTAGGGAAAACGAACTACTTTTAACGTCAACAACACTAAGGAGATGATAGAGAACTACAGCCCGTTCAATATCAAAGGATCCTCGGTGGAGACGGTGGATAGCTTAAAGTATCTTCTATGCACATCACCTAGGGCCTGACTTGGGCACTGCATAATAACTTAGTGGTGAGAAAAGGCAGAGACTGTTTCACTGTTATACCCTCAAATACTGAGGAATTTCTACTCCTGCGAGCCTCCTGATGGGGAACCTCACAGCCTGAAACAGCCCCAGACAGGACCGCAAGGCCCTGCAAAGAGAGGTTTCTTTGGCTAAACATACAAAGGGCACTGCACGAATAAGGCTAGGGGCATCGTTAAAGATCTCAGTCATGCGGATAACAGCCTTTTCTCTCTGCTGAGGTTGGTAAGAAGGTAACGGATACACCAAGCCAGCACTGAGAGTCTCAGGGAGAGCTTCTACTGTGGCCACTAGGATCACAAAGATCACTGCCTAAGACTACTCCCTCCCTCAAACAAGCTCATATATTCATTATGGCATGCTTTTTTAATGCACTAAGTGAAGGAACTGATAGGATTAGGTTTTACTGGAACTGTATCTTATATGATTTCATGTGACAAATAAACTGACCGATAGCAAAGGGTTCATAATACAACAATAAACTCAGACTCCAAACATGATGAGTGCTCCGTCTCCCTTGAAGAGAAGAAAGAAGCATTTTAAGGTGTTTATGCGCACCTCACACTGTTTCAAGGCCAATGCCTCGGTATGTGTGGCGGAGACAGCTTTGTCTCAATCCTTCATCGTTTGAGTAAACTGGTCACTGCTGCAAGCCTCCTGAAGGAGCTGCAGCCCTGCGCTCTCTGAATAGAGGTGATTTCATGCCACTTCGTGCCTGATTGCACATTATCCACCAATCTCATAATGATATAAATAGCACTTGGAATAGCATGGTGCCTCCTTCTTCCCTCTTTTGATTCCAGCTGATTTCCTGCAGGCTTTATTTTCCCACACCGTCTAAACTCAATTGGCTCACAGTTGCCGATAAAACTGCAAACGAGGAATCAAAGGTGCTAAAAGGGAAGGTTAAATAAGAAAAAAAAAATGGGTTTGATTGGTGTGTATGTGTATCTCCTGTAGGAACAGTGTTGAACTTAGGTTCCAACTAATGACTATTTTCATAGTCAGTTATGATTATTTTAAATGATTAATCATTTGTGGTTCCCAGCCTGGATTTCAGAGCTCCTCCAAGGATTCAGGATTCAGTCTGAGGATGTGAGATGACTAACAGGATAATAAAGAAGAAGAAAACATGGTTTTGCTACACCAATGATCGTATTTTTAGCCATGGTAGTCGCTCATGGTCGGTCCATCACTTTGGTCCTGACTGGAATGTCATTGCAATTATCGGATGGATTGTCATGAGCATTAATACAGACAGTCACGTCCCCCTAAGGATGAACTGTGACAGCTCTGGTGACCCTTAACTACTCTGCCAGCACCATCGTCAGATCAATGTTTAATTTTTTCCAATACCTGCAAAACTAATGACGCTCCTATCAGTCTCAGCTGCACTTTATGTTTACTGCTTATTAGCAAACATCAGCATGCTAGCACACTAAATGAAGACGGTGAACATAGTAAACCTTACGCTTATGCATGTTAGCATTGCCTGAGTGCAGCCCCAGAGAGCCGCTAGCATGGCTGTAGGGCTTGTCTCGTTCCTTTTAACATTTAAGTGAAAAGACAATAAGCAAAATACATTTTTGACTAGGGGGAGACTTTAGAAGAGACTTTAGATTGTGTCTTTATGCCATATGCATGCTGAGAGTTGAAACACTTATCAATCTTCTTCACACTGGCCATGAAGAAACACCTTGTAAAGTAACTTTACAGTAAGAAAGGGGACAAAATCCACAGCTAATGTGAAGCTTCAGCAGTTCAAGTGCATATCTTCATCCTTCATCTTTGTTTTGTCCTGTCACGGCAACTAACAGAGGGTATCCGTCGCTATGAGAAAACACTTTTGGAGAAACACAAGTAGTACTAGAGAGAGCGTAATACTCAAAGATGCCAAATCAATTTGACAGACTGCTAAAGCCTCATTAATGTTGGCTGAGCTCAGGATGGAAAGAGGACCTTGGCCATGACAGGAGCGAAGGAGGAAGAAAGGGGACATTGTACAGCACAGCATAAAGAGTGACAAAGTCTGTGAAGGGATGAGGTCGGGTTGGTGGATGGGTCAAACAAACACAAGAATTTCACCAAGGAGACAGCTGTCTGTGTCCTGTCTGAAACCAAAAATCAGTATGTACCTACCTCACATTAAGTTGCTTCTTCTCTAAACCTATCCACGTTGTGCCTAAACCTAACAAGAGTGAAACCAAAACCTGACAGCCATTAAATAGGCTGATTCATTCTTCCGAACCTGCCGGTAGGTGTAACAGGCCCCTTCTACCCCGTATGTATGAAGCTGATAACCACTGATAATGGCCATTTATTGGGATGATCACATTTGAAATGGGTGCATTGCAATGTCTACTAGAATCCAGCCAGGGACCTTTGTTGCATGTTATTCCACATCTTTCTCAATCATGGGGCTGGAGGTTGCCTGATGTCTGCTCCGGATACTGACATCTAAAAAGCTGAACAGCAAATGACTGGCATTCTTTTTAATTAGACTTGTTGAGTTTATTTGTGTCCACAAACTCTTGAATTAATCAGTTGATTGTTTTATGTTACACGTTCACTACTTCCTGTGTCTAAAGTTGCCGCAATGCACCTCATAAAGGGACTGTGTGAGCATGTGTAGGCAGAAGTGTTGTTCATTTTAATTAAACTCTCTGAGCAGTGTAGTAATGTCACGATACTGCTAGTTGCGCTTACTTCCATTCAGTATCTGCACTTTTTTTTTTGGCCGGTTGTGTATTTGTGCTGGCTTTGCAGTTACAAAGACCGCGGCAGAATAAGATGTTTGTGTGTTTTTGACAGAACAAGTGAATGTGGGTGGCTTCATGCTACTGTTATCTGAGGATGAAGCATGCAGGGGCTGCCAAAGCCCGTGGCAAGAGAAAAAGGGGGGGCAGGTAGGAGATTATAAAATTCAATTTAGGGCAATAGAGGGGGTGGATCTTTTATATAAGTTGCCACTGAGCTCTACTCCCCCTTTTTAGTCGGAGACACAAACACACACATGCGTACACGCACTTTCAAAAATCAGCTGTAGAATCTTCTCTCTCTGTGTTTTTGTTGTGATATCCAGTAAAACAGAAGATCCCTATTTGTCTTTGCTGCAGGGCCAAACCGAGCTCCAGATGCAGCTAATAATACACGGCTCATTGGGGTTTCTGTTGAGTATGTATGACTGTATTTCTGCATGTGCAATAGAGGGAAGCGCCTGAGGTAGAGAGCCACGTTTACAACATTCCAGTACATGCATCATCATCCAGCACAGGCTCTACAGGGAGTTCTTTTGAGGATGACCCAGCAATCGAGGGAAGAGGGCATGAAATTGCCCCTCTGAGATATTTAAGAGGTTGCTGCACTGAATAAGTGGAAATACTTCTCACCAAAAGGGTTTGCCGGCATTGTCATCTGAGCAGCTGTTCTCACTGTCCACATTTTGAAATCACGATAAACGAAGGTTTTTTCAGGGTTTTTTTTTTTTTCAACCGGAAAAACACTCGAGCCAGGCAGAGAAAAACATATATCTTGCCCTCATTACCCCCTTTTCCATTAAAAGCTGCTCATTTATTGGCCGACAAGAGCAGCATGATCTCGCTCCCACTCGAGTGTAACACGCTGGGAGTTTAAAAGCTGCATTGAACAAAAAAACCGAAAGCTTTCTATAAACTGTAAAACCCTCTTAATAATTCAATCTTTTAAAACTATCCTGCCTGATCACAGAAATGATGAATTTAATAATTTAAGGCCAGAGAGGATTTTATGATGCACACATTAAAAGCTGCTGTTTCTGTGCCTGGAAGGGAGAATTTAGGGGGTGAGCAAAAGACTTAACTGGAATGTGGAATATGAGACCTACTGTATATTCATTGAGATCTCTCTCCGTGCTGCACGCCTGCTTGCACTTAAGCTCTTAATGGTTCCTTAAAACTGATGAGGTAAAGGGGAGAGGGAGCGTAAAATGAAAGTGTTCTTCTAAATGTTTTTTGGAGGAACGCCTATCAAGTGGAACGGAACTGGAGGGGAAATTAGCCAGGGGACATGCAAAGTGAGTGCTGTGGCTGGCTGTGTGTCATCCTTCTTTCTTCAAAGCTGTCTGAGGGGAGGAGGGGTACGGGCACAGTATCTCCGAGAGGCAGGGAGTGCTTGAGGAAAAAGACCAGAGAGAGTCAGTGAACTGGCTAAACTGAGGTTGTGATGGTCTCTTGTGAGAAAAAAAAACAGTTGCCGAGTGCTGATTTCTGGGACTGTTTGTGTGGTTGTTTGTGCCATGAAAGTATTTCCTCTCAGAGTTGTACATGCTGTAGTCATGCAGAGTAATGAAGACTAGGGATGGGTGTTAGTATTCTACTGAGACCTGTGCTGCTTATCAGAATCAATACATCCCAGTACTCTTATCAATACTCCTTAACTGTAATGGGATTCAAATGTGCGGTATAATTAAGCGCACCACTGCTCAGTGTGCCCTGAATTTATTTATTTTTTCCCAAGCATATCGTTAGTGGTTCACAGGGAGGCAGAAAGAATTACTGTGTGAGATCTAGTGATCAGCTGTCTGGCTCATATGTAATTGGTACAGGAAAATTCAAACACAAGGCTTATCACTACCTAGTGTTACTTGCTGAGTCAGCTAAACAAGGAGACTGCTGTTTGCTCCCTGACTGTAACCAAGTGATTATCATGGTGACTGTGATGATAAAGGCCCCCCGATCAAAACGAAAGGGTCATTTTAACCCACGCCATGGTGTTTTTCTAATAAGTAGTTCTTTAAACCATGTCCCTAAACCTAACCAAATAGTTTTTGTGGGGTATTTATATAAGGGATGGGGAGTTATTTTTCAACAGTCACCGGCTCACTATACATTATCCCACTTAGAACAAGGCTTACTACTAAAACATTCAAATGTTACAACTGGCATCAATATTATTAAACTTCTGGTAGAGTTTATTGACGGAGGAGAGGTGTTCATCAGAAACTGCGGCCGTTTTCTGGAGCGGAGGAGAGGATTTTACTCCACTTCTCCCAGTCGGAGATGCTGGGTGCCCAGTAGCTGCGAAGGCTGCCCTCACATTTATGGCCAGTGACAGACATGATCTCCCTTCTCTCCAGGCCAGCCTGGGAGAGCTGTGTGGACTAACGTTAACTGATACTGATGCTCCTCAGTCTAATGCTGTTGCTACGGCATCCCCAAGAGTGCCATGTTCTAATATATTATTACTACTTACTTTCCAGCTCAACTGACGGGTGAACAGGCATCTAGCTTACAAATACATGCATAAAGTTGGGCTAATGTTAACAAGGAAGACAGTATCAAGGTCAGTGTGTTGCTGTTGATTTGCGGATCCTAGCTACTGTCTGTTGAGATGACATCACACAACTGTCAGTCAGCCCTGCAGGCTAAAAGCTTGTCTCTGTATTGCTGCAGCATCTTGTTGTTAGGCATTACTACTGCATAATCGATCAAACCCACAAGGCGTCACGAGCCAGTGCAAGTATGACGCTGAATTTGTTGACCTTGAACTAATGACTAAGGAGAAGTCTAGACCCCATGGCTGGACCAAGTGGGAACCACTGCCTTTAACAACATTTAACAATTGTATGTTCAATTGGGGCAGCATGTGGTGTGGTGGTTAGCACTGTCGCCTCACAGCAAGAGGGTACCCGGTTCGATCCTGGGTGTGGGAGCCCTTCTGTGCGGAGTTTGCATGATCTCCCTGTGTCAGTGTGGGTTTACTCCGGCTTCCTCCCACAGTCCAAAGACATGCAGGTTAAGTGGTGACTCTAAATTGTCCGTTTGTGTGAATATGAGCGTGAATGGTTGTCTGTCTCTATGTGTCAGCCCTGTGATAGTCTGGTGACCTGTCCAGGGTGAACTCTGCCTCTCACCCAGTGTCAGCTGGGATAGTCCTCCAGCCCCCCTGCGACCCTCAAGAGGATAAGCGGTTAGAAAATGGATAGATGGATGTTCAATTGGCTTTCTTCTAATTTATCTGAGGTGTAATCTGGCAGTCGGAGAGACATTTTCATTCATAACTTGGGGCATCATCATTACAGGGCCGTACATGCAAAGAGAGAAACTTTTAGGAAGTACATGTTGTATGGAACTGTACTATTATCATTAACTCTTATTTACAACAGCTGATTTTAAGAATATATTTTTATATTATCTCCAAAAATATCTAAAAGCATTCAATAATCTAAAATTGAGAATGCAGTCTTTAATTACAAGCTGATACGATGAGCTCCATTTGTGAGAAGAAAATGAATTTTCATCAAACAGTGTAGTTTAATAGCGGCTCAAATACACTGAAATACTGCTGAATAACTCAAGAATATCACAAAATATACTTTTTCACCAGTCTCTTGTAGCCATAACTTTCTAAAGACATTTTAATCTAAAAATAAAACAAAACTAGTTCAAAGAGCACTTCCCACTGTGTTTCATTAGCTCATTAAAGAACATTTTGAGAGTCTGTGAATGGTATTTGCTTGTAAAAAAGAGAACACCACAGAGAACTTTAAACTGTCCACAGACACATTAGTCATTTAAAAGACAGCTGAGTCATGGTCTATAAAATGTTGTTACCTAATTTCCATATTGCAACCATATTGCATGCTCTACCAATAATTGTTTAATTGTCCTGCTTTAGACCTCTAATGACTGCGTGGGCTGTGACAGATGCTGCTTGACTGACACTTTTCTGACTCAAATACACTTCTTTTAAAATATATATTTATACTCTAAATACGCTTTCAAAAGTTTACAAAATAATTACCAATTTAGCTCACATCTGTTTGGATATTACTTTATGGGTAAACTTACATTACAAAATAATACTGAAATATAATCATAGCATTGGAGAGCGGCATTATATTTATTGATAGCAGCCAGTCTGTATGTCAAACTGCTGGTAAGTCACTCTCTGACAGCATTTTGATATCAAACAGAGCACCTTGTGATACATTTGACAGCTTTGCAGTGTAGCTGCTTGAGCTAACATTCACGTTAACTTCACAGACTGACAGGACGAGCTGCCTCACAGCTCTGGATCCTGGAGGTCCCGACTCAGACGTGGTGATAAGCATGAAATAATTATATTTCTACAACTTTGTTCGCCGGCTGTCAATCACTCTCACTTGACAACCGCTGAGCTTCCTGCCAGGCAATCACCTAGGTTGTTTATGTACAAAGCGTCGGGATTCTCACTAAGTTGATTCCAATTTGAGGTGTCACGATTCAGTAGCTTGTTTGCAATCACACTGTAATGATGCACAAAATCCAGATGGGCAGGGGGTGATAAATCCATATACTGTGTGAACGCAACTACATAAAAGGGTTGGATGAATATGCAGGTAGCAGTTATTGTCAGAAAACTGAAATATGTTGGCTGTGACTCACCCTGAAAGAAGAGGAGCAATGTTCCAAACAACTTGACTGATTCGCCTGGTGTGGATATGATCGTCATTGCAAATTACCTCGTCCTTCACACCTCCTAATGTTATCAACGTTACACAGCAAGCAGATGAAAGCGTACAAGAGTCTACAACTATTTTGTGTGCGGTTGGGTCCATGACCGAACTGCCATCTTGCTTTTGGCAGGGTGAGTAAATGTGCTTAGGTATAAATGCCTTTATATTTCAACTCTTGTCTATGTGAATGATGTCTGTGTGAAGTGATGGGTATTATTCATTGCATTTGTATTGTGTATTGTTTGTACTATTTTCTACCTACCTATTCAACTCCTGGAGGTCTAGTGAAACACCGTTAAAAATCTGGGTTGTGGCAAAAAAAACAGCCATCCGGGTCTAACTCCGAAGTCGACGAATTCTGGTGCTTGGGTAGTGACTTAAGGCGTCAGACTTGCCCTGCTGCCCTCAGGACGCAGGTATAAAACGCTGAGGTGCAGAACGGTTCGCTTTGGGAAAAGCCTGATTCCCGCAGCCATTGCTGCTCTGAACAACAGGCCCTGTTGATTGTGTCATGTTTATATGCTGTATGTCGTTGCTTTTTGTGTGCTGCTCGCCAGTGTGGTGTGTTATGATGGTGTCGTGTTTGTGTGTCATTGTTTTTCATGCTGAGTCCAAGAAGTACAGTGCTATGGAAAAGAATTTCCCCTTGGCAACAATA
Organism: Epinephelus cyanopodus; assembly: GCA_026686955.1. Classification (NCBI taxonomy): domain Eukaryota; kingdom Metazoa; phylum Chordata; class Actinopteri; order Perciformes; family Serranidae; genus Epinephelus; species Epinephelus cyanopodus. Next base: position 29,431,541 of record CM048932.1, on the reverse strand, counting down.
AAACCTAACCTAACCAGACACTAACAAAAAAAGCCGTCGTTTACTACTGGCATGATACGCGTCAGATTGCCATTAAACTTTGACAGAAGGAAATGTGGCCAAACAAAAATTAAAGTTAAGGTGACGAAAGTCCAAGTGGGGCGGGTGTGAGGGTTGGTAGACGGGTCCAACAAACACAGACTTTCAGACGGGAGAGCGGTGTTTGCTTCCTGTAAGCTTTTAAAGCCAGGTCCTGTGCTTTTTTCCCTAAACCCGACCACGTACGCTAATTGTTGAAGAAAAAAAAAACACGTCAATTTGCAAGTCTTTGGAAAGAGACTGTATGCAAACGGTAAATTTCCTGCGAAAGTGGAAGTGTACTTTGAAAGACAATGCATGTAACAGGCAGAACTTGGACACGGTGTCCCAGAATGTCAGCAACCAACGCACCCAGGGTAGCTTTCACATCGTACAAGGACGTGGAAAGTCCACGACCAAACATCAATATGTGCAGAAGTTGGAGTGAGAATGTGTTGTGTCAGCACACCGTAATTTCATCCAACTTGGGGAAGTTGGGGCATTTCACGTTTAAGTTTGAAATTAGTTGACCCCCCCCCATCTGCTGTCCATCTGGACAGCGCACTGATGTAAAACACCACATGCAAAAAAGCTATTCAGAGCAGATTCTCAGTCTCATGAACGAATATCATGTTTTTAGTTTGCTGATATGCAATATGAAATCTAACTGGCAATTCAGCTAATTAGTCTTGATGAAGGTCACGTAGAGCAGAAATCTGAGTGGGAGTAGACAGCTTAAATGAACGTGTGACGTTATTTTCCATTGGATGAATGTTTTTGTAGAACAAAAATACCAGTTTTGTACTCCAGACTCTACATGTTAGAGAGTAAGAAAAAATAGAAGGGCTTTTGTCTATATTTTTATATCTCTGGCAGTGGAGTACACTCTCTGCTGAAAGGTTAGTACCAGGGAAGTCTATCATTATCTACAAAATTGTATTGATACAAGTCTGTCAAAATGAGTCATTCTCCTTGGCTGAAGTTTTGTCAAGTTGTGCAGTGTGTGCTGGCTGGTTGGCCCGTTTGTTAGTGCTGGAGTTCAACGATCCACTCTCTAAAGCTAGTCTCTGGGTGATGATGCACTTTCATCTTGCAAAGATACTTATCACGTTCTTAGATCCAAAACGCGCCCAAACACCAGGCCTCTTTGAAGATTAAATGCGCTACTTTCAGAATCTCTGACTTGATTCAGAATCGTACAAGACAAGAATCTCAAGTCTTATTTGAATCAACTATTTCCATCACCCCATTTGTTAAGGCACTGTTGTCAGTTACAATTACAATTGAGGCTCTGGCAATTTGGAAATTGCACTTTCACGTTGAAAAATGGAACTATTCAGCATTAAGAGATAAATTTTTAATCAGTATTAGTGTTGGAGTTAACAGAGCTGATGGCCTTGCAGTCATTCTAGGATCAGTCTTTTACACTTCTATGGTTCTTTTCTCCTCGTAGGAGACATTATAGCATTATAACATTTGGTTTGGTATGTGACATCTGTTCGGTTCACCCTGTAACCCAAGCAAATAGTCAGCTGATAGATCACGTGATTCCCTTCCATGCAACCAATTCAAACTGCTCTGGCCTGCCTACTGTTGCTGCTTCCTCTGCAAGCCGCTTTGCAACCCGCCTCCACCTCAGCTCCACCTTCTCATGTTGTCTGACTTATCGATGTCATTTCTGTTTGTCACTGCTGCTGCTCTCTGTGCCTCAGGCTCTCCATGTAGGTGCATGGAAGGGCAGAGAGGTGAGCTCTAAAGTGGTCCTGACTGGACTGTCTATTTATGTCTACTACTCACACGAAGGGAGCAGAAATCCTAGAGAGTGAGTTTTACCTGGCATACTCTGCACCAGTTGCTGTCTATCTATCAGCTGTAGCATGCTAGTCAGCTTAGCCCGGTTTGCCAAGTCAGTCAAGCTCAACGATTTGTGTCAAACTGTATGCAGACATTGTTCAGCTGAAGTCCAGTGTATCTGCAGAAACACTGCGAACATTTCCTTTCAGACAGCTTCACCTGAATGTGTCAATTTGCAGATCGAGACAAAAACAGACAGGAAGGCGAGTCCTTCTCCCCACAGCATTCAGGCAGCCTCTCTCTGCTGATTTGGAAATGCTACAGGAGTGTTTACCACTGCAGATATGCTACCACACTAAAATATGTGAAGAAAAGAAAACGGAATTAAAGCAAATGCTAAAAAGTGCGTGAGCTCCGCTACAAAGTGCCTTTACATGTGAACTGTAGTCAGTCTGTTGCCTACAGCCTACTGTGTTTAAACGAGCGGTAACTGCAGTTCAGGAATTATTAACAGGTCAGAGTCTTATCAATCAATCAATCAATCAATCAATTAAAAAAAAGCAGTAATGAATTTTTAAAAAAAATCTATTATCATCATTATTATTACTATGAACAATATGCCAATATTTGAATGGTGAGTTACTTTCACAGTAACAATTATGGACAATAAACCACTTTTACATATCAACATAAAAATAAATCTACTTTCTTTTTTTTTAAATATTTTTTGGGGCATTTTTGCCTTTATAGGTAGGACAGTTAAGCGTGAAGGGGAGAGAGAGACAGAGAGAGAGAGAGAGGGGTAATGACATGCAGCAAAGTGCCACAGGCTGGAGTCAAACCTGTGCCGCTGCGGGAACAGCCTTGTACATGGGGCGCCTGCTCTACCACTAAGCCACCGATGCCCAAAAATATATCAATTTTTGATAAAGCAGATCAGCAGACCAATCACCTCAGCGATACCAAAACCAAAATACATACCGAACCGGGAATTTTGTGTACGATTCCAACCCTAGGCATCATTAGTGAATAGATTTTGGTGATTTCAGCAAACTGCCAGCATAGCTGCACACAACTTCAACAAGAGCAGAAGTCCAATCAGCCAGAGTAAATAATGACACCTGTCTGGTTTTTCAGGGGCTTTTAAGTTTGGAGTATCCAACCCCAAAGTGAGAGAGACAGTGTACTGTTCAAACTGTTTCCCTGCTGGGCTCTGACACCATTCTGTGTCAGCCCTGACAATACCTCACTGAATCCTAGCCACGGCAGGGTAAATGTGTTGTGTTGCCTTTTGTTCTTCCACATTGCCATCCGCAGAGACTGCTGGCGCTGCACAGACCCATAATGAAAGGCACAGCCAGCTGCGCTGGCCAGCAAGATGGCACTTTCATCAAACTAAACCAAGCTTAAGCCAGCTTCTCAATTATTTAACGCCTGAAACAAGCAACAGTGTAGAACCCCCTCCTTCCTCAACAAACCACCGCAGACGACCGTCAGTGATGCTGAAAAGGAGAGATTCTTTTTGAGATGATGAGATTTGGATTATGGTTATGTAGAGAGAGACAATACAGTGACGCTGATTGCAACAGAAATACTTGCAGCTTGAATAGAGAAACAGAACACCGATTTTGTTTTGTAGCAAAGTGAAGTCAAGCTGCGTACTGGTGCCAGATGTATGACTAACACAGCAGGCACAGCGCTGTGCACACCGCTGCCTGGGCCTGTTTCTAGGTCCCAAAATAAATCGGTATGTCATGAAGTGAATTTGTTTATGACATACTATATTATATTTAGCATAGAGCTTGGAAGCTTTAAATTGATTATACGTAAACGCCAGGTTGGGAACATGTCTAATGTGTTTATATCTCTTTAAAAATACATCAAAAAGACATTGTTTTCTTCCCATTCAACAAAGCTGATAAGTTGGATGCTACAGACTAATTTGGAATGTAAATAATCACAACATCTATTTTCTGCTGTGCCTGAAATTTTTTTAACCAAGTCTCTGCAGGATTGTGAAGCAGAATTGGGTAAGTCTGAATTCAGAGAGGAACGTAATTTATTTTCTCCAACATTCTTCTCCCGTCACAAGACGTGCAAATGCCACAGAGGTTACCATGTCAGGGGCCAAACTTACACTTAATGGACTTTGCAAAACCTGGCAGATAATGAGAGGTGATTAATTTGGCCGGCCCACATATCAAGCAATGGATACAGATTTTTTTTATTTCATGCACAGTGCACAGGCCCCACAGTTGATTATTCTGAGAAAACTGCATTTTTGATCCCTGGAGAGAAGTTCAGTGCTGGGCAGATGTCGCTGCTCGGGGACCTGCTTCTGTGTTTACAAAACCACATTCTTTAATGTGCATTCAATAGTTTCTGGATGACTGTGGAGATCTACAGTGTGGCACATGCTAAATCAAGCTGTGGCACAAAATTGAGTGTTTCTCAGCAAACATGAATGTTTTTTCAGTGAGAAATTCAAAACTTCTCCACCCAGCCATGGAGACATGAGTCATAGTTGAAACTGAGGAAGTACGCAAGTGGAATTGCTGAATTTATGAAAGGAGTCAGAGCTTTCTGCATGAATAGCATCCTAATTGGGTTTAGATTTAATATTGGTTTTGCCCCTTAATCACCATCGGACTGTACCTCTGTAAGTGCTCCTTCATTCGGAGAGAGCACCTCGAAGACAGTCCCAGTCCCTGATTGCTTGATTAGCTGCTGCCTTACTAAATCATGTGCATACAGATTGTGAGCTCAAAGGCAGAATAAAACATCTTCTTTCAGTTGTGCTTCGAGAAACCGCAGAAATCAATTTGATCTCACAATATTGTTCTTTACCATTGCCTTTTCAAAAAGCTCACACGCTACAAAAGCATGAATCATAATCCGCTGCAATCACAATGGTTCCACTATAGCTCTGAATGTTAGGGCTCATCGTGTAAGTAAACTTGCTCTGTTGTTACTGTCAAGCTTTCCGTCTCTTCACAGGGAACGAGGAAGGATGTAATAAAGAAAATTGCCATAGCTGCAAGTAGGAGCTTGAGAACCATTTTACAGTGGATGTTAAAAAGATAAAAGCTGGAACAGCTCCATTGTCAATATCAAGAGGTTTATGACTTATAAAGAGTGGGCTGACTTTGTTGACTTGCTTTATATTTATTTGACCTTCAAGATGCCTAACGTTGACAGATCCAACAGATAAAATATATCCTAAGCTGTGCGCAATCAAGTATATTGAATAAATACTTCCACTCTTACAAAGAGACTTCAGTATTTTTCTTTACCTGGACACTGTTTTTCTATGTTTTGTGTCTAAGTGACTAATTGGGACACCTAGTTTTGAAAGTGGTCCCGTATTGAGAGAGACCGTTCAAGGCACAGCGGTGAAACGGGCTGCAGTGTAATCCCTATGGGCATCTGTGCAATTCACATCCATTAAAAGTGCTTGTTTGCCACTGACAGGCTCAGATTGCTATTAGAAGTGCCTGACAACATTACAGAAAAAACCCTACACAGACATTAAGTGCTTTTCCTTAACCTTTGCTGAGCCTGTCTGTTTCCAAGTGTGTGTGAACAAGTCTCACTCAAAGAGAAAGAAATCTTGTCCTAAAACCTTGCAGACTCTTCCATGTTGTCAAATGCAGATAAATATTCAGCCATGACACTGAACACTCTTGAGCAAGACTTGGTCATAATGACAAAACAGATGAGCCAAAGGTTAAAAAAAAGAAGTTTCATTTCTCTTTAGGGTCTTTTATGTAGTTTCATCAGACACTTACGTCAGCTGATCTCAAACAGCCCAATCAACTGATGGAGCAGCTGATTGATGGAAAGGAGTCAGCTAATAGATCACATGATTCCTTTCTATGCAACCAATTGGCAAATCTCATTTGGACGCCCTATTTAAACTGCTCTGGCCTGCCTACTGTTGCTGCTTCCTCGGCAAGCTGCTTTGCAACCTGCCTCCACCGCAGCTCCTCCTTTTCATGCTGTGTCTGACTTATCAGTGTCATTTCTGTTTGTCATTGATGCTTCTCTGTTCTGCTCCTGGGGGTCTTTGCTGCTGCTCTCCAGGGCAGGGATGTTTGCTCTCTCTGCCTTAAAGGGATCGTGCACCCAAAAATGAAAATTCAGGACACTTGGATCCCTACGGACAAGCAGTATGGAGATATTTTGTGGTTTTAATTATGTTTTTTTGGAAGTTTGAATCTGGGGTGCCGTAAGCCTCCATTAGGTGGAGTTGTGTTGCTACCCCCTCTCCCCTTGGATCTCCACAAGTGATGTGAGGACTCTAAAACTTCACCTGAGCCTCCCTCGGCATATGGGTGAGTAGATAATGGCTGAATTTTCATTTTTGGGTGCACTATCCCTTTAAGGGTTTCTACTTAAGCACATGGAAGGGCAGAGAAGTGAGCTCTCTCCACCTTAGGCTTTCCATGTAGACACGCAGAGAGGTGGAGAGGTGTGCTCTCTCTGCCATAGGCTTCCCCCCTAGACACATGGAAGAGGCTTTCTAGAGAGGCCATAGAACGGAACCACACTGCCAAATATAATACTGCAAATGGAAATTAAGCTCTCTTTGACTGAAGTGTTCCTGACTGAAATAACAATCTGAGCATGTCACTGGCAAAAAACAGACACTTTTAATGGACGTAAATTGAAGGCTCTCAATTACCCTTAGAAATTACATTGCAGCCTGTTTGCCAGCTGCGCCTGGAGCGCTCTCGCTCAAGACTGAAACATTTTCCAAAATTGTTGTCTCCATTTGTCACTTAGACGCAAAACCATGGGAAAATAGGGTCCAAGCTGAAAGTTTTCCTGAAACAGTTTTAAAAAAATACAGTAAACGAAAAGCTGCAGTGAGATACAGTATAATACCATTACTACATTATACAGCACAGGTTGATTCATTTCAAATATCTGTGTATGTTGCAAATGTTTTTCTTGTTGCCTTTTTTATTTTCCCAGTAATGAGGTAATACATTATAAGCCTGAAGTTCAGAATATACATATTGTTATGATAGCTTTGTTGGTAGTTTAATGAATGTCTTGTGGGTGTGGTTTAGGCAGCTGGTAGGAGGCATGGTCAGCACTAATGTCACACTTGGTGGTACGTGGTAATAACTCATTAGCCACTATAAGTCGCACCTGGAGGGAGAGCTGGTGAGGCCTTTGAGCTGAGCGGGCACGCCACGGGGGAGACGCCGGAGGCAAGACACTCTGAGGACAAAAGAGACAGCGTTTGACACGCCACCACGAATTATCCATGGCAATACACATTCACTCCAAACAACCAGGAAGAAGAGCGAGCTGGCCGGCTGGTCTGATGGAGCTACACCCTAGGGGTGTCCAGCAGAGCAGTCCGGTCCAAGCTAGCTGGTCGCGAGGAGCAGCAGCAGTGGCCTGGTAATGAGTCAACCACACACACACCTGCAGATAGGAGAGGTCACACTCACCCAGGCAAGTCCAGGCACATTTCCCACGTCTAATGCAACACTAAGTTACGGGCTTGCTAGCCTTAATTAATGAGGTTTCACAAGCCAGGTATAGCATAGCAGCATATCAATATATTCAATATTCAAAGTTTTGCACATTCTGTCTCTGTTGTGAAAATTAATGTTACTTATTGTAAATTCCTACAAGTTACAATTTGAGGTGGTATCAGACCCATTAGTGTAAGATGTTGTTTATTACGTAATACTTGTGAATAATCTAGGGAAATTAACTCCCCAGATGAATATGAGGTTATAAGTCTTGGTGGGATCCTAGATTCAGATCTAAGCTTCAAGTCCCACATTAACAAGGTGACGACAAACTGTTTCTTGTTTTTTTTTTTTGTTGTTTTTTGCCTGAGAAACAGTTCATGTACTATTTTTAAATCAAAGAGTCCTTGTAAACACAAAGTCCTCCTGCTTGTATACAGAGCCCTGAATGTGCTAGGACCGAACTACTGCTAACTCCCTTGTTAACGCTGCGATCATCTCCTGTTAGTTCACTGGAGGTTCCCAGCAACAGCCAAAAGAAAACTGGGGATGAAGCCTCTGTCAGACCTACTACCTACAGATATCAGGGAAGTCAGTTTGCTGAATATTTCAGAAACAAAGTTAAAAATGTATCGCTTCACTTGAGCCTAAAACTAGCTATGACTTCCCTGATACAGGCCTGAAACTTTTTTTTTTTTACACTTTGCACTGCTGCAATTTTTAAAAACAAATTTTACTACATTTTTTAGAGCTTTATAATTTATGATTTTACAATTTTATGGTTTTAAGATTTATGGTTTTGCTTATATTAAGCAATGGTGGCTCTGTGTACTCTATTTTCATCTAATGTTTTGTTTTTTAATTGTATTTAATTACTCTTTTATATTGAATAGCCTTGTTGGCCTGCTTCATGTTCATTCTCTCTATTTTCATTTGAAGCACTCAGTGCATTTAATTCTCTTACTGTAACTGCGTGCTGCTTTCTTTATATGGAAGATGCTAGTTAAATAAAGTCTGTCATTATTATTATTGAGTACTTCTTTTTATGTCTTTTGAAACAAAATATTTAGCAAGCAGAATGTTTCAATTAACCTTTTAAACTCTGTCTGACTCTCGGTGAATCTGTCACAGGTGTGCATCCATAGATGCTTCCTCAGATTGAACCAAGACAACCTGCAATTGCGAGTTTTCAGGCGAGTGAGTGTAATTACCCTGGTTTATAAATATACTCCTTATCACAGCAGAGGGATCCACATTTAAGCCATATCATAAGCTTTGGGATTACCGTAGTGCCTCGCCTCGGTGCAGATTACCATAAATCTCCCCACGCGGCTGAGGAGGCGTGCGCTGTTCCAGGGAAACTCAGGTTAACATGAAGGGCAGTTGCAGTGCACATCCATGCATGAGACCACACAGACCTTAGTGACCCATAATGGATGTTTAACCTTGTAATGAGCAAGTCCGCATGATCCACTTTTTAGTCGTATTAAACGCCTCTCGAGCGACTTTTCTCTTCTCTCACTTCCCGACACACCTCATCCACCCCTAATATGATTTCTGCACAAATCGATAATGTTGTGTACAGAATAGAGTTAAGGCAGTGTGGAAGTTTGCATGAGCAATACATAAAACAACATATTCCTAGAGAAATCAGTTCTACATACAAATTAACCTTCAACTCTCCCCCAAACACACACACACACAAACATACAGTGCAAACACACGCCAAACATATATGAGCCATGCCATGCTGATTTGGTGTGGTGTCTGCAAAGTAGTTAGACAGTGTCCAATCATTCATGGTGCCTGAAGGCTGATATATTGTGAAGAACATTTGTGAGGCCTTGAACTGCAAATTCAATAGAGATGAATAAGGTGTTAAGGCCACACTCAATTGACCATAGAGCACAAATATTTAGTACTGCATTTTTGTTAAACTCTGGGCCTATGAACCCATTTTGTAGACTGCTTTCTTTGGCTCATATTAATTATTTTCTGTTTTCCACTTTAGAGTTTTTAAGGTAAAACCTGAATAATTGGAGACGTCTAACACTCAAATTCAAGCGTGTTATGAACGAAGAGTCAAGGATGCTTAACTCAACAGTGTCTTTTTACAGGGCATACTTGATAAAGGATTTACCTCTCTGTCGAGCCTTTGTATTTTGATTTTGAGTTTTTATTTTTAGGCTGATGCGATGAATCATACCTCACACTCCCTGGCGCCAGAAATTGTGCATGTGCAGGAACCAGTGCCATTGCCTAGCACCTCCAATGCCTCTGGTGTGGCAGCAGGGTTGTAGCTCATGTAATACTCTTGGAGCTGGGAGCTCAGGTTCTGCTCCGGCTCAGGACTCTTTTTGCGACGCTTCCGCCCCACCATGGATCGCTGCTGCAGCAACCTGGTTGCACCGGGATAGCGCCGCCACAACACATAGATAATTGTCAAGATTAGGGACATGGTGAAGAAGAGTGCCACGCTGCCCACCACCACTTTGTGCAGAGTCATGTGCTCCAGCTCTGGGGGTGGTGGGAGAGTGGGTCGTACGCGAGGAACCGAGTCTCTTGGGTCTTTGCTCATATGCCCTGGAAAGGTAGGGTGAGGAATCGGTCGAGGTCTGAATGGCGGGACAGGACCAAAGGTGTTGGCTGGTGGCAAAGGTGGAGAGCCGCTAGTGGGGGCAAAGGTTGGTTCACCGGTGGCTTCAGAAATGAGCTCTGACATTGGTGAGGGTGTTTCTGTCAGAACATAATCAGTTTCCTCACAAATACCATGGCTCCTTGTGGCTTCCATAATTTTTTCTCCCTGCAGATACTTTGGGCTGCTGCATATCATAGTAGTGTCCTTACTACCCCGAAAATTCCTCAACCAAGCTACAAGTGGGCATATGCCAGTTCCACAGTCCCACATGTTTCCAGCCAGGCTGATGGAGGTCAGTGAGATCCACGCCGACACCGCCTCCTGAGACACATTGGACAGTTTGTTGGACTCCAGGTTGAGGACTTGAAGGTTGGGCAAGCAGTGAAACACAGCAGGGTCCAGGGTCTGGATTTCATTTCCAGACAGGTCAAGTTTCTGCAGTGTATACCAAGTCCACGGGAGGCCCTGGTTAACCACCTTAATGCGATTCCATTGCAAATAGAGCGATCTCAGATTGGCTAAGCGTGGAAACAGGAAAAAGTTGATCCGTGAGAACTGGTTGTGCTCCAGATGCAACTCCATCAGCTTCTGCAGCCCCAGAAAGGTGGTGCGGGTAAGAGCCTTGATTCGATTGTAGCCCAAATCCAAAAACTCCAAACTTCGGCACTCCAGGAATGCTCGGATCGGGATGTTGGAGAGACCATTTGAGCGTAGGTGTAGGTTCTGCAGTTTCCGTAAGCCATGGAATTGCCCCGGCTGCAGGACTTCCAATTTGTTGTAGGACAAGTCCAGACTGCGAAGATTGGGAATTCCATGGAATGTTGAATTGTGCAGGGATGTGATCCTGTTGGAGCTCAGTATCAGCTCTTTAAGCCTGCGGACGCCCTGGAATGCTCGACTGTCAACAGCTGAAATCTGATTATGGTCCAAGTATATCCAGAGAAGCTGGCTGAGGTGAGCAAATTGATACGGTAGCAGGGTGTGCAGATCATTGTAGCGCAGGGAGAGGCCTTGGCAGCCTACTGAGATGTTTTCTGGGACATCTAAGAAGCCAGCCGAATCACAATGGACAGTTTTCCCCTCACATCGGCAGCTATTGGGACAGGTGCGCTCACCAAAGCTGAACAGCAGGGGAGCCCGTAATAGGAGAAGGAGAGGAAAGAGGAGGTGTGTCAGTCGTCCATCACACAGCAATGGACCTAAAAGAAAATATGAGAGAGAAGAGGAATGTAAGGATTTTTACAGAAGTCACATTTCCAGATGTTATATTAAAAAAAGGCCAGAGACAAATAAAAAAATCAGTATCCTTTGTGAAGCAAAGGGATTTACAACCTTTTGAACAGATTTAGAGATAATTCAAAGTTCTTTCTTAAATAGTAAAAAAAAAGAGCTGAAGCATATGAATAGAAAAACTAGACAGAAAGCTCAGGTGATTTAAATAACAAAATAGTCTTTGGAAGAAAGTCATGAAAGCTTACTGCAAAATACTGACTTCAACAAATGACTGCTGCAGAAATGCAAAGTGACAATTTGCTGCTTTTGTCCGACCAACAGTCCAAAACCCAAAGACACATTTATTATCATAAATGAGTGAAAAGCAGAAAATTCTCATATTTAAGAAGCTCAAACAAGCATTTTTTCCCACATTTTGGCAGAAACTATTAATCCAATCTTCAAAATAGTTGCAGATAAACCTTCAATCAACTTATGGATGAATCGACTAATCGTTGCAGTTCTATACCCTTCCATACTGCTACTCATTCTCAAAGCAGCTATAGCATGAATCATAGATTTATACTTTGCGTACCAATCTTTTCTCTCTTCCTGTGATCATGGAATAACACAGGTTTCTGCAAATGTACACTTATTAAGATGTTGCTCCCCTTAAACATTTTTATATGCTGACCAAAGACTTCTCAAGGATGATGAACATCTGGGCAAACGTTCTACTTATGTGTCAAGGGTAATCACACAGAGAGACTCAGTGCTTAATTCTAAAACAACCACGAACTCCACAGAGTTGAGCACTTTCAAAGGACCGTATGAAAGTGCTGTTTCTCAGGAGAGGCACAAGCCCCCCACATCATTTGCATGAACCCTTTGATCCCGATGTTGATGTAAAAAGGGAAATGGTTGCATTTTTCACTTTGTCAAAGAAAAATCCGGCATCTTTTCTACCTTACAGTGAGACATGCTGTGATCGTTGTCTGCACTCTCCATCTCCTATTTCTTAGAAAAGCTAGACCTCACCTTTCCCCACTTCAAGAGGTTTTCGCAGTTCCCTATCCACTGGAATATACACTGTATGTTAAATATAAAAGGAGACTGGGATAATAGCTGTCCAGAATTCCATTAAGGGTTATGGCCCTCCAGGGCCTTGACCTTGGCAGATATTTCTCATTTTTTCCCAACAAAATTCACAGAAATACAAAGGCTTGAAGGTTCCATTAAGAAAAATTTCTTAGAATTACCACGTTTTCTTAGAAGTTCTCCTTACAATTAAGACTGGATCTTTGTAAAGATAAAAGTTATTCACAAAGCATCTTAGCCCTTAAGAGAGCTCCTTTGGTGAAAAACTGTTAGGAGTAGGGGGGAGGACATTTAAGAGGCTTAAGAGTTTCTTTAGCAGAGGAAGAAAATGGCAGAAAGACAAAGCGGTAGGAGAAATGATGCTGAATGACAGTGAGTTAAGGCTACAGATTAGAACGTGCAGGGATAATGTTTATGGTTACTCATTAGAGATATGCTCACATCTCCCATCCGACGCAATTACATCACAACCCCAGAAACAAAATGATCACAACACTAACATATTTGGCCACCGGAAGAATCATCAGTGCGGCAGTGATGACTTGGGTCTGTGTCAACTTTCATCAGCAGGATGATCATGCTAACAGTTACAGCACTTTCAGTGCCTCATATTGTGCCGCAGTTCATTTAATTTCCACTGGACATCCACACCTTCCAGGGTCACAAAAGGACATCCAATCACATAATTTAAATGAATGTATCACACCAAGCAATGGGGTCAACCACACCTCCGCACTAAAGGTAAAAGTTTCTGTCTCCCTCTTCGTCAAAGTTGCTCTGAGAATTTTCCTGTACCACTCCTATGCTAGGACTCCTGCAATCATTTTTTAGGAATTACATTAGGGGTATTCTTAGGCCCCGGTAAGACACCTACTTTTTAAATTGTAGCTAGACAAATGTTGAATCATGTTCTTAACATAACAGCAATTTCAAGCAGGGAGGCAAACTCATAGACACCTTAAAATCTGCCTAAAAAATGGACAGGCGGAGGGCACTTGTCCTGGCTCTGATTAAGTGTGGGAGGCTGTTCCAAAATAGTATGTTGGTCACAGGAATAAGAGATGCACAAGGATATATGAGACCCTCAAAAAGAGAAGGAATCGCAGAGTGCTACCAGCTGATCCAGGAACTTTCTTCAGATAATGGTTGCTTCTAAGCTTATTTTAGGGATGACTTGGGGTTACTCTGTCAGTCTGCTGTCAATCCATCCATCCGCTGTAAACCACTTATCCCTCTTCCAAACAACGCTTTCCAGCTCGTCCTGGGGGATCCCAAGGTGTTCCCAGGGCAGGTGAGATATATTCTCTCTTCAGCGTGTTCTGGATCTGCCCTGGGGTCTTGGAACACGGGAGGTGCCCAGGAGGCTCCTCCTGAACCACCTCAACTGACCCTTTTCAGCGCGAAGGAGCAGCGGCGCTACTCCAAGCTCCCTCCAGATGTCTAAGCTCCTTATTTTATCTCTAAGGCTGAGCCCAGCCACCCCACAGAGGACACTAATTTTGGCCGCTTGTGTCTGCAAACTCTTTCTTTCAGTCATTACACATAGCCACGGCCATAGGTGAGGGTTGGGACGTAGATCGACCGGTAAATTGAAAGCTCTGCCTTCCAGCACGGTGCCCGCATCACTGCAGACGCGTCACAAAACCACTTATACCCCGAGATAGTTGAACTCCCTTGCTTGGGGCAGTAACTCACTCCCAAGTTGTGAGTTCTGCTGTCAGTGGTTTGGCCTAATTATGGTTGGTAAAATGTTAGAAAGTAGTTGAGACTACTGAGACAGTTTGCTCAGATATGTCTTGCAGCTTGCCTAGGACGACTTTGAAAGCGAGGTTAAGTTAGCATAATTCAAACTGTGCACAGTGTTTAGCTTGTTATTGCCACGACAAAAGGCTCGTCTTTCATTTTATCAGAATCAACAATGGGTAAAAACGCTTATAATGTTGAGCACTTTTTCCTCTCTGAGTTTTTCAGTTTGAGGCGTTCAAGTCAAAAGTGCAGCGTGGATAATGCGAGGTGCTCAGCAACGCAAGCCACCCGAGGCTGTTAACACGCACTCTGTCTAATAGGGGCCTTGGAATGTTTGTGAATACGGCCCCAGATGTGATCTGTCTGAAACTGCCTGATCTTTATCTGTCAGTCTTGGTGGAACCTGTATTGATCGAGTCTATGAATATAAATATCTTGTAATCTGGATCAATGGCAACCTTACCCTTTAAAATCCATGCAAATGCAACGACCGACAAATTACAGGGTCTGCTGGAGGGTGTTTCTAACCACACCGTGTGACCAGTCAAGGACTCCCGGCACCTTTTTTTTTTTTACGTTGTCCTACAATTTTAGGACAATCCAGCTGGACAATGATCCTCAACATACAGGCAAGGCAATCAAGGCTTTTTTTTAAATGGCAGACGAGTGGAACGCTCTTGACCATCGGAGTCCGTCACCTGATGCCAGCACCTTCAAATTAAAGCTGACAGCTGGCCCTTTTAACCTTAAAGTCTTGTTTGATTTCAGATTCTGTACCCTGCAGTGGACAGCCAACCCGTTAAAAGATGTGTCACTCTCCTAATACGCTTTGACGGCCCTATATGTCAAGGGACACATCCTTGACCCAGGGCTCTCATCTGGTCTTGCTCTGACTAATGCTCAGACTAAGGATATTCATATTGTACTTTTACCTCCCCGCAGGCACCTCTCTGCTCTCTGTTCGGTTTTGCAGCAGCTGCTTCGCTGTTAACAACCACAGATTTGACAATTAACAATAAGAAGCTCGTCTACAAAGGCATAAAGGATGTTAATTTTGTTTGGACAGGCTGAGATGGCAATGGTTCTGTGAGTAGGAGGTAGGTGAGGGCGGGGATGACAAGCAGCGTTGTGGAGATGTATAAAGCAGTAGTTACAGCAGGTATCCAATTAGGTTTTTTATATTATAGTGGGTTTCAAGGTCTAGTAGTTTTTAATAATAAATGCTGTCACAGGTATGAGGTTTTTAATTTGAGTGGTGGAGAACTATCATTTGTTGAATTGCTAAGTTTATAATTGTGTGTGTGTGTGTGTGTGTGTGTGTGTGTGTGTGTGTGTGTGAGATTGTTAAACTCGGAGAGAGATAGAGAAATTATTTCTTTAAGTGGGTTATCCGGTGCATGGCACATTTGCGCTTGTGCATAGGTATACAGAAGCACAATAGTAGAGAAAATGTAGTGCCAGAATGGGCTGTGTGATGGCAAGGTAAAGTGGGTTTTTTTTATGTTGCTCTGTGTCCGTACTGCTATTCCTGTTTGTTTCTCCAAAATTGGGGCTTGATGAGCATCATCTACTTTTGTTAATACACTGACCAAACTATCACTTTACAGGTCCAAATTGTAGGCTTTAGGGCAGAAATGGAATATATTTTAATAAGTAAAGTAAAGTAGTAGTTGTAGTCATATAGTAGCATAGGTAGATAAGAATCGTCGGAAGGAGCCATCCACATCTACACTGGAAGCGGTTCTTCTCCACGGAGGCCGCAGTGTTGCACCACCATGTTTCCACAGTAGCCCAAAATGGACAAACCAAACTCTGACACTAGACAGGGCTTTTCAAGTTTTCCTGTTCTCCTCGGCCACTGTAGTTAGCAGCCCCTCTGCAACAAGCCGAACAGCGATGAACACACCTTTTAAATGTGAAACTGCTTTGTTCAGTGTTTTTACAAGCTTAACTCCCCAGCTCTGTTTGCTCTGGAGAGGAAGAGACATCTGCGGATAATTCGGCTCACAGTAAATCCCTCCTGAATGTCTAAATCTTAAGTTATCAGAGAAGAAAGGTGAGCACACATTAGCAGATGCTAGGCAGGGGAACCCAACAGCGTTGGAGACACACTGATTGTTATGTGAAACTAATTTATTCTGTGTTTTCCATGATTTAATTCACCTGCTCTGTTTGTTGTCGGAGATGAAGAGTCTTCTGCAGATAATTCAGCTCCTGGTAGAAACCTCCTGAACAATTAACACTGACGGAATCCTAACCAGGAGTTCAATTTCAGCTTACCATCAGATGCCACTAAAACCTACACACGGCTCCTTTAAAGGTTAAAAATGCACTCAAGAATAAAAGCAGCAGTATTAGTTATGCTAAAGGTAATGGCATTATAAGATGTTTAAAGTATTTAATGACATCATGAGCTGCTGGTTGATTTCTCTGTTTGGGTATTTTTAGTCTTCAGTTAAAGTTTCCTCCCCCTATTTTTACTGATTGGATTTTTTGTTTATAAAGTGCTGTTATTGCACCAAGCTCTGGGCTACAAGTCTCTGCATATATTATACACAAACAAAGAATACCTTCACCTATCTCTTCCTGTACACATGGGTTGCCAATATGAGAAAACACATATTGACAGAACAAGGAAATCATATTCCTAATGATTAAACATTAGCATTGATTCATGCATATTAAAATATGACTTATGAACAGTTGACCTGATGTTAGCTGCCCACGGACTGTGCTTGGCAGGAGCGACTATGTGTACAAACACACACATTGGTGCGACTATACTCGTGAGGACCCTCACTGACATACCGCATTATTACCACATACATAACCCCCAAGCCTTAATCCTAACCTTACTTAGACATGATACTAACATCAGGCATTAAACAAGACTTAACATTTAAAATGGAGGTATGGTCTGGACAAACTGTCCTCACTCTCTAAAAATGTCCTTACTCTCAAGGTCTGACACACAAATTGGTCCTAAAAGTACAAGTGCACACACACAAACCCCGAATGTTGTGATTTGTTTGGCATATGCATAGCAAGTTCCGATTTGACCTTGAACAAGGTTTGTAAAATGACAGCAAGCCAATGACGTAAATATAAAACAGAAATGCATCAGCTTGCTGGCAGAAAGTGCTACTCTGTAAACATAAGTTTTTGAAAAGACATATTGCTTTCCAGAACTCTGCAGACAGACAGACAGACACAGTTAGACACAATCAGACAGAAGGAGGCGACAGTAATGATGGAAAATTGCATGACTTGACAATGCAAATTCGTAAATTTGCACATCCTGTGCATTCTTGTCACTTTATATTCACATTGATGAGTCCTTAGAAAGCTGGCTTCAAGGCAAGACTCCAGAACAGAACTACTTTACAAACAGAGAATCACTTGTCTTTTCTCAGTGCTGACCTGCTGTTGTACTTTAGGCTGTAACTAAAAAAAAAATCCCCTCATCCGTTGTCTGACATATACAATGCAGAGCACATTATTATGCATCATTATGCCACAACTAGGGGGGTGTCACACAACACTGTGACAATTTCATACTAAAGAGGCAGCAAACATGCACTGTCCTCCACGATCTGCATAAATCACAGTCTACCTGTGTGTCACTGTGTCTGTAAAGACAGGTTTGTTTTTAGCCATAAAATATGAACTTTTGACTTTTCGTAAAAGGACGTTTTATTTATTGTACTTCAATTATTTAATGTTTGTTTTAAAGCTACTGGAAACCCAAATCCACAGCAGCCTTCAAACTGTTATTTGGGTGATTATGTACATAATAGTAAGCATCTGAACAGCATTGCAAATTTTGACGAATTAGTGTTGGCTGATATGGAGAAAATCAAACATCACAAAAATGTTTGACCAAATACTCCAACATCCATATTGTGATGATGTGGATTTAATAAAGCCCTATTCGGACAGGCTTAGTTTAACATGGAGATGTGTGGTAAAGTAATTATTACCAAGGATTTTAGTCCCATCCGAATGTACCATGTCTGTTACCTGTTATCATCGCGATCCTCTGTAAAAATGTATGTAAATATTTCATCACGTCCTGTTTACAACCATTTTTCCGCATTTACAACTAGTTTTCTGCATCTTTTCAATGATGGAGGCGCTTGAAGAAGCATTTGGTGTTGTTGGCAGTCGTGATAGTGTATATCCTTCTAATGATCACATAGCCCTACGGAGGAGACCAATCAAAACGGTTGAGAAGAAAGCACTTTTCAGAGCCACAAGACTTCTGGTTGTGTTAGGTAGGCCTAGTATAAATCCATATTGCTAATCGTTGTGTACACACAATCCTGATCATGGGCAATATTTCATATTGGGCTAATAAATGTAACACAGGAAGCAACGTAGCACGCACATTTTTTTTTTTTGGTCTAAATGCCCTGAACGGTTCAAAATAAGGTACATGAACAAGAACGGTTCCATGTTGGTGGAAAAAGGGGTATTTGTGGTCATTTGGCATCTCACCCTGATCAGCACTTGTTAATTTGAGCGACAATTTGCAAGTTAAGGTCAGGGGGCCTCCTGACACTGTGCCTGATCTGTCCGTTTGGTGATCCATCCAATATGACATGTCCATCTTTTATTTTCCTAAACTGTGGTGGGGTCATCCACAAAAACTCCCGCTTATGTAGCCAGACTGATTCAAGAATCTCACCCAGATAGCTATGGGTTTTACATAACAGCTATGTCTCCCAGTCGGAGCTGGAGCTGTATGATCTCTCCCTTTCCAGACATCACATCTTTAATGTTCTGAATGTGGAGATTAATAATGTAAGTTGCTCACTGTCACTTAGCATATGCTACATGTTATATGTAACTGATGTATTAGAGAGATGTCAGTCAAAAGGTGATCTGCCACACCTACACTGTCTTAAGAAGTGGTCTAAACAGCAAGATGATCTGTGCTTAATGTGGGTTTTCTATTAGTTATTAATGTTTATTTTCACCCAGATTTTCTGGATGCTTAGTGAGACATTTAACCTGGATACCATATGAATTTTTACTATTTCAAGCCATCTTTTCAGTGACTTCAAAGTTTGTACTCAAGCTATTAATATTTCCTGCAGGCTGCATTGTGTATGGGGTGGAACAGTAGGTTGTTTGGGGTTTACAGTTAATGTTTATTAAAATTGCATGAAGGGAATGTGGCAGCCGAAGTTCCTAAATTAGGGCACATGTTCTAGAGCACACCACTAAGCTTAATGGATCTGCCCTAATTACATTTGTCATGTAACGAGTAAAAAGCACTCAAAGAGGATGCTCCTCTGCCGAAGCTGAATACACAGCCCTCTGAATTTGTGATTTTAATAATACAATATGTCAACAAATTATTGATGTGTATCTAGAATAAACAGTGATAGACAGCTGAGGGATATTAAGAGATTATTTTCTTTTGAGTTTAGTAGTTCAGTATGCTTAAAAAAGCCAAAGTACCAAAACTGTGTCACTTGTAATGGTTATGATTTCCCTCCTAACCAGACAATCAAAACATCAAAGTGGCCGTCTCAAAGATTTCAGCTGTGGTTGATTTGGCGTCACCTATAGTTACTAGAGGTAACAAAAGCAGTTTAATGCTACAGGTCACAGAACAAAACAAGCTATTGTTGTTTTAATAAAGAAGTCAGGCACTAATTGGTCTTTCTCCTTCATTCTGTGAGCAACTGTGATCGGATTTATGCGGCACACGGCGCGAGTCTGCAGGCAGCAGGGCACAGTGAAAAGAGTTGGTTACCCCGCTAAGTTGGAGGTGTGCATCCTGTCACCTGCAGCTCTTCATTTAACAGCTCACCGTGGCTCCTCCTGACTGTTCCACTACTCCCTGCAATATTTCAACTCATTTGCTTTCAACAGATGCTGAAACTGACTGTTGTCCTGTTTTGTAGATGCACTTTTGATGCCAAGCTTACTGACAAACATACTGCATTCCCTGTCAACCTTTGTTTTGCCAGTTAGATGCTTTAAACATGAAGCTGCAGCAGAGGGAAACGTTTGGGTTTGCATAAGCAGTAAGTTAATACAGCACTGTTTCTGTGAATCATCACCCTCAAAACTCAGTTCATAATTACTGCAATACTTTCATCAGTGGGCCGTAACTCATACACCACTGTGTTAGCTCATTTGGTAATAAATACTGACGTAAAGGCCCAGCATGTAAGATTTAGGAAGATATATTGGCAGAAATGGCATATAATAAAACAAATATATTTTCTTCAGTGTGTAATCACCTGAAAATAAGAATTGGTTTTGTTTCTTATCTTAGTCATTTATATCTACATAGGGAGTGGGTACTCATTTCTGGAGACTGCATGGACAACTGCCATGTTTCTAACGCAGCCCACAACAGACAAACCAAACACTAGTGCCATTTGTGTTGTTGTTTGTTGCAGTTAGAAGCTCATCTGTGACGAGCAGCATCACATAAACACGGATTTGTGGTGTCAGACTGCTTTACTAAAGGGATAGTGCACCCAAAAATGAAAATTCAGCCATTATCTACTCATCCATATGTCGAGGGAGGCTCTCAGGTGACGTTTTGGAGTCCTCACATCACTTGCGGAGATCCAAGGGGAGAGGAGGTAGCAACAAAACTCCACCTAATGCAGGCTGACGGTGCCCCAGATTCAAACGTCCGAAAACCAGAAAATATCTCCATACTGCTCGTCCGTAGTGATCCAAGTGTCCTGAACCCCCGACATGAAAAAAATGTTTGGAAAAAAGTCATTTAAACTTTTTAGCCTCATTGTAGCCTGTAGCTCTAACTGCCTCTCTTAAATTACCATGACTGTTTGTTTTGGAAAGGAAAAGACCTCTGCAGATAAATCAGCTCCGCATAAAAACCTACTCAACAACTAGATCTTAGGTTATCAGATAAAAGTAAGCTCTGGCCAATCATTATTATGTTTTCTGGGTATGGCCAAAAATACAACCATATTGGCAAGAGATTGCAGCTGAGATTCATAAGATAATTAGATATAGTCTACTCATTTGTCACATTATACTGAGGAAAAATACCTGAAACTGTTCCACACAAAGATAAATATTAATTAAAGATACTTTTAACAAGTAGCATGAAAGCCATAACTCGCAAATGGTTGCAAGTTGACCCTCCAGCATTGCCCCAACGGCTGAGGATTACATATTGTACGGAGAGACTTGCTTTTATTTTAAGGCTTGAGATAGAGCAATGTATAAAATACTGTGAGAAATGGATTGTGTATAAACGCCGTTGAGGAAAATGTGACACTGTATGCTTGGATGTAATTAAAAAATGTACTCTTTTGACCGTTTACCATGTAGCACCGATGACGACCTCATGTTCTTCGTTTTCTTCAATTAAAAAAAAGAGTTACGTCTCTGACATCTTGAACTGTGTCGGCGCAAAACCTATTTTTTAATTTTCATACTTTATATCTTCCATTATGAAGAAATAACATTCTCTGCTCGCCTGATGCTAATGGCAGTACTCACTGGGTAGCTAAAGTGCCTCTGTGTTTCTACTGGTCCAAGTGACAGCTGTGACGGGAAAAGTCGTGAACGCCAAAAATAAAATCAAACATGCTAGACTTTCTGTTGGAATGTCATGAGGTGTCCAAGGCGTGGTGTAAGCTGTCGTCTGCTATGACACACTACATGAGAGAAACGATACACCATACAACACTGCGTCGGGCTATAATGGGGCATGTAGTGTGAACTCGGCATATTATTCATTTAATCTTAAAGATTATTATTTACCAAAAGTAACATATGGAAGTAAAGAGTGCAATATATTGCTGGGTTTTCATGGATATGCCAGAGTACAAGCAAAAAGGAAAGCAGTCCGACAATAGAGAAGATAAATAAGGTCTAGTGATAGTGAGTGTATGAGAACTGAGTGAAGATGCATGCTATGTGGATTCGGGAGCTATAAATAAATCCCTCAAGTCCTCCAAGCAAAAGATGCAGTGCCATTCCATCACCTCCATTAGGTAGTCCAAGCATCCATGACACTATACCCAGTCCTCATTCTTCCCTACATGATAATCCCATTGAGAAGTGTCTGTTGTGAAGCCCTCAGGGAAACCTCACGATGTCATATCACTAAAACTACATTTGGGATCAAACGGAGTTGAGGATCCAAACATATTTTACATGTTAGAGAACTCCAGGCTGTGCGATGTGATAGAAAGCCACAACATTTAGCCACTGGCTCACTGACGCCTCCACAAGACACTATTTTTAATTAGCACACATTTGTTCAGCATGGATTTCTGCGGAGACAGAAGAGTAACAAAAACCCGCTGGACATGTGTACACCCGGCCCCCATGAGAGACTGCACAGAGCAGCACGAAGAGAGACTTTCACTTTAGCACAGATTGATGGTCCAGTCATTAAATGTGGTATTCTACACAGGCATCAGTCAGGTCTTCCTCTTTGTTTCTCATGCATCAGATGCTGTAAGAAGCAAGACACGAGGACTCCCGCAGAACAATGGGGGAAAGCTGCGAGAGCCTCCCACAGCTTTCCAAATATACACGATTTTCACATGAATCATTTCAAACGCTTGTCTCCAAGTCTGACCGACAACAAACACAGAAAGTAGCCGCCTGGAACGGCCATTATGGCTAAATGCATATTACGGATGTACATCAATACATGTGTCACGGTGGGGAGAAAACACAGTCAGAATCTCACATATGAGTGAAAATGCTGCAGCCACAGCTCAGGCAGGCATCGCTATCTGCTCCCCCTCAGAAGAGATTTGATCTCATGTGGTAAGCTACACACATCTGTTTACCTGGCTCCCTCTTCTTAGTAGAGCATGACCAATCTCAGCCACAGGGCTGTGGAGATTTCATATCTCGTGGAAGTTACGTCTTGGAGATTTGAACAACTTGCAGTGCAGTAATACAGAAGTACACATTAGTGTACTTATCACAAAGATAAAGCTGTGCCTAATAACTTTTTAAGTATGAATGGCAGTGGATGGAAATGGCAACTAATACAACCCACAGCCTATCACACAAACCCAGTTTATGTGATAGGCTGCAGGTTTTATAATACTGTCGCACTGAGTAATTTCTGTCATAGAACATAAGTGGATTGAGCCTATAGTAGCACTGATTTTTCCACAGGGGATCCACCTGTGAAACCAACACAGTAGAGTTTGACTGATTTTTAAAGGCTGATCTAATAATAATTTCTAACGGCAAAAAGTCGATAGGTGAGAAATTGCAATCGAAACAGTGTCAGATATAAACAACATTTGACTTTATTAGAAACTACTGTTGACTGAACATCTAAGCCAAAGCAATGCCCAAATAAATTTGGATCACAAATATCAAACTGAAAATAATCAACATCTACATAAATAAGCTATATAAATTAGGGGTGACCCTGAATAGTCGATGATTCGATTCGGAGAAGTCTGATTCGACGGCCAGTCTTGCAGCAGTGCCGTGCTCATGTGGTGATGATTTATGGTGGCGGAGCGCATAAAAAAACACTTTGGGGCAGTAGCGGCGCCAGAATTTTGATTGTGGGTGGGCCTCCAGAAAACGGGATGGGCCAGTAAAAATAAACAAAAAACGGGCTCCCCTTTATCTCCTTTTCAGTGCTTTTCCGCAGCACTGAGGACAGCGACACCGGTGCACCAGTGTGGCTCCCTTGTGTCGCTGTCCTCAGCTCAGTGCTGAAGTTTGGAGGAGGTTTGTGCTCTCAAATCAAACTTTTTTGAAGGATTATTCATTTACCTTGAGTGTCTTGAAACCAGTTTCACCGCTGATTGTTTTCTTGATAGACTCTGATTTTTTATTTGGCTACTTTTTGTCAGACGATTGAGAGTGGTGACGCACGGTCCTTGTGGATGAACTGGTATGAACCTGAGTTGATTAATGAAGTAAGTCAGAAAGAAGAAAAACTGTTTTACCTTGACTTTTATTATTATTATCTTCTTATGCCAACTGAAGAATTAAATGTTATTAAATGACTAAATTCTTAGTCAGGGACACCCCTAATATAAATCTGGATCTGAACATCCAGCAGGAAAGACTGATGAGTGGGAGTGACTTTTGTTGTTCTTTAGATATTAATTTTCCTCATAGTTAACTTGAGATACTCAGCTAAACGGGGACATTACCTCAACTTCATGTAGAGATCAGTGTGAAATGGTGATCAGAGATAGGCAGTATTTATTTGAAATATGTATTTCAATAACTTTTATTTTAGTATTTTGTAATTGGCAGTTGATCAGGAGCAGCTGATTGATGGAAGGGAGTCAGCTGATCACATGATTCCCGTCTATGCAACCAATTGGCAAATCTCATCCAGGGCGCCCTATTTAAACTGCCCTGGCCTGCCTACTGTTGCTGCTTCCTCTGCAAGCCAATTTGCAACCCGCCTCCACCCCAGCTCCTCCTTTTCATGATGTGTCTGACTTATCAGTGTCATTTCTGTTTGTCATTGATGCTGCTCTGTTTTGTTCCCAGCGGCTCTTTGCTGCTGCTCTCTCTGCCTTAGTCTTTCCATGTAGGCACATGGAAGGGCAGAGACGTTTGCTCTCTCTGCCTCAGGCTTTCCTTGTTTGCACGTGGAAGGGCAGAGAGGTGTGCTCTCTCTGCCATAAGGCTTTCCACGTAGGCCCCAGAACAGAGCCATACTGCCAAACATAGTACTGCAAATGGACATTTTCTTTGATTAAACTGTTCCTGACTTAAACACCTTGTCCCTGATTATAAAAACGAGACTGGGTAAAAACCAAGTATATGTCTGGAACATGTATGAAATGCTCGAGGGGTTTTATTTTGAAACAGATAGTGGTACTCAAAGACTTTTGTTCTTTTGTGCTGTTACAGTTTGGCCAAAAACTTCATGTAAATACGTTCCAATGAAGAACAAACCAACAATTCAATTGAACTCTTAAACAAAGGTTTGCTACAATTTTCTGGAGATCGTAGTTTGGTGACCTGATCTGAATTAAACTGATTTAAAAATGCAATACAAAAAATATAGATTAAATCCTAAATGAAGAGTATTGCACCAATTTATGACACACTTATATATGTTAGAAAATGACAGAAAATCAAGGCAGAGGGACCAACCATTCAATGCATTTTTCTCCTATGTCAAATCCTGGCGCCTACATCGCCCACGATGCAACACTAAAGCCATTTATTTAAAGCTGATTTCAGTTAAAACCCAGTGTGTTGCACTTGAGCCAGCAAAATGGCGCTCTTGGAGAGGGACAAGATGGGTAGCTGTGCCTCAAAGAAATCTGGAGCACATTGCTTGCTATTTTATTGCGTGCGGCGAATAATGCTTCAACACAATTTGCGTTTGATGAAGATGCAATCGCAGCCAATGAATATCCATTACAGAACAGCCTCTGTGCTCCAGCTTCCCTCTGGGCTCAACTACTCCCCAACTGGGAGTAGTTTGCTGAAGTCAGACTCAAATGTTCACACTAAATGTCAACTAAAATGGGCTTGTGAATGCACAAAACAGCAAAAGTTAAATCATTATATAATTTCCTAAAATATATCTCATCCCCAATTACCTCACCTACGGTCAAGTTCCAGTGGCAACCTTTCTGAAATCCCATAAAAGTGAGACTGCCCCCCCCCCTTCCCAGCCTCCAGGGACAGAGCAGATTCTGGCAGGCCCGACAGAGTCAGCTGTCGTCTTCCTTGGCGGTGCGACAAGTTGATATTTCATTTGAATGCACGGTGCTCTGAGCACTGATGCAAAGGCTATTACCCAGAGTGCCCAAGTGGGCTGGCCAGCGGGGCTAAGGCCGCACGCTGGGGCACTTCAAAGAAATGAAAAGTGCGCAAGAAAACAAAATATTTCTTATTAAATGGTCTACTGTAGCACAGGTTATACACATTAAAAGGAAGGGTTTCTTTGTGGCAGCTTCTCAAGGTTATAGACTGGAGGTAATATATCATCCACATCTTAAAGATGGATTTATGAATCTAGTGTAGACATGCTACATTTTATGTTTTAATTTTACTTAAGCTGTTATGTACTATACTACACTTGCCTCCCCCTCTTTCTTTCATTTGTCACCTCTTATTAATGAGGTATTTCACTGCAGGAAATAAAACTAAGCTGTCTATGCAGTAGAAAAACTCAAAAACCTTTTCAAATTGGTGCTATATGACGAGAGAAAACAGAGAAAAGGGGCTGTGTCATTCCCTTGAGCTCAGGAGGTAGAAAACCTACAACTACCTAAATGTACTGCGCCACACTGGACCGACAGATGCTCACACTGGTGTGTGACATAATGCAGGTTTGTCCATTTTTCCACAGCAAATAATATGATAACCAGCTGGTAGCAATGATCCCTATACAGTAAGCCTGAATATGTTTCTAGGCGTGAAATGGTAACGCAGTGGCGCCCAGTAGCTCAGTAGGTAGTGTGGGTGTCCCATGTATAAAGGCAATGGCCTTGCCGCAGTGGCTGCAGGTTTGATTTCAGCCCTTTGATGCATGTCATCCCCTCTCCCTCTCCTCCCCTTTGATCTGTCCATCAAAAAAAGGCAGAAAAATAACCTTGAAAAATATATAGGCAATGCAGTATCAGAATTTTGGCTTATATTTGATCAGCACTGCTCAGTTTTACTGTTTGATCTCAGTTTTTACAACACAGGGAACAGCAAGGTGCCCACTAGGTTTAGGCAGTATCACAGTGTTACAGTATACTTGGGTATTTAGAAATCGCAATAGTATGACTAGGGATGTGCCATATCATCTCGTTCATGATAATGCCAGTATATTTTTTAATATCATAGGAAAAATTCTTATTGTGATACTCGCCATCTTTCCACTTGTTGACATATTGACATCATACTGTTACCCATGGCAACAACAAGCATGGCTGAAGCAAAATTGCTACCAACTCTGCGGTGCTTCCAAAAAGAGCAGCAGCTTCAGCAGTGTGGAATAAACTGTGGCGTCCTGAATGTTTCATGAACAGATTCTGACTCTCTGACTTTTTTACCGCTCAGGGGAACTCATTCAGCGGCTCCTCTGGCAGCAGCACAGCGTCTCTCCCTCTCCTCTCTCACTTGGTAATGTAAACCAACATGATGTTCACGGCTTGACAAAAAACTACATATATGTTAATGTGTGATAGTTGTGGTGTCATAACAGCCTGTCACAGGTTACAGCATGATGATTAGAGGAGAAATGGCAGAGCATAAAGGTCCAGGTGGAAAAAAAACCAACTCAATCATTTAGGATTTTACTAAAAGAAGGAAACCACCTGTTGATTTATATATATAGATCCCAGGGGACATTTTTTTTATATTTGGGAGCTGTTTAAATGTGTAATTTGTGGTAGATTTTATTTTGTTGAACTATTAATATTGTATACAGAATCTGAATCTCACTCTGAGTTACTGTTGTTGTTCACAGACTAAAGAAATGAGATCATTTTTGTTACGTTTTTACTGAATATTTGAAGGCAAACTGTAAAACTATATCACTTATTTTGTTGCAATTCGTTGTTGTTTTTTATTCACAAATTTTAATTTAATTTAATTTAACTTTATATACTTTGTTAATCCTCCAGAGGGGAAATTCAAGTCATCATATCATCAAGAATATTGTAATCACAAAAATACCCTGAAATACTGTGACTTTATTTTAGGGCCATATTGCAACCTCTAATGGTGACTGCCAGTGGTGGGGATAATGGTACAGGACTGTAAACAGCCGTTCCCATACAGCAGAGAGAAACAGCTGGAAAAACAGCATATTTTCACATGCAACTTGGTGGATTGAGGTAGTGGTTTGTCCAAACTAGGGGTAAGTTTGTGTAATCTCTAAATGTTTTGAGTGGGTCATTTTCTTGGTGTAAACATGTACATGGGTTTCACCGCTGGGTGGTGCTACTGCATTATACCAGTAAAGCCCCAGTTATCCGAATACCAACCGGATGGGCCATTTAACCAACGGTTACAGGCCGCCACCCCAACAGTCCGCCATCCCGAATTCTGGTCCCTGAGCTATGGCGAGCCCATAGAAGCCGTATTTCCCATGCATGTCAGCGATTTTCACCAGGGACGCATGTGAGTAATTTAGGCTGACTTTACCTGTTTTTCAGCAAACTCCTCTGGTAATTTTATTAAAAAGCATGGCATATAGGTCCACAGTAACTTATTATTATTATTGTTATAATTATTATTATTATTATTATTATTATTATTATTATTATTACCATTATTATCATCATAATTAGTATTATTATTATTATTATTATAAGAGTGGGCTACAGTGAGTACTGGGCCATTAAATCGCAGCATCCGCGATCAGAGGACATGGAATTGTGTGCACTTTTACGCAGGCCGTTTTAATAGAACGAAGCATGTAGGCTACTTGACCTGTTGCCAAACCCGGTCTCACACCATTTCTTTTCATATTCACAGTCTATCACAGTTAGTCAACAATTAGTGTCACCCCCCCTCCCCCCTCCAAAAAACAAAAAAACAAAAACATTTTTCGTGTACTAATTTTTCATAACCGTTTATGATCTCAAACACGTGAACACGTGTTAACGGTGATTGTGTGACAGTGGACTAACCAACTACACGATTATCAAGACTAACCAAGACGGTTTTTAGTGAGTTTTATTTTGCACGCACAGATATCGTTAAATACCATATACCTGGATATGGAGGGTTGAAAAAAAAAAGCAGATACTGCCCAAGCCTAGCACCCACTTCCTGTTCACACATTCTCATATTGTAGCCAAACAGTGCACTACAATAGGTTTACGAAGACAATTTAGACGAGGAATAGGCAACGCTGTAACAGGATCTTGGTTAATATTTGATCACTCTGTCTAATTTTACCGTTGATTTGTGAGGAAGTGAAAGAGAAGGGCAGGTCTCTCTCGATCCACTTCTATACTAGTTTGTGTCTGTGGTACTCAAAAATTAGAAAGTACAATCTGTAGTTTGAGCAACAGCCCTATAGATCCAGCCAAAATCACACCATGCGGTGGATGACACATGGATTTGAGCTAAGCGATAAGCAGAGAGATCTGGCACTGGTGAGATGGAGAGACGTCAACCATAGTTCATTCACACATACTACCCACATTTCTATGATCCAAAGCCCGTTTATAATCCGCAAAGTATCCCTATAAAAAATGTATAAAATGTATGTATGGTGCCTTCTTAGGGAAAGCCTGATCACAACAGAACTGGGAGGCTGTATTACATATAATCTGTATTCCTACAGAACTTAAAGCTTCAGATATGGACTCGTTAATTCCTCCAACCCCACCTCCTGCCTTCCCTTCCCTCCCCGACTGTCTTCCTCTCTGACATGAGAGCCAAGGGTTTTAAAGTGTGTGATGTGTGATCGAGCTTAGGCAAGCAAAATTCTAGGGCACTACAGCATGCGTGATATATTACATTATTGAGTGTGTGCGCTCAGATTTAAGGCACATAAAATTAAAAATACTTTCAGGGCACAGAAGTATGTGACATATTACCAGTCACGGAGCCCATCATGCAATGGTGATTAATTGGACACACTGGCATTACAATATTGAAATGAAGTACCTTTTACACACTTAAAACCCATTATTTTAAGCCCATTAATTTGAAAATTAGAGTCAGCTGTAATTTCAACTCGCAGCAAAAGCAGGAAGCGGTATAAAACGGCTGATTTATGATAAAAGCTTATTTTACTACTACTGGGGCTGCACATACATGCGGAGATAGGAGGAGCAGCCAGTCACCGAAACACATACTATACTTTACAATGGGAAGAAGATGTATGGAAAACCACAGCGCAGCTTGTTAATATCGCAGCAGTAATGGCAAAATGTAGCTTAAATGGGGCAGCATCCATTAAAAATTTAAATGAAATGAACAGTCAATTTGGTTTGCTCACTTATTCTGTCTGGATTTGTGAAGGCTGTAGTAACGGAGGTCTTGCGAGTCTACGACCTACTCGAGTGTAACAGTAAAAGAGGGAAATAAAGACAGACAGATTGCTCCGGCTTTGCCTGCTGGCTTCTTTATAGGAAAAAGAGAAAGGCCTAAATGATTACCACTTAAAGACCTGATGCCGTGATTAGGTGTATTGATTTTTTTAAGTCTAAGCATTAACATTCCAGATCAATGGGATTAGCAACATACGGTATGTAGAATTCTTATTTATCCACAAGAGAAACTGCCTGTAACGTACATCAACTTCTCACTGTAAGTGCAGTGCAGCCGAGCCGGACGCCATGTCTATTGATTGACGTGTCTATCACTCTCATTTATACCATGGCTACTGTAAATTCTCTGTTCTGATTGGCCGGCAAGTGTGCATTGACTTTTAGCAACTGCACAACATAAACAAACAGCTATGACTGAAGGTGTGGAAGAACCATGTTGTATTGGACTGCCACTGCAAAAGTAAATTGTACTATGCCACTCACAATATGCACCAGAATTAAGGTCGGTGGTTATGTTGTTTCTGAATTTGCTTTTATGTGTCTTTGTCCTCCACTTTTTGTCCTGCTATTGCACAACTTGGGTTCTTTGAGTTTCAACGGAGCAGCTTCTGAATC
Source organism: Epinephelus cyanopodus (assembly GCA_026686955.1). Taxonomy (NCBI): domain Eukaryota; kingdom Metazoa; phylum Chordata; class Actinopteri; order Perciformes; family Serranidae; genus Epinephelus; species Epinephelus cyanopodus. The sequence continues at coordinate 29,400,921 of CM048932.1, read as the reverse complement.
ACCATTTTCTATGACCACATATTGTAGACCGTATAACAGCTCAAGGAAATTCACTTTCACCAAAAGGTCAGTCTTTGATAATCCATCATTGCATATGGGATAAACTGCTTTTCACTCTTTATGAGCCTCATCATCAGTGAATAGCCGACTGAGGGGAGTTATTAGCCTCCAGAAGTGCATGTTGGAGTTGGACGTGGTTGTCTACATGAGTCAGAGCCCTTTACATCAGGGATACTCAAACTGCTATGCCCAGGAGCCACTTTTGCAAATGACAGGAGGCCAGGGGCCAGCCAATGAACAAACAATAATATTCATCTGATAAAATGACAAATAAACAAGGTGAATCCAGTTGTGGCACCCCTGCACTGGGGCTGGGCAATATAACAACTATGAGCGATATATCGATGTACTTTCTAGCAACATGTAAATGGTACATCGCTGCTTTTCTTGGCAGTGGTAGTTTTTGTGACAATGAGACAGCGCCTGGATGCAGGCGACAGATCTGTTTACAAAATGCAGCAAAAACACAGACGTTTCATATACAGGACGTATATAATGTGGGCAAAGTGTCTCTCGCTCTCTCCCTCCCGCGGCCTCTCTGTTGATGCTCTGTGCATAAGATTTATATCCTGAATAAATAAAGTATTTAAATCGTTTTCCAGCACTGGATTAATTAAAAAGGCCATGGAAACCTTTCAACTCCCCCACATAGATTTTTAATTGTTCTAAACCTACTTGATACTTATATACTCATAGTTTTTTGTCCTGTGCTGCAAACCTTTAAACCTCTGTAGCTCCAGTGCTGTGTGCAAAATGTTAACATACATTATCTTATTATATAATGATGAAAACTCTGCCTGTCTGTGTGTCTGTTCCACGTTTTTCTCCTCACTGACTTGGTCAATCCATGTGAAATTTGGCACAGTGGTAGAGGGTCATGGGAGGATGCGAATGAAGCAATATTACATCAGTTGGCCAAAGGGGGGCGCTATAGCAACCGATTGAAATTGCAAACTTTGAATGGGCATATCTCATGCCCTGTATGTCGTAGAGACATGAAACGTTGCACAGAGATGTCTCTCCTCATGAGGAACACATTTGCCTCAACAACCCATAACTTCCGATTATATAGATTTTCCGCCATTTTGAATTTTTTGAAAAACACTTCAAATCGATCTCTTCCTAGGAAGTTTGAGCGATCTGCATGAAACTGGGTGAACATAATCTAGGGACCAATATCTAAAGTTCCGTCTTGGCAAAAGTTGGAAAACTTACTAAAACTGAGCTTCTATAAGGCAATGAATATTGCGGAGGGCGTGGCTCATCACATAAAGGTGTATAACATCTCAAGGGTTTCACCCATCACCACGCAACGTTGTAGGCATATGACCACACATAATCTGAGGGGACCCCTCCATTATTGACCCCATCAAACAAAATGGGGGCGCTAGAGAGCTCATTTCTTATCTAGGCCTAACTGCCATATGGATTTTTACTAAACTTGGTAGATATGTAGAACAGGACGCCTCAAGGTGACTGGAGAAACTTAACTCTAATTGGCAAGTGGGTGGCGCTATAACAACAGAAAAATGCTTAAAGAGGGCTAAAATGCGACCGATCACTGTGGCTCCCCCTGTGGACCAATGTATGTTTGGTTTTTTCTAATTTTTGTCATGACGAGTCATGGTATGGTATGCTGCTGCAACAAGGGCTAGCCGCACCTTTCCCATGTGAACTACCAGTGCGCCCCACTTTTAAGTCAATACAACATATAAACACTTTAACTATCTGCCTTTCAACGTGTTACCTCAACTACTAATGTACAGTTTTAGCCCACTAACTATCCCACTATTGGCAATGGTGCTACTGTAGTTTCAATAAAGCAATCGTACTATCAAATTCATAAACACTGTCTGAATACATTGCTCTTCTTAATGGGTTCAGTTGAAAAACTATCACTCTATGGGTATGGACTAGTTTACATGTTGTGGAGCTGTATATTTTCAAACAGCAGAATAAAATCCCTGTCTCTGCATTTTATTTTGATCACAGTCTGTTTTTATAAAAGTGCTTGTGACATTCTGAAATGTGGCTTTGACTTATAACTGAAAACATGTAGCCCATTTCATATATATATATATGTGCGTGTACACACACACACACACACATTGTGTGTTGTCGGTCAGCCTGTAAATACTAAGATATGAATTTTTGCCATATCACTCAGCCCCACCCTGCACAGGTCAGATGTACTCAGGGGTGTTTCTAGAATTCATAGATATTCAGGGCTTAGCCTGGACCACAGATCCTCCTCTGGCACTTCCCTTCTTAACACTATCCCACCACTGACGAGATATTCCCGCAATCTGTGTTTTCACTGTTATAAGATAGGGGGCGCTGTTACACATCTTGTGAAATGGAACAGTACTGCAGGGTCTGAAAACAAATGAAGAGGAAGATCTGCTGGAAACCGGACGAAGACGCTGCACTAAAAGAAAAATGTACGGTTGTGCAAGCTGTGGAGAAGTTGATGGCGTCAAACTTTGACAATTCCTGTTCTGACCAACATTCGGAATCCGATTTGGAAGAAGAAGCAAATGAGTTTGGTGGGACGAAACGGGATCTCTATGACAGTGACAAACAGACAAGACGACCTCAAAGACGGAGACAACGGAACACTTAACATGACGTGTTCCACTATACCTCACAGAGTATTATTTTTATTATCATTATCAACATTATTCTCATTTATACAATTCTAACTTAAGTAAGGAAATGAGAAAAAAATGTTCATGTGAAATTTATTTTGTACTTCAGGTTTTTGTTCGAAATGTTTTTTTTTTTATTTTATTTTATGAAATTGCACAAATTCAAGTGTTGAAAAAAAAAAGTAATTAAATAAGATAAAATAAAATGGTTTTTTTTTTTGCTTTAAAAACAGAGTGTCTGTTTTTTAGTTTCATGTATATACTGTTTACATATTAATAGAACTCATTATTCTCTGGGTCTTAAAAGATTAGTGAACATGATCAAAAGTGCTGGCGGTGGCTGGCAACTTCAAATTAAATACTCTGGCGGGGAAAGTTAAATAAACAAACCCTATTTTGTTGCTTTTTAATGCACTCTGGCAACATATTTACATTCAAAGTACAAAAAGCCGCCAGTATAAATTAATTTATTTTCACTGTGCGTTAGGAAATGATCGGTGGGCCAGCAGGCACCCTATCACAGGCCAGATTTGGCCCATGGGCTGTACATTGAGTATCACTGCTTTACATCCTGCAGGAAGTGGTGAGGATGGTTTTTAACAAGCTGCCACTACAGTGTGCGTGTGTGGGAGACGGAGCGTTAACATATTCTCCTTTTGGAAAGACTTTCAGACTTGATTATATAGCGAATCAGGATGCAGCACTTTTCTCAAATCACATAGGATGAGTGTGTTCAAGAAACGTCTTCCTTCCCTGATTTGTCACAATCATCACTTATGAGGAGCTGAAACCAGAATCTGGCATCTGAATATAATAAACAATGAACAGCCAATTTATAATGAATGCATTGTTGATCACAGTTCTCTGTTATTACTCTGTTGGCACTGATTAATTAATCAACCTCAATAAATTTGTTTTGACGTTTCCATTCTGACTTTGATGTGAAGCCGCCAAACATATGATAGAAGTCAATCACAAACAGAAATCACACCCTTTTACCGTTCGCCTGTTTGTGGAAGCCGCTAAGTGCGCTCGTCGAGGATGTAAAATATAATTTGGAAGGAGGGAGACCTTTAAAAAGGCTAATTGGTTATTTTGAATGTCAACATTTTTAGACCAGCAGGTTCTGTGTGTGGCCATGAAAGCTGCCCGCTGTGGAAAGAGGCAGCCTTAATGAGACGTGTTGGATGGAAGTCCACTTGGAGGAGTGACTTTTTACAGGAGCTTCGGCCAAATCATTCTGGTTTGGTGCCGGCTGCTTTCTCTCAGCCACAGCTCGGCCTGATATTCCACTGACTTTGAGCCTTATGAATATCCTAATCGTACATCTGTTTAAGCATGTTTGTGCAGCCTGATTGTATTTTAATAAAACCACATGTGCATCCAGTGCTGGGTGGTGGTAGTTAGGCGAGGTCAGGGCAAAAGTGAAATCTGCACGCTGCTTAATATTCCCATTAAAACTTTAATTATCTGTTGCTGCAGTGTTTTGATCTGACAGGAGGTTCGTGCCTGATGAAGATCCATCAAAGATAGCAAAACTGCAGCAATAGATAATTAAATTTATGAAACAGTGTACAGATTTTATTTCGTGCCTTGATATCGGCTTCTTCATCCGGCTACTGTGCTGCTTATCTTTCTTAGACACTGGCAGTAGCTTAATTCCTTGGCTGTAAAGATAGACAAAAATGTAACAACTCCTTTCCCTAAAAAATGATTAAAGCACAATGGAAACTATTTGATATGATGGCATCTAATTGGGGTGAAGAGGTCTGAGTTTAAGTTGTCTTATTTTATTTTTAATAATCAATTTAGAGAGAAGCACATTCGTTTTCCCTTCATGAGAAAATATAGATTTCCTCAGATCACACAGCAGCAGGAGGCAGACACTTCGCTTCTCCAGCAGCCGCGGACGATAACTCAGCCATATCACTGAAAGTATTCCACCTTTCCACCCACGGCGCTTAACATCCGGACTCAGCCTGTCAGAAAGTGACAGCTGAAACTCTTCACAGGACCATAATATCACCCATATCAGGAACTTTACTGACACCGGCTTTCCTATGGACCTAAACTCACACACACTCACACGTTATTGGTTTAGAAAACCGTGCAGAGAGGCAGAGAGGCAGAGAGCTGCACTAATCGATATGAGTGCTGGTGTCAAAAGATCAGCACAGACCGAGAAGTTTAAGCCGGCCACTGTGAGGCGAGCCAGATGTAAAGACTGAGGAGTTGACATCATGGATGATGACTTTGTGTGTGGTATGCAGGCAATCAGTAAAGGTCAGCAGCAGATCCATTCAAGACACAATGTTCACCTTCAACCAGAATTCAGCGCACTACGCCATTGTATATTCACTGTATGTACATACCCTTGACAAAGCAATTTTCTATTTACCTATCTGAACCTTGAACTGTCCTTTATGCTGTTTCTCCTGACTGTGATAGGGTTGTGAATGAAATCATATTAAAGACCTTTTCATGCATTGTTTTGCAACTCTGATGTGAATCCACCAGAATTAAAGCACCATCTGCACGAATGCTAACTAAATAAAGAACACACATTCAGCACAAATGAAACATTCCTGCTGATCTGATCACAGGTGCGTGTGAATGTTACTGCTGTTGGTGCTTCTTTTTCTCTGTTTCGCACAAGTCCAAGTGACCTCAAATAACATTAACCTGTGTGTTTAAACTTTTTCTGAGATTACACATTAATAGATCTTTTCTCCCTCCTTCGTGTCTATTTCTCTGCACGTCCCTCCCAGGGCTTAATACTTTACACAAAGAGGCTGCCCTCATCAGAAAAATGAAAGCCGTGGTCATTTGTTTAAAGGCCCTGAAGACCTCATTCTAAGTCAGCTTCTTGCAATGAGCTATGGGCTGCTATGTGAACTCTAATTTTTTTCCCCTGCCAAAGTCAAAGCAGTGAAGGTTGTTTCACAAAAGAAACTTCTGTATTTGTGTTTTTATCTAAGCTCTATCGCTGGTTTGAGATGGGTAGGTTCATTGGTAGGTTCCTGCAAACCACAGATATGTAACATTTCTACACTATTATGTAGCAGATATATTGAATTTTTTCTTCACAACAACGCTGCAGTTATCATATGGTCATGTCAAGGTCGAAAAAAAATTAGTGGTGGCTGGGAAAAGATCATGTTCTGGCTTAAAATATCCACTTTTGGTGGCAAAATCACGGCTGAACATGCTGCTAATGTCTCGCAAAAAAACAACAGCTTTTGTTTGTTGGTCTCGAACAGTGGTCTGCTGCCTGCAGCTTGGCAGTCATCTCGCTTAGGTGTCACCATCCACATCCTCCACCTCTCCATGACAAAGTAAGCTCATATGATATCTATGAAATGTAAAAACAACATATCTGGTTTGCAAAACATGCAATGCCAACATTTTCTCTTCTCAATGGGCTGCATCATATACTGCAATGCACCAATTAGGAGTATCTGAGTCCAAATATGATGATGACAGTTGAGGAGTTGTTTACTAATGTTGCCAGCTACTGTCAATTAAATCTAATCAAACCACACCCACAGTTGCTAAAGCAGATAAGCTGAAGATTTTATTGAGTGTCAAACTCTAAAGGATGTTGTTTTCAGAACTTTAACTTTGCGTCTTGGTTATTTAGCCATTACAGTAATATTTATGCTATAGACATATACTTTTTTGTAGTTTTCAGGGAAAACTTAAACACTAAAACGCCCCGCGTTTGCATTTTTTTTTTGGATAAGTGACCTCTTGCGGCTGAGTACTTAATTTAAGAGTAAAGGCAGGATTGTTGGTTAAGGGGTCGTACACGTGCTGCCTTTTTTGTGCCCTCAAATTCATTGTTTTCAATGTAGACATCCAGCAGGCGTGCTCAAATGCCAGAGCGACGTGCCTACGTTTGAGGCCGCGACAGCTGCACCCTGACGTATTCAGAGTACAACTTTTGGAACGCAGCAGTGCGCATCACATGTCATGTGATGAGGACCAACCAATCACAGCCGACAGATATCTTCTCCCTTCTTTAAATATTCAGTCTAATAAATACGGAAAAGTTCATCATGTAAGTGCAGGGCTACCCAGAGCTTTACATCTGTCCCACGGACGATAGGCCTACACACTTATAAACAGCTCCTGGAAGATGATCAGCTCTGCGCTTAGGATTTCAGGTAAATAGGCTATACGGTGTTTGTTAAGACGCTCAGACGCAACCTGCTGTCACAGGCACATAAAAAGGCACAAGAGTAACACCAAGTCACCCATTCTGACTTTGTGTTTTACAGGCGTCAAAGACAAGGCATGTGTATGTATACGGCCTCTAACACCTCGTCTCCTACCAGCAGTCAAGGCCAAAATGCACTGAAAGCATCTGACGCAGTACCTCTATTGCTTCAAATGGCCGAACCTGCACCATAAGTTGCTTTGACGCCCCTATCTCGACCTTGTTTTCACTTTCTAGTGTGAAATGATCAACACCTCCACCCTGCAATCCATCCATCCAATACTCTAATAAACTAATCAGCTGACTTTAGCAGGACTTAGTGCCGCACTGTGTGTGTGACAAAGAGAGTGATAAAGAAAGGAAAGAGAAGGTGGAAGGTGGACTATTGCAAGCAATGTTTCTCTAAGTAATTAATGTGGGCCTCATCACTAGATGGAATTCAAGTGCTTCCCTTGAAAACCGCAGATACAACACATTCTTACTCCAACCTTGTCACATATCTACATTTGGTCATGGACTTTCCACGCCCAGATACAACATCGAGGATGTCATACAGATTATTGTATTGTGTCATACAGATTACTGTTAATTTGTTATGGTGATCTGTTCTGTACGACATCTATTGCACGTCTGTCCGTCCTGGAAGAGGGATCCCTCCTCAGTTGCTCTTCCTGAGGTTTCTACCATTTTTTTCCCCGGTAAAGGGGTTTTTTTGGGGAGTTTTTCCTTATCCGCTGTGAGGGTCCAAAGGACAGAGGGATGTCGTATGCTGTAAAGCCCTGTGAGGCAAATTGTATTTGTGATATTGGGCTTTATAAATAAAATTGATTGATTGATTGATTGAAAGGTACCCTGGGTGCGTTAGTTGTTGACGTTCTGGGACACTGTGTAAAGTTCTGCTTGTTACATGCTTTGACTTCTTGCAAAATACTCTTCAGTTTTCACAGGAAATTTACAGTTTACATACAGTTTCGAATAAATGCAATATGTCGGTACATAAACACAAATTCCTCTGACAACAAAATCATGTCGTTGGGTTTAGGAAAATGATAATTGAAAACAACTACGACTGCTGGCAGCTATACTACTATAGGTCTTAACCATTGTGCTGTCATATGTCAAATACTAAAAATAAGAAAAAGTAAAGCTTAGAACCACCAACCAATGTTAGACCCTCAATGTATCAGCAATCATGACCTATAACTGACATCTACAGGTCTAAAGCTTAACTTGCCACATAATCATAACAACGCAGTTATCTGACATAGTATACAGTTATGACAAGCTGTGCTTTATGAGAAGAAAATATAAAAGATAAAATGAGATGGCTAGTCCCTTACAAACTTGCACCTCCTACATATAAAAAGCAACCTTTTCCCAAAGTACTGCTAGTTCTGTGGTGCTGGAATTTCATGTAGCGTTACTTAAATAGAAATGTTTAGGAAGTTAATGGGGGTGTCTGTAATATACAAACATTTTGCCTAAATAGGGACCTTTTTCTAAAACACTGCTGCTCCTGTGGTGTTGCCATTTCACATCAGAGATCTTCCCCTAACCTTAACCAAGCAGTTTTAGTTGCCTACACTTAATCAAACCTGAACCACTGAGGTAGCAGATCACGTGCTGTTTCTAAAGGCACGAACAAATGATCTTTTGTCATTCAGACTGGAGGACTTGCATGAAAATAAATCCAAAATATTAAGAAGAACCAAATGTATAAAACCATGACAACCACACGTAGGCTGCAGTGTGCTTCAGGGACATACAAATATACACAATACATTATCATGTGCTTCTTGTTGCAGAGCCTTTTTTTGTGCAAGCTCAGCTCCAAGTGCCGACTGCCAGACTTTGTTCTCAGTGTTGTGTCTCTGCCCGTATTTCACTGCATGAGTTCAATGTGCAGGACACACTGTTTGGTGGAAGTCTTTCACACTCACTTCAGAATTTCAAGGAAAAAATACAAAATGGAAAAAGACGAATGCAAACTTTGAGGGAGTGTTGAAATTCAAGATAGTCCGGCGCTCTGCACAGCGACAGGGACAAATAAAGTGAAACGAATGACCTGGAGGTACTGTATAAGAGTTCGATGTGATATGCTGTGTTATGACGGTTTGATGGCGTGTGTGGGTAGTGGTGAAGTGAATATTACTAAACTGCTGCAAAAATTGCCTGATGGGGGCTTTCAGTCAGGCTCAGAATGAGGAAACACGCCTCACCCTGACAGAATAATCCTTATTGATGGCTTCAGCTATTTCAAAAAGCAGCTACGGCTGCAGCCATTTACTCAAGGTTAGTTAGGTTTTCTTCTTTCTTCTTTAACACATAGGTGGTCTTTATCATACGGGGCATGGCCCTGGAAGAAGAATCATAAAGCCAAACAAATCTACATTTTGTTCTATTGCTTCAATCGGTAGAATGGAGAGACCTTGTCTCTGAAATAATAGGGATTTTATTTGAATAAGAACTTTGCATTTTGACTGCGCTAATTAATTTTAACAATAAACCAGAGCTTAAAAACTAGATCAACATCTGCAGCCCAGGACTAACATAATGGCCTTATCTGCAGGAAAAAGTTAGTGGTTTTGTGCCAGTGGCAAACCTGTGAATAACTCCGCAGCTCTAATTAACTGCACTATTATAAGTTTGAAGAAGCAGAATGGAAAAAATGTGTCCACAGGTTTATTTTTTCCCCCAGAAATTCAGCTTAGGTTTCCAAGACGTGTGCTCCGTGGGCCAATTACTGTCTGTGTCTGCTCTAGGAAACGGATGGATTATCGAATAAATTGAAGGTTATTTGAGCCTAATTGCCCTGTTGTTCTTGCCTAAGCAGCTCTACTACGGCAGAACGAGTGTGTGCACAGTCAGAGCGGAGACCGTCGGGCCCTTGTGTCGTTCACAATGACTCCTGCAATGCTTTTCCCTGCCCTTACTTCATGTCGGATGAGGATGTAGCTTCTGTGCATCGTTTGCACAGTGTTGTTGTAGGTTGAGGGAAAGCTTAGGCCACAAAGATGTGATTAGAATGTATCAGTGTTGGGCTTGTCCGTCAAAGCATGTTAGAAATAAGTCCTGCTTTACTTTCGGTGCTCAGAAAAAAAACTTGCAGAAGGTGCTTTTCTGTCTGATTGATTACGGTGACATATTGTATATGCATGCATCCTCCTTCATTCTGTGCACCACACATCTCTACGTTTTATTACACATGCAGAGTCCTGTACTCGTCACTTCATTCTTTATGATTTCATGGGTTGGACGTCTTTGACCATTTGCACACAACAGCACTGGAATATTTTTATCTATGTAGCAATATTGGGAAAACTTCCGGCCTACGTCTGCTCCCTTCTGCTACGCTCCTCCAAGTGGCTGCTTTTAAATGTACCCCAGGTTTTAACAGATCTGGGGAAACTGCGTTCTCCTACTGTTCACCTTGGACATGGAACAATTTTCAAAAAGAGACATTTACATCCATTGATGAATTCAAGGGCTTAATAAAGACTGTCATGATAGACGTGCTTGTTTTTCTTGAGGGGCCACTATGTTTGGAGAGCTGTTTTATTGTGGATTTTTGTATTAAATGTTGTATTTGTTGCATTTTAATGTGCTTTGATTGGCTGCTACCTTGGATGGGTCTCTCTTGTAAAAGAGATTTTCGAGCTCAATAGGACTTTCTGGTTGAATAAAGGTTAAATAAATAAATAAAATGTTCTTCTTTGAGAAATAATACATTGCCTCATACTAGTTTTGAAACACTCGATTATTAAATTAATTGCCAATGAACAAAAAATATTGCCAACAGTTTTGATGATTATTTATTGAGCAAAAATGCCAAATGTTTCGTTTTAGCTTGTCAAATGTGAAGATTTGCTGCTTTTCTCTGATTAACATCAATACTGATGAGTTATTTTTTGACTGAATGCTCATCACAGTCTCTCTTAAATTGCTTGCTTTGCTCAAAGAACACCAAAGTATTCGGTATACCTGGATGTTAAACAGATAAAAGCAGCAAAAATTCAGCCCATAATATGGCATAAACTTTGCTTTCCCATTTTGGACGACATACTATACTATGACATCTCTTGAGGATTCTTGATGATGTACTACACTATGACAATGTGGCAAACAAGGCGGTGGATAATAGGGCTGCAACGATTAGTCGACTAATCGATGACTAATCAACTATTAAAATAATCTGTGACTACTTTAGTAGTCGACTACTCGGTCAAATACTGGCAGCTTTACACACTCTCCCTTGACGGTGAACTAAAACTCTTTGGCATTAGTATGAAACAAGACATTAGATGATATAATTTTGGCGTTTGGGAGAGACAGACCGACATTTTTCAACATTAACACATTTTTCGATAAAATGACAGTGTCTGTGCATCATTTGCAAAGACGCTGAATCTAAATTCAACAGCTTAAGCCACAAATATGTGATTAGAATGTATCAGTGTTGGGCTTGTCCGTCAAAAGTACGTCCTTTTATTTAAAAAAATAACACAGTGCTTGATAAGAGTTTTGAAACACTCAGTCTATTAAATGATTTGCCAGTCAACAAAAAATCTTGGCGACAGTTTTGATGATCATTTATAAAGCAAAAATGCAGAATGTTCAAGTTTAAGCTTGTCAAATGTAAAGATTTCCTGCTTTTCTCTGTTGAAAATCAATGTATACTGAATATGTTGGTGTTGGTTGGGCAAAGCAAGCAATATGCAAGAAACTGGGATGAGCATTTAGTCAAAAAATAATCATGATCAATATTGAAGTAACACTCCAAACAGTTGTTGCTAAGCTGTGATTCTCAAAGACAGCCAAAGCTGATTCTGTCTTTCCATGTGGATGATAATGAAATTATGTTGATGTCATGTTTTATTCTGGAATATTGGTGGAAAAAACTTCATCCTTGAAAATATGAACTTTGCTTTCCCAATTAAAATGTGGAAAACAGGTTGATGGATAAAGACGAGTGATGGGCTTGTCTGTCAAAATAATGCTCTTACTAAAGAACAATAAATTATTTGACAGTAGTTTTGAAAAGCTCAGTCTATTAAATGAATTGCAAATTATCAAAAAATGCTGGCAACAGTATTGATGATCATTTATTAAGCAAAAATGCCAAATGTAAAGTTTCAGCTCGTCAAATGCTGCTTTCCTCTGTTTAACATCAATGTAAATGGATACGTCGGTGCTGTGAATTGTTGTTTGGGCAAAGCATGCAATTTGGAAGAAATTGCAAAGAGCATTTGTCAGAAAAATAACTGATCAATATTGAAGTAACACTGTGAACAGTTGTTACTTAGTGTGACTCACAAGCACAGCCAAAAATGATTCTGCCCTTCTGTGTGGATGATAATTAAATTATGTTGATGTCATGTTTTATTCTGGAATTTTGGTGGAAAAAAACCGTCCCCCTAGAAGATGGTATAAACTTTCCCATTTAAAGTGTGGGGAAAAGGCGATGGATAAAGATGGGCTCCTGTGAGAGAGCTTCAGTAAGAAGCTTTGAAATCCAAACAAATGCAGGCACTTATTTTGGCTTACAGTAATTGTGATGACATAATTAAAACCGTAATAGCATGTGCTCATTAGTTGCACTAAGCCGCTCATTTCTCGGGGAAGTGCCACAATTGTGCACAGATGTTTGGGGGGCCAGCATGCATCTCTGCAGCCTGTGTCAGCTTTTCAGTCCATTTAGAAATCGAAAACAAGAAATAAAAATAAACGTAACAGCAGCATGAATCCAACAAGTGAGATAAGTCGAGACAGAAAATGAATCACAGTGGTGCAGTTTCAAAACGGCTCTCTCTCCCTGCACCCAGCCGCCTATCAAACATGCCCTGTTCTCGGTGTTTGCGCGCGTGCATGCGTCCGCGTGCCTCACGTATGAATAATAGTCCTTCAATGAGATATTTCAGCGAGTAAAGTTGCACTGAAAGGAAAAAAGGGCGTGAAATAGCAGGAGGCTTTCCGTGAGAGCAGCTGCAGAGTGCTTCAAAGTCAACATCATTTCATCGCGTTTGCAGTGACAATCCTGGACACCCACAGTCCTCTCTGAGCCCCCCCAAATATATGCAAAAAAAAAAAAAGGAGAGCTGCGGATCGCAAAGCTGCTGAAACACTGGAGGAGAAGAAGAAGAAGAAGAAGAAGAAGAAGTGGAGGCTGAGCGGTGGATTTAACGTTAGCTCTGGAGCACCCACAGTCAGTAAAATGGAGGAGGTGATAGGCAGTGTGGGATGAGATTGTAGGTGCCCAGAGCTGTCAGGAGAAGAGGGGAGGTAGGAGAAATAGGACGGAGTCAAAACATGTCAGAGCTTTGAAGGGAGAAGACAGGAGGGGGCTGAGAGGTGGTGGTGATGGTGGTGGAGGTGATGGAGAGGAGGGGGGAGGCCACAGAAAACGCACTCATCACATTTCGGCCATTTAAGGTCAGGTCGGGATTTAAGGGGGGATAAACTTGTTCCAGTCACAAGGACGTCATGGGAGAGATCATCTTTAGCTCCAACTCATCCTGCACTGCCACCTAAACCCACGACTGACTCACATTCCGGGGGCTACTTCCCTTCCACATCATAAAGGTGAGAGATTGTCTCCCTCTTCTCCTGTGATACTGAGAGGTGCCAACACTCCTGCGTTTTAAAATTCAAGAAAATATTTGGAGGAAAATAAAAGTCTGAAGATGCCAGCGCGCTGCGCAGGAACAAACAGCCAAAGATTTGGGAGAATTTTCCTCCACATGCACACACTCCGAGATGCGCCAAAGGACGAAACACCAACCCATACTGTTATTTTAAGGACCACAAGTGCGCTCAACTACACGGACAGTGATGATTTGCAGTCTCCCGGGGTGCTCGCTTCAAAACGACACAATCCTCCACCTACTTACCCATGTTGTCTCATCGGTCCGTTCCCTCCGTCCTCCGTGGCGCAATCCGCCGCACAGATCACGACTTCCTCCGTGTCGCCTTTCCTTTTTCCAGCACCTGGAGAGCCCCGGAGCTTTGCGCGCCTCTCACGCGAGGGGTGACTCACCTGCCTTCATTGTATAAAAAAAAAAAACTGTCTCTTGATTATACAGAAAAGCTTTTAAAGTTTGCGCCCATGCTCCCCGACGCAGGGCAACTTTCCACAGCTGTCACAAATATCCATCAAGTGCCAAGTTGGGAGTCAAACGCCCGGCTCTACTGGGCTTTTTCACCCGACGCAAGCATAGTGTTGGAACAGGTGCCCGCGGAAACAAGAAGAAGAAGAGATAGTCACGCGTTGCAAAAGTTAAAGCGGTGGAAAGGAGGCTGGGTTCTTGCCGCGGGGGACGGTGCAGTCAGCGGCGGAGGCAGGTGTCCTCTGCGCAAACATCCAGCGGAGCGGCAGAGACGCCAGGCAGCGATCACACAGCCAGGCACGGGCACTGTCAGGGGCTCCTGAGCTGTGCAGTGCAATTGGCGAGCAGGTCCGCGTGTGCGCGCCCGGCTGCGTGGGGGACGTGTGCGCGCGTGTGCAGGCGCGAGGAAAAAAAAAAAAAAAGAGGAGAGGGAGCAAAGCATTCAATGCAGTGTTTAACAGCTGTAGGCAGATTTGGCCAAATGTGAGATTTGCTTTTGTTTTGTTGTGGATCTGATTTTTTTCCCCGTCTCCATCACCACCGACACCATCACACATGCAGGAGCCGTCTCTCCCCCGCCCTGCTTCACCATGCTTTCCCTCTATAAGTCCATTATGCAGGTGTTGTGGAGGATATGCTGAGGGCTCTATGTGGTCATCATTATAGCATGAGTGGGTAGCCTGCCTGATCCCACCTCTTGTTGCATAATTATTGCGGATGGGAAGGCTAAATGCGAGTTTTGTTGGAGCAGGGATGCTGCTGGACGCGCTCTCCAAGATATATTCTTTAAAATTTATATTGTAGTGAAGTGTTTCAAAGCCTCTCTCATTAGGGAGCATGTCACTGTCTGAACCAGAGAGACGACGGTTGTTTCAAGCTCTAATAACTTTTTGATTCTGGTATGATTAAAAATAGCCATAATTAAGCCTTTTTTTGGCAATAATATCAGTCCCCCCCTGCAATGACATTTCTCTCTAATTTAAAATACTCAGTTGGAGTTATACCCACAGTCCATAACACTTTCAAATGTTTGATTTAGTCCCCTCTTCTTTAATCACGTCATATTGAGATTCATGTTTAGCCTCCCAATTGGTACTTATTCCGGATGATTCAGACACAAGAGATGAAAAAAGACGATCAATTATAAAAATGTGGCCATTATAAGAAATGGCTCCAGCCTGACTTGACTTCTGGGTTAGCCTTGGCACACTATACAGTGACTTAGTGAAAGTTTTATGACAGTATGACATTGAAAGCACGAGGTTCAAAGTGAGCAAGTACAGACGATAAACTCTGTCTTCAGTCAGGCTTTGAGTTTTTTTGCTCTGAGGACAAGATTTCAACTGTGGAGGCTCTTAGAGCAGCATATTAAAGCATGCGGGTTAGGGAAGACATGCTTAACAATCACAAATTAAATTTTTTAATCTATAAGACAGGCACTGTAAACATGTAAACAACTGCTAAACATAATCCATGCATGCTGTGTATCTTGTCATATCCACCTACCTCATGTATGTAAAGCAACCTTTTACACAGCCAAGTCTGAAGAAGGAAATGTTGGCATTGCACAGATATGTTATGATACTTGCATGTTTCATATGTGCCATAGCAACATTTCTTAAGTGATGCAATTCATGAGCTAACTTTGTCATCAGGAGGCGGAGGAGATGGAGGATGGTGTGACACCTTGGCGAGAAGCCTGCTGAGCTGCAGACCACTGATCAAAATAACAAACAACAAAACATTGTTTTAAGGGCTGCCACGACTAATAATTTTCCTTGTCGACCAGCAGTCGTCATTTAGGTCCATTAGCCGACTAAGTACTAAATTATATATTTTGGGCGGGGCAGTACAATGGTTTGAGTTGAAGGTGTGAGAAAGAATGGTATCAGTAACATTGTTAACACTGTGCTACATTACAGAGAAATACAAAACCGTATTGAACCTTCATTAATATAGGCCTATTTTTATCCAAGTGCACGTCACACACTGAGCGAGCCGCCTGTTAATGACGCTGTGGGCTAATGGGCATGTAGCTACTTCCATGTTTCAGATGATACGTCATGTTTGTAGTCGACCAATGAAGATGAGTTTACATATCACCTTGGGTTCGTCCTTCACCTTCTCAAAATGATCCCACACTTTGGATTTCCTGCCCGACATGTTGTTAACTAGCCTGTGGAATAACCGCAGGTACCAGCCCTGGAAATTACATGATACTTGATACTTATATACTCATGTTTTAGTTTTTGGTCCTGTGCTACAAACCTTTAAACCTCTGTAGCTCCAGTGCTGTGTGCAAAAATGTTAACGTACAAAAAAAAACTCTATGTGTGTGTCTGTTCAACGTTTTTCTCCTCACTGACTTGGTCAATCCATGTGAAATTTGGCACAGTGGTAGAGGGTCATGGGAGGATGCCAATGAAGTAATATTACATCAATTGGCCAAAGGAGGGCGCTACAGCAGCTGATTGAAATTGCAAACTTTGAATGGGCGTATCTCATGCCCCGTATGTGTAGAGACATGAAACTTTGCACAGAGATGTCTCTCCTCATGAGGAACACATTTGCCTCAAGAACCCATAACTTCCGGTTATATAGATTTTCCGCCATTTTGAATTTTTTGAAAAACACTTCAAATGGATCTCTTCCTAGGAAGTTTGAGCGATCTGCTTGAAACTGGGTGAACATAATCTAGGGACCAATATCTAAAGTTCCCTCTTGGCAAAAGTTGGAAAAGTTACTAAAACTGAGCTTCTATAAGGCAATGAATATTGCGGAGGGCGTGGCTCATCACATAAAGGTGTATAACATCTCAAGGGTTTCACCCATCACCACGCAACTTTGTAGGCATATGACCACACATAATCTGAGGGGACCCCTCCATTATTGACCCCATCAAACAAAATGGGGGAGCTAGAGAGCTAATTTCTTATCTAGGCCTAACCGCCATATCAAGTTTTACTAAACCTGGTAGATATGTAGAACAGGACGCCTCAAGGTGACTGGAGAAATTTAACTCTAGTAGGTAACTGGGTGGCACTATAACAACAGAAAAATGCTTAAAAATGGCTAAAATGCGACCAATTGCTGTGGCTCCCCCTGTGGACCAATGGTGTCTTTTTTTCTTCTAATTTTTGGTATGACTTAAGCCCTTTTCACACAGAGCGTGCAAAACGCAGACCTCTGCCGACAAATCCATTCATTGTGTATGTGCTACCGCGGCGCAAGAGCACACCGCTCTGCCGCCAAGCTGAGCGCCGCATGAGAGGAGTGCGTGCCGCGGCGTCTGTGCGCAACCAGCCTGCGCTTGAAATTAAAAATTTTTAATTTCACCACAACGTGCTGTGACAACACCTTGGCGCGTCCAATAGCAGAGAAGAGCCTGAAGTAGACCCGGAAGCTGTAGCTCCTGAATAAGTCTGTACTCCTTCAAATCCTGTCTTGCGCACCTTGCTCTCCGCTTGCTCTGCACCCTACCCCGCGGTGGGCGTCGCGAAAATCGCACTCTGTGTGAAAGAGGCTTAAGTCATGGTCTGGTATGCTGTACTGCTGGGTATGGACTAGTTTCAAGCTAAAACATTATCTTTTCCTAACCATAACCAAAAGGCTTTGAAGGCAACATAAGTCCAGATAACATTCTTGTATGTATCACCACAGTCTGCTTCTAAAACTAATTATGATTCTGATATTGGTGTAATATTCAGATGTCCACATACTTGCAGCTGTACAGTGTATCTTTTATTATCATCATGTTTGCTACATGCCAGACAGCTTAGGATACCTACAAGAGGGCTGACTGATTAAAATTCCAACCATTTCTTAAAATCCTCATGTTCTCTTAAAAGAAAACACCATCTCAAGGAGAGTCATGTCTTTAATATTGCAACTATGTGACTTCAATCTCTTCAGGTAATTTTCAAAATCAGCGTGCATGTGTGACAGAAAGCCATTTAACAAAAAGAAGTGAAAACTTCTCAATGCAAAACTGAGCTACGGAGATTCAAAACATAATGGTTTGTTCCTGCTGTGGGCAAAACAGCTGCAGTATATCTGCCTTTGTGTGGTCAAACTGACATTATCACAATAATCTTTTATGAGTCAGATCTCCTTTGACTGTCAGACCTGTTCAGTTTCTTTGAGCCAGCCACACACAACAACAGCACTTCCTTTATTTTTGGATGGATTTCTCCTAACAAGCATTTCTCCTGGAAACTCCTCCAGGTGCGAGCAGGATTTAGCCCTACAGCTCTTTACATACCACGCGGTGCTATTATAGTAAATCGTTCAGCTCCTGCTGCATTCTCGAGATTTTTCACGTATTCTAAAATTGAATGTGGTGATGACATTTAGTGAAGTGTCAGTCAGGAAAGACACTTGAGACAAGGACTGACAAGAGCCATGAAATTAATGTAACAAGCACAGGGAGCTGCCCGATGGAGGTTTGACGTTAGCCCCCTGTCACCTGGAGCCACAGTCGCAGGGAGGCAGGGACGTAAATCACTGGGATCCCTCCACTCCCCTTCCTCCTCCTCCTCCTCCTCCTCCTCACCGCCAGCATCAAGGCCCTGTCTATGGTCAAAGAGGAGGAGGAGGGTCGTATGCAATAAAGTGCACTGTCAGCAAAGACATGTCAAGTAAATACAGGAGGAAGGGGGGGAATGGGGTATAGTGACAACAGCGGGGGAAGTTGATGCTACTCAGGTGAGCCGCGAGGCAGGTTAGAGGGGAGCTTCTTAATTGCTCTACATGGGCTCTGCGAGAAATAAAATTTTTAACCCAGGTACCAGAATAAATGTTGCACTTTTGCACTATGTCACATTCAACCACTCACACACACAGTCACACAGCAGTCACCTTGGCTACCATACAAGGTGCCACCTGCTACTCAGTAAGCATTCACATGTATTTGCACACCCACGAAAAAGCCAACAGGAGCAATTTGAGGTTCAGTATCTGGGCGAGGATACTTCGGGATCGAACTGCCGCATGGCTACAGCCGCCCCACGCGTATAAAAAGTACAAATGTAACACGTGTGGTTTGCGTAAACATACAATGCAAACATTTTATTGCGGTTAGTTTGTCCTCCCAACAAATTCAGCTAATTCTCACAAGCAATGTTCACGTTCAAGTGGCAAAGTCCTCTCGCGTTCCCTCGTCCTTTGGGAGCAATGAAGGGAAAACTGTGATGTTGTTAAAGAGCTGTGGTTAAGATTTGGTTAGATCCAGACCAAAACCTTGGTTAGTTAGGGAAACATCATTGTTGGGTTGAATTAACTGCTTAATGAATGTTAGAGGACCTGCGTTGCTATGGTTACAGTGATGTGTCTCCAAGGTTAGGAAACAGCTGTGGTAGAAAAAAATAAAAGACTTAATAAAAGTTTAAGGCCCCAATCACACAGAGAGCATTTTTTTTAAAAATTGAATGCCACTAAAATCTAGTTATTGTTGCTACGCAATCAACCCATCACCTCCAATCCCTAACCTTCCCTTGAAATCAATCTACCGTCTATTTTAGCTAGCTAAAACTCCTACTTATTGTCACAGTTGTAAGTATCAAGTTGCTAAAATGGACAGGCGGAGAGTTCATGCTGTAGCTCTGGCTGAGGGTGAGAGGCTGTCAGCAAATAGTTTGTTGGGCACACAGAGATCTGTGTGGGTACATGAGAGCCTAAAAAAGAGGGTGGATCACGAGGAGCACCACCAGTTGGTCCAGGAGCTTCGCCTCGATGATGGCCATTTCCAGGCGTATTTTAGAATGACTCGCGGACAGTTTGACAACCTGTGTCTATCATCAGGCCCTGCATACCTAATATAAACCAAGTCATATAGCTCTAAGTATCCAGCAGGGTAGCACGATATATCCTCCATTGTTTACCAACTGGCAGCACGGTGGTGTGGTGGTTAGCACTGTCGCCTCACAGCAAGAGGGTTCCTGGTTCGAACCCTTCTGTGCGGAGTTTGCATGTCAGCGTGGGTTGTCTCTGGGTACTCCGGCTTCCTCCCACAGTCCAAAGACATGCAGGTTAATTGGTAACTCTAAATTGTCCGTAGGTGTGAATGTGAGTGTGAATGGTTGTTTGTCTCTATGTGTCCAGACCTGCGATAATCTGTCGACCTGTCTGGGGTGAACCCAGCCTCTCATCCGATGTCAGTGTCAGCTGGGATAGACTCCAGTCCCTGTGCGACCCTCAAGAGGATAAGCAGTTAGAAAATGGATGGATGGATGGATGTTTACTAGGGATGTTCGATATTGGCTTTTTTACCGATATCCGATATACCGATATTGTCCAACTCTTAATTTCCGATACCAATATCAACTGATACCGATATATGCGGGGTCCCCCCTCTCAGAAAAAAAAAATAAAAGAAAACTAAATCATTTTAGGTAACTAACTTTACACATATTACAAACAAACAAAGATATCTCAAAAACTATACACCACATCTCTCATATTTTGACATTTTGAGTAAGAGGAGAAGTAGCTGAAGAGTTTGATATATAATATGTGCATGCTGTGTAAAAGTTGTTTCATTAAAAAAGTAAAAACCGATACCGATAATTTCCAATATTACATTTTAATGCCAATATCGGCTGATAATATCGGTAGGCCGATAATATCGGACATCTCTAATGTTTACCAACTGCAAACCTGTTGCCATGACTATCACACAAGGCCCACCTCTCATATCAGGCGTATCATATCCGACTGGGCAATGGGAAAAGAGAGACGACGTGAGGCACTTTTCCGCTTTGGGTTGAAGTTTATTCTAGAGCTCAGAAAAGCCAGGCACCTAGCAATGCAAAACATTTTAGCAAAAAGCTTCATTCTCATTAAAAACAATTATAAAAAGCCGCCACCAGGTGCTAAAATGCTTCCTGTGTGATCAGTGCCTAAAACAGTGACTGCAGATTTTGTGGCTCTTTAATAACGTCCCACTATTTCCGTCTTTGCTCCCAATAGACAACAGTCATAATTCCTACAGCCGCTAGAGGGCTTCGTCACTTGAATATGAGTTTGTTTTATGAGTCTGTCAGCATTTAGTGATTCATATTCTTCTTTTTGTTGGGATGATGCTCTCAATAGGAACACTTGAATTTGAAGGACTCACTGAGCCATAAAGGTAGTTTCAGTTTGGTTTCTTGAGGTGAATGCATTTTCATTTTATAGGGTTTACAGCGCTGAAATCAAGGATACCGTTTCTGAAAGAGTTTTTTCACCTCTGTGTGGAACACTTCACCCAAAACAAAATCATTGTTGGGTCTTAACCTATCCAACCTTAATCATTTCAAGAGACGTGGGTTACAAGAGGGGATGAGGAGATTGAAAGCTGCAAAGAAACTCCCACATGCTGTTAAACTCACAAAAATACATTCATTTGGGATGTTATAGTGCTGGAGCTTCTGCAGGCATATGCTGTGCTATAAGCACCGCATTCACCTCCATTGTGTTTGGGTGGTCAGAGATTGATATCTCAAAACCTGAACTAAAAAGCCAATGCTATCTGGCGTTAGAAAACATGTTTTTTAAGGTGAACAGGCTTTGGTTGGATCTGTCACAGCCATTATTCAGCCCCAAAATAATGGTCTATTTAGTCTATTAGTGTTGTTTTAGGTGTTGCTTTGGATGGGCATCTGCTTTAAAATCATTTCCCACAATTTAAGTCAAACTCAACTAAAAAAAGCATCTTGTTCTTTGCCTGCACGTGTATGAATAATTCCTTAAACAGTATTTTTGTGAGGGAAATCAATGCACTGCTGTCACTGCATACATCCACGAGCTTCCACATGTGCTAATTTTGTCTGCGACTTGACATTTCCTAATGTGTGAGAGGATATAAGGCGGGAATGTGATGATGGATTTGGCTAAATGCAGAGTTTTATTTTGGTTGAGATTACCTTCAAAGCCCCGCCTGTAGGTGTTTATGATGAAATCATCTTGCAAATTTTGAGAAGTTGCCATTAATATCTGGCATGATACAGTTCTTCATGTTTCAAAGCAAAAAAAAAAAAAAAGCTCATTGGCTGTGAGAAGAATGGCAAGAAAAAGGGCTTCCTCTCATGACATTCATTTCTTTGAGGATTAAAGTTGGCTCAAACATCTCTACATTTTTTAGTGCTCTGTAGTTTTGATGTGATTAGGATAAGGATCTGTTCGTGATTCTGTTGTTGAATCAGTTGCAAGTTTAAGTCGGTGGTGAAAACTTTTTGTCATATCTAGGACAACAAAATCTTGTACTGTGAATAACAAATGTTAAATGTCTCAACTGGGCAGCCATCTTTCTTTATCACATCACCCCTGCTGATGTAAGCCATTACTGTCGGAAAAATTACCATGGGAGAGTCACCACTCTGAAGAAGAGAAGAATGAGAGATGTTTTGATTTTTAATGCAGAATCCAGACTTTAATGCATTTTCCACAGTTAAATTTGTGTTGAAAGAGATGCAAAGTGCATTTCTAGATCATAGTAGGGTGTGTATGTTTTCCAAATAATGCAAAAAAAAAAAAAAAAAAAAAAGATCAGGTGAGAAAACGCAAGTTGTTTTTCCACCTACAAGTGTGATTGAATGACATTTTTCAGCTACATCAAACAAGGCTTGTTTCTAGACTCACAATTTCCCACCAACGCTCAACAGGGAGAGAACTCTGATCAAGAGGCAGAGATAAGAGCATCTCTACAATGCCGTGCAGCCACCAGACATGGTGCAATCACCGGCATGCCCCCGTGTTTATCAACCAGTTGACTCGCTACGTGTATTAATATTCCCACTCTCTCAGCTTTTCATTGAACACAGCTAGAGCATATCAGTTTCCCGCAGAAACGTAGGAAGTCAATAAATGCAGTAAAAGTGTATGGGGGAGGCTGCGGAGGAAAGGCTGCAATAAAAGAGTGAAATTAAAACACTTCATTCATTCAGTTCAGTTCATTCCACTTCAGAAATGAACCCTTAAGGTGGATTTTCTTTGCAGTAAAGTGTGCACTTGTGAGCAGCTTTTGCATATTTTCAAGTGCACAAGTCATTGCAACTAGAGCAGTAGTCAAAAGGTAAAAAGGGTCATCCAACCACAACAGAGAAAAGACTCGTTCTGACTGGCTGTTGAAGGTTAAACATGCAGACAATTATGGTTTAATTTCCTCAGACAACTGCCTCTGAGATCTCTCCTTTTAAGTCATCAAATCAAATAAATAGGGAATCAATCACATTTGGCCTTAACTATTTTCTAATTATGCAACTGTACATTTTTGAATGCCTGCTTAATTTGGATGGGTCCAACAATCACAGACTTTTACCCAGGAGGCCGTTAGGGGTGGAAATCACCAGTGGATGCAGGATACGATATTATCACGATACAATGTTATTGCGATTTAAAATAAGTTGCAATATTGTGGTAAAATATTGAAATATATTGCGATTTATTACCTTTTTTCAAATATAAATTATGTCCCCAGGGGAAAACTTCATCAACATTTTATTTATCTGATACAATAAAGTTTTTCGTCTGTGGCAAAATGTATCTAGTGGACAGAAAAATCAATTGATTGTATTATTCTAGTAGGCTACGAAAGTTTAATTTGTGTTTGTAATTTAAAAATTTATGTGATAAAAAAATTGATACTTGGCACTGTGTGACGATACGATATTGCAACACAAAAATATCGCAACACTATGCTGTATTGATTTTTTCCCTCCACCCCTAGAGGTCAGTGTTCGCTTTCCGAATGAATGTAAAGCTATTGTTTTCCAAACGTAACCACATGCTTTTGTTGCCTACAGCTTTGGCAATCTCTATAAACAAACAAATTCTGCATATGTATGCAGAATCTATAGGCAACAGGACAAGATTTTGGTATCCAGAGTGTTCTGGTTTCTGTTTGTAGTCCGTTTGAAGTCTGTCTAGTTTTGAGACGGTAACTTTTCCAGCCGCAATTAATTGCCATATTCATGCGTGTTTGTTTTCCTTGTCCCTGTCCGTCAAAGAGACTTGATGACAACAGCGTTCACTGCCGTGCATCGTCTGGCAGCCAGGTGAGTTGGTTCATTAGCGTAATGAACGGAGGAAAAGCTCTTGTCATCAAGTGTCTTTGTCTCTGTGGGGGAGGCGGGGCTATGGGCTACACACACACACACACACACACACACACACACACACACACTTGGAATTTGTAAACCAAATGACAGAGGGGAGCCCAGTAATTTGGATGAGCCGGCAATACTATTGCTTATTGCAATAATTTCTGACACAATTAATCGTCCAGCAAAATTTGTTATCGTGACAGGCCTACCCATCGACTCATCTGATGAGAAGTTGGTTTTAGATTAGCATTTGTTTTTCTAAAAATAAGACGCAATAAACAACCTCAACAACTCTCACTCTGAAATACTGGTACTTGGTCAGTGACCTCTGGTGTCAGACAGCCAAAAAAACAGCATGATATGCGGCAAGTTGGTTTTATTTCTTAATGGAGCCTGGCGGCAGCAGGGGGGAAACACAACAACGTAAATGCAGGGGCAGAAGTCCAAGTAGGGCAGGTGGAAGAGGTGTTGGATGGGTCCAACAATCACCAACTTTCACCCAGGAGGCTGGTGTCCACTTCCTGAATGAATGTAAAACTAAACCCTGTTATTATTTTCTACAACTAACCGTGTGTGTGTGTTGGCAAAACGAGACCATGTGCGTTTTTTGTAGAAGGAAAACACGTCAATTTGTGCTGCTGATGTAGTTCCTTTATTTCAAAAGGGACTGTGATATGAACCAGGTCATTTTTTTGTATTGACGTGTTTGTATTTCTCTGCAGTGATCTGTCAGATGTTCTCTCTCCTCCCCTCAGAGTATGTGCATGTGATTGAGTGTGAGTGGATGTTGCAAGGCAGGTGGTGATCGCTGATTGGGCTATTCGGAGAGATTGCTGTCACCCGTTTGGTCCGGTGCATGACAGACGACTTTTTAACCTCCAGCTGATGGAAGCTCTTCCTCCCTCACTCTACCAATTGTAGATTTGTTTGTCAGTACCTGAAGGCAAAAACATCTAACTTTGTAAACCAATGTGTGTATGCTGATAACTTTATTATTTCATTTTTGTGGTGAGTTTTGTTTCGCAGTTTACTTTTGTAGAGTTTAATTGGTTTCTTTTGTTCGAGCACTGTTTTAGTAAGAGTGAGAAGCCATTTTTGTTCGGTGTTGCCATGATCTTTTGTCTTGTTTTGTATGGTACAATAGGAGTTTAGGTTAGGAATTGTCTTTTGTTTCAACTTTGTTTATTTTATTGCTTGGGAAGTTAAGGGTCCTTGAGTTTGCTTACTTGCCTTTCTTGGGAGTGTACGCAAACTGTACATTTCCTGTGACAAACATAAAAAGGAAGTGTCCAAGGCTGAAGCTGATTTGCCGTCATGTATATGTGCAACGATATGTGACGAGGTCGGAGTGAGAATATGTTGGAGAAAGTGGCCTTCACAATTTCCCCAGTGATATGGAACTGACTGAAACAGATACGTTCAAGAATCCGGGACCAGCAAATGTTTGGCATTTTCATTTAATAAATGACTTACTGGTGACTTATGACACAATTAATGGATCAAAATGGCTGTCGATCAGAAACTAGTTATTTTGGACAGTTTTCATAGGAAAACAGTTGATTATCCAGATTTACAGGGCCATTGTCTTGATCCTTTACTGGTTGCCTGGCAACACTCGGTGACTATGCGACTCCAGGACATCACTGTGACCGACTGCTGATTGGCAAAAAATAGTTACAGCACGTAACCCCTTACAAAAACACAGCTTGTCGCTTCTACATTTCTGTTCGTGTACAGATATAACAGCAGTGATACAATGAGTTCAGAGGCGTTGGTAGGATTGCTTTAGGGAGACCTGAGATAGCTCCTTCCCCTTGATCCCAGCCTCTGCTAAGCCAGGCTTATTGATTCTCAGCAAGAAAGAAAATGAGCCTATTTTCCAAAAATGTCAAACTATTCCTTTAAAGAAACAATTTGTTTGACACTCAGACGAAGCTGGAGAATGTATTGAGTTCTGGAGCCGATTAATTTCTTCAATTTATTAAATGTTCAACTTGAATGGATGCTCTTGAGTTTTTCGGGTCTCCATAGTTCACCTGTGCTTAAATTTGCAGGGCCACCGGCTCTTTAAAATCATGTGAAGTACATCTTTATCATATTTCTTAGATGATATTATGAGTCGGAGCCATGCAGCGACATTATACCTGCATACCAGTGGTTTCCAATTACTGCCCTTGGATTGCAGATTTCCGCTGGTTTTCCATTCTACTTGGTCTTTAATTATATTCAAGTTTCAAAGTCTAAAATCACACACTTACTTGATCACTGAATAAAGGGTGGTATTCACAGCGATATGACTACGTTTTTGTGTCATAATTTTAAACTCTTCAGTCTCCAAGGATACTGCCCGGTCCCCATTAGAACATGTTATTGTACATATCTGCAAACCACAGATAAGTTACATTTGTACATTTCTTGTGTATCATATCATCATTCCTAAGATGACATAGTTCAGATTTCATGTAGATGAGCAGAACATCAGGAGGAGAAGGGGATCGTGGATGGTGTGGCACCAAGGTGAAACAGCTAAGAAGCAGCAGACTACTGTTTGAGACCAACACTGGTATTTTTTAACAGGTTGGGAC
Organism: Epinephelus cyanopodus; assembly: GCA_026686955.1. NCBI lineage: Eukaryota > Metazoa > Chordata > Actinopteri > Perciformes > Serranidae > Epinephelus > Epinephelus cyanopodus. The sequence continues at coordinate 29,374,227 of CM048932.1, read as the reverse complement.
ATTTCTCGCCGTAGTTGTGATAACAAAACCAGGAATTTTACACCAAAACAAGACCTTTTCCGAACCCTAACCAAGTGGTGTCTGTGCTTAAACATAGTGGTGGGCGATAAGGCACAACATATTCATCGTTATCACCATTTATCACAATATATAATTTGATAATGCTGCGAGTTTGAAAAGTATCTTGACAATGTCTGACACCTGAAGGAACCAGATGATCTTCCAGTGTCAGCACTTTCATCAATTTCTTGAACCCATCTGTCTCCACGGCGCTCATGGGCATCATGTCATTGGCTGACCACAGATGAAGTATGACACTGCGTCTGTTATATCTCTGCTCCTTTTCAAAATTCTCGTACAGGGTTGCGGTGGCAAAAGAGGACACTATTGATTGCTCTTTTGGTGCAGCCACAGCAGCAGAAGTGCTAGGCTGTTGTCGGTGAGCTTACTGCAGTTTTTGCCTGGATTTTCATGGTCTCAGTGTCGTCGCTGGGACGCCACCTTTTCAGGTAAGGTTTGTTGGGTTTCCCGTCCTGGTTGGTACTAACCAACGACATATTTTGCAGACTAATCTATTGTAATCTATTTAATGTAATTTCTGTTTCTAGCCCATTCAACAAATTTACTCCACATACTGAAACACATCTTGTGTTTTACATTTGTTCTGCTCTTTTTTGTTGTCCTCATCATGTTTTTGTGAACATAGTTTTCTCTCTTAGTTCATACTGACGTTCTTTTACTTGAAACAACCTCTGGATACAGTCTGGTAACATGCTATTGTATGCTTTGTACATTACTGATGCTATTTCAAGAGCTACAAGTTCACTAAATTTGAGTGCCTGTGAATTTATGAATTTTTTTTTTTTCGGTTCATGATAATGGGCTCTGTTTACGATTCTGATCGTTCTCTTCCGAAGCAAGTAAATTGGATTTATGATTGTTTCATATGTTTTTCTCCAAACCTCCACAGAGTAAGTAATGTATGGCAGTATGCAGGAATGATACAATATATGTAATGAATTTGAGTTGAGAATGTCTTTTGTTTTATTTAATATTGCAATGGACTTTGATATTTTGGTTTTAATTTGATAAACATGCTGTTTCCAGCATAATAAACTCTTTTTTTAATATTATCTATCATAATTTGTACTTGTTTTTTTTTTTTTTTTGTTCCAAATATTACATATCTAGTTTTATTTACATTCAGTGATAGCTTGATAATGTTGAACCATTGTTTTAAAATATCGAGTTGTCTTTCCACTGTATCCAGAAGCTGCTCAAGGTTTTTACCAGAATAAAACAAATTTATATAATCAGCAAACAAAATTGAACAACTTTGACAAATATCATTGATGTACAATGTAAAAAATTGTGGACCCAGCACTGACCCTTGTGGAGCTCCACATGTAACCCTCAACAAGTCGGCCTTATTATTGGTTATTTGCTCATATTGACGTCTATTTTCAGGAAAGTTCCTCAGCCATTTGTGAGCTACTCCTTTAATCCCATATCTCTGTGGTCAATCGTGTCAAATGCTTTCTTTTAGATGTATGAAACTTCAACCGTATTTTCTTTATGGTCTATCAATGTGTATATTTGTTCTGTCAGCTCCATCACTGTGAACAGAGGGCATAGACATTTTCAATTTTTTGCTTGATGTGCACACATTTGCTGAAACAAGAGAATGCCAATGTAAAAGTCTAAGAAACTTTAAAGATAGTTGTCCAACCCTATATTTATAGATGTAACCATATGGATGTACTTTTGTGAAAGTTTCTGTATTTGTTTTATTTTCTTTGTTCTATTCTAATGTTCGAAAAACTTGCTGTGGACAGATGTTGCAAATTAGCACCACTAAACAGTGCATCTGGCTCTTGTGCATAAATGTGTTACATTTCTTATAATAGTGCGATGTTGGCATCAAATAGAATGAACTAACTGAAAGACCTTAACCCGCCATTGCACTTTTTCAAAGTACTTCTAATTGACTGCAGGAAATGTCATGAATCATGACATCAGTTGCTACGGTGAGTCAAACTGCAGCAAAAATCGATAGTGGCTCATATTAAAACTTATTGAAGTTCTGGAAGGAGACATGACACAGCACATAAGCTGGGTGTTGTCTCACTCACCATGTTGTGTTTAATAGAGTTACAGACAGGACAGTTCCATTAACTTATATTGTCCCAAAAGGAAAGTGATGACTGTGTTGTTGACATAGTGACATGTCAACTGTATTTATGGCACTTTTATTTTTGCTATAGCGCACAAGCTTACAAACACAGGATGCATCACATCTGTTTTTCTATTGCACTAACGAATTCTGTCATTCATTAATTTTGCCGTCCCTCCTAGTGGGAACAGCGTGTGCTAAATAGGATAAAGAAAATGCACACATGAAGGTTAGAAAATGCAGTGGGAGGTTAATAATATAATACTGTCTAATATAACATAATAGAGAAATGTTGGTGTATTCAGATGAATGTTTATCAATTAAATGTTTGAATGTCATTCATCCATGAATCTGAGGACGCCAGTTTCTCCGACAACATTTAAAAAACTGGCTATCTTTTCAAATGCACTCATGAACCTCTTGCTCCTAGTATGACTGAGGCAGACACACAGTATACTTGTAGTTAGTTGAAACTGGCTGGTATTATAAACAGCAAGGATTTCCGTAAAGAAAGAAAGAAAGAGAGCATGATGAAGAGAGGAAAATATAATACTTTATAAGGTCGAGCTATCATCAACAATTGTTAGACAGTGTTGAAAAGCATTGTGGTTGAATAATCTTGGCTACATGTATCCAAGGCTGAGGATGGGTGATGTCATTTTTTGTAAATCAGTTTAGAGAAACACAAGCTGAGGCTTGGGGCCTGATCTTTTTCTGAACTAGACTAAATGATGCATGTTAGATTTGACATAAATTGTGTGCATGCATATCAATTATTCAACATTATAAACAGAGGTCGGTCATGCAGATAAGGTCACATTATCATAATACGCCACCACTCATTCTGTCCAATGAAGTTTTATCAATACACAGCAGCAACAGCCAAAAATTACTTCAGTGCATGATCTCGAATTAGTGTGCAATGTAGTTTATCAAAGCAAACATATGGATGCACATCTTGGTGATCACGAGGGACTTTGCTGCAAGCCCATCTATAAAAGACCCGAACACACGGGGAAGATTTCTGTTGGAGTCGTTCAATCAGTGTGACAGGTCAACAACTGTATGTGATGAGATGCAGCTCCACACTTCTGCTGCTCCTTCACACCACAGACAGTCAGCGGATTACGGGTTTCTTTATTGCACAGTACACTCCTGTAGCACAGTAAGACATTGGAGTGACTATGGGAAATCAGCACTGGTTTCAGGGTAATAGTCACAGTGTATTTCTCATTGCTTTGTGTAATTCAGTAAACAAAATTATTTTTATCTCATGCTGTAAAACATAGCAAGAGGTATTATAATGACTTGGTGTGACCATAAAGTGTATATTATTACCTAATATATTCTAGTACATAACAAAACCTTTGAGATGAAATACACCTCAATATGCATTGACATTACACTGGAGAAAACCCTCAGTAGTCTTTTTGTAATATAAGAGAAGACTAACGAGAAGTAAAAACAGAGACATGCATAAAATGTTACCTGGAACACAGTATGACACTGGCAGTCTGAATAACACATGGAACTGGTGCAAACTATACTGAACAAAAATATAAACGCAACACTTTTGTTTTTGCTCCAATTTTTCATGAGCTGAACTCAAAGATCTAAAACATTTTCTATACACACAAAAGACCATTTCCCCTCAAATATTGTTCACAAATCTGTCTAAATCTGTGTCAGTGAGCACTTCGCCTTCGCCGAGATAATCCATCCCACCTCACAGGTGTGGCATATCAAGATGCTGATTAGACAGCATGATTATTGCAAAGTGTGCCTTAGGCTGGCCACAATAAAAGGCCACTCTGAAATGTTCAGTTTTATCACACAGCACAACGCCACAGATGTTCTGAGGGAGCGTGCAATTAGCATGCTGACTGCAGGAATGTCCACCAGAGCTGTTGCCCGTGAATTGAATGTTCATTTCTCTACCATAAGCCGCCTCCAAAGGCGTTTAAATAAAGCAAAACTGAACATTTCAGAGTGGCCTTTTATTGTGGCCAGCCTAAGGCACACCTGTGCAATATTCATGCTGTCTAATCAGCTTCCCGATATGCCACACCTGTGAGGTGGGATGGATTATCTTGGCAAAGGCAAAGTGCTCACTAACACAGATTTCGACAGACTTGTGAACAATATTTGTGAGAAATGGTCTTTTGTGTGTATAGAAAATGTTTTAGATCTTTGAGTTTAGCTCATGAAAAATGGGAGCAAATTTTTTTTTGTTCAATGTAGAAAAGAGCTCTCAGTAGAGTGCAGATCTCTGCAAGGTGGCTGCCCCGGCTGATCACAGCCACTCTGGACAATTTCTGTAACTTGGGTCTCTTGTTCTGTATGTTATGTTCCAGTCTCTAAGGTGTTAAATAAAATGTATTATCATTATTAGAACTATTTTATTCGACAGTCTGCAGTGAGTTTCAGAAGCATCACAGAAACACAAAAAAATACACGCCTTGTCTTTGTTTTTGCCAGAGCCACGGCGAGTTACACAGAGCAGATCGTGTATCCCTGCAGGCACTGTATGTGAGATACAGATACGATGTAATTATGAGGATGAATGTATTTTCAAAAATAAAAACATGGCCACAAATCTTTAATCCATGTTGTCATGACTGGACTTTTAATTGTATTAACTTTGTCTTTAGGCTGCAGCCTAACAAAGTAGACTATAACATCAACAGACACATTTAAAATAGACCAATAGAAACCATTTAACGGCCTACTTGCTTTCTTAGGTAGTAAGTACAAATATCGAGGAAAAATTACAAAGTAAACAAAATCTACAAGTCTATAAAATCAGGCCACTTCTGAAATGCTCCTGCTCTGCCATGTTTCCACGTGGCGAATGCAACAGCACCAGGACGCAGCTGTGCCTGGTGGAAATGTCCCTCCCAGTTCCTTTGACAAGATGCCCGAGGATAAAGAAAAAATGTGGACCAATTAATATCAAATTGTGCCTAACTTTAGTGGATCATAACATATCAGATATGGAATTAATCTGCAGATGCTCGGGTTTAAAATGAGGCTGAGCTTTTCTATGGCTGTCAGTTTTGAGCCATGATGACAGCCAAAATGTGGCCTGCAACAGACAAGGAGAGGCTTGGAGTTTTTAGCCGAGCCAATTTCTGGAAAACCTGCGGCCCCTACCAGCCGGGTTAAGAGGAGTTAGGAACCACCAGGTTATGGCGGTAAGAAACAGTCAACAAAACAGATTTTCAACAATTATGAATTGCTGCAACCATAAGAGATCCTTGAGTGTACATTAATATATGTGCACACATAACATTAGAATGATTGGACCAGTAGTTTGCAAGATAAGTTGCAGATAGACGGATACACACTGACACACACACATGACTAAATGCATTATCCCACACTGCTGTGGCTGCAGGGGAATGAGACACTGAACAATAACCACTTACAGCCTGTGCCAGCTGACTCCCAGTGGACGAGTCAGCCAGATCTCAGGAGGCAAAAATGAGTAACGCTCCAGTGAAACCCCTGAGGGGTCAGCCATAAACATGCCCAGTGGATTCAAGATACTGTAAACAAGAAACTTGTCCTTTCATAATTCAATCAATCAGAATTAAAAGATGTTATTTATGTGTGGAGGAGGGCTGCCATGAGCTAAGAACTAAAAGAAATGCAGATAAACACTCTCTGCTGGATTGGCACTGACACCAAGCTGGGTACCACAGGACACTAATGCTCTGTCCCTGACATCCCGTCTCTGATTGGGAACATAACAATCAGTCAAATGCATATGGAATCATTCACATTCCTCTTGCCTGCAGCAGGGTCAGTGGAGCCTCCATATATCTTTTGGTTTTGCAGGGGTACAATCCCAGGTGGGCTGGTATGCCCTTCCCAATAAGGCAAATTGAACTGCAAGTGCAGGAGGCTATGGTGCATAAATACAGGAATCTTTTAGAGCAGAGCTAGACCAATCAATTGGACAGGCAGCTATATCAATATTAGCTCATCACAGACACATCGACAAACGTGTCAGATGATGAACAACAAGAAATGTCAGTAGAAAAATCCCATACTTTAACACAGTCCACCAAAGAGCACTGACTAAAGCCTGTAAAAAAGATTTATCAGCCAAGGGAACAATGCTTGCTCTCTCTTAAGCTGAGGTGCTGCCTGTTGAAGTGGCTGTCAATCAGCAGATCACAGTTCCCTCAACTGGCAGGGTCCTCGGGGGGAGGGTGTTCCCTGGGGATGCTGGACCTTGGCTGATGGCTCAGTTGCACCAGGCAGCTTAGGATTGATGGCAGTGTGAGTGTAAGTATCGTGAGAGTCAGGACGTCGAGGCGAGATTCAACATGGCAGCCTACTGCTGAGATACACACCAAAAATAAGATGAACAACAAAAGAATAAAACAACACTTTTGTTCAGATTACAGCCACAGCACACCTTCTACAATCAGTTCATCTACCACTATTACCACCGACAGCAACACAGAAGAGGACCCGAACTCAGATAACAGAAAAAAAAAAGAACTCTTTAACGGACACAAATTACATAAGATGCACCAGGCAGATGAACTGGCACGCTACTGTGTACCCGCCATGTGGGGACCTGAGGCATCCCTACAACACAGGAGGTGTCTGCAGTCTTGGCAGCTGGATCTTGGCAATCTGGACATCACACTCCAAGGCTCACTAGGCAGCACGACCAAATATATGATCTGAAACCATCAAACACTGTGCTAACCATATGTGTTGCAGGGTCAAAGTCAGTGTTGACGTTTGCCTGCCAGACTTCTCAGTCATTAAAGCAGATGCCAGCAATGAGGCATCGCTAAGACTCTGGACCCCTGGTGCCCGAATGGTCTAGGATACAAATGCTTTTTCTCTAAGATGGTGAAGGCACCGCCCTCTTACTTTGCCTCTGATTGGCTTAACCTGACATTCGTACCCTTACCCTAACCAATCTCTCTCCTTATGCCTAAACCAATCCAACCGACAAAAGTAAAGAGTACTTGCCAATGTAGAGAAGGAGTAGAGTGGGTCATGCCCTCGTCATCCTAGGAAGCAAATCTGGCATCAGGAACAAGTCTTCGATCAAATTATGTAGAACTTCCAACGTGACATATTAGAGTCACTGTTTTATGGCTTTTTGTTAGGTCTGATCCCATGTAAAATACTTAATCTGGGGACTCTATAAAAAGGCAAAAGCAGATCCTGTATTTTCCTTGTGGACCAAAAATGTATGGCTGAGGAACCATTCACTGGTATGAGACTGCTATTGTGCCAAGTCCAGGTGCAAACATGCCAGGGCTATTTGGATAGTTGATTTAATGGGCATTATACTGGTCTGCAGGGCATTCAATTAATTACAACTGGTTCCCTGGTCTTCTTTTTCTTTCTCCACATTGTGGTTATATAAGAGGCTGTTTAAGACTTCAGTTGATATAACACCCTCCTCAGCTGAATGCCAGGGATTGAGAAGTTCACAGGACTATGCTTCTTAATGAGGGTAAGACAGTGGCAACCAAGGGGAACTGTTCACTAGATGGCTGCAATTTGGAAAATGCCTACTTTGTGGTGAGTGACTTCTGATTCCTCAGACTCTCCTTTCTTGACCCTGGGTTAGGCTGCTGCAGCGACTCCAGAAGGAAGCAGCTTGTCAGCACACAGACATTACAACTCATGTATGCACCTGCAGCTGCTGTCTGAGGTGATCAATACCAAGACAGGAGCGGCATCCGTCACGGCTATTTCAGGGTGGGGAGGGGCAAGGCAAACAGTGCAAACCATAAGCACACCATAAGCACACCATGTTGGGAGAAAATGAAAAGTAAACCAGTCACAATTACCTGAGCTTACTCTCAGAACTCACTGGTTTGATAGCAACAGATGTGATGTAATTCCTCCACTGGCAATCGATTGTGTAAACTTCAAAAGCAAACACCATCAAAGCCAAAATGATGCACCAAAATACCAAAAATCTTACTGGTGTGGTGATGCAAAAATAACTTTCTCTCCACAAGATGGTAGACAGCCCATAAACACCAACTGCTACAGCTTTTCAATGAAAACAATACAACACAAGCCAATAACTAAGGCACTGTGAAAAAGCATTGCCATCACTGAGCTAAAGACAAAATATGTCATTAATCGAATTAAGGCAACTAACTGGGTGAGATAAAAACTTTTTAAGCCAAGCAATCCAAAAATCTGGCAAGAAATCAAGTGGGAAATGCTACCAATGTTATACCATGTTACATATTCAGTGTTGAAAATAACCTAGAGTGTAACCAGGCTTCAGAAGGAGCTAAACTGTTGAGGATTAACTGCAGTTTCTGGAGAATGAAACTGCAATAGGGGACCAGTGAAGCAAACACAACACTTTATTGAGCCATGGCTGACCTGGAGACACTATCCGCTTGAGTGATTGCAAAAAAAAGAAAGTGAACATCACTGGTGTGTGACATGTAAAGTGAAAAGCACTTGTAACACAAGTGATTTTGTCACCCTGAATGGAGACTGCTCATTCTTCTGACAGCTATTAAGCCCCAGTAATCCAAAAAGTATGCAATTGGACCAAAAGCCTATTAGTACAAGAGCCCGTCATCCCAAAAACAAACACCCATTTGTCTGAAGGGCCACTTTTCAAAGGCACTTTTCCACACACCACTCACTTAGAACGAATTGTTGTACAGAATGACTTTATCAGACCTTTCGACTGTGGCAAAGGTTTCGACTTTGCCCGGCTGTCTAGTACTTGTTGCCTTCGTTGGTTGGATTGGTTAGATCTAGGCATGAGGAGTGAGGCTGGTTAGGGTAAGAACACCAGGATAATCAGAATATAGCGCGTCATGTCTGTGCCATGGTGGAAGGTCCAATGACGTCATTCTGCATAATAATTAGCCATGTGCTTCTGTCTGGAAGAGTGTGTAGCCAATTTCGGAGAAATGGCCCTTCGGAGAAATGCACATGTTTTTCGGAAACCTGGCTGTCTGAAAAATTACCTTTTGGTCCAGGGGGACAATTTTTCAGATTGTTTGTCACGGTAATCGCTATAAACAGATTGTGCTGGTTCTGGTTTCTGTTTGTAGTCCATTTGAAGTCTGAGTCTTCTTGACCAACCATATCTGAACTGCAGGTAAACAGGCCATGTAGAACGCATTGGCCAAAATGCAATCTTGAAACCCACTGACTCTCATCTGATGACAAGTTGGCTTTATATGATTAAGTACAGAGTAGCAATAAACAACCTGGTCTCACTCCGATGCTGTCAGTGACTTCAGTATTCAGACACAGACAAAAAAGCCATCCTTTCTCATTTGCATGACACACCGCAGGTCGCTGTTATTTTGTAACAGCACATGGCGGCATCGGGGGAACACAGCCAGGCACGATGTAAGTGAAGGGTGCGACAGCCTGAGTAAGGTGGGTCAGGAGGGGTGCTGGATAGGTCCAACAACCACCTACTTTCACCAGGGAGACCAGTGTTCACAATGTAAAGCCAAATCTTTTTATTTTGTCCTAAACCCCACCACATGCTTCTGTTGCCGGAACACAACCTCATGTGTGAGTTGGCTAAATGTAACCACATGCTTTTGTTGTTGAAGGAAAAAATGTCAACAGGTGGTGCACCAATGTAGTGCTTTTATAACAAACTGCACATTTATTTTTTCTAAACACACAAGGCACATAACAAGCTAAAGTTGACATGGCATCCTAGCAGGGCTCCTGACTGACTAGTCGATTATTTGGTCGCTATGCTCTCGTCCGACCAAATTCTCATTGGTCAAATAATCGCTGTGTTACTCTCATAAGGAGAAAAGTGCTACATCAACAGCTTTCCAGGATTAATCCATTATTTCCTGCAGCGGGGAGACAGACTAAGTCACCTGTGAAAATGGGTTGTTGTTGTTGACAGAAAGTTGAACTCACCCACACTGACGCTCAGTGTTGCGGTGACGCAGACCTCCTGTCAGTTTCTGTAAGCTGACACCATTTACCTCAGTGGAAACGAAGCTTGTATTTACTTGTATTTCACAGATAAGAAACAATAAATAAAACAGCATTTTAAATCGTGTGGGATTTATACTTCGGGATTTATCCTGGCTTCATATGAGCAGAGGAAATCTCCGCTCGTCGCTAGGCTAATGTATACAATGTAAAATAATGTTAGCATGTTGTATTTGTTTGGAAAACGTGTTTAGTATAGACAGTTGTTTTGTCGGTGAATGTTGTGAGCTGTAATGGAGCTGAATTATGTGCCGTTACCTTTGTAACATGTTGCTATTGTCCCTGGTTTTATATGAGAAGAGGAAAAGATCGCTAGACACTAGGCTAATTTATACAGTGTAAAATGCAATAGACTTGTGTTTATAATGTTAGCATGTTGTATTGGTTGGGGAAATGTGTCTGTCAGTTCTGTGATTTATAGTGAAGCCAATTTGCGTACTTGTGTTGGAAACTGTCTATTAAGCCATGTTTAATGTGTGTTTTGTATCAACTATATAAATAAAGTTCGATTTGAATTAAACTTTACATTACGTACACAGTCCTCCACCGACGACTAGTGTTTTGTGTAACTGCAGAGTGACACAGACACACCACCGCAGAAGTAAAAATAACGTGCAGATTTTTATTTTCCCCACAACTAATTGATTAGTTGAAGATTATGTGTGACTTTAGTCGACCAAGATTTTCTTTGGTTGACTACAGCCCTACATCCCAGAACAATAACAACCAATGCACCAAGGTACCATGCATGTCATATCTCAACTTCCATAACATAGTCCATAACATAATGTCAATATGTGATGAGGTTGGAATGAGAATGTGTTGCAATAAAATCTATTAAGTACAAAACTTGTGGGGAAAGATATTCTACTGGTATCTGCCGCAGTGAGGACCCTTAGCTAATGTCCTTTCATGGATGAGAACAGCCTCTACGGTTTATAGATGAGAGCTGAAAATCTGTTCTGATTTTAGCATTCGGCTAGTTAGTTGCTTATTTGTTATCCCAGTAATGCAGTGCACTGACAACATCTCTGGTTCTTACTGATGTCATAAATAATCTACTAATAGAGCGAACATACCCACTGCTTTGGTTTCTTTTTAAAATTCAGATTTAATAGATATTGACATTAACACATTTATCACAAGTCACAGCGACATACTGTATTTAGCTAGTATTTCACAGCTTTATGTTTAGAGTGCAGCCAGAGAAATATCACCACCAGCTCAGACTGACAGAAGGATGAGGAGCTACAGAGGAGTCGGCAGATTTAATAATAATAATAATCGATGGCAGCTAACGCTCCATTATCCTCACGGCCACAGGTGGACCTTGGTTTAAAAAATCTGGCCTGGCTGCAGCTCTGCCTCTGGCTATCAAAAGGTACCGGACAAACAGACTTTAGTGGAGTTTAGTTTCCAAGTAATGTGTGCCAATTTACAATCCATGGTAACACTTTGTGTCAGCGCAGGAGCGAGTATGATGTGTGGCACAGTGAAAAATACCTGTAGTTTGCCGACATTGATACTCAACCTCCAGACTCTATAAAGCACCACTACTGGCAGTCGGACAGCACAGAAGTGAACTGACTGCTGAAGATGGAAAGCACACATCACAGACCGAGCGGCGGTGAAAAGAAAACTACACAATAGCCACACAATAAGTTGGAAGACACTGCTGAGAGATGAATAGGTAAGACCCTGCAGTCAGAGATGGAAAACCACGTCAGATCAAAAACTCCTGAGAGTATTTAATATGACTTTTCAGCTCTTTTTAGTTTCAGTAACTGCAACAGCTGTTGTCTTCGCCTACATGAAAGCACAGACTTCATGGAGGCTGACCTTGGGCGTTCACCGTGAACACATGACACCTTTGGGACTTTTTCACTTTCTATATGACAGCAGTTAATTAAGACATTGTGTAGATGGTGATACAAAGTTCAGCACTCACCCTTTGCCCTACCACACCACCAAAAACACTGCTACACATTATAATAAATACATAATGCTTTTGAGATATTGAACCATCACATTTTAGCCAAACATAATGATGTTTAGTTTATGTTCCTTATTTAATCATGTTAAATGTGAGGGTTACAGGACGCTGTTCACTGCTAAAGGATAACTTCATTAGCGGCTTCTGCATTCAAAAGACGTATGCAAATAATCAGATCGCTGAGGTGATTTTTTTTTTAATCTGCAGAGGATAAAGAATCAAGGACTTCCTTTTCAGCGAACTGATAAAAACAGAACCTCTCGCTTAGTGTACTTTATTTGGGGCTGAAGATGAAGTTTCAGTTTTTCAATTTGTACCATTTCATACAGGGTAATCTTAATGGAATCTTCAGTGCGTGTGTGTGTGTATGTGTGTTAGTGTCTGTATGGTCTGTGTGTGTGTGTGTGTGTGTTTGAAAGAGCCGAGACGGAGAGAAACACGAGGAAAGACAAAGAGAAAAGAAGCTACTTCTCATCAATCTAGCAGACAGTCATCAATGTTCATTTGTACGGCTCTCCTGTGGCAAACAGTAAGTGTAGTTTAGCTCCAGAGCAAACACAACTGAGCAGAGCGGCTGCTACTGCTGTTTGTATAAAGGTCAGCTAATTAGCTATCTATATATTTCACTGTGTATATCACAAACCCTGCACCTTGTATTGAGAAACAACGGGCGAGCACGTCTTTAAGTAACTTTAAAAACATCAAAGTTTGAAATGTTGCGCGTGCAGAGGGAGTCTATCTCAGGACTGTTTCCCATTATGCTCAGTTTAGTCTGCCTCGAAGTGGGTGTCCCACTCATGATGTAAAGGCATAAGCTGCAGACTTGGTTGCTAGGTTGCAGAGTCATGAACATGTACAGTGCTACACATAGAAAGGAACCAGCAGGGAGAAGCAGCAGCAGCAGCAGCAGCAGCAGCAGCAGCAGATTCATTTACACAGTGTTGTTTTCCTCAGTAAACACAAGCACTTGCCACCTTTAGTATAGCTACAGCAGAGAAGCCAGCTGCATTTTCTCTTGTACGAAGAACGCTTTAACTATCATAAATATTATTTATGTCATTGTTTGATATGCTTTGTTTACATACATTATTTAAATGATTTATTTCCTGAATTTCAATTTTGGGTGTATCAGGACTGCAGAGGTAGTGGTTGTGTTTTATTTTGGGATTTACTATAAGTATGTTCATTGTGTATTTTACTGTCATGTTCTACAGCTTGTAAGTAATATTAATATGTTGTCATTCTGTAACTTGTCATATATTTTAACAGTTTGACGGTGGATTTGAGGACCGTGATGAAGGGCGGAGAAATGAGAATAAATCCATCAGTAACTGAAAACCAATGGTGTCGTCTGATTCACAGGAGGCAATTGATGTTTTTTGGGGACATAACGATCAGATGTCATTGAGAAGTAACCAAAAGGGCCTAAACTTGTTGAAAAGGTTGATGAAAAGCTTAAATTACAAGCCAAAATTTACAGGTCACAGCATACGCTTGTGAACCGCATCTCGTTGCCGTCACCATCAAAGACAACAAGTTAAAGTGCCACTGAAGTTAAGGTTTCTGGCTCAGAATATGAGAAAAGGATAACGGCCTTTTTACCATCTTTACCAAGAGTGTCTCTCCGTTAGTTTGGTGCTACAGTATTTACACTGAATCATTCAGCATAACGTTTGCCAACCTTTGTTATCTCTGCCATTACAGATAAGTTAATGAAGCTAAGCTCCAGAAGTCAAAGTACAAAACTAGAACAAAATAGGCTAATGAACTCCCAGCAAACAAGGTGACATGATGAACAACCCAGCTAGGAGCTAACGTTAGGCTAACTTTAGCTAATGTTAGCTAGAGATGTTAAAGATAACTTTATATTTCTTTCCAGCAAAGTGACAATATGTTGCCTCAAACACAGTGTTGACTTACCTTAGAACAGATGTAGACATCATTGTTAATCTTATTCACGTTGAGTTGATGTTGATGACGTTACCGCACAACTTTATCCAAAGGAGACACTTTTCTCGCTTGAGATGTGGTTTAAAGTGTAAAAAATACACCTGGTCGCCCAGCCTCTCAGGATACCTTGTGTCAGAGTTGCATGTACCCCATGCACACTGTTTGACCATTTTTAAACTTCAAATCTCATAAAAAGCTCATAAAACCGAACAAAACTGACTTTCTGTAATGCATTTCAATGGACTGAGAATGTCCGAGTGTGTGGGAACGGCTATACGCACTGTGATTGGCTCATCGCGTTTGAATTAAGTCAAGTCAACGATATTTACATAGTACATCCACAAACAGAATTGGTCCAAAGTGCTCTTACAGCACACAGAGAAAAGCAAAAACAAAAGAAAGAAGAGAAACACAAAAATAATAATAACAGTAATGAATACATCAGAGTCTTCTCTGTCAGAGCCACTAATTACTGGAACTTAATACCAAGCGAGATCAGAGAGATTAGCACCTTTACTGGCTTTAAATCCAAGATAAAATCATGGCTAAAATCAACCCAATCATAATCTTGTTGTTATTGTTGTGTCTTAATAGTGTGAAACTTTGTTATTGTTGTTGTCTGAAGATGTTGCTATGTGATGATGTTTTTATATTTGTTTGTACTTATGTGTGCTTGTTTGTTTTATACTATAGTGTCAGATCTCTGTCTTAACACTATATGTTTTCTGTTCCTGCTCAGGGACTACAGATGAAAATTAGCTAGTAGCTAACTCTGGCATGGCTGAGAGCTGTGCACTGTCCCTGTTAAATAAACAAATAAAATAAAATAAAATAAACTAGGGTGATATGACCATGATTAATTAAACATTTTACCTCGATTACCATTAATGAACAATTATTTTATTTTTGTTTTCTGCCCTCATCGTTCACCGACAAGGTTTGTGCTGTAAATATGCTCAGGAGCGCATATCCTGGTGATTTTAAAATAACTGAAGGAAACACACACACATTAAGTATTTTCTTGGATCTTTTTCATACTGTATAACCTCTGTAAATGCTTGTGTCCTTGAGAGCTGCTTTGTGGAGGCCAAAATATGTCCAAACGACTGATACTGCATTTGTCTTTGGCACAAGTTGCTCAAGTTGCTTAGTTGGATCAGTGTTTCAGAAATGAGGGTGTGGATAACTTTCTGCGGGTCAGAAGTATAGCGAATTGATCAGAGTTTGGAGATGGTAAGCAGCTGCATGAAATTTAATTTTGCTACTAGACTTATTTGTTTGTCAAACTTCAATTCCGAATCAAATGTGACTCCAAGATTTTTAACGTGATTTAACAGAGCAGGCAAGTGGGCCAAGATGAGGAGAAATAATGCTTGTCAAGTGCTGTGGTTCAAAGAAAATAACTTCAGTTTTACTCTCATTGAGTTGGAGAAAACTTTTAGCCATCCATGATTTGATATCATGAAGACAGTTATTGAGTTCAGTTAATCTGTTGTTGCTGTTTGACTCTAAGAGGAGGTAGATCTGCGTTTCATCCGCATAACAGTGAAAAGATATGTTTTTGAATAATGTGGCCTAACAGAAGTAAATAAATGGACCAAGTACGGAACCTTGGGGTACACCACAGGAGATGGGAGCCGAGGAGGAAAATCTACCATTTTAATTCTACAGTGACGCGTCGCCATGCCAACATACCTGATTTACCGGTCTTTCAAGAGTGGAAAAGAGCGTAGTAACATCAAACTATGATGTATGGTGATACAAGAAAACAAATCGATCAGGAACAGCCCCTATAGCAGCGTCTATCTTAACTATAGCACTTGCCAATTTTGTTATTACTCATCATTGGGTCCAGTGCACCACTTGCAATGCTTGACAACAGCATGACACTGGCGTTAGTCCCACCTGTGGTGCTGATTGGCTAATTGAGTCCCATTGTGTTGCATATTGGTTGATTTTTATTTTGACCAAAAAACGCTATTTCATGTCACTTTTAGGCTGACCAAACGCCCTCTTTTGCCCGGACATGTCCACTTTTCACGTCCTGTCCGGGGCGTCCGGGGGGTGTTTAGAAATTGATGATAATGTCCGGTTTTCCTTGTGTGTGTGTGTGTGTGTGTGTGTGTGTGTGTGTGTGTGTGTGTGTGTGTGTGTGCGCGCGCGTGCGTAATCCCCGAGAGGCTGCCTTATCGGTGGGTCTCCAACACTCACAACGAGGAAGCACCAGCGGCGCAGCATTATTCTAAGCTTCCAAGATGCCAAAGCGCAAGTGCAGCTTCACAGATAAATGCAGAAAAAATTCCGAACTTACCGTCCCGACCCGGTCGGGATATATGGGAGGCTGAGTGCACCGTGTGCAAAGCTGGCACATATGATTCTGTGCCTAATAAATGTGCTAAAGGGAGCTCAAAGTTGGATTTTCTAATACAGAAGAGGTATTATTTAGAACATTATTTCATATTATTTATTTATTTATTGATTTATTTGTCTAGTAAGACTTGAAAAGATAGCTATCATTTTACAAGTTGATTTTTCTAATACAGAAGAGACATTATTTCTATCATTATATCATTCCAGAGATTTTACATTCATTTTACATTTATATTTATTTTTGTAGATTTGAAACTTGTAAAAAGATTAATTAATTAATTTTAGGCATAATAAAAGCAAGTTGAGTAACCTTGAGTAAATTCAATATAACTGAATTTTCTATTCATACATATAAACTTTAAATATATTAAAATTAAAAGGAATCTTTTAGTAAACTGTGAGTATCATTTAAGTAGGCTATCTCATGGCCGGGGCGAGTGTCCTCTTTTTTGGAAATCAAAATATGGTCACCTTAGTCACGATGCCAGACAAATCAGTCAACTCCAACTCAGTGGTGTGGGTGGATTCACAGGTCCAGACCCAGGCAAACTAAGTTCCTAAATGGATGGTAAATGGACTTGCACTTGTATAATGCCTTTCTAGTCTTTAAATTCTCAGAGTGCTTTTACAATACTTGTCACATTCCCCTATTCACACACAAATTCATACACCGACAGCTAAGGCCACTACACAAGGTTTATATGCATCCTGCATTATGTGGGTGGTTTTAACAGCACTAATAAATTTGCAAATTTAATACAGGGTAAACATTTATGTATATAACCTCTGTCTGCAATCAACACTCAGGTCCACGGGGTGTCTGCAGGCAGGAACCACACTGTTCCCCCATGCCAGCACCACACCTCAGCCCCCCTACTGCATGTCAGCACCACAGCCAGAGTCAGAGTTGAGCAGAGTACCAGGAGAGTTTTACATGGTTCAAAAGTGCGCTCTCCTCATCTGTGCCACTTTTCTTATCAGGGCTAGTATTTAGCGATGGTAGTCATGGAAACGGACCAGCTAGATTATGAGAATGGAATATAAGATGGAATGTGGAAATAAATGCTGCACAGTTTTCAGACTCCAAATGTGCCCGTGTGTGAGGGAAAGAAAAACATCAAATCTTTTGTGCGTGTGCTCCCTGTTGGCAACCGTGAAGTCTCACATGAATGACTGCAAACCGGCCTCCTGTGAATAACTGCAGCTCATTTGTATCAGTTAATTTAGGCTAATAGTAATGAACATTCAGTGCCAATGCAGGGATGTTCATACAGTTTAGAGCAAGGGTATTTTAAAATAAAAAGTCCTGAGGTCAAAGGTCCAGAGTGGAAGTGAGTGATGTTTAAACTCTAAAAGCTCCACATGTCTGGAGAAAGTGGTCTTTGTTATGAGTCCTTAAACCTGGGTCCAAAGTGTATGACGGCCAGGTGGAGACACTATTTTGTAGTTGAAAATGCTGACACCATAGTCTTCTTGTCACATTACATTGATTCTGCTTGAAGCTTAATATGATGGTTTTAGCTGATCAGTTTTGCAGTTCTTATCTCTTTGTTAAGTCCGACAGTTTTGCTCAAAATGTCTATGTTTTGTGTCATTGTGCCGTTTTGCCTCTCTTCATAACGGCCTCTGCAGATTAAGCACACTGGTCTTGTGCTCCCCCCCGGGTAGTCATCCGCATGTCTAGAAAGTAATAGAGCACAAAACAAAGGTTTTCTGCTGCTGAGCTGCCGAGAAAACACTGAGCTGCAAGCCTGTCTTCATCCTGCAAGAAGACGGCTGTATTTATAGTAACATAAAATAGTCTGACGTTGACAGGTCAACAAAAAGACCAGCGATTGAATGACTAATGAAAAATAACTTTGGGGGCTTTTTCATTCTCTTTTGTCTAGATTATTTCTGTAAAGATAAAAATAGATAAGGGCCTCCGTAATAAGTATTATTGGCAATGCAATCATATTGCACCAGACTGGAGCTGTTGAGAGTCATTAGACAGAATTATTAGTTGTTGTTTTTCTGCCTAGTGTTGTAGTGTTGAGCTTAGCTCTCTGCTAAAGTTAAAATATATCTTTTAACTTGTGGTTCTCTTTCGCCCCGTCTCTCTCACTCGTCAAGTTTCCATCCAAATTTGACGCAAATTTGGACTGAATATTCAGAAAATCTGGCTTTGCCTATCTCTGGCGAGTACTGAAGGAGAGGAAAAGGGTGAGAAGCGACATGGAGTTGGCTTGTTTTCTGTTGGACAAACAGGTGTAGTTAGCTTCCTTACATATCGGCTTTTACATTGCAACCAATATAACGTTCCTACAATAGTAGCTAGCAGTGTAGGGAGGAGGGGCCAAGTTTACATATTGTGTTTACAAAAAGTGAGGTGGGATTTATAGCTCCGCATCGAATTGAAGCTGTACCTACGGCATAGGCTCTGCGTCTACATAGTGCACCTCCCCAGAAATATAAGTACACGTCGCATTGACGCAGTCCTCCTGTCTACTTTTGTAAGCTGAAACCATTTCCCTCAGTGGAAACAAAGCTTTAATTTACTTTTATGTCACAGATGAAAAACACAGATGATGTAAAATGCCATAGGCTTGTGCTAATAATGTTAGCATGTTATATTTGTTTGAAAAAGGTGTTTAGTATAAGACATTTGTTTTGTCAGTGAACCTTGTGAGTTGTATTGGAGCCAAATTTTGTAACATTACCTTTGTTAAATGTTGCTGTTGTCCCTGGTTTCATATGAGTAGAGGAAAAGTCAGCTAGCTGCTAGGCTAATTTATACAAAGTAAAATGCCATAGGCATGTGCTAAAACATTAGCATGTTGTATTTGTGGGGAAAATGTGTCCAGCAAAAATCTGAAGATGCTGCAAGTTATAATGAAGCTGTTTTGTATACTTGTATTTGAAATTGTCGCTATTTAGCCATGTTTTAAGCGTGTTTTGAATCAACTAAACTTTACAACACTTCACAGACACCCCGCTGCTGACTAGTGTTTTGGAGGTGTAAGTGCAGAGTGACACAGACAAACCACGGCACAAGTATGCTCACAACAGTGTAGGCCAGGTATGTCGGCTCTGCATGGAGGTGATGCACAAGTATGAATCCTGCTTTACCAACAATTCTGGCATAAGTAAAAGGTGTTTCCATCCATGTTATGTCGTCATTTGTTTCGTCTCATGGGGACTGCATTCTGTTCTGATGGCTCAAATTTCCAAAAAATGTCCCATTGGACTGAAAGTCCATGTTTCTGACAGCCTGTTATTCCAAAAACAAATGCCCATTTCTCCTAAATCCAGAAATCCAAACTCCCTGCAGTTAGACAACCCATTGCCAGAAAAAATGTTTGTGTTTGTGTAAACTATGGATATGCTACACTTGTCAGTAATGAATGTGTGGTTAGGTTTGGGCACAAAAACCACTTGGCTGTGGTTAGGATCAAATGCTTCTGGAAAGCCTCGCAAAGGGTCTGTA
Organism: Epinephelus cyanopodus; assembly: GCA_026686955.1. Lineage (NCBI taxonomy): Eukaryota > Metazoa > Chordata > Actinopteri > Perciformes > Serranidae > Epinephelus > Epinephelus cyanopodus. Next base: position 29,354,283 of record CM048932.1, on the reverse strand, counting down.
AAAACCCCAGCGATTGGTGGCTCAAGCACTGCTGGGAAAGTGAGCCTAACTGCAGGAAGTGTGTATTTTTTGGAGAAATGGGACTTTGGAGCAACGAGGTATTGTTTTTGGGATAATGAGCTGCTGGAGATATTGGCTTTCGATCCAGTGGGACCTTTCTAGGACTAATGGGGCCTTGGAATTTTGGGCCGTTGGAACAATGGCAGGACACCCTGATTTATTTAACTCTGTTTCTTTTTATTGATTTGCTGATTTTCCCCAGCTCAGCCATGGGTCAGACTTAAAGCATTTCCACCTCAGTTTTTTTTAATACACAAATTGAAAATGCAGAGAAACACAGGTGGATGGAAACTGTCTGACTCTCTGGACCTGCCTTGAGGGGTATCCTGTCAGAAATCAATCACTTTCTGACAACACGCTCTCGATTTGAACAAATATTTCCCTGTTAACCTTTAAGAGAAAACATTAGGACATGGTTTGATTCACCAGAATGACCAAACATTCAAGAGTCAGCAGAGTCTTTCTCCTTCTGTGTGTCAGCTGAAAAAGTGCTGCAGAGTTTGCACCTGCTTTTCCCTGATGTTAAATTTCAGACGATTTCCTGTTCCGCCATGGTCTGTCTGCATTAATCAGGTGTTGGGGGTATTTGTATACACTTCCACTCCCGTCTCACATATTTTGAGGCTCTAAACAGGAAATGGTACACTTCATGTAAGAGCTAATACACAACTCCCTACAATTTCCCTTTCGTAAGTGCTTAACAGCTTAGAGGGGGATGTTTACCAAGGATTTGTTTTCTGTCGAACACAATACAGAGTAACACACAGTATTGATTGTCTTGTCAGAAGACTTCTCAATTTCCTGTTGTTCCTTGTTGGCATCTCTTTCACCTGTTGTGGGTCAACACTTAAATAATTGCTGTGATCAAACGTTCTTTGCTCCCTTTGTTGTGTGTGTGTGTGTGTGTTATTTTTCCAGCATTTTCTTTTCATCAGAGCTTTTTTTGTTGTCACCTCTATTTCCAGTTTCCCCAGGTTACTGTTAGTCTCTAAGCTGCATGTGATTCACTGGCATGGAGTATTAATAACCAGAAAAGGAAACGCAAAGCTGCAGCGAACATGCACACATTTGTATGCTGTGCTGTTTCCGGCTTTGTTTCTATTACAGGCAACCTCTACTTCATTGTTTTCAGCGTTGTTGCGAGAGAAGATATTGTGGAGACCCCCAAAGGATGTCAGCTGTGCCTAAACATAGCATTCTTAGCATATCAACTAGACATGGAAAGGAATGTGAATGGAAGAATATGTTATATGATTTTTTCATTGTTTGCAAGCGGGCCAACAAGCAGCATGTGGGCATCTTTTTTAAGAGCACTTTCCAAGCCGCAATGAATATTTATGTAATAATGATTTCCATTAATTCTATTGTCTAATGCTCTATGCAAGGAAAAGTAGCCACTGGTTGCCACAACTTGGGGCTCCCATTCTTTGCCATAATAGTATTGAATACAGCAGTGGTTGAACTTATGACTTTACCTGCTGTCATACTGTGTCTTACAAACACAATACAGTTCCCCCACCCCACGTCAGTGTCCATTAACACACTGTATTACTATGCTGTGAATTGTGACCTTTGGAGAAGCACTCAGAAGTTTCCTCTTTTTTTACCATTATTGCAGGCTCTCAAGACAAACATGGAAATCCACTTTAGAGGTGCAAATATACGACCCGTCCCTCTCTGTGCTGTTGAAATCCCTCTTCTCTCTGGCTCGCCTGACCATCTGTCTCGTCTGGACTTACCTGAAATGATTGCAGGGACTCATCCTGGCTTCTTTGCCTCACCTTATTAACTTGACTAACTTGGCGCACCTTATTTACTTGATTAATATGTGAGTAAGTTAGTAAGAAATGGCCGAGTTGATATACTTTATCAGCTGATCGTAGCTATACCTTTTGTTACTCAATGCCAAACATATCAGTCAATACCAAGTTACCTTTACCTGCTATGTTGGCTGTTATAGGGGAACATCAAGAAACGGCAGAACTGTAATGCCAAAGAACACTGTGTTTCCAGTTAGTCCATCCAACACATTCCAACAACCCTTATCAAAAATATGTGTTAATGTAAAAAGAGAAGAGGAAGAAGAAAAGAAAAAAAGAATATAAACGATTTTATTGTCAGAGTATCAAAACAGCCTCAAAAAGGTCAGGCTCTAAAAATGAAAATGAGTAAATTGTAAAATTGTGTCAACGAGTCGACTGAAGTTAGGTTGTGTGGGTCAGCAGGATTTGACTTACTGTTTTTTCACCATACAACCCAGGACTGAATTTGCCACATAATATTAGCTGCAGTAACTGAGAGGTTGTCAACTCATATTATTCTAATACTGAGTTAGAAAGTTAAGGTTAGGTAAGCTAATTTAAGTTATGGCTATTTTATTAGAATGAAATGAAATACCTTGAATAAACATAATGTGAATTGAGTCACATCATTAGGCAATGCTGATGGTTTGACAGTGGAAACAACTGCCATGATCCCAGCTATGGCTCGCTTAGTGGCAGAAAAGCTAATTTGAAAGGACAGACACAGGAAGAGGCCACGCTCAGCAGTCAGACAGGAGTCACGTTACAAACCAATCACAGCTGACGGATATCTTTCCCTGTAAATATTCAGTCTGATAAATACATTGATCATGTTAGTGCAGGGCTACCCAGAGCTTTACATCTGTCCCACAGACGACAGGCCTACACACTTATAAACAGAGCCTGGAAGAAGATCGGCCTCTAATTTCCAGGGCTGGTACCTGCGGTTATTCCACAGGCTAGTTAATAACACGTCGGGCAGGAAATCCAAAGTGTGGGATCATTTTGAGAAGGTGAAGGACGAACCCAAGGTGATATGTAAACTCATCTTCATTGGTCGACTACAAACATGACGTATCATCTGAAACATGGAAGTAGCTACATGCCCATTAGCCCACAGCGTCATTAACAGGCGGCTCGCTCAGTGTGTGACGTGCACTTGTAGATAAAATATAGGCCTATATTAATGAAGGTTCATTAGTACGGTTTGTATTTCTCTGTAATGTAGCACAGTGTTAACAATGTTACTGATACTGTTCTTTCTGATTTTTTTCAATCAGTTGATAAAGTCACAATACATCACAATCACAATCACAATATGAGATTTTACCCCTGTCGACCACATCTAATTAACAACCAGTTCAGCCCTACTGTGCAGCCTTTCATGTCCATGTGCTCTTGCAGCACACTGGGACATTTCCCAGCATGAACTTTCCCCTTCCATAGGTCAGTCCAGTTGAGTCATGTGGTAAGTCATATAGCAGCCATGTCAGGTCATCCCTGCTCGGCCACATCAATACCACTGAACATCCACAATGCACTTAAGTCCGCATTGATTGCCTGAGCCGCCGTGAAGGTTCACTTAAGGGGGGGCTGGATTCCTGCTGGCTCTATGTGATTGGCGCTCAGTGGACTCCGTGTGTGGTGGTACTGAGCAGGACCCCTGCAGACCCTATCAAACACACTTCACTCTGCATCAACAGCTCACTGACCAGGTTTTGCTGCTGACTGTCTACGACTCAAGTTGCTTGCTTGAGCGAGGTGTGTCACCGAATGGAAATCGCTTCGCTTTGACGAGGGGGCCGCAAATAAGCCGTCCGTCTTATATATAGATGTTAGGATTCTGAGAGCGAATGCCTCAGAGGATGATGTTCTCAACAAAGGAATCACTGGAAATCCCATAAAAAATAGTCTCAAGTGGATAAGGGGAGCGCCACACAAAGAAAAAACATTGTTTGTCCAAATTCTTGTTTTTTTAAACCTTGACAAATCTCTTTAAACAGACTGAGGTACAAAAAAAATGCAAGTATTCTTGTAATGTAGCACGATTCTGTATGTTATTGGTCCAAAAGGGATGTTGCATTTGTCTACAATTCGAATAACAATAATCTCTTCAATATTTAATGGTGCGTCTTGACAGCTCACAAAGAAACACATTGATTAAGAAACTCGAGTGTTTCTGCACCATCCTGAAGCCCTCACTACTTTTCTATGAATTTTAATTGGCTCCAACTCTAGATGTCATTTCTTTGAATATGCTTTGGGAAAATACTCTTCATCTTTGTCTGCTTTGAAAACATCTCCTCCTCAGATCTCGGAGCAGCATACCCAAAACAAAAAACCTACCACTTTATGCAGCAAACACACACACGGAAATTCTAGGTGATAAACAGTTGCATAAATATCAATTGTGCTGCACAGAGGTTGGACAGATGTTTTCCAGATGCCACTGATGGTAACTGTTTGTCTGGTCTGTGTGAGCTGATACCGCACTGAGATCACACTCTGTGTGGGAGGAAGCACGAGTGGGTTTCTGATTATAACCAGAGGGAAGACAGCTTGCATAAATGATGCTCATTATTCTAAATATTCCCGTTTTGGTGTGTGGCTGGTGGATGGTGCGACAGCGCAATGGCAGTTAATTGTCAAGTTGTGAACTCCTCTCCCTCTCCTGTAGGCAAACTTCCAGTCAACACTGTGCCCAAAACATTTCAACTGTCACCCCAACCTGGGCTGCCTTTTTGCGTCGCCCTAAATGTGATTCATTCATGTTTGCCTGACAGCGATGCCTCCTCTTTCTCTGACTGGGAGAACGAGCAGGAATGACAGCGTTGCCTCTGGCTCGCGAGTATAAACCATTAATGGCCTCACATACTGCAGGGGTAAGTGAATCCGTTGACCATGACACTCTGCAGCATAAAACTCCCGGCCTGCCCATGTATCATTGTCTGTGTGGAAAAGCACACCGCTAACTGTCCCAGTCATGTGACAGCAGACAAGATAAGCAGCCATTGATTTTCCCCCCCCTTGACATTGGCTGAAAGGAGAATCCTGCCTTGATATAATTGTGTTGGGTCCTTGCTTTGCAGCTGTTGAATAGGATATGAGCCTGCAGACGGGTGTAAGCGGTGAATGACTAATATGACGAACACTACACAGACTGAGCTGACCCTATAAACTGTCTTTACGCTTGTTTGCCAGCGCTTCAAGGCAAACTCATCTCCATGCTAAACCGCCTCACAGAGAGGTGAGTGTAGTTTGTAGCACTGACTGCAGGCTGAACTGTAATCTGTGCAAAATGGACCTGAGCTGCTATTCATTTGCATTATTCCGCTGGTGCTCCTTCTTCATTTTCCTCAAAGTGCAGCTCTCCTTTTAAATTTTGAGGATTTGTTCTATATTGTTCTCCGCAAATCATACATACACACGCCGTGCCGAGAACATGCCTGCTATAATCTCTGTTGTTAATCTGGATGAACGTATTTCTGTAAACACTTTTGTGAGATACTCAACATTCAGTTTATTTATTTCTATTTCGGAGAGGATGAAATCCCTGCAAGAGAGGCAGATCAGACACATGGCAATTTCATGGAACACATTAATTTATTCATAGGCTGGCTATAGTGGTTTATGTTTTGTTTCTACCCTTGCCAGCAAACGGATGCATATACACATACAGTACATGCGGTGATTTGTCTCAAAGAGACTGTAATATTTTCACCATAACTGAAACGCCGCCCGTGGCATCGACTTTATAGCCAAGCTGATGGACCATAACTTATTCCCTTAAGGATTTCACAGAGGTTTTCTCCAGCAGTTTATGGCAGAATTTGTGATGCAACTTGCAGACTTAGACATTTAATTGTTCTATTTCTTTTTATTTTCGTGAGCACAGCGGCCTTATAGAATTGAGAAGGAAGAAAAACAGATTTCTGGGGTGCATTTCTTAAAAGCTACTGTAAATACCTGAATAAGGTTTTTCTGTTTTAGATTTTTTTTAACAGAAAAAAGGAAAGGTGTTTTCGACACGAGCACATTACAGCTATTTCACTTTGTACCCAGTGACCATTAAACTATTTGATGTTCTACTAAGCAGGATTTTGCTAACAGATGATAAATAGACTCATACAACATTAATCCCTCTCAATCATCACTTATGACCTACTACGAGTGTGTGGTGGTGGATTTATCTGCGGAGATTCTGCCCTCTGCTTGCATTCTCTTTTCTTCTTGATTTTTTGTGTTTGTTAGGATCCTTGGCACAGCACGTAGTTGAGATTGGGTTTTACAAAAAGGTAGCTACCAGGTGCCAGACTGAAAACACCAAGCTGCCAAACCTGGGGCTGGCCTGCACTTTCACTGGTGATACTGTTCACAAACAGGAGCCACCAATTCCTCTACAGTATACCTTTAAAGCCCAGTTCAGACCAAAGATTTGCAAAGAAACAAGTTCAAACAGGCAGCTACTTTCAATGCGGCGTTCTGTAACGTTTGTGTGTGAACGTGCCAGTTCACACCAATGCAACTAGATGAGATGGTGCATCATCTCTATGCAACAACTCTGTACTTCCGCTCTGATTTAAAGTTTTGCAGGCTTATAAGCACATACAACGAGCAGCTGCAGCAACCCACCATTCGACACCAGCACACATAAGGACCGAAACAGAGGGCTTGGCAGGGACAGAGCACCTGCCGCAGCAAGCGAACACGCCATCTGCGGTCATTTTGACTCAAGCAGCAGACTTTACTACAAGCCGATTGGCTGTAGAAAGAGGTGTCAGGCCTTATGTTCTAAAACTATCCGCCAGCAATCTGACCAGCAGAGTTGCATGTGACACCATCAGCCAGCTTGAGTTGAGCTCAGACGGCCAGTTCACACTGCTGCAAGCTTTCCCTGCAACTTTCTAAAACGTTTTTGTCTTATTGCAAATCTTTGGTCTGTACCGCCGGTGAAGATTCTCAGTCATCCAGGTCATGGTAATCGTAAGTGCTATATCGTAGGCAACTGGACTTGCTTGCGTTTCTTGGGAACCATTGCAGAGTCGTAGAGCTCACGTGACCCCTACGACTCTGCAAGGGTTCCCACCCACACAGGGTTTGTAGCCTGCAACTTTGTACCAGTCATTTAGAACTGAGGAAGCTTCTTGGATGAGAGGCGAAACGTCTTCAAGAAACGCAAGCAAGTCCATTTGCCTACGATATTAGCCCTTACAGTTTGGTCTGTATTGGACTTTAAGGATAACTTTGCCATTCTTCAACATTAACTTCACCTCACGAAGTTCGGTGTATATTGTGACATCATAAAATGTTGTTATAGTAGCCTCTGTGTCTCTGGGGGCTGCTTTAAAATCTGCTATGCTTCCACGAACTGCTGACGTCTGTGGTGCTCAGATAAACTACAAACTTTTTGGCTTGTATTTCTAGTCTCTACCTCTGGGTGTCCAGGGCGCATGCTCTAGATGCATCCAAAAACAAATGTTCACTTTTGTCCCACATTGCAAACTAGTTGCGAGTCCACCAAAATGGCATCCCTTATTATGAATGCAGAGGTTTATGCGGAAAGCATCCGAGGCTGCAGCTGAGCCGTACAAGAGGGCACCGCCGGCGGGAGACCATCCGGAACCTGAGCTGCGGAGCAACTTATGGTCCTTTTAATCAAATTGCCTTCTGATGCCAAAAGACACCAAATCATTTCAGCATGGACAGTTTTTCTGGACACTGTCGCCAACTACATACCAGAGAGAGTCCGTGGGTGCGTTACTATGCATGAAAGTTTTACTCCTCACTTGGACAAAAGTGGGCTGGAGACTATAAGTTGACTATTTTTTTAAGATATATTTTGGGCTTTTATTTATTGAGTCACCTTTATTTGATAGGATAAACACAGCGTGAAGGGGGGATAGAGAGGGGGGATGACATGCAGCAATGGTTGGAACCAAACCCTCAGCTGCTGCGGCAAGGACAGCGGCTTTGTACATGGGGCACCTGTTCTACCAGGTGAGCTAATGGGCAGGCCTACAGCTGGCCTATCGGACAAATACACCGATCAGCAAAAACATTAAAACCACTGACAGGTGAAGGGAATAACTTTGACTGTTAAGAAATGGCCTGTGGAGCGTGACAAAATGCTCAAGGTGTCGACCTGGCTTCTAAATTTCCCAGGTCGCGTTGGAAAACTGGTGATAAACAGCTGATGTTTGAACATCATAGTCATGATGTTAAACGCATCCTAGCGCACGTTTAATGCAATATAAATTCTTATTTTAATGTAAATTCAATAGTGTATATTTGACCTTTTAAAAAGCCTCCCTTGTTCAGCCTCCCTTGTTGGCTCAGAGCAATCACTCCTGGTGCAAAACCCTTTTCATCCTGGGAGTGTCCTGGGGAAGACTGCCATTCAATTTTCTATTGTCACCAGGACGCCATGCTATGGGACGCGATGTCTTGGGCCCTGGGTAGCCAGTGATGAGTACTGCTAGCTGTTTTCATAGTGTTGAACAAAAAGGAGTAAATGAATCTGGATCTATGTGGAACTGTAAAAGCTGCATTGGCAATGGATCACACACAAGTCTCATTGAGTCTCAAAGGAGACTTAGTTAAACTTAGTGGCCACAGGCGGCCACCTACTGCCGATATCTAGTGGTCACAGAGTAACTTTTTGTGGCCCCAGGTTAATGTTGAATCCTGTCAACACCTAACAATTCTGAGTTTTTGTAAAGATAGTTTAGATGTCTGCATTGACTCCATGCAGAGCAAACACACAATCAAGGAAATTAACCCCATAATCAGGGAGCGGTATAACCTCTTAAGTCATTATCACAGTTACTCTGGATGGATGCTGGATAGTGGAAGTGGTGAGGAGGATGGCGGTTGGATGTTGGCATCAGCATCAGGTGCTCGAGGCAGTGAGCTAAAGGAGCAGCTGATTGGGTTAATAAAGAGCACGCTGATTAATGATTGGCTCCCGTGTGTGTGAGTGAGAGAAAAAAAATGAGGAAAGCTTGAGGCTTCATTGGATGATATGAACCAAAATGGAGTCAGCGCATGAGGAAATGGCTTTCACAAATTGAGCAGGGACTAGGAGGATTTACATTAAGATGGGTCCTGCTGTGGCTGTTTGTCAGTTAAAGTCACATTGGAAGTTTGTCTCGACTTTTGTCTTTCTGAGTTTTGTTGGCCAATTAGCTGAAGGATTAAAAACTGTCTGAGTTTTCCTTGGATGTTCGTTCTTTTCCTGGGCTTAATCCTCCTTCATCTCAGTGCTCTATGATGCAGTCTGACATGTGCGCCGCTCAGTTAGAACAAGGTGACATCACATATTTTCGTGCCAATCAGGATTTAATTAAAGTGTTAATCAATAATACTTCGGGAGGTTTTTCCTTTTACTTCAATTGTTGCACATTTACTCATGAGTATTAATATTCAAAGATAACTACTTTTTAGCAGCTAAGTTTTCAGTGGCTTTAAGTTTAAAAAGAAAGAGATCACTCATATTGGATTCATTCTCAGTATCAGCCAATACCCCAGGTTTAAGGATCAGAATCAGACAAGTAAAAATAAGCTCTGTGCATCTCTTCGTGGCCGAGCAGACAAAAAAAATCGCAATCTGAGATGTTGAGGGCGTGTTGCATCAGGTACCGGTGGGACAGTGAAATCCAGGAAGTCCAATTGGAGTAATAGATCCATGAGTTTGAAGGCTTATTAGACTCCAAAACTCTGCGCAGTGGTCTTTATGAGAAAGGATTTTACAACTCTGGAAAGTTATCATGGTGGCGATCATTATCTTTCACTGCGCTGAGCATGAGCTAAAAAGTAGAAATATGGTGATGCACAGTAATCTACCAGGACTGCGTGCTTACACGCGTCTGACTGGTCAGTGCTTTCTGGATGTGGTTGCACTGCATTTCAGCAAAACTTGAGCCAGCTTCAATTTATTTGACGCACGACCTAGTATGTTTCTATTTTGCAGGAGCTTTCTGTGTTAGCACTCCAGCTGCACTGCCAGACTGGCTCCATTCAAATGAATCAGAGTTGCTTTTTTCTTATGCATTGCGACTGTTGATCTGATCGTAACCTGACATTATCTTGCTCTTGTACGTTATCTGTCTGTCAGCAAGTGTTCGGGTTAGTATTCTATCGATGGGAGGCCAGTCTGGCGGTCATTTGGACAATCAGAACCAAGATGTCTGTTTTGTCATCTTTCCTCGGCCACCACAGATCAGATCTTGGATTGATAGAGGGAAGGGATGTGCTGAGTGAGTGAGGAGAGACGACTCCCTGGCAGATGCGACAATCAAAACTTGAGGCAAGCTTTTATTTTGTAGCAAACATTAAGGTGCATTGTTAGTCTTGTCATGTTTGGAGGCTACAGTGCAGCACTTTATTTTGCTCAGGCCAGAGTGATTTACGTGAGAGTAATTATTAATGGCATGCAAGACTTTGCAGTGAATCAAGTTTGTTTACCTGAACAAACAAAGGGCCACCACTTGTAACAGCAGAGTAGCCACTGCCTTACAGAACAACTAGCTGGCATTAGCTTGCTTCATGCTGTTTATCAACTCAGTTACCTGTGGTGGAAAGAAACTGAGTACATTTACTAAACTAACTTGTACTTTACTTGAGTATTTCTATATTTCAATACTTAACTAGTCCATACCCATTGGTATGTTTGTCACCTTCTGTCTATGCCAATCCTCAATGCCTGTGTGCAGTTTCACAGAGATTGACAACGTCAGTGAGCAGAAAAACGTGGGACAGACAGAATGACTGACTGACAGAATGACACAGTGACAGTTTCCGTGATTATGTACAGCATACCATACATGACTTAGTCATACCAAATATCAGAAAAAACAAACATTGGTCCACAGGGGGAGCCACAGCGATCGGTCACATTTTAGCCATATTTAAGCATTTTTCTGTTGTTATAGCGCCAACCAGTTGCTAATAATAGTTAAATTTCTCCAGTAACCTTGAGGCGTCCTGTTCTACATATCTACCAAGTTTAGTAAAAATCCATATGGCGGTTAGGCCTAGATAAGAAATGAGCTCTCTAGCGCCCCCATTTTGTTTGATGGGGTCAATAATGGAGGGGTCCCCTCAGATTATGTGTGGTCATATGCCTACAAAGTTGCGTGGTGATGGGTGAAACCCTTGAGATGTTATACACCTTTATGTGATGAGCCACGCCCTCCGCAATATTCATTGCCTTATAGAAGCTCAGTTTTAGGAAGTTTTCCAACTTTTGCCAAGAGGGAACTTTAGATATTGGTCCCTAGATTATGTTCACCCAGTTTCATGCAGATCGCTCAAACTTCCTAGGAAGAGATCCATTTGAAGTGTTTTTCAAAAAGTTCAAAATGGCGGAAAATCTATATAACCGCAGTTATGGGTTCTTGAGGCAAATGTGTTCCTCATGAGGAGAGACATCTCTGTGCAAAGTTTCATGTCTCTACGACATACGGGGCATGTGATATGCCCATTTAAAGTTTGCAATTTCAATCGGTTGCTATAGCGCCCCCCTTTGGCCAATTGATTGAGTTTTTGTCATTATATAGTAAGATACCTATATTCTAGGGATGCAAAATATTGGATTTTTTGCCGATATCCAATATTCCTGTATATGACAATTTATTTGGCTGGTAACCGACACTGGTATCAATTTATCCACTTTTTTCCCACCTAATTTTTGGATCATCAAGTCTCTTCTGTAGTAGAATCAACATTGGACTGTAAATAAACTATTAAGTTAATTATTACTTATTTATTTAATTGGGTGGTAAATAGACTGGGGATAGTTGTTGTATATTAGTTGTAAATAAATTTGGGAATTTGTTAAAGGTAAAAGAAGAAATGTGAGAAAGGGGTAGGGACAATTTTTTTGCTTGTTTGTTTGAAATAAAGTCATTCATTCATTCATTCATTCAACATCATAGTATGCAAACATATGCTTATCATAATGGCCCACCAGCAGATGGAGACGTGAAATTGATCCTTTTCAATGTATGTAATATTTATTTACTATACAAAATAAATAAAAAAAAAGGATATTGATGGATTCTGATTTCTCATTTTAAAGCCGATATCAGCCTATACTGATGATGTACCGATATTATCATGGGCTGCATCTGAGAAGACTAGGTGGTGATGGAGAGGTGAAGGATACGCATGGCAGCAGCATGAGAGGACTGCGGGCAGATAAGGAACCATATCTAAAATGAGGAGCAGTGAGATGATAGGCTGATGGAGAAGGAGCGCCGCTGTGCTATTGGTTGATTGTGGATCAGTTGTAGAGCAGCTGATGACCGGATTGACAGCCCCGAACACGGACAGCAAGAGACAGTGCCTGAGCATGCATGCGAGTCTTCCTGACTGAACTTTCGCTAGAGCTTCATACGACGAACCGCCTGGACGATGACCTGCTCCCTATGTAAGCATAAACAGCTCATTCTAAGGTAACAAAAATGTGACAATTCTTATTTTCAGGTGATTATACAATAAGAACAGACATGCACATTAAATTCAATTCCATATATCCTCCTAAAAACAGCACTGAAGCTTTAAACTGATGAACACACTAATGCATTTTAACCCAATAATATAATATGCTGTATATTATTATGCAATTAAAATCACCAAGAAAATTCTTCCCCCTTAACCAATTTTTCTTTCATGTCTTGTCACCTTTTTCACTGCTCTAGAGTTAGGAAGTCTGTTATATCCTCAAGAAGGTAATTAACTTGTGCAGTCAAAGTTTATTTGTGCTCTTCGTCAGACTGTCATCAGGGCTCACGATGCTGCTCTGAATATGACTGCTTACAATACACAGTGAGTCACTCTGAGCTCCGCGCAGGTTAAGATGAAGACATGAATGCTGATGGTATTTAAATGATTGCCTTTGGATCTAAACACATCAGAAAAACCAGTGGCTTGCCTTCTAATTAAATGTTTTAGCTGAGCAGCATCCACTGCTCTATCTCGGGATATATGGCTGACGTTTTTACCAGGCCACTTAGGAATATTTGTGCCCCCGGCAGCTTGGCTTTTTTAGCAGTGTTGCTGTTTCGACTCCAGCGTCTAACTGAGCGTGCTGCTCCTTGGCAGCATTTAAGCGGCTGCTAAGCCCCAACATGAAGTTTTACATCGACTTTGTTAGTCTTGTTGTCATGTTTGTAATGAAAAGAATTTATATTACAGGATCTCAGGAGCGCACTAACTTCCAGTTAAGTATATGTCTTCATGATCAAAAGCTGTCAGTGGAAAGCCATCGTACGCTCATCACTCCGAGCGTTATACAGTACCACATTTCTGTCTGGTGGTGATACAAATAGCCTAATACTGATTCTGAACTTGAACTACTTTTTGTACATGGGGGGAAAAACATAATTACATCATCACACACCCAGTTTCTTGAAAAATCTTATCTGGCAGTAAGTGCTGCCTTGCTCTGTGTTGATAAGAACAAGCTTACATGTTCTTTCTGTTCCTCAGTGCAGGGCCCAAAGTGTGTCTGACATGAGAACACAAAAGGATTTTTACAGTTTCGATAGTCTGTAGATTGTTATCTATTTCGTTCAGCATATTACACAATCTGAATAACAGCCTATAGCTGTTTTACAAAATTAGATATTTAAATCACTTTTTTACATCAGAGATATTCTGTGGGCTTTTGCTGCCTCTAATCCTGATTATTCATGCTTTGTGGTGCTTCAAGACTAGTGTTTCTAACAAATCAATAAACACCTACCAAGCTATGAAAGAGCTTTATTGATGTCATAAGTGCAAGTTGACCTTCAAAATCTGAAAAACCTATTATTCTCCTATTATTATTTATGGGCAACCCTTTGCCTCTATTCTTGTATGAAAACAATGACCAAATTATTCTAATTGAATACACTTCAAAACATGATTTAAATAACAGAGCCTTTTCACGGATATCAGATGACATTACGGTTTGACATCCTTAGAAGTTAATAATTTGCTCCTTTTGGTGTTATGTTAATTTTCTTTCAACTGACGGCTGCAATTAAGGCAACTGCATTGTAAAAGTCAGGAAATTGAGCCGCCTGCTCGGTGAACCGAGGTGACGTACGTGTCAGGCCGGTTCTTCAGGAAGAAAGTGTGTGAACTCAGCTGTGACAAGTTTCATTAATAACTTTCTTACCACACCTCATATATTTCCATTCCAGCATCATCCTTAAAAACCTCTTAAATTAGGATGTGTCACACTCTAGGAAAGCAAAATATATAACAATTACCAGACAAAGTAATTATGTTTCTCTGAAAGGAATTATTTGGATCTGGGGTTGTATGTGTTCATAGTCAGTGAATTACATACGTCAGCCCAGAGATACACCGATCCAGCTTTTTCAGTTTTGATACCGATCCCAATGCTGTGGCTTTATCAGCCAATACCAGATACCGATCCGATAAATGGTTGATCTAAAAAGCTATACCTTCACATGTAGAACAGAAAAGACTAGAGGCATCAGGCATTGATGACGACACAAGATGAAACAGATTAATGCAATGATGAACTATTTATATTCAACAAAAATAAACAATTGTGCAACTGCAGCTGAAATAGTCTGAAATACCTCCACACAGCAGATTTTCTCCTTCGCTCCATGACGTATGACGTAGCTCGCTTCGCAATAGATTTAAAGGAAAAGGATCGCCTCAGGTATAGGTTCCATTTTCTGATACCCGATCCATCTAGTTTGATGATATCAGGGTCGATATTCGATCCAGATATCAGATCGGTGCATCCCTATGTCGGTCGGCACACTCCATGTTTGGAGAAGCAGACACAGAAGCTTTGCAATGTACTGCTTTGGATGGGTCAGCAACAAAACGCATGTTGGCCACCACAAAAAGTTTAAGTGTACGTTATATTTAGAATATTTTCACTGCTTTACCTTGCCGTCACATAGTGTTTCCCAACAAGGAACTGAAGCTGGTTTACTGCTCTTGTCAAAGCCAAACTTCTTTGGGAAAAAGAATAATTTTCCATATTGCTAATATTATGTGACCTTGGCATTTAAAAGTGTTAATTCCAATTAACGCCATAACAAAAACATAAAAGTTGTGGGTTGCAACAAAGTCCCTTCTTTACATTGCCTTCTGTTTTTAATACAGAACTCAACAACAGCGGCATAATGTCACCCCTGTATGTGATTTTTGATGACATACAAATCAGGCAGTGCGATATAAACAATAATAGCCTAACATGGCAACAACGATTAACTACCTTCCCTGTTATATGGCAGCTGAACTCCCAGACTTCATTGTCTCCCTGACTTGCTGACATTTTTGGCGATTGTTCTTCCTCTTTGAGTTAGCTGCTAACTGCTTCTAGCTGTGCCATCTATGGTTGGATCCTGCCTGCTGTCCCTTAACACAGACGGTGATTCAGCGCTGTCACTATTTCTGCTGCCGGCTTAAAGGTAAGTCATCTCTGCCACCTCATTCTGTGACTGAACCTTTTGTAAAAGAACGGAGAGGCGGAATAACGCCGCAAAATTTCCGTCATGAACAGGCAGTGTATAGTGAGCTAAAAATGACTGTTTCTCTTGATTAACTCTGGTGGGTTTGATGAGAGTGTGGATGAGGAACTGAAGTTGTTAATGGCTTCCTTGATGTAAAGGGCATTCTCCAGCAAGATAAAGCAGAGAAGATATTATCATTACAGCATACACTTTTTGTTATTTATCTTTTTTAGGTGGCTAAAATACGTTCTGCTGCTGCCGCCGTTCCTCCACAGCAGTACATTGCTGAGCTTCCTTGGCAGTACAGCCGCCTGCTTCTTCAAACTGCTGAGTAACATCCGCATGTTGGTCATACACTGACTATAAATAAGGATCTTATACAACCCCACTATTGTGAAGATGTGAATGTGAGTGTTAATGGTTGTCTGTCTCTACGGCAACCTGTCCAGAGTGCACCCCGCCTCTCTCCCAGTGTCAGCTGGGATAGGCTCCGACCCCCCCACTACCACTAACAGGATAAGCGGCTACAGGAAATGAATAAATGAATGAATGCTGCCTGAGGGTTGAAGGTCACAGATATTCAATACAGCTTTCAGCCTGGCCCCTTTCATGTTGAGATTTCTATGGATTTTCTGAATCTTTTGATGATAAGGTGGAATGTGGATGGTGAATTGAAACCTTATTCTTTAACTGCTGGAGTAATTGCCCATGTAGTTTTTTCCACACAGTGGTGAACCTCACACCGTCCTTGTTTCAGAACACCTCAGCCTTTCCAAGATGCTATCATCTGTCAATTAATCTGTTGATCTGTGGAATATTCCAGTTGTTTTTTGAGCATTTCACAACGTCCCCAATCTTTTGTTGCCCATGTCCCAAACTTTTTTGGATTAGTGTAAATTTACCCCCCAGAAAAACTATAAAGTTTGGTTTGGGGATCTAAGAATCACATCTCTGTTCTGCTGGCTTCATCACATCGTCACCTCCAGCATGCACTGGGGCGGTTTGCAGCCAAGTGTGCAGCGGTCGGGATGAGAGTCAGCACCTCCAAATGTGAGGCCATGGTTCTCTGCTGGAAACAGGTGGTTTGCCCCCTCCGGGTTGGGAGAGAGCTGCCTTAAGCGAGGGAGTTCAAGCATCTCAGGATCTTGTTCACGAGTGAGGGTTGAATGGAGCGTGAGATGCATTACTGCAGTCGCTGCGCAGGACCGTCGTGGTGAAGATGGAGCTGAGCTGGAAGGCAAAGCTTTCGATTTACTGGTCCATCTATGTCCCAACCCTCACCTTTGGTCATGAGCTCTGGGTCGTGACCAGAACAATGAGGTCGCAGAGACGAGCAGCCAAAATGAGATTCCTCAGAAGGGAAGCTGGGCTCAGCCTTAGAGATCGGACATGTGGAGGGAGCTCGGAGTAGGGCTGCTGCTACTTAACTTCGAAAGGGGTCATTTGAGGTGGTTCGGGAATCTGATCAGGATGCCGTTAGAGGTGTTTGGGCACGTCCAACTGGTAGGAGGCCCCGGGTAAACCCAGTGGATGAGTGGATGGATGGACAGAGTTTGAACATTACATATCTTGTGTCCGTAAGGTATTTAACTGAAAATACAGCAGAAAAAAACAGCTTCCCAACTTTTTTGGAATCAGGGTTGTAGAATTTGTTCATGTAGTATATGCTGTGTAGATATGTTTACATATTACCATCGAGCCTCATTTAACATCCACACCAACCCACACACACACACACAGCATTTTTTTCCTGTTTCTTATTTTTGCCTGTTTGTTTAACCTCTTATCAGCTGCATTCCCACTTGTTCAACCCTCCCTTTTGTTTCTTGTAATTACTTCTTGCCCCCTTTGTTTTACTGTTTGTCTTGTTTGTATTCATATAATCTCTTTTGGCAGTCTATGTGTCCCTGTACTGTTTACCATAATTTCTTGTTCTGCAATCACTTCATTGCACATTAACAAGGGAAAAAAGTGCCTCTTTAGCTTCAAAGCTGTTACAACAGACACGTGTAAAACACTCAGTGCAGACGAAGGTTGGGAAATAAAAGCATATCAATTAACACAATTAATATTTACTTTTCAAAGTTCAATGTAATTGCAAAGAGAAAAACACATCTAGCCCTTTACTTTATAGTTATGAGTGAGGAACAAGATTCATGGTTCGAATTAATTCCTAAAAAGTACACGTTCTCTTGAATTTCTTCAAACTTTATTTTCTGGAAACGTGACAGCCTTTGTCCTCTCCAATCGACTCTATGAAAACACAACTTAATTTAAAAACTTATGCATTAACGTGGTAAGAGATCTATTTGTAGGCCGGCGGAGCTCAGAGCTCATTTGTTTTACATAATGATTAATAGTATCATAGATGCTGTATCAGAAATGTTTCAGGATTCTCAGGTAGCCTGACTGCTGCTATCAATCATGGATGACATTTACTGTTGCATATTAATGCGCTGAAGTTTCATCACTGGGTTCCCCACAGTGATTGATGCAGCAGATTGTCCCTGTATCCCCCCACCACAGCCCCGCAGAATACAAGATGAATAGAAGATCTTCTCCCAGACTCGCTGTGACACTGAGTTGTACTGTATCAATGGACTTTTTTTCTTCCTCTGGGCCTTAATGACAGGCAGCGATAAGCCTGTTTACTTATTTACACCAAATGCACTTTTACTCCCGCAATCGTCTCCAGCCCCGGCTGCGTAACAGTTCTGTTGTGTCTTTTGTAATGCTCTTCTGCTGAGTCATTACATCCTGTTGAGAAACTACATCATTTTTTCCCCCTACATCCATTTTCACAGTCTACTTAATCTGTTGAAATTGTCTGCAGCATATGTTAACATAATCCCACAATTATTCAGTATATTGCTCTGATTATTGCTTATTATCTTTTCGGCATAGTCATATTTATTTTACCACCATTCTTATTTCCATAAGATTTTTTTTTTTTTTTTAATTTGAATTTAAAAACAATTTCTAACCTGGGTCAGTCCAACAGTCCAAAACCCGAAGATATTAATTTACAGCTGTTCCTTTTTAACAGATAGAAGCAGTAAATCCACACGCTTGCAAAGTTGGAAATAAAGGTGGAATTGATAAATGACTTTATTGATTTAACATTTATCAAAACGACGCAAGTCATTGACTATTTGTTTCAGTCATCTTAAATATTCTTTTCTAGTCTGCCTTTGCTGCATAAAGCTCTTTATTCCCACCTGTCGGATGAAAAGTTGGTCATGCAGGTCTGCCACTGTCATGGCTTTGATTGTTATCACTCGATTGAATGGGCGTTATCAATGACAATCAGCAGGGGTTAAATTGGGCCGGGGCTGTCTGGCACAAAGACTCTTCTTGGGTGACCCGATCAAGTGGATAAAATCTGAATTCCAATTTTCACAGGGCTGGTGGCCAGCGGCAGCACTGGGCCGAACCTAACAGCTGTTCAAGTTGGCTGATCCACCAGGGAGCTGTGGCAGTTTGGGATCAGATCACCCAATGAATATGCTCGAAATGCCTCCTGATATAGTGACAATAAATCTACAGAAAAAAATGCTATAACAGGCAACCATGCACCTGTGTCCGAAATAATCATTAGCAGTTATAATCACATGTAAACAAAGTCTTATTGTTATTACTATGGATACAAATTTTACAGTGTACTGCAGCTCTACATGTGGCAGTGACGCTGTCGTACCCCAGCAGCTGCTGTTACTCGACTGTGTCTAAGAACAACCAATTAAACACTGTACTGTCTTTCATTGCTTTCAAATGTATTAAAAAGTGGAAAGCTAGAATGCAGTATGAGTGCTACAGTATATCACTGCTGATTGTTATAGATTTCGAAAAGAAAAGACACAACGCTAAAGAGGAAAGGAGGCCGGGATAGAGGTCAGGGTATCTTTTTCCTGAACCTGACTAAAAAAGTCTGGGCGCCTGAACCTAAAGAACATGAAAGTGAAACCTTACAAAACAGCTCCCAAATGACTAGGACTGTGTGTCACCACTGATTTCCTGAATCGATTCAACTTCGATTGAGAAGATCCTGATTCCATTTCATTTCAGATTCAATTCGATTGGGAAAATTTCAGTTACAACACCAATTTTTGCTAGAATGTGAAAGAGATTCTCAGAGAACTAATACTGTATATTTTACAAGGAATTATTGATTAAAAACAAAGAAGAAGAAATTCAGAACAGGATTAAAAATGAATATTTTATGACTAAATGCAGCAACAGTAAAATTAAAAAAACAGCCAAGTCACAGTTTAAACTTAATATCTCACTGGAAACAAATTTAAAATGTCAATAAAATGAATCATATTCCTGACATCACAATACTGTGAGACGTTTAGAGAGAATAAAGAACAGTCCTCTGTCCTCGCTGCTCCTCCAGGTAACATCACCATTCATAGGTTTTAAGATACAAAGCAAACTAAGCGAAACCATGAGACATAAACAGTTGTTTTAGCTTGTTAGCAACAATTTGCTAATGAAAAAGTAAGCTAACAGTTACAGATAAAAGAACTGATAACATTGGAACTTCAACACCATGGTCGTTAATAATTAAGCACCAGTGCCTGTTTAATACTGGTGAGATTAATGGGGTTAAAGTTTCACACATCCGTGAGGACAAAGCGTTTATTGAAAGATCAATTTCTGATGTTAAGAATTGACATCAGGTTATTCAAATGGAGATCAATTTGAATTGGATGAATGGATTTTTTCAACACAGCCCTTGGGATATGCGCGAGTAGTCATCTAACCGATTAAATGTCCGCCTTGCTAGTCGGCTAAACCGATTAGTGTTTTATTCATGTATAAGGCTGCTTAACTGTCATGCAGCTGCCCACCACTAGTAGGTGCTACAGAGCCATCAGACAGCAGTCAGCCTCCCCGCTGGAGTTTTTAAACAGCACGGTGGGAAATAAGAGCAATGTCCTCTCGCAGTTTGGCAGTACTTTAATCTAGAATATGAAAACAAGGGATCATGTGGGCTGTGTCAGAAAATAACTGGCATGTGAGCACTCGACTGGAGCAAAGCGCAACTACGTTCAACTCAAGCACTTGGATGTTAACCTGCACGGGACGACGGCTGCTGCTGCTAACGGTGCTAGATGTTGATGGAATATGTTGAGCCTGAATGTTCATGTTCACATTCATACCGCACGGCACAAAGTGTCTTGTACATCAGCGGCATTTAAAATCCGACATGGTTGTTGAGGATTGTGGTTAAAGGCTTCAAAGGGCTCTTAATGCACACACTATATTTGGGACAATGTTTCAAATACTTAAAGAAAAAGTGCTAAATTTTGACTCTTTTCTGAGTGTTTTCCTTTTTTAGACTAGTCGACTAGTCTTAATTAATTTGTTTAGTCAACAGGCTCATCCCTACTCTTAACCTAGCAGTGGATGTAGAAATGCTACTCTAACCCATACTTCTAAGTCTGATAACCACCGATAACGGCCATTCGATCGAGTCATAAAAGGTACCATTGTTTGGTTTTGTAAAGGCATCTACCATGGATGCCCTGATGTTCAACTCGCCTTGTGATACAGGTCCCAATGGGCATTTGAACTGATAAAGAATTCACTTTCAAAGTCCAAACAGGAAATCTAGCGAACAGCTGCACAGACACAAGGCCAGCTCTCCTACAGTTGGTAGACAGAAGGTGGTGGAGGCGTTTTTTTTCTTCTTCTTTATGTTCTCATGGTGAATAGACACAGGGCGCATTGATGCTGTCAGTTACTCAGCCTTTAACTAGTAGCTATATAGTGCAGATGCTTGTACATCAAATGGAAGTGCGGTATTGTTATATCCATGCAGGGGAAAAAAAAACAAAAACTCAGGCATTTGTTTACTTATGAAGCCTTTATCTAAAAATTGCGTTCACGCTTCATGTCACCAGTTGAGTGGAAGGAAAAAGCCCATTGATCATCACTCTGGCAGATATTTTTTCCAGTAATTCACCATTGTTGCAAATAATCTCATACATCTTAAACGTGCTCTAAACTTTAAATATTTGTTATGAAGGCATCAGCCGTCTGTGTTCTTCCATGTGGCCTTGCTCCCTCTGTTCGTACGCTCACACTTTATTCCTCATCTTTAAACTCCTTAATCTTCCTTGAGTTCTTTGTGACTCACCAGCTTAAATAAAACGCAGTGTGATAAAGCTGCTTCTTTTCATTGACCTGATATTATGCGACCACGTCGACCATGAGATCACCAACACTTGAATTAGCCGTCATGTAGAGTTATGCCTCCTTAAATTACCTTTGCAGTGCTTTCTAACTTTGACAGTACTTTTTCAAAGGAAACAAAGCTATTAGAGTCCATTATTATTTATAATAATCAGATAAGTCTGCAAGGAAATCCAATAAATTCTTTCTATAGGCATGACGTTTGAGCTCTCAAAACTCTGAAATCGTATTAGAAGTGCAACAGTTAGCAAGGATTGTCTCAAAACAACATTTTGTGTGAGCGTGTGTGTGTGTGTGCCGGCGCGGTATGTGTTTATGCGTGTTGTGTTTGTGCATAACTTCTTTGCTTTTCCCTCAGGATCTCCTTTGCTTGCCGGATCAGCGTTTATTCTCTACCTGTGCCTCCTTGTCCTTTATGCACTTCACATCCTTCTGCAGTTGTGTCTCAAGATAATAAGAAACGAGAAGAAGAAGCAGGGTGTGAGGAAGGTTGACAGTGGTAGAAGTTGTGGAATACATTAAATATGGATTTCTGTGCAGCACACTCACACACGCTCTTTCCTCCAGAAGTTATGCCGAAGACACAGAAAAAAAAAAGTTGAGTACTAAACAGAAAAACTCAGTGTCTGGACAGTTGGGATGGTTTAATGTGGGGGAGAAATGTATTCACAGTGTCATTTCTTGGCCTTAAGGTCAGACTGAAATTAAAAACATTGTTTTTCTTGGCACACACATACATCTGCAAATGACATTTCTGTCATCAAGTTTTCTATCGAGATTTTCCCAAAACTTTCATCTGTATCTTCAGGCCTTCCTATCACAAATCACACAACCTTCAAGCTACAAGCATTTGTTTTCCTGTCACAGACCTCGACATTAACACTTGCCCAAGGCAGCAAAACTCTATGTTGAGGCAAGTGGAGCGCCCTGAATGAAAAATATATGTGATCTACAATGTAACACACAAAAATAAACTGCGCACTGTTAAAGCCGTCCCACCTGAGCAGTGTGTGCTAGTTTGTCTCAGGACTAATGAGACTAATGATCTGAAATACTGGACACTATAAAAGTTAACTTTAAGGGTTAATAGTGTCATATACAACATGACATTACAAATATGTAATAATATAAATATCTCTGTATTCTAGATTTTTACCGCCGTAGCCTGTCATGCGACCCCCAGAAATCTACATGCTGCAGTGACACAGACCTCCTGTCTACGTTTGCAAGCTGCAACCATTTCCCTCAGTGGAAACAAAGCTTCTATTTACTTTTATTTCACAGATAAGAAACAATAAATTGTAGAGACAACAAAGCCTCCACAAAACAGCATTTTAAGTTTTGCGGGTGATTTACCCTTCTTGACTTTGTACTTTGGGATTTATCCTTGCTTCATATAATTAAAGAAAATCTCCGCTAGCTGCTAGGCTAATTTATACAATTTAAAGTGCCATAAGCTTGTGCTAATAACTGCAGCATGTTACATTTGTTTGGAAAACGTGTTCAGTATAAGTTGAACCTTGTGAGTTGTAATTGAACCGAATTTTGTAAATTTACCTTTGTTAAATGTTGCTGTTGTCCCTGGCTTCATATGAGTAGAGAAAAGTCTGCTAGCCACTAGCCTAATTTATACAATGTAAAATGCCATAGACTTCTGCTAAAAACATTAGCATGTTGTATTTGGGGTGAAAATGTGTCCGGATAAAGACAAGTGCTTTGTCTGTGAATGCCGCGAGTTATAGTGAAGCTGATTTGTGTACTTGTAATTGAAATGCCTCTATTAAGCCATGTTTAATGTGTGTTTTGACTCAACTAAACTTTAAAGCACTTCACATAATCCCCACCGCCAACTAGTGTTTTGGAGGTGTAAGTGCAGAGTGACACAGACACACCACCACAAGTATAAATACTCACAACAGCACAGGATTTGTGCAAAGGCCACGGCGAAGGCTCTGCATTAGGGCATTAACAGAAAAGTTTATTTGTTGACGTGTCAACGTCAGTGGCACAAGTCGACAAGTCATCTCTCTCTCTCTCTCTCTCTCTCTCTCTGTACTCGGGCATAGGCTGCTATAAGTGGAGCAGACTCTGCGAGGAATGTCCGCGGTCATTCGGGCTTTCATAGTCGAGCGCACAATTAAAGTCGTTAATGCCCTACTCTGCATAGAGCTGATGCACAAGTAAAAATCCACCTTAACGCTGCATCCGAGAGAGAGACTTATTATTTTTAGCCCGGAAGCTACATTACAATCTTGCCTTGAACTTTTTGGAGACTTGGTAAAATAAATCCAACACTGAATCTCTTCTATAATTATTTATCCAGTTTCTGATTAAAAATGAGAGTTGAAAGATGTTTAACTTTGGGTAAAACAATGCGTTCGTCACTGTCACCAGCTGTCCAGTCTCAGTCAGGAAGGGGCAGGACAAATACTACAAAGACCACACATCATAGAAGATAAATACAAGTGCTGAACAACAACAACAACAACAACTGTAGTTTTCAGCTAAGAACAGAAACACTGTGGTGGACACACACTCCTACTAAAGTAACACCACTGACGTCTGACTGATGAGAGTGTGGTCAGCCAAGAGCATAACAAGCTACCAGCTAAACCATTAAGCATCAAACCTCTCGGTTCTCTTGTACTGTGGAAAAGGAGGAAAAACTGATGGACAAGAGTCAGTGTTTAATTTGGCATCTGATCCACCAATCAGCACTCATTTCGTGAGAAATCATAATTTTTGAAATGGTTTGCCCCCCATTTTCACCTTGTCTCCTCCCACTAAAACGGCATCTGCTCAAGGTAAGCAACAAAATTAAAAAATGTCAAGTTTGCAAGCAAGTACAGTTCAGCTTTATAGATTTGATCAATGTCAAATTCACAAGAATACTGTCGACTTATGACACCTTTGATCTTGTGTTTTTAAAGTTCAGCCTTTTTTTGTAGACACATAAGGCATTGTTAATATGCTATATTTCTGAAAGGGAGTTTGGGACGGCAGGATGAGAGATGATCTTAAAAGGAGTATAAAGCTACCCTGCAAGATCCCCAGTCTTTGCAAAATCTTGTAGTGTAAGACAAAAACCTCCCATTGTCTGCAGATGTGAGAGGGTGTCAGACTTTAGTCTTCTAAAAATCTTCTCAAAGTCTTTTCAAAGACTTCCAGTGTATGGCAGGCATAAGGGTCCTCGCCAATTCACTATACAGCCATCTGCAAGTCATGTGACCGAAGCTGTTGTTTTTCTGTCCGTCCATGTAGACAGAGAACGTCTTTGCATATCGAGCATTTCATTTTAAACTGTATTTGCATAAAGCAGCAACAGTCACCATCCCACCATCTGTGACACAGTTTGTGATCACAAACTGTGTGGCAGATTGTGAACTGAAGGACACATTAGCTTTTTAAATTCTAGTGAATGTCTCAATCAAATAAAAGATGTGACCCAACACAGAGCGGCTGTGACCGCAATAAATGATGTGCAAACATCAGTATTGGTAACTTTAGATCCACGGTTTTCGAGGTTGGGACCCCATATAAGGTTGTGAAATAAACCTGAGGAGTTGAAACACTCTAGTAATATGGAGAAGAGAAAAAAATTCTGCTGCACAAATGCAGCATATTTTCTGTCTGTCTGGTTAAAATGGTTGGAAGTGGGGGCAACCATTGGCTCACCTAGTAGACCAAGCACCCCATGTACAAAGGCTCTGTCCTGGCCGCAGCGGCTGTGGGTTGGACTCTAACCTATGGCCCTTTGCTGCATGATGTCCACCCACTCTTTCCCCCTTTCACGCTAATAACTGTCCTATCAGTTGAAGGCAAAATAAGAACTAAAAAAGTATTTAACAATGGTTGGAAATGCATCTGCTGTGGCGTGATCCTTTAAGCTAAGCAAGCATTTGGAAGCTAAATGTCGGATGGTCGCTCCACTTTTTACAGTACAGACATTCATGGTCCCCAGAGGATGGATTCCTATTGACTCTCAAGATCCAAGATCTCTTGCACCAACATAAGACGGACATTTGTGGTTTTAGTGAAATGTCCCAGCAACTATTGGACGGATCGCAAAGGAATTTGGTACAGAGTTTCATGTTCCCATCAGGATGAACTGAAGTAACTCATCATCCTTATGGCTTTGATTTCTTCTAATACTCACCTGAAAAACTAATGACATTCCTTTGTATGATCCCTCATATTTTACTGGTATTTAGACATTATCAGCATGCT
Source organism: Epinephelus cyanopodus (assembly GCA_026686955.1). NCBI lineage: Eukaryota > Metazoa > Chordata > Actinopteri > Perciformes > Serranidae > Epinephelus > Epinephelus cyanopodus. The sequence continues at coordinate 29,328,506 of CM048932.1, read as the reverse complement.
AGCGTGCTAGTTGTCCAGAGCTGGTTCGTGTTCTCACGGCAGCATTTACAAGCAGACCAGATAAAATGCCTTGTGCGTGAAAGCTGCTCTTGATTGGTCAGAATTTACTCAGGAAGTAAAGCAAACGCTGAAGAAGAGAACACTTGCAAGATAAATGTGACACTTTCTAATGTCACAATGGAGGGACAACTACGCAGGTTGATTTTAGCGCTGCTCATCGTGGACTATATTGCTGTCACTGTTCATTTTAGTCAAACCATACAGTTTGAAAACGAGGCGCGGCTCCAACTAGAAAACAATGTTTTGATGCATTGGATGTGCTGAATGTGCATATTAAGGCAGTACAGGAGGAGGTGCACATTAATAATCCTCCAGGACTGTAACATGCTCATGTTTAACCCAAACAATGTGTCATGTGACTGCAGTTGGTTCACATCCAGGTCGCAACACGTTCTTACCACAAACAAAATGCACCAGAGTTCGTTTGAGACCGAGTCCACCTCTTCAAGAAGGTCTTGGTCCGGTTGTTTTGGTTCACACCTGAGTGTGATTGCTGTGTTCACACCTGCCCACATGAACCACACTGAAGGGGCAAACGATCTTGAGTTTGATTGAACTGAACCAAACAGGGCAGGTGTGAGCGCACCTTTAGTATAGGCTCACAGAGTTGTTTGCATGGCAGTAGACTGTTAGTGTTATTCTGTAATACAGCTGCTTACATGATATTTGTCTTTTGTGAGGTAAAGTACAAGCTATTTTCAGTTCTCTGCTGCGGCACTCCACAGGCAGACAAATCTGCATCATTTTGCTTTGTACTATGTACCAGAACTGAACTACACAGCTGTGATTATTCTCATTCAGTGGGACTTATTTCACTACTGAATCTAACTTGAATCTATAACGGGTAGTACAGAATTAAAATCTTGTTTCTTCTTCTTCTGCTCTCTCAGAATCTTGCCTATCATTTTTGGTGCTTCTGAAAGGTATGTTCTGCCTCTTTGTCAACCCAGGAAGCATTAAAGTAACATTACTTTTGTATGATGCTTGATTTAAATCGGAAAAGTTCTTTCATCTCTTCTCTTCAGCATGTTCCTTATTCTTCTTCTTGCCGAACAGGGTGAATTTGGTAGCTTTCTTTATCTTTTAGGAACTACGTCACTTTCTAAAAAAAGAAATGACAGCATTCCCCAAATTCTCATTTCTTCCTCACACATAAGGGAGTCCACTTTGTGATTAAAAAAACTTAAAAACTAACTTGGAAATTATTTCGCTCTTCCTTTTCTGTGGTGTTTCCAATGCACACTCTCATTAGTCGGCAAGATAAATAGTCAAACAGGTGGGACGAGGGCTCCTAAAGTGGTCCAGATGTAATCTGTAGTTAGAAAGATTTTGAGTTCTGTGCTTGTGGAAGTGAAAATTTCATTAATAAAAATAAATAAACAAACAGGAGGTAAAAAAAATAAGATGTTGCATATGTGAATGCTAGATTTCATTCGTCCTTATGTTCAGCTGCTTTCTGCTCTTCACACTTTTTTTTAAATGTTCCTCTGAGGTATCAATGAAATTTTCACAGGCTGCTTCCACTCTGACGTTGAATTATACACTGAGCAGCAAAAGCTTACACAGACTGCACAGAGAAGAGGAAGTTATTCACAGCACTTTTCGCAGCAGTTTTGTTGTATTTGTCCGTGAACTACCAACCTTTTTTAAGAGCTAGAATCGGCCTTTATGTCGCAGTGACTACACCTAATTCACCCCCAACACGCAGACACCTAACAAATTGTAGCATAACTGTCATGGTGATAAGTTTCTATTCATTAATGTGACACAATGGCATGTCAGTAGTGATTAGGGTTAGTCGATCAGCAAGGTCATTAGATTTCATTGGTTGCTTAGTCGCAGAAAAAAAACAAAACATCAACAACGTGTTTAACTGTAAATATTCAGTCTGATAAATACAGAAAAGTTGATCATGTTAGTACAGGGCTACCCAGAGCTTTACATCTGTCCCACAGACGATAGGCCTACACACTTATAAACAGCTCCTGGAAGAAGGTCGGCTCTAATTTCCAGGGCTGGTACCTGCGGTTATTCCACAGGCTAGTTAATAACATGTCGGGCAGGAAAGTGTGGGATCATTTTGAGAAGGTGAAGGACGAACCCAAGGTGATATGTAAACTCATCTTCATTGGTCGACTACAAACATGGAATGGAAGATCTGAAACATGGAAGTACTGGCTAGTCGACTAATGGCGCTAAATGATGACTACTGGTCGTCAATGTACGAGCTTGCAGCCTTGATTGTTGAAATGGGATCTGTGCAGTGAGGACTGGTCGTGTTGCAGCAGGGCAATTTAGCCTCTGATGACTGAGACAATGAACACAGGGTCTTGTCTGCACAGGACAGATGCAGCTTGTAAGAAAATGATGACCGTTGGATGATCATTTTTGACAGCGAGGTTTCATTTGTTTATTTCTATAATTTTCTACATGATTTGCTGTCCACAGTCCAGCATCATCGGGGATACAATAAAGTGTGTCCCCTGGGTGCATATATAAAGAGTTTACTGAGTCCCTTTGGATTTAAATGCATCACAGACGCATACTTAGCAACGTCACTGGTCAGTGGTGTGCAACCTTTCATATGCTGCCTAATAATAGCCTGTGCAATTGGGCGGAGAGAAATTATGGAGGTGAGAGTGACAGAGATGCTTCTGTGATGGCAAGCCGTTTTCATCCCACCTAATGAGACACGAGATCAACCTGTCGTTTTTAATAAAACACCTGCACACTGATACAGTCACACACACACACATTGGCATGAAAAACATGTGGCCGCTGTGCAGAATGTTTGCACTGGACATATATATATGTATCAGACAGTGATCTTGATGTAAAGTGTAATGTTAGTGTTACGTAACCTTTTCTGAACATCTGAGAACTACTTTAACATTTATATACATCAGAAGATATTTGTGTTTGATTGGCTGGCTGCAAAAGTCTCATATTGAGGAAAAAAACGTGTGTCACAGCAGCAATATTTATTCAAGGATGAACTCTCAAGCTTAATAACATCCATGCTTCATGGTATGTAAAGCACCTATATTTAAAAATAAAAGAAAAAAGTAGATTTGCTTAAAATGATTCTTTACAGCTTTTATTTTCTCTTTCACCTGCTGCAGGAAAACACGACTTAGCACGAGGAACAAAGTCATCTTGCACAGTCTTTCTGAAATAGAAGGTGAAGAGAAACTGAAGGAAAAATGCAAATAAGTGAAGATTTAGCCGTACCAGTGGAGCGGATACATTTTATTCAGGCACAGCATGGACGGTCCAAAACTTTAGGCCAGAATAACAGACATTTGATTGTGGTGAAATTCAAAAAGCGCATTCATGGTCCCCAGAGGATGACAGTGACAATGGTGATACAGCACCTATATTTTTGTTCTCACGAGCTCACACATGCATCCTCTAGCGTTAACAACTATGTACGATATACTGATCAAGCAAGATAAATGTAGACAACACTGTTTATATCGATATAGGGTCAAATTGCGTTACATAACGCATACCACTGTTTATGTCTCACTCACTCACTCACTCACTCACTCACAAGCTCTCCAGCAACACTCAGCGAGACACAGTGCTGTCACTCTGTTTAATCTGTCTGTTAATTAGTCTACAGTGTGACATCAGTCTATATGTTGCATGTGCTAGGCTAAATCAGTCTGTGAGATGAATACAATTACTGCGGCGTACTTGCAAACCAGTGCTGCGCTGCCAGTTTGTGTGTGAGGTGGATCATAGTGCGTTGCTGTTCTCTTTGGTAGATGCAGGTGACAGATGTGTTTAAAAAATGCAGTGACAACACAGACGTTTCATACACAAGACGTATATAACACAGACAAAGTGTCTCTCACTCCTTCCCTCCCTCGGCATCTCTGTTGATGCTGTGTCCATAAATAAGCAGTCAATAGTCTGAATAAATAAAAAAGATTTCAATCATTTTCCAGCACGAGATTCATTTGAAAAGCCATGGAAAGTAGCTTTTTAATTCTCCCCACAAAGACCCTAGACTTACTTGATACTTTTATACTCATGATCAGGGGCATCATTTCAGCAGAAGCTAAGGTATGGCAATATGACATGACGTCACAGAGCTACTGATGATGGAGTTTCAAAAATATGAACTTATACAAAACTTCACTTTGGTCTTTGACCTGTCAGAAGTACATACTATGCTATTGAAAACTGTTTCAGAGGACATGAAGCTGTTTCTCACATTCATAACACCTCATGTCTGCATGTAATGCATGACTTGGTGAGAGCAGTGAAAACATCGGACCTATCTCGGCGCATATTAGTAATGTGTTTAACTTCACAGAAAATAAAGAAAATGAATTAATTACAAGCTCATTTCTAGAAGATAACCAAGGCGTCCTGTGTATGAAACACAGTAAAACAAAGGCCAATTTGGTACAATACTGTACAGGCGAATTTATTGGTGTCTCCAGAGACCGAAAATACAAGCTTAACATGCCGACATGAAGAAAAAAAACCCACATGTAATCAGGCAGGCTTCAAGACATCAGCAGCAGAGGAAAATGCTTTTACAACACACAGATAACTCACATAACTCGCGGAGAAGCAAAGTGGCGAACAATTTGATTCACTAACACTTGTATTCGCTGATGAGCATATTATTGACCTATTTAAGTGCAATACAATGAAAACAACCAGCCAGTGCGCCTCGGACTATCTAACATATCACATCTGATCACACACAAGTCTTTTAATACATCCATGACACAAGTAAGATGACTACAGAACCTCTCTCTTTTTTTTTTCCCTCCCTCGCCATACCTACAGTAAATGACGCCTGCACTCATGTTATAGTTTTGTAGCTCCAGTGCTGTGCAAAAACGTTAATGCACAGCCTTGCTATTTACTTATTTTGATCATTCTGTTTTATAAAAGTGCTTGCGACATCTCAAATGTGGCTTTAACTTGCAACTGAACATGTAGCCCATTTCATATAAAATACAGAGATATATAACATGTATCACCACTCAGCCTGTAATTACCGAGATATTAATTTTTGCCCATATCGCCCGGCCCCAGTGAGGGGACAGATTTGTTTGCTTTCACCACTAATGCTGCAAAGTTTAAATGCCAAATACTCTTAAATAGCCCACTGCAGAGCAGATACTTTGTTGTAAAACATATTAATGAATGTTCATTTACACCTATTGGGAATGGTTACAGGCTAATGTAGATTAAATGGCTCTAGATAGATTTTTCTTTTGAACATTTTTTGGCCAAAAATGTCTCGTTTGAAGCATTTTCACAATATTATGGTGATCAACAGATAGGGCCATAACATCACGAAAGTGTGCGGTGAAAAAGAAGACAGTAAGCTAGGGTACATGCACAAGGCTACCAATTCTTCATTTGAGTCTGAAGGGAGATATGAAGATCACTTCATTTCTTACATTATCATAGTCAGGGTCATCCTGAGCAGGATAACATTGAAAACTTAAGAAAGCAAAAGGAAAAATGTTTTTCTGAAGGGAAATAATTCATGAAAGTCTAGACGTGGGCGTTTTCCATTTGGTTCAATGTACTTTGAAGTAATTTTCACTTAATATTCTCCCAAAGTGTGGCATATAATAACATCAGATCTTACATGGACATACTCAGGGTCATCCTGAGCAGAGTGACATTAAATTTCAGCAAATCTCTCAAACTTCTTTGATGGTGTCAAATATACAACAAGAATTGTTCAATATGTATGTGTCATATAATGAGGTTTTTATTTTCATTTCTGAAATGCGAGCCTCTCTTTGTATTTTTTGGCCGCTCTAACTACCAAGACGCACGTCGACATCCACATGACAGTTGGCTCGACTGCGGTGATTTACGGTGCGCCTGTTGCACTGTGCTGTTCCGTGTTGTCTGTGTGTGTGCTGTCAGCGACCTCTTTTAACACAGCGATGTAAATTTGTTTTTCATTGCATGAGAAAATGGACGCGGGGCGTGAGAGCGGGTGAAAAGTGTCGAGTGCGCCAGTCTCACGGTCAAGGAGTTGGCAGCTCTGACAATGTACAATTGACAGGCTTTTTGAAATTCCACTTTGCAAATGTATTGTGAGAAATGGCAGTGCACTCAACATGTTTGTTACATCCCACATACACCTAATGCATTTTGTTGACACTGAATGTAAATGCAAACACAATGTTTTTATCTGAGCTACACGAAGCAGCTTTTCTCCCCCACTGTGACAATGAACCCTGAAGTGTTCTGCTACACGAAACGGCACCCTGGCCTTTTCTTCGTTCATTCACACTCATAATTCAAGATGTAGAAGGTGTTCAAAGACTGCTTTTGAATGAGTATGTGTTTATTGAACCGACCTTTGCGAGAAAATATGAAACTTTTCCTTCCGTCTTGAAATGAGCAGCTCGCTTCACCTCTTTTCTTTTTCTGTCTTTTGATATCTTCCTCCTTCACTTTTCTGCTTTATAATTCTCCCACTGACACAGTGAGTGATGGCAACCCCCCCCCGCCCCGTCTCTCACTTTCTCTCTGCACACGCACACGCACAGTCATCACTGTCATCACCGTCTCTCCCCACGGCAGGCAGCTGATTACTGTTAGTGAACAGTGTACTATACTCAACACATCAATTTAATTCACACTGCAGCTCAAACTCCACAATGGTACTCTCCGTGGGGGGAGGCACGTAGGAGGGGATGACTGTGTGTAGGTATGTGTGCGCTTACATGCATTAATGTGCCAGCATTTGTGAGAATTGAGGACATCTTCTTGAATCCAGATCCATCCAGGGAGAAAAAAAAAAAAGAAAGAAAGAAATTCACATCCAGAGGTTAGGCTGGTGAAAGCCACTGACTGGCAGTGTGTCGGTGCAGCATCTTCTGTGTTTTGGCAACGCTGTATTTTGGGATGCTGCTGTGCATGAGCCAAAAGCTGTAGAATGCTTCCATGGAAACTCCATCACAGCCACATTTTGTGTCTGGCAGCTTAAAGAACGTGTAGCCTTAAAACCTGAATCAATTTGTAGCGTGGTGCGGAGGTTAGACAGAACGCCTTGGTAACAACAATAGGAGCAGGCTAATGGCTTAGGTAAGGATCTATATGTGGGCATAGAGTGAAAACCTCCACCCTACAATTGGCACAGATGGATAAATGAAGGGTTGTTCAGAAGGATAAATGGTGAAAGATGCAGGAAAAAAAAACACATGACAGACAGATGTACTTGCAAAGTGCTTATACGTCAAACAAGTATTTCCCTGTTTTTGTGTGATGTACAGTCTTCGAATAATTGCTCAAGCACTAACCTTTTCTCGTTAAACTGTTGCTTTGCATACTGTATGCCGCTGAGCTGCTCTCAGCCGTCCCTCTGCGCCCATGAATATCCTAATGAATACGGCTGTCTGTTCTCTGGAGAAAGCACCCACTGTTTCTCCCCGTCTCAGAGGAGGAGGCAAGGTGCTGCTGCTGGCTCTCTAATACCCGCCATTGAATATAGAGCACTATAAAGCTATCTCTGAGGGATTAATGCACTTCAAGAACCAATTAACGGAAGGTACAAGTTTAAACTGAGGCAAGCAAATAGCCAACAGGTAAACAAGACACATATTCCAGCTCGTTCTTTGTGCTCTGCCTTTTGCTTTAATTAAATCGCTCGTTTTAAGGGAAGGATTAATGTTGCACTTCAGGCTATAAAATGTCAAACAGAAGAAGGAAAACACTTTGTGAGGTGAAAGTCATCAAATAAAAAAATGTTGAGTTAAAAAATGGTGTTCAGAGAGTGCAGGATGAAGGGAAATGGTAAATATATCCCCCGTGGTTTTGACTGAGGTGTTGCCCCAAGTTGAAGGATCATGAGGCAGATTGGTGCTGTATCGCCATCAGTTAACCGCCAAGGATATCTCCGATTGGTTATGCATGCCAGGCTAAAGGTTCATTTTGCTGCTCTTCAGTTTATCGCACTGTGCACCAACCAAGTCTGATGTGAGTTAGTTAGTGGCGGCATTTATTTGGTGATTACTGCCTGTGACGCCATCACGACCCAACAGTGTTGCTGTGGAAACACTGTGCCCATCCTTGGGGCTCGCCTTTGGTCACTCTTATGACAACTAATTTTGAGCAGTTAGTCGGTGCTGTTAGCAGAGTCAGAACAGCTAGGGGGGCACAAGGGTGGCCAACAACAATGCCTTCCCATCATCTGGGCGGCGTTACTAGCATTCACTCAGTTTCCGTAACTACTTTCTCGAAGTAAGTACTGGACTCATATCTTCCAAACATTCTGACAGACACATGTATCAAGAGAAAATTTACTTTACTAAAGACGTGTCTCTGTTTCAGCAACACACTCTCACAAGATCTGGCAACATATCAATCTCCTCTCTCTGTTGTGCTGAACCATCGGCCTGGTTTCACTGCAGTGGTGCTGACATCGCTTTCCAACTGGATAAACCAAAATTAAAATAGATTTATATGTCAAATCATGAATCAAAAGTCAAAACCAAAATGAAACTTGTGTGTCTCTGCTTCATAATACTGTACTTGCTATTATTAAGAGAACATTGTTAGACTGCTATGATCTTGTACTTATTGGATATCAGATATCAAGCTAGCAAATAAAAACCTTGAATCTCTGCTGTATATAGTGTTGTATTATTTAGAATCTGTTTTCGTCCATCCACACGACATTTGTAATACTTCCAAATGAGATCACCACCTCTAAATACAGCACTAAAGCTCAATGAGTCAATGAAGCACTGGATTCAAAGGAAACTGCCTCTTGTATTTCATGTCATTTGCATTTTTTGTTACAAATGAACCGTTTCGTTATCTGTTGTATGTCGGCCTATGGATTTTTTTATTTATTTTTTTCTAACTGAAACTGACATCCCTTATCTCCAGTCATGCAGATGCAGGACTATCATGTCGAACAAGAAGCTGAGGCTGAAGCTGTTAATTTACCAGTTCAATCATAGTCACAGGCTTTGGGAAGTGACCAACAGAATGAGGCCATACATGCAATTGGCTGAAATGAGGTTGCCATGCAGGGTGTTTTGAGCTCGCATATCTTTCACGAGCTCAAAATAGATTCCTCAATGTTGAAAGCAGCAGGTACCACACTGGTTGCCTTCCTTATTTATGTATCGTCTAAAAGCTCCCACGCTAGGATTGATTTAGGGACCAAATTACCTTTTCTTGCCACGGCATTAGAGAAAGTCGTTGAATGAGTGCTCCTTTTTTGAAAGGTTTCAGACGGTCTTTTGCAGAGAGAGCCATTAAACTATAACAGCGACCGGCCACGTATCAAGCCAAAGTTAAAGGAAGGCTTTTTTTGTCAGTGTCTAATGCTGCAAGTCACTGCCAAGTGCCGGATTTTGACAACTTCAGAGTGAGATTACATCAATACAATACAATAACAAACTGTAGGGTGCTGCTGTTATGGATGTCTGAGATGACACTGGACCGAACAATGATTCAGTTGCATTATTGTTCTTGGACTTCGCATTCTTCGCAATGCAAACTGGTGTTTTTTCAGGTGGTTTAACTCGTAAGTTGTGTTGCTTTGCACCGCTGACACCAGTCTTATGCACTCTTCTTTGTATATGATTTGTTCTCTCCTAAATCCACAATACTTAAAAACAACAGATGATGAGAGTTGATAAAAAGATCATTTTTGTTTTGCTAATCTGCAGTTGCAACTTTCAAGATAGTTCTGTGCAGGGTGCATGCACAGTGGCATGGCAGCTCATTAAAACTGGAGGCTGCTGTCACTTTAGGGAGCATTTGTTTTGATATGCAGTAGGGTCTTCTATGAGCAGAGCTTGCATTTTTAACGTTAATATCACAGTTGATCATATTCTTTTAATTGCCAAAATTGTGCACGGGGCGTCCCCCAGGGGTCTACTCTGGGTCCTATAATGTTTTCAATTTACATGTAACCCGGGTCCTATATTGTTGTTAATGTACATGTAGGTATGTCAAGTCATACACAATTACAACATTTCTATTCACTGTTACGCTGATGATAAACAGATGTATTAGTCCTTAAATCCTTAAGACTTCCTCTTTGTCATATTATTTACAGCCTGCCTGGCAAATACAAATTCCTGGATGGCTAGTAATGTCCTCAATGTTGAATGCAAATAACACTGACATGAGGGTCTTTAGCCCTAAAGCACACACATATATATAAAGCGAACTCTAGTCTAGGGATACTAAGCTTGCTTGGGGCCACTTTTTCAAAATGACAGAAGGCCAGGGGCCAGCTGATAAATAAACATTAGAAATTAATATATTCATATGCTCGGGGGGGGGGGGGGGGGGGGGGGGGGGGGGGGGGGTCCTCTCCACTGGCTCCTTATTTACATTAAAAGTAAAAAATAAATAAAATAAATATCAGTGTGAATCAATTTATTTTTTTTATTGTGAATTAAAAAGTGGCCACCTGGCATCCTATACCTGTGGGCCATAAGCTGAGTATTACTTTTCTGGTCCCTTTGGACTTTATTTTTGATTTTAAACTATGCTATACATTTTTTGTAATATATAATATATATATACATATGTAAAAAATTGGATATTTTCTTTGATTTCAGGCCTTTGTTTCCAGCCAAATGGATTACTGTGACTCATTATTCAATGGATTACCCCAGAAATCAATCAGCCCCAACTTGTGCAAAATATTGCTGCCAGGTTCTCACTCTCTTACTAACTGCCAAGCCAGAGACTGAGGGTGGTAGGGCATTTGCAGTCACGGGTCCAAAGCTGCGGAATAGTCTCTTTTATTGACCCATTTTTATAGATTGTTTTTTAATTAGATTTTTACTGGCCTTTATTTTTGTTATTTTAGATTGTTTGTTTATTGATTTTATTAACATATTTTCTCTTGTTATCAAAGATTTAATATGCATTTCATGTTTTCCTATGAGCTTTACTAATTTTCTATTCTCTTATGTCTGTAAAGCACTTGTTTTTAAAAAGCACTGTATAAATAAAGGTATTATTTGAAGGTCAAAAGACATCTCGATGTGTAGGTTACAGCTGGGTCATTTGGTCGGAAAGTATGAGTTTTTTACATATCAAGGTTGCTTGAAAGTGTTGTTTCAATGATATTTCAGTAGTTTTTGTAAATAGGATTTCACTTTATTCCGAAATATTGTCATTGAAACTGTCGTTAAAAAATGTTATCACCATAACCTTGACATCTGAAAAAGTCTCTTCAATCAAATTTTTTTTAAACCTAGATATCTAGACATCTTTTGACCTACAAAATCAAACCTTGCGCACCGGGACTGATGCATATTTTTCTACTTTTTTATTCCCCTCAAAAAAAGTCATTCTATGATATGACATGCAGCCCTCAAGCAGTAATGATTTCCTCATTCGTGGGGAGGAAATGTGTCAAAAGCAGGAAGAATTTCAGAAGCTGATACTGGAGCAGCAGAATATCTTCAGAGGATCCACTTTGAGATGTCAGGGGCCCAGTTTGATACATTACCAATCATTCTGGAAGTTCGCATCAAAAAGAACTGGACCAATTACTGCAATCCAGTTGATCCTCAACGGCAGCTGGCAGCATGATAGACACGCACATGGCTACACTGCACTTTGCCTCAGAGAATCATCTGTATGAAAATGCTCATGCCTCACAGCTAAATCAATTTATTACCTCTTTTGAGGCCTTTGATGGATAAAAGAAAGCACAGTAAGTCAAGGCTCTTCTCAGGCTATGGCTGCCAGTTTTTCGTGAACAAGACTAGTGTTGCTATTTTACTTTTACAGTTTTGGACCAAAATAACAGATCAGATGTGCAAAGCGTATTCCAGTCATGTCCACCTGGGAGGAGACCCTGAGGTAAACCCCAGAAGGTGCTAAAGGAATAATATATCCTATCTGTCCTGGGAAAGCCTCCTTCCACCCAAAGGAGGAGCTGGAGAATGAGACTTGAAAATGTATATACTGCTGCCATTGAGTCAGTGGTAAAAGACTGACAGATGAAATGGAAAAGTGCTTAGTGCTTAGTCAGCGAGTGTATCAACATAAAAATGTTGTTTCACAATAATTCTGAATAATTCAGGAATTTATCATAAAGTAGAAATAAGAAACACTTGCTGGTTCCATCTGTTTTTTCAGCTTCACCATAAACTGAATATCTTAAGGTTTTGGACTGTTGATTGGACAAAACTAACAATTTAAAGATTTCACCTAGAGGCCTCCGAATCTGTGATCATTTGTTTTTTATATGACAATTTATAGGCAATCATTAAAAGGTACCCTGTGGAGTTTTGACTACTAGTAGCAGTAGAGTGGGTCCCTGTATTGGTTTTATCATCACTTAGGCGACACAATGCACATTCCTGCCATCAATTTCACACCATTGCACTGATCAGCAGTTGATGGCGGTAATATTAAGAAATATAGTAAAAGCCAGCAAAAGGTAGGAGTGAGGGAGAAAGCTGGTAGCTAGCAAACATGGACATAATAAAGACACTATGCTAAGTTGGTCCAAATCAATGGGGCAGATGAAACTGTTATTGCTTCACACACACCTCAAGTGACCTAAAAAATCATGACAATGAGTAAGGTCATGCTTTTATAAGTCAAGTGACTATTTGACAGCAACTCTCCCTCCCTCTATGCCTTGACTCTGAAACACCACCCCCTTCATTATAGCAGGACAGCCCTATGTAAAACCATCTGCAAGGGCGGAAACAACCCTCCTGGACACTGCCTGGGACTTGAAAATGCTCGTTGACCTGGATCACAGACTCAGCTTTCCACCAGAGATTGCTACAGCTAATCTCAGGCCGGATCAGATTTTGCAGTCAGCCTCACAGAAGTCCTTGCATATCGTGGAGCAAACAGTATCATGGGAGGCTGCAGTTTGGAAAGCTTATGAATGCAGAAGTCTGAAGTAAACAGACAGAGCAGCTGAGGCAGAACAACGTGGCTGGCGTACCCAGGTGCTCCCTGTAGAGGCTGGGTGTAGAGGATTTGTAGCCACATCATCAACAAGGCTTCTGAAGTGAATTGGGGTTTGAGGACAGGCCTTCCGACAAGCCAGCGAGTCACTATCAGAGGCTGCTGAGCCAAGCAGCAATTGGCTGTGAATAAAGAGGAAGGACCGCAACTGGTCTGCAAGATGTCCAACATGAGGGTAAAAGTGGGGCACACCTGGGACGCCAGGTGTCGCTGCTGAGGCCTCTGGAGGTGTTGTGGGGCTATCAAAAAATACACCAATGAAGGAGGGTGCGCACCTGATGACCCCAGTGAAGAGATTACCCCTATCCCACTCAAGACACAAGACACCAGGCAAGTGCTGTTTACTCTTAGGGATTGTAACAACAAGTCCTACGAGCTCAACAACATCAGAGAGTGTAAAAATGATACTACTACTTTTTACTACTACAAAGTCTTAGAACCACTGTTACAGATGACACAGAGAGCAGCTAGAGCAATGTACTGCACTTGTATAGTGCTTTTCTAGTCTTCCAGCCACTCAAAAGGCTTTTACATTCATTCACCTATTCACACACACATTCACACACACTGGTGGCCAAGGCTACCATACACCAGGTGCCACCTGCTACTCAGTAACCACCCACAAGCTCTCACACACCGACGGAACAGCCATCAGGAGCAATTTGGGGCTCAGTATCTTACCCAAGGATGCTTTGGCATGCGAACAGGAGGAGCCGGGGATTGAACCGCTGATTCTCTAATTGGTAGATGACCCGCTCAACCTCTGAGCCACAGCTGTACATTTTCTGTTTCAGAACTGAGAGCACTACAATATAATAAAGCTTTTTGGGTATGAAAAAGAAAACAAACATTCTGTGGGTCCACAAAATCAGGCTCCCATGCATTACAGATGGAGCAGCTCCAGACTTTATACAAGGCCTGTCACGAAATTTTGCTGGGCGATTAATTGCGTCAGAAATTATTGCAATAAGCGATAATATTGCATAATATTGTGCTTTTACGACCATTTTTATTATTGTTGTAATTTTGCTGTTTTTAGACCATTTTTAAAACTTTTAAAACTCTTTTTGTTGAGATGGTTTTAGAACAAACCCGGCACACCGGCTCGTCCAAATTACTGGGCTCCCCTCTGTCATTTGGTTTAAATCTAAAACATTCCCGCGCAAGGGCCGTGGCATTTGGTTTAGGAACAAGTTCCCTGTCTTTCTCTTATGCTCAACTCTCACGAAGATCGCACTGTGTGTGTGTGTGTAGCCCATAGCCCGGGCCTCCCCCACAGAGACAAAGACACTGCATGACAAGAGCTTTCTGTTCATTACGCTAATGAACCAATTCACCTGGCTGCCAGACGATGCACGGCAGTGAACGCTCTTGTCGTCCAGTCTCTTTGGTGGAGAGACGTGGAAAACAAACGCGCATGAATATGGCAATTAATGGCGGTCGGTAAAATTAACGGCTCCCTTTTAATTTACCGTGCAATTAACCGACCTATCGCATATCGCGACAGGCCTACTTTATACTCATTACGTAGCAGATATGTTGGAACTTAACTGTTCAACAACACTGTGGTAAATGAGTGGTAAGGTTAAGGCACAAAAAACATTTGGGTATGGTTAGGAAAAGATCATGTATTGGCTTAAAATATCCTGTTTTGGTGGTACAATCCCGGTTGGAAATGCAGTGATGTGATGAGTGAAAACAGCAGCTTTCCATGGTCAAATCCCTGCTGACAGGCTGCTACAAAACGTCATTTGCGGCCTTAAAAGCTGACAGAAATACAGCAATGACTCACTAAGGGCGCTTTCACACCTCTTGGTTCGGTTCAATCGAAGTCAAGTCTCAGCCTAACGGTGTCATGTTACATCACATTAGAAACTTTGATATGATACATGTAAAACAGGCAAATGTAATTCATCTATGGTTTGCTGAAACATTTTCTTTTCGTGACTGCTTATTAACATCCCAAGTTTGAGACTTACTTCTTGGGTTTCTGGCTTTGAGAGCAAGTAGCTCACATTAACAAATATTGACTGAACTCCTCGAGGCCATGGAAGTAACATGTTGGCATTCTTTATTTAGGTGGCGTTCCCCTTTAACTTTGTTTGTTTACAAGAGGGCACCTCTAATAAGAAATCAATCACATGAATAATCAACGATTTTAAAAAATCATTACTCGCACACATTTTAATATCAAACTCGCGGAGGAATTATGAGATAGTTTTGCCATTGCAAAAGCGAACTGGCAGGCCTTGCCCTTTGTACAAACAAACCATAGATTAAGGGCAAATACATATTTTCATAATATGAGCTGAATTGGGTGCCCGCCAGATATTACAGACAGTCCAGGAAGAAAGTCAAAACAGGGAACTTGGGCTAAAGATGCCAGTTGAGCAGAGGACACAGTGCAGAAGCTCTAAAAGGACCCTTGCCGCCCACTCAACCAGAAGAGGTATCAGTGTTAACACCACTGCTGCAGCATCACAAGGTCTTTGGCTCAGTTTACATTTTGTGTTTATATGAGTAACTCGTTTGCTTGCTCATTTCTATAATTATATTTCTTTTCATTTCTGTTCAGCTAATGCTCTAATCCAGAGCAACTTTGGGCATTTGGGGAGAAAATACTTGATCTTTTTGCTGTCTAACAAACGGCCGCTGTGACGCCAGGAGCAAATTGTTTATTGAAGGTTTTTATCTGACAGACAGGCATTAAGGGGATGTTTATTGGGTCAAAACCTACTCGGGGTTAATCTTTTTTTGGTTGACTGGATCAGTCAGCTACACAATCTGTTTTAACCGGACTAATGTTTAGATGCAGCCTCCTGGACGTGGTGGTGCGTGCCTGTTTTCTTGCTCCAAGTTGCCTGGGAGGCGGGAGGTGTGGGGAAGCCTTATTAATCCTGACAGCATGCTTCATTTTCTATGGTATTATGCGTGCCTGCTTGTTACATGAATGGGCTGATAGTATTAGCTGTGCTTTCATGAAATGCACACCGTATAAAAGAGATTTCTTTGTGCAAGGAGATGTGTGGGGTTCTAAAATATGGCACACAGCTGATTTAAATTGGGCGTGGAGTCAACACACTGAAATCAACTGGGATAAAACTAAAAATGTACCAGATATTCTCTGGTTTAATACAAAAATATGGCTCATGTGAGCGAACAAGCAGATGTTCAGCAGAGGGGATGAAAAGCACTTTGTCAGTGAACAAGATACAGCTGCAAGTTATTTTATTTGTACCTCACTTTAATAGATCACTCAAACTATTGCAGTCATTGGTTACCAGCACACGACTGCCATATATATATAATTAAACTGAATATACATTTGCAAACGGTTCTTGTTTCACCGATTCATTACAGGTTAGATACATGGAGGCACTGGAGAAACAGCTGGCAGAGTTTGCATCATGTTCAGTACTTAGCGGGGACGAGACAGATTAAAATGCGAGTACCATATTTGTTTGCAGGAGGAATGCATTTTTAACATTGTTCCATGTTTTCACCCTCATTTAACATGAGTAATTATAGCACAGGATGAAGTCACAAACAATTTGTCTACGAGATACTTCATCTTCAAATTCAATTAGCATTACCCAGAGCCTGTGAGCTTGTTTCCACACTTGCCTCCCTGCATTATGCATGACGATTAGCTGTTTTTGTATAAATTAAATGTGAAAGCATAATGCTGTACTCTTTTGCCATACTTACCAGGGAATTGAGATTAGGGATTATTAGAAAGAATGAGCGATAATGAAGCTGATGGGAGGAAGTAACCTCCCCAGGTCACGCAGCCTACTTCAGCAGCAAAGACGATACGATAACTTTCAAAAGCTAACAAAAAGGACATGCTAATAAAAAAAAATGTAAAATATTAAAAACAAAATACTACTCTAATCACATTGGTACGCAAATAGACCTAACACAGTAGTTGAGAAGCATGGATGAATAACTGCACTGAAGAGTGGTGCAGGAATAAGCCAGGAAATAAGTTAGCATTTTAGCACACCCGGTTCCCTCGTCTAAAAGTCAGTAGATTTTCTGAATAGCACTTTGGTTAGATGTCTGAAAAAACAACCAGGTCTCACTTCAAAGTCGCTGAATACTGGCGCATGGACGTTGAATTCAGACACCGATGAAAAAAGCCATCTTTTCAAGTTGGCATGACACATGGCCGGCCACCGTTACCGTGTAATGGCATCCAGTGGCATCGAGAGGAAACACAGCAGGACAACAACGTAAGTTATGGAGTGAAAGTCCAAGTATAGGATAGCAAACCACCGAATTTCACACGGGAGGCTGGTGTTCGCTTCATATTCAATTCAAATAAGCATGCGAGCTCCAGGTAGAGACAGTGCCGATACTACCTTTCCCAGCTCATTCACCATACCTCATTTCACACGCTACATAGTATAACTCCAATATCAGATAAAGTTAAAGGAGATAGAGATAGATAAACTCACAGGCTTTCTCAACCCAAACAGCACTGCTCCCTTCAATAAACCCAGGCTCTGTTTATGCAGGCTCCAGGTAGTGACAGTGCTGATACTACCTTTCCTAGCACATTCACCATACTCTATTTCACACGCTATATAGCATAACTCCAATATAAGCTAAAGTTAAGGGAGACAGAGAAGATAAACTCACAGGATCAGCAAACACACTCACCTTGCAGCATGGTCTCAAACAAAAGGGATTCAAATAGGCCACTCCCCCACTTAAATAACCTTCCTCTTCCTGGATTTTCTAGAGCCAACCCTGCTCTTTTTAACCCAACCCAACCACATGCTTTTGTTGCCTAAACTCAACTGTGCATGTGTGTTGGCAAAACATAACCATGTGTTTGATGTTGAAGGGGAAAAAATGTCCATTTGCAGTGTTGCAAAAACTATCGCTGCAAAAACTGAAGTGTATTTTAAAAAAAGACAATGCATGTAACAGACAGAAGTTAAAATGGTGTCATATGGTGGCATAACGTCAGCTACCATTGCACCTGGGCTAACTTGTATGTCCCATGTTGACGCAGAAAGTCCATGACCTAACGTCAATATGTGACGAGGTCAGAGTGAGAACGTGTTGGAAATAAAGGCTGCCACTGCCCTTCGTTTTAATGAGTTAGTGCCACAAGCATATTGACAAAAAATTAGAAATTGTGAAAAAACTGCCAACCAGGCGTATGTGGAGTTTGCAAGGGAGACAAGTGCTCTTTTTGACAAATGGTACCAGGTCAGCAAGGTTAAATTGTTGGATGACATGCTTGAACTAATATTGTTGGAAGAGTTTAAAAATGGTCATTTCTCTAAATGAACAAAAAAGTCACGTCCCTGACTGCTGCCACAGCACTGGCAGATGAATTTGCTTTGACGCACAAAGATATCTTTTCAATTCCAGTTCGCCCTGAACCACTTTCAGCTGGCCGAAAGGTTAAGTCTCCAAAAACATCGCAACCCCACTTCAGCCGCTGAAATCCTTGAATGATTTCACTGCTATTCGCAAAATGGTGTCACCAATCGGACTCATTCAAACCGAACCACCCTCAATGCAAAACATGACTTTTGCAGAAACAAAGAAAAAATTGATGAGGATTTCAAACCATTTGTTACTGAAGGTTATGTTATGTTATGGAACATGGTATCCCCATCACCATTCTAAGGGATACTTGGTGGCGGTGTGTTACCCTTTTCGGCTCAGTCTTACTGTGGTGCAGATGTTCTGGCGTGGGGTTTTGGATGAAGCATGATACGCCTGCCTTTGCTTTTACTTTAGCTGTCATCCAGAATTGTGTCAGGTAGATTCCAAATTGCTGTACGTCCTGAGTTACCGATCACCAGTATTGATCTTGTTCTCGGGAATGATTTGGCTCGTGGAAAACTTTTCTCATCTCCCAAGGTAATTGAACGTGAAAATTTGCATCGCATTTGGTGTGAACACAACATTAGTTAGCATGCAGAAAGGGTAATCCCTGCAGAACTCTATACAGCTTCCGGTGCACATGTATTAAACATGATTGTACTGCAGACGGCAATCTCTTCGGTTATGGATAAAGATTATTTGTGCAGAATGTGTGCAGGCTTCAGCATCTTTATAGTTACTAATGCAGTGTTTCACAAAACTAAAATAATGAAGGCAACTCCCAACACACTATTACATTATTATTCATGAATATCTAGACTTTTCCATCAATAGATTATACTCATTTACTCTATGAGTTGTCAATAAAAGGCAGATTACGAGGGGATGTGTTCAACTGCGTCACACAAAAGCTGAAAAATTATCAATTTCCAATGATATAAAACTGAGCAAACCAAAAATACTTGCATTTGATTGGCAGGTAGGTTAACATTAACAATTTATTAGTTGTCAAAATTGTAGCGATTAGGCTTCTGTTGTATTATCAACTAAACGACTTATTGTTTCAGCTCTAACCATCATCAGAATGTGCAGATGGGATACTGGAAAAGAAAATGAAAAAGTCAACATAAAATGTTTTATTAAAGTGCCTTCAGACGGCTTCTGTGTTCACAGATTCTAAAAGTCTGTGTCTCTCTGCTGGAGGGATGAACAGCAATCCTCAAAAAAAAATAAATATAAATATAAAAGTGTGTTCTGATGATGGTGGTGGGGAAAACTATCACTCCAAAATCTCCCAAAGGTGTTCTGTTGTGTTCAGGTCTTACGACAGCAAAATGCAAAGCATACTATTCACGTCATTTTCATACTCATTCATGGTCTGTGTGGAAGCATTTACATTTCTCCTCTCATCTAGTCTGCGTTTTTTTTTTCTTTAATTGGCCGCTTGTAAGTGTGAATGGTACATTAGCTGTAGAAAGAGATATGCAAGTTGATGGTGGCCAAGTTGGCAAGGGTGGGGTTTTTTTCTTCCTGCTGGGCCAAAGTGCTCCAGATTGGAATCATTTCAGTTCAGTTTATTGTCATGCACATAAAAAAAGTACAGCAATGCCTTCCAGTCCAATTAAATGTCTCCACTCTGGCAACACCCCTCTGGACAGCTTACAACCCAACCAACTGTGTCTAAATAAATAAGAGTAAAACTTTGCATGTTAAAAGTAAAAACACAGTGCATTAAGCAAAACACGCACTGTGTATTAAATTGTGCATAAAATAGGAACTCAAATACTGTAGTTTCTTGTACGCATTTCACACATTGAAATCATCTTAAGACGTGGAACTCAAGACAGGGCCCCTTCCAACTTTTTATCCTGTAACATAGCTAAGAATCACCATGATCCACATGAATAATCACTAAAGACTATCATCCTCTCATCCGCGACCCTGTGGGCTGACTGTTGATGAGTCTCACCGCCTGTGGATAAAAGCTCTTCCTAAAGCAGGTGGTGTGAGACTTGATAGTGCCGTCCAACCCTCAGATGGTAACAATGTAGTAAATAGATGATGGCTTGTGGAGTATTATGTTTGATAATAATAATGTATGCTGTCCTCCTGCAGTGAGAGCACTGTATCTCTGAAGGCTCTGATAGCTTGCTATGTACCTCATTGTCATTGTAGAAAGCGGGACTACAATTTTCCGAGCTGCTTCAGGCTTTGTGCAGATGAGGTATCACATGACACTATTAAGCTCTTGGTGGCTTTCAACAGTGTCCTGATTGAAGCATCTTTTTTAGCTTGCATGCCGATTTTTTAAAAGGCAGCTAAGGAAAAATAGCCTTTGTTGATCTTGTTGCCATGCCAACTACAGAAATAAGAAATCTGATATATTAGACCTTTAAAACCGACAGTCTTAACAGCAACACTAATAGAAAGACAGTGAAGTGGAGGTAAAGTTTCTTAAAATCAATGCTCGTTTTTTGGTTTTGAGAGACCGGCTATTTTCTTCACAGCACAGGTACAGCTCCCACACCTCTATCCTATAGGCCTCCTTGTTGTTATCACGGATCAAAAAAATCTCTGTGGGTTGCTCGGATGTTGGCCACACAGTCGGTGTCAGGCTTTTTCTCCATGCTGTTTTATCCTACCTTCTTTCTCATATCTTTTTGTAGTTTCCTCATGCACTGCAGAGAGCGGTGCACTACACTACCTGCAGCAGATTGGTGGAACATTTGACATTAACTTATGCATATAGAGACCTTAAATTACCCGGAAACTCTAATCTCTGCTGCAAAGTGACTCCGCGTTGACACACCACTCCAGTTTTCACACTGTCATGCTTCCCCAGCTACTTGTAGCAGCGCGCAGGCTTCACCTCGTCACCCTGCATAGTGATCATTTTGTCCACCTCCACAGCACTGTGTGAGATGTGCTGCAGGAAGAGCAAAGAGACACGGCACCAAACAGCGCACTCGCATTCACACAGCTTTAACACTGGTGTTATAGCACTTTCAGAAATCCCTGAATGAGTCCCATTAACCTCTTGAACCTGAGACAATATTTCACTCCCTTTATTTCTGGGCTAATTGCATAGTCGATGTATGTTTTAGCCAGGCATGCCATATATTTCTATTTTCAGGACAGCTTTAGCTACTCAGGGATGGTATAATTTGGCATGCATGCTCTGGGTCCATGAAAAGTCTGAAGTCGGGAAACATCGGCTTTTGTGCAAAAAGTCTTGTGCCAGTCTGCAAGTAAGTGATGAAATCGCTGCCTCTCTGGACAATTGACAGGTGTCAAGGCTGGAAAATGATGGTGTAGTGTTGTTCCTTGACATGGTGCAATGCATCAACCAGCTCATGCAGCACGTCGTACTACCTGTGTGTGGGTTTATTCTTCAATAGGTTTTTCCACTTGGGCATTTTAAGCTGTTTTGGGCAATGATGTAATTTCAGCAATGCCTCAGTTTGCTGACCATTCATTCCAGCGAAAGTCACTCAGTCAGATACACATTTCGTGTGGCCTACACAACCTTATCTCCCAGAAATGTCTCTACCACTGATAAATGTATATACTACTTATTTGCAACAGCAGATACATGTTGAGATAGACACTGCGGGATTCACTTTTTTATCCACATTAGAAAATATTTGTAATAAACGTATCTTTAAAGTCAGATAAAATGTACAAACCGAACATATCTGCAAAATGTTCACTGACAATGTAATTTATTTGTTTGTCAACTATATTGTCTCATAGCAAATTAAGTATTAATAACCTTATTAAATATTAAAAATAATGTAAAAGCTCATGTTGGCTTGAAGCACGAGACTTTTAATATTTAACCAGAATTACAATCTTTCCCTAACTTTAACTGAAGGGTTTTAGTAGCCTACACACACACACACATAAAACACAGGGGAAAAGTCTGTTCTGTGTTTAATCCTGCACTTTGTTCCTTCACCGCCTCCCTGCACCAGTAAACACGATGCAGTCAACAATTACATTTTCTTCAAAATGATTTTGCCAAAACTATTTGATGGTATATAAACAGACCAACAATAGATAAATATTTTGGAGCATTTTCAAAACTGTGCCGTTTAGTCAGTTTAAACGTCCATTTGTGGTACGATTTATTAATTAAGGACTGTTTTTTTCCTGTGATGTGACCTTAATCTGAGCCAACTACAATGCCAGCCTGTTCTCATTCCCGAGGCGTCACATACAGCAGATTGGTCAGTGGCTCATTCCAATGCACAAGGCACCCTTTAGCATCTGTATGAGATGTACCAGGCTTTCAGCTAACTCCAATGTAACCCCATCCATGGCAGTGATGTGTCAGGGGTGTCAAACTCATTTTAGTCTATGGGCCACACTCAAGCGTTTTTGTACTTAACACAAAAACTACTGCATGATAAGCTTTCAAGAGCAAAAACCTCTACATTTTTCCTTTTCTTTTGGTGTTAAGAAGTACAAGTGCATTCTAAAAATGTTCACACATTTTGGATGGGTCAAACAAACACAGGACTTTCACCCAGGAGACCGGTGTTTGTGTCCCGTAACAAGCAAACAATAACACAACCCCCACAAGCTTCCAAAACTGATGCAGATGGTGAACACTACGAGAAAGTCTCAGTTTTTCCACATTCAGTCATTTCATGTGCATTTTTCCATACATTTCCACTCTTTTGCAGCAATGCTTGCATCACCGCACCAAACTTAAGTGGAAGCTGTTGAGGAAGTAGGTTAAGTATCCCCTGCCTCACAAACCATTGACAAATCTAAAGTTTTGGCAGTACCTTGGCAATTGGGCTTCACTAAAACTGTTTTAAAGTCTAACAGATTCTTTTGTACTGGAACTGCTGATTGACAAGATTTTGCACAGTGTTCAATATCTTTGAATATGACCATTTCATTTCTAAGTTTCTTTGGAGACCTGTGTTCTGGTCAGGGTGGAAAAGCCTCTGAAGCAGCGTTTTACATTGAGTACCTAGTGGGCCAGATTGGACCCTCTGGCGGGCTGGTTCTGGCCCTTGGGCCATATGTATGACATCTCTGATATAGCATGAAGAGCAAGAAAATCAGAGTAGCGCAGGCAGGCTGCAAGGTTTTTGGATGGGTCAAACAAACACAGGACTATCACCCAGGAGACCGGTGTGTCCCGTAACAAGCAAAACATAACACAACCCGATAAGCTTCCGAAACTGACGCTAGAGGGGTACTTATAGCATCATAGTTTGAAGCTGAGGGCCACTGAGCAAGTTGTTGTATTTGACGAGTTGGGAGAGGGAACATGTTGACAAAGCATACTGATGAGCAAATTCAACAGTTATCAACGTGCCTGAGAATGAATCAAGGCCTGACTTATACCAGCAACAAATTACACAGCCATTTTAATATGTCGTCAGATAACTCCATCTGCCAACCTCTGTAAACAGCACAAACAACAATACAGAGAGGGGGTTTGACAGGTCCAGTACGGTGCCTGTTATAGTGCACAAACCAACAGATTTTTGGTCTAACTCAAAACAAAGAAATCTCTCCCTATTTACATTTCTCTTGCTTCTGGCCAGACACATCGAACCAATGAGCAGAGTGAAAATCCTCACATGGCTTTGGTGATGCATTTTGCTTGGCTTGTACTTTTTCTCTGTGTGAACAGAGACTGAACCACAGGGAAACAAGTTAACGAGTTGTCCACAGAGTGTGAACTATAGGTTTGAAGGTTTTTCATTTCCTTGAACCCCTGTAACGAGCTAATGTTCTTCACACTTGCACGTTAAAATGTTTTTTCTAGTCTTAGAATGCATAAATACCAAATACGCCTGGTTTTCAATATTCTTCAGCACTAACTGACCTTGTCTGCAGTTCAAGGTGCCGATACAACACTTTTACAGACCTGTTTTTAGATTGCTTCTCTGTGGGGAAATGTTCTGTATGTCGCAGTGGAGTTTTTCTTGCAGTCCCACAGTTGGCTACTGGAACAAATTGGCAGAGGGAATGACTCACTGTATCCATCTCTCTTTGTGAGATTTTTTGGGGGTTGGATGTATTCTGTTTTCATGAGATAGTTCACCATGGAGATGCACACAGGAAACATGGGGAGACAAAGCAAGATAATAGATGACCTCAGCCAAAGTCTAACCAGGGACATTGACCCTCATGTATCAATCTATCTTACAAACCAGCAGATCCAAGCCTAGAAACCAAGTAATGATAAAGTTTGCGTGTCATGTATCATTCTTTTCTCACCAATCACAGCACAGGAATGATCGGGTGTTGATAAATGTGGCGGCTGGAAACAATCGTCATTTACATATCCTGCCCCAATATATTTTGGTTTTAGAGGCTTTGCCCCTTGAGTTTATGATGTGGTGACACATAATATGGCCGAGAAGAGAAACTTCTCACAGCTAGAATTGGAAACGCTAATGTCCCTGGTTCAATTTAACCAGAAAAACGCAGTGTGGAAAGAAATTCCTGCAACAGCATTGCAGTGGTTAGTCAAACTCAAGGTTGGAATATTTAATTTATACATGTATGATATGTACCAACCTACAGCCGACATATATAAATAATATAGCCATTACATTATGTAATATTTATATTGTCACAGTATTCACATTAAAGCTTATTATTGACCCAGACGAGCAGTACATGACTGCGTGTATCAAGTCTGCTTCCATTTCGGGCATAACACGTGGCGGAGGAGGCACGGGAGTGTGTCCAGGCCTGACACTGGTAAAAATGTAATCACCTAGGCTGCTAGAATTGAAATAATTGCACTGTTGCAGGATTTATAGATTTCTCTTTAATGGCATTTTTATGATCATGATATAGAGATGCTTTGGTGTGTCAGTGTTTTAAAAAAAAAATAAATAAAAAGGAAAGTTTCAGATAGAGCGGGCACGAGTGGTGTTCATCCATCAGTCAGCCTGGAGCCAGTCCCACAGAGCCAGGCAACTGCCAGCTGTGATGGTGAGCGCACGTCCATATGGCAACTATACATTTTTTAGTGATTAATATGCAACTGCAAATACTTAGAAGTCAGTCAGAATACGGTCTAATAACAATTCTCAAGCTCTGATTTACTCTGCTGTGCTGCAAATCCATGGTGGCTCATACAAGCTGAGACCTAACGTGAGATTTGATTGGAGCCTCCGCTCACAACCACTGTAATAAATGCCGGCCTTGTGTGGAAATTACCTTACGCTCAATTTTCTGTCCTAGTTCGTTCCATAACTGAGGACCAATGTGGTTATATGTTATTTTTCTTCCTAGACCAATCCGCCTTTACATAGCTTTCATGATACATCCTTGCTTTGGGGCCATCCTCACTCTGATCTGACTCATTAGGTCACATAACAGTCACACACAAATCAAGGTGTGAATTCGTGTGAATCTGCCTGGAATAGGATGCAAGTGCGACCTACTTGCACTGCACTCCTGACACCCCCTTCCAAAGATTCCTTGTTTTTACAAAGCCTCCTATCTCCTGCCTCACGCAGGTGGCAGTGATGAAGGGAGACAGGCTGGGGGCGAGGATCCTTGAAAGCTGGAGACAGGGACAGCGCTGTGGCTTTGACCCCTGGTGTGATGGACATGATGGACTTGATAATCCGGCTGACTGTAGGCCTGATTCTTTTCCCTCAATTTACTGCTGCAGTGTGCTGTCAGTCTCTCTCACAAGGTGTTCTGTCTGTGCTTTAGCCTCCTGCTTTAGCTATCTTTGGACAGGCGAAGCCTTGTCGCTGTCTATAGTCCTGAAAGCTAATTTTTTCTCTCAGTGTCTTTTGTTTCCTAGAGATTGTGGTATTTGGAAAATGGTTTTAGTTAGAAAGCATTAGAGATATAGATTTATGTTACTGTGGGAGGCCTTTATGGACATTAGAGAGTAATACTGACAAACCACAGCCAAGCAGCTATCAGGACATTGTACCTCTAATGGTACGTGTCCACAGAGGCGCTTTTGGACACATGGCGTTGCTTCCCAGCATTTTATAACTGATAGGCGCGCCACTTAATAAGTGGGCTGTCTGTGCCTGGATTTGAAACTGAACCAATATGGCGACTTGAAAAATATGAAAACAGTTCACCAAAATGTGTTTCTGAAAACATCTGAGTCAAGAAATGTGTAGTTATTGAATCCATTCTCAGACAAGGTTTGGTTTAAACATTGGTGGGAGTTTCCAGAGGTGGTGAGTCACCCTGCAATGCCCCACATTAACATAAAATAGCCTCAATTCAACTTTATGCAAATGCTACTAGACCTACTCTCTAGCTCTTTCATTAAGGTTTTAAATTCATTTAAATGTCCTTTTATGGTGGGTTTCTTTTGCACATTGTCTCTATACTTTGGATGTTTTATGTAGAGCAGTCTGAACAGCCTTGCTGCTGAAATGTGCTGTATAAACAGGGCTCCAGACTGACTTTTTATAGAGGGAGCACTGTAGTCCCTGACTGAAAATTTAAGGAGCACAAGCAGAAAATTAAGGTATACACCTTAAATCGTGCTGCGACGCAATTATTCACATTTTTGGCCATTTTAACTGTATTACTGATAAATGCTGTGGTCCTGTTATAACAGTTGAAAAACCTGAACAAAACTTAACAAATGCATTCAATTTTATCATTTGTAACACACACCCTGCTCCTAAACTGCTCACATGCAGTGCCGCTGCTATATGTGGGATTAACATTTACGCCGTTGGTTTTAAAAAGTTTAATTTGTCCCTTATACTTGGCAAATGGTAGCTCCTGCTTTGCAATTAAAAATGCAGCATTGAATTTGATTATTTAAGCCTCCTCTGAAGATTGTATTGTAGCAATCTGCCTGTGAAAGGCTGCTGGAAGTGGGGATTCTGTTTCATTTGTAAACCTGTCTCGGCAGATTTAATATTTCAAGCTATTATTGTGTTTCATTAGCGTATCATGTTTGAATTGTGCAGCACTGGTTGCTTCTGTGAACTTTGTTTTCCCCGCATATTTGGGGCCAGGTCTAGCACAGAACACACAGCACATTGTATTGTTTGTTTGGTTGTACCTGAGCCATGTAAATTAATTAAGCCAATCCTGTCTGCAGGGTAGATAAGGCTTTTTCTGGAAAGTTTCTTCCGAGTCTATATCCGAGTTTTCCTCAGCAACTTTTCGCTGTCCAGGGCCTGGCTCTGACACGTACGTAGTTTGTTTCGCTGTCCTTGAATATGAGGTTGGACACAACACGGTTATAAACACTGGTGAGTGTGGATGACGTGATCCTCGCAGTTAACTATTCACTCACTCCCAGACCCTCCCCTTCTCATACACATTGGCCGACACCGACGGACTTGCTCTCTTGTTTTTTAAGATGGAAAAAGAAAAAAAAAACTTGAAATTTGCAGTTTGCACACGAGCAGGTAGTTGCAAAGAAATACTCGCACTGCTATATTTGGTCGTAATTTGGAACCCTGAAAAATAAACTTGACCTGCCCCGCCTCTTGTAACGCATTACAACGCCACCAAAATGCACAGACACTGAATAGGAAGCATGGAAATGACAGATCCTGTGGACAAGCAGAAATAACCCTTTGTCAAAAGCAGTCTAAAAGCCTTTAATGAACTAGTGCTGAACTAAAATTATTTTCATTATGATTAATCAGCCAATAATTATGGACTGCTTGTCTATAAAATGTTACGAAATAGTGAAGAACGCCCATCACTAACTTCCAAAGTCATACTTCAGATTGCTTGTTTTGTCTGACAAGCAGTCCAAAACACAAAGATGTTTAATTTACAACCATAAAACAAAGCAGTGTATCCTCACATTTGAGAGCTAAAATCAGCAAATGACTCACACAATCTATTATCAAAATTGCTGTTGATTACCTTTTTGTCGATCCATTGTGGATTGATGAATTGTTTCAGCGCTATAAAGCACTGTTGTTTGCTGAGTGCTGCTAAGTGCTGATATACAGCGTGTGGGCAGACACAGTATATATTTATATACTCGTATATCAATCAAACAAACCCGCCCCTGTTGAGGCCTGTGACATGACCAGCCTAACTGTTGCTACTGAGCAATCAGCTGGCACACTGGCACAGATGGATAAAACTCTGTATAGTGTCAGGGCTAGAAGTGTGTGTACGCAGAGACATACGCATTCGTTTCATCTGATTTATAAAGCTGCATGTACGTGGGACAGTCGCCAGAAGAAAATGTTGGCATTGTACATTTCTGTAAACCAAAATACATTGCATTTGTAAATTTCATACGCATCATATCAATGTTTCTAAAGTATACATGAGCTGACTTTTGATTGGGATGAGGAGGGGATGGTAGATGGCGTGACACCGAGGCAAGATGCTCGCCAAGCTGCAGACCACTGTTCAATATCAACAAACAACAAAAAGAGCTGTTTTAGCAAGTTATCAATGTGTTTCCAGCAGCTGTTTAGCCATCAAATGCAGGTGTATTATAGCAGCCTGTCACTGTTTTTCCGCCAGGGACAGTGCTACAAAAAAAGGTTGTTTCTTACCAAAACATGGCTGCATTTCTTGCTGGGATGGTGCCAAGAAACACATGTGTTTTTCAATGAGACATCACTGTATTTCCAGCTGGGACAGTGCCACAAAAAGCAATTGTTTTTGAGACATCGCTGCTTTTCTAGCTTGGATTGTGACACCAAAACTGGGTATTTTAAGTCAAAACATGATCTTTTCTGAACCATTACCACTTGGGTTTTGTGCCTCTACTCAACCACACATTAACCACAGCACTGTTGAAATATAAAGTTTGATAAATGTCATGTATCCATGGTTGGCGGAAACATTTTTTCTGGCACATGACCCTTCGCTAAGTCCTGACCCTGGACGCAGACTGGCCAATCATAACACAGCATCCGTGCTTACTCTGACAGCTTGTCGGACCATCACAAAGGGGCGGGGCTTGGCAAAAGGTCAGTTGGGTTGCCCTCATGTAGCCCTACATGGATGTATAACTGCTGTTTGACCCACTAAATGTGCTGCATCTGTGAGGTTCTCTAACTGCACCAGTGGAGCTTCCATGACGCACTTGGCTGTGGCTATTTATAGCGCCTGTAACACTGATTCATCACATATATCTGTAAACCATCATCCCAGTGATATCTCAATCATCATTATTAAAAATCAGATATATGATTACTGATTAATTCGTAGTGCTCAAATCGGGAAATGATGCCTCAATGTCAGCGTATGTGTGAGCAATGGCGTGTGGATGTCACCTCTACCTCCTCCTGATGACAGTTGTACATGAAAACTAAAGCAGCAAACAGGCCTCTGTCATTGTTTGAACTTCCTCCCTCTAAAATAAAATATACCTAATACCTTTTACAGCCTCCTCATCCTCACACCTTATGTGCGTTTAGTCACGTACGGCAGTGATGTCCAATCAATATCCATAGAGGGCAAAGAGTGTGCGGGTTTTCTTCCAGCCAATCAGCGAAGCACTTGCTGATGTCAATGACTGAAGAACTTTCACTAATGAAGCCATATGCACCCTTAACATTTCACCTTGTTCCAGCGTTTCTCATATCGGTCGACTGTAGAAAAGATGGAGCACAGTAAACAACTTGCTGCACTGATTGATCCTGTCCAATAGTGATTTAAGCAATTCACAGCTCATGAAAGCTTTTACATTTGAGCAATTTTTCAAGTAGTTCTTTCCCAGGAAAAGAAAAAGTCTCCTCAGAGAGACGTGTTTTATAGATTATTACTTAAACAGCTAGAGCTCCTCCTATTTTTACTGCTCTGATTCCCTGTGTCTGCTTGCATCAAACCCTTGAGTGTGATCATAGAGTCTGGTGTATTCCCCTGTAGCAAAGACTCTGAGAAGCACATAACTCTGCATTCACAATATTCCCACTGGGTCCTGACCAAGGCAGGAAGCTCATCAATCTTTTTTTGCCAGTGATCTCACTTTCCTCAATCCGGATAGATGGAGGATAGGGTTTAAATCTCCTTCCCTTTTCTCTCTCTTCTCCTCCCCTCCACCCCAGCTCTATTCTCCCTCCATCACGCAAGCGGCTCAGTCAGTAGATTCTTCGGCCCTGGGCCTCCTGCCAACATCACTGTGATCAGGTGCTGCCAAGTGTAAGGCTAAGGACAGACTGAAAAACTTAGGTAGAGCGTCCATTGTTCAAGTAAGTCCCCGGTTAGTCTGTTTATAAGTTGATAGTGCTGTTCTGTAAACCTGCGTGGGAGTTTGTATTTTGGGTAGACAGACTGAAGGGCCAAAACTGAAGATAAACTCCTTCAGAACAAAACCGAATGACGCCTCATCCACTATGTAGATGAACAAGTTGGACAAACTTTTGGAGAGCATTTGTGAGTGAGTATGATGAATGAATGTGGAGGTCATTTTTGCTTAAGGAGATATATGAATAGGCTTCATGAGGGCCCATTTCTATTGGTTAAAAAAAAAAGTAAATACTGTAGCACCAAACTAACGGAGAGACACTCTTGGTAAAGATGGTAAAAAAGCCGTTATCCTTTTCTCATATTCTGAGCCAGAAACCTTAACTTCAGTGGCACTTTAACTTGTTGTCTTTGATGGTGACGGCAACGAGATGCGGTTCACAAGCGTAACACTGTGACCTGTAAATTTTGGCTTGTAATTTAAGCTTTTCATCGACCTTCTCAACAATAAAATGATGAATATATCCCTCCAATGTGTAGTTTAGGCCCTTTTGGTTACTTCTCAATGACATCTGATCGTTATGTCCCCAAAAATCATCAAGTGCCTCCTGCGAAATGCCGTGTACTGTGACACCTGCCATAGCGCCGGTCTGAGTGAGTGGAGGGGGCGTGGCTTAGCCATAGGTCAATTATTGAGGACCACACACGCAGCTGATTAATTCCCACACACCTGTGCACACCTGTGCACACCTGTGAAATGGGTGTAGCAGGTTCTATTTAAGCTCAATGTTGTAAATGATGGTGTTAAACATGAAACGTTAGTGTCATACTGATAAACTGTGAAGCTGAGGAAGAGCAGTGTGCGAGATTTTCTGTTCAAAGACAAAAGGAAAACGCTGATCCAAAAGATTTTTAAATGGAGAAACATTAAATATTTCTAAAAACTACATAAGTTAATTGGACAATGTACATTATTTAGTTTTTGAGAAAGGCTAATTTGTATGAGCAGAGTGCAAAGGCTTTGTAATATATTATTTATTCCTCAGGCGCCCCAACGACTTTTTGCACCACGTTACGTAGCGTAGTGATGTGAGTGTTCTAGCTATTACGGTTATGCAACCGATAATGTCCTGAAGCCATTATTCATTCATTTCCAGGGAAACTTATGGAGTAATTCTGGTGAAAAACTACATATGCATCACATGTAAGGTAAGGTTACATAAGGCAATGACATGATGATGGGGAAGACAGAAACCTTAGCTTTCTGAATGAATGCTCTACTATGTGGTTTTTGTTTTTTTGTTTTTTATATCTTATCAATATTTATACAGCATTTTGGAAACAACAATCTCCTGCAGCCATTATGGGGCGATACTGGTGTAATCATGGTGAAAAACCATGTTTGCACGACAACTAAGGTAAGGTAATGCATGGACATTTTGTGATAACAGGGAAGACAGAAGTCTTTGCTTCCTGCTGCTAAAAGAATTAATGCTTTTTATTATAGATCTATTAAAACAAAATCATGCAAGCAATGTCCCACAGTACGTCCATTTCTAAAATTGATAACTGAAACTTAAAGAAACATAAAGTTAAGTGGCTTAGTGGTAGAGCAGGCGCCCCATGTACAAGGCTGTTGCTGCAGCGGCCTGGGTTTGACTCCAGCATGTGGCCCTTTGCTACATGTCACTCTCTCTCTCCCTCTCTCCCCCTCTCTCTCTCTCTCTCTCTCTCTCTCTTTCTCACACTTGTCTGCCCTATCCATTAAAGGCTAAAAATGCCCAAAAAAATATCTTAAAAAAAAGGAAACATAAAGTTAAAACATATCTGCTACATATCAAAAGGTAAAATTGTTGTATATCTTTGGTATGCAGAAGCGTAGACACAGCATGACTACTGCTTCTGCTTCTGCTGGCGGCCTGTCTGCCCTGCTCTTGTGTACCTAACGGCCCATGCTCTGTTGCGACCACACTGTCTGTACACCTGTCTGCCTCTCTATGCCATTCTCAAACCCAAATCACACGCTGTTGCCCCCCACCTTCTGTTGCTGCGAGACAAACTCATAATTCAATCCATTCCCCTCTATTGTTCCCCGTTTCTCCTCCATGCTAACTGCCTCCAATAGGAACAAGCCGATACGCATCACACACAACGCCATCGAAATTATGTGCCTCCCCGCACGCAACCTCTCAGACCTTAACAGCAAAGCCATTACACGCACAGCACACACCATAGCACATGACCTCAGGCATCCCCTCAACCCATTTTTCACACTGCTTCCATCTGGATGTAGATACACATCCCCGGCTTGGAAACACACCAGCAAAAGAAATGTGTGTAGGTGCCGATAAACATGGAAGTACCCGATGTCTTTCATGTAGTTATGTTGTGATGTTTAATGCATTTTGTACTCATGTTTCTATGTATTTATGAGGCCCTGAACAGACTGTAGCAACCTGGAAAAGGACAGAAAAGAATCTACCTTGCCTCTTAACTCCGGCCTCCAACAAACTGTCTGTGTTTCATTAGTCTAAAACATGCTCACATCTTCCTTGATCCTCAACCCAGACCAATCATAGAGGTCATAGATCACAAAATGCTAGTATTTTTTTTTTTTTTTTTTTTTAGGTACAGTATGGAGACTATTTGGATTTCCGACACTCTCTTTCCTTCTGTTCCTTACTAAAAACACCAACTCCATCTCTGCCAGCTCAGAGGCCACTGATAAAGTTCAGACTGAAGAAGGAATGCGGAGATAAGAGGCGTTTGAAGCTTAGTTAAAGCTCTTTATTTACACCTATACATAAGTGTCTAATTGCTATTCAGAGGGGTATAGCTGTTGGTTTCAGAAGTTACAAAAACTGGCCTTCACAGACACCTCTTATTTATTCTGTGGAAACAAGCTGTTCTAAGCTTTCCAACTGTCTGAAGAATCAGGTTGGGGCCACACGGGCAGAACGAGGTTTCCTAACGGTCAGGGATTTCAGAAGGGGGATTGTAATCCCTTAGAAGATAGTGATCTCAAATGTCGGTGCATTGGTCAGAGTCACAGCACACTGTGTTTGTTGTAGTGCTCACAGTGCCACAGGAGGATTCAGAGGAGGAAGCTTATGTTGTCTGAGGTTACAGCTTAGAGGAAGGAAAAGGGTTGTAAAGGTAGGTGGTGCCCTGTGGTTGTAAGTTGCAGGGACGCTAGAATTCCCCATTGTGGTGTGGTGGGCGTAATTCAGTGATGTGTCAGTGAAGGAAGCTGCACAGCTGATAACTGATGGGACTTAACCATTCAATCATCCATCCTCCATATAATTCGCAGCCAGGCGTACTGTATTCCAGTGGGTATTAAGTAGTCAGATTGTGGAGCAGCTCAACTAATTTGAATAAAATAAAAACAATAACACCATCAAAAATATATATATATATATATCAACATGTTTTTATTTATGGGGAAAGAAAATGTACAAATAGTGTTGCAAATTGACAGACGGACCCTCACAGCTTCAGGTGGAACAAGCTTCATTTGGCACATCTCTTTAAGCACATATGAATAACCTGGTAATGATTAAAATACCAACCCATATTCAAAATAACAGATGTCCTTTATTCTCTTAATACATTGTTTCTTGATTTGCCTTAGATATACAAGGACAGCCCATTATCCGAAATCATACCTTCTCTCCAGCCTTAAAGACCCTTTCTTGTGTAGAAAGACCAGGGTACAAATTCTTAAAGGTTTTGTACACTAAAGCCCCAGACACACCTCATGAACGATCTAGTGGCAACAAAGGCCGACTGTTTCGTCGTCTCACGTAGCCTGTGTGTATGCTGGGGCTGCCCCCCAAGAGTTGACCAAACGTTGGTCAACCAGAAAGGACATCAGTCAGCAAGATTTCATTGGTCGCTTTGTCGCAGAAAACAAAAACACAGAACATGAAGCTCAATTAGGAGCTGCATCTCGTCAAAAAATCAAAACTTATGGGACTGGACCATGTGGGACTTTAACATGAAAGGACAGACGCAGGAAGTGTCCACGCTCAGCAGTCAGACAGGAGTCAGGTTAATTTCCAGGGCTGGTACCTGCGGTTATTCCACATGCTAGTTAATAACATGTCGGGCAGGAAATCCAAAGTGTGGCATCATTTTGAGAAGGTGAAGGACGAACCCAAGGTGATATGTAAACTCATCTTCATTGGTCGACTACAAACATGACGTATCATCTGAAACATGGAAGTAGCTACATGCCCATTAGCCCACAGCGTCATTAACAGGCGGCTCGCTCAGTGTGTGACGTGCACTTGTAGATAAAATATAGGCCTATATTAATGAAGGTTCATTAGTACGGTTTGTATTTCTCTGTAATGTAGCACAGTGTTAACAATGTTACTGATACTATTCTTTCTCACACCTTCAACTCAAAACATTGTGTTGCCCCACCCAAAATAATTAATTTGATAATTAAATTAATATCACTAATATGCGGGTGACAAGTCGACTAATGGCCCTAAATGATGACTATTGGTCGACTAGGAAAATTCTTTGTCGGGGCAGCTCTAGCCTCTATATTCTGCGCCCACATGACGGGAAATAAATCCCCATATCAGCAGTGGTAGTCTGTATTAGTCATTCAAAAAGGAAACCCAAAGACTGACAGGACAGATTCAAGAAGTCAGCCAGTTAGCGTATTAACAAGAAGATCCATTGTTGAAAGGACAAGGATATTTACAATGCACT
Organism: Epinephelus cyanopodus; assembly: GCA_026686955.1. Lineage (NCBI taxonomy): Eukaryota > Metazoa > Chordata > Actinopteri > Perciformes > Serranidae > Epinephelus > Epinephelus cyanopodus. The sequence continues at coordinate 29,293,253 of CM048932.1, read as the reverse complement.
AGCAAACAATGACAAAAAATATAAATTACACACCATTTCTGCTAAAGAGCCCTAAGGCTAAAAGGATAATCTTACCTAATATAACAAATGAGTGTCAATCTCACACCCTTTTGACTTCATTTGGTTGTTTACTTTCCTCACTTTCGTTTCTATCTGAGCTGCCAATCAGAATGATTTCTGTCACCATTCGGCCCCAACTCGAATTCAACATGCTGTATCAGCCATCAAACAGCCAACAAAGGCCAACAAGGGCCAACTAGTGCCAACAGTGCAGGACACACTGCCAAAAAATGAGCGACAGACGCTCAAAGAAGGCCCAACATTGACTAATGGCTGTCACTTTGGTGTGTCAGGGCCCTAAGGACAACCTGGATAACACTTCATGCCCATGTTCAGCCCTTAGCTAATCAATGGCTTATTAAAAGCTATGAATCCTCATGTAAGTAGATGCTGAATGAAACAGCAAAAAACACATTTTACAGCTATGTTATGAGAGCAATTGTGACATATGGCTGTAATTTCATGGTCTGATCGTGCCTCTTCCAAACAGCACTTGTTGACAGAGCTAAGCAAAGTGAATAATCTTCAATCTTCTCACTGTGCCAGCTCAACAATCTCTATTGACTCTCAATTTGGGAGCAGATTCGGTTAGTCTGAGTAATATGACAAGATGGATAAGTGGATGGCTGTTGTAGTTAGAGCAGTGTTGAATGCTGCATTCTCCGCACAGGAAGATGCTTTAAAGTGACAGGGAATTTTGAAAGATGAATCCGATGCTGCTGTCAGTGGCTGTTTATCAAACCCAGTTAAAGCTGTAACTAATTCTGCAAATGCTGCAGATGTGTTGGTTTAAAGCTTAAATATTACAGTTTGCTATTATTAATAGCTATTGGAAGATGCTCCTTTTATACATAGATGCATAAATCCCTCACTTTTCCCCTTTTTGTCGGCTGTAAATTGGTATGTATAACTGCAAAGCCCATCTCTGCTGTTGTTGAGTCAAAGCCAGTTGACCTCAGCTCCCACTTGACATGAATTTTCGAATTCTCCCCTCTAACTTGTACTTAACCTCCTTTTAGGTGGTTTTGGTCCATTGTCGGTCTGTTTGCTCGGTGCAGATGTTTCATGGGATAAGCACCCCCGAGGCACAAACTCAAGCTTTTATCCGCAAAAGATGACATTTTCGTATTTGCTGAAGTCAAAGTGCCAACACCAGGGAATGAGTCCAGAGTGGAGACAGTATTTATTTTTGCTTTTGATATGACAAACACAGCGATACAGCAACAGCTGCCTGACATCTGCTGTCGAGGCCTTTCTGCTCTGTAAATAAATGGACATATTCAGACCCATTTATTTAAGTTGTCTGGGTGAGACAACTAGAGACATTAAGCTGTCCAACCAAAATTCGGGCCCTGCGCTGTCGGGGAAGAGATGAACCAAATCTGACTGACTGTTGACTTTTAGCTGCTCTGCTGATTGTTTACTCTGCTGTTGTACAGGATGCAAAGCAATCCATAGAGACATTTAAAAAGCCGAATAAACCCTAAAAGAGCCGCCCTGGCTTCTTGGAATAAAGGAACAAAGCTTTGAAGGATGTATTCCAAGCTGTTTGCATACTCTTTAAGTTATAAGGCAGCTTTTTTAGCAACACTAGTGGCAAGCCTGAAGGGATGGCAATGTCTGTCTGTCTGTGCGTCCACCACTTCAGTCCAGACCGAAGCATCTCATCTACAACTGGATGATTGACGTGAAAATGTCTACATTCCCAAAAGGCTCAGTTCTTAGTATTTAAGTGAACTCCTGATTATGTTCTGAAAGTTTTCACTTATCCCGGGAAATATCTCAACATCTTCTGAGTAAATTAGCTGTATTTTTATGCATACTTTGAGTCATCATATTAGGAAAGCTTTATGGAAATGGGAAATTTGATGAAAGTTCCTGAGTTGCACTGAGAGGTTTTTACGTGTACTCGAGATGGTTTTTGCTTTTGTCAAAAAAGAGTTGTGCTATAATTGTGACAGGGAAACGTCTCTGCTTAAAATAATCTGACAGTGTGATCACTTAACTCACATGACAAACGAGCGTTTCCAATGCTGGCATCTTCCCTTGCATTACAATTGTAGCTGAGGTTCATAAGTTGTGCCTATATATGCAGATGATTAAATGAATAATATGGAAGATTCGTGCATCACATTCTCGCTCCAACCGCATCACCTTTCAACATTTGGTCATGGACCTTCCACATCCAGATACAACATGAAAGGTACCCTGGTTGGTGTTGTTCTGGGATGCTGTGTCAAGTTCTGCTTGTTACATGCTTCGTTCAAAATACACCTCCATTTTCACAAGAAATTTACCATTTACATGCAGTCTCTTTCAAAATAAATACACTACATCAGTACAGCAATGCTAATTGACGTTTTTTAAACTCCAACAACTAACGTACGTGTTTGGGTTTAGGATACAAGAACAGAGATTGGCTTTATAATCTTACAAGACGCGAACACTTCTCTCCAGGGGGAAAGTCAGTTTTGTTGGACTGATCCACCACATGTCCCTCCCATCTGCCTGACTCAGACTTTCACCGCCGTAACTTGCGTTCTTGTTCCACCGTGTTTCCCCTTGAAACTGTCGAGCACTGTTAAACTATAACAGCAACCGGAATTTCGTCAGTGTCTGATGCTGCACGTCACTGCCGGATTTGGACGAGTTTGAAGTAAGACCAGGTGGCTTCGTAGTCTGAACCAGCATGAACTAAGATGGCAGCACACCTTATTTTCCACATTAGCACATTACAGGTTCACCTGTTCCCCTTTAACCTTTTGTTATAAAAGTCCAACTTAAATTTACTCAGAGCACCTCGCTGAGAGTTGACTCAACAAAATCGCTTGAAGAAACATTGCATTAATTTGTCCTCACCTTCGGACAACAAGGAAACTAAAGAACTGGAATTTTTCTTTGAAACAAATTCCTAAAGACCTCTCTCCATTTTTCATATTAGATAGGCTAGATGGCAAAGATGATTTGCTTTGTTTCTGGGTTGCAACCTTTAGGCCTAGTTCTCCTACTTAGTTTACTGGAGGGTTACAGCCATAAAGCATCGCCTGTACTGCTAACTTTGGACAAAAATACCTTTTGCAAAGCCTGGTCTTCATTTGTTTTTATATGTAGTGTCACCATCAGGTCAAAATTTCACTTTGTCCAATACTTTGGTCTATGGCTAAATACTTACAAAACTAATTTCCATTCCCATCAGCCTAAGCTATAGTTTTTATTTTGTGCAATGAATAAATTAATGTAATGGTAAATGGACTACACTTGTATAGCGCCTTTCTAGTCTTTCAACCACTCAACATGCTTTTAACACTACGTCACATTCACACACTGGTGGCCTAGGCTACCATACAAGGTGCCACCTTCTACTATCTTGCCAAAGGATGCTTTGACATGTGGACTGGAGGAGACGGGGATGGAACTGCCAATCTTTTAATTAGTGAATGACCCACCCTACCTCTGAGCCACAGCAGGGCCGCCCCTCCTTAAACGCAGAACACACGCTGTGCGTAAGGCCTCATCTTCCATGGGGGGCCACACTTTGTGCGAGGGGACGCATTTGCACATATGCGCAATGGATGCGCACAAGCGCTACCGTGAGCGCGTAGAATCAGTTCGAGGAAGGAGAGAAGAGACCTGACCGCCCATGTATTGCTGCAATATATTGACATCTGAGCAATCAGAGGTGTGCGCCGGCAGGCACTTGCAGAGCTGCAGCAGGTGAAGAGTTGTCGAAATGTCGTCCAAAAGAGCCTCAGGAATATGCGCGGGGACGTTCGGGCGGGCGGGCTCCACGGAGGGGGAGACCCAAGCCTTGGGGGTATGTGCGGGGCCGGGAGGTCGGACGCTCCCAGAGAGGGGAGAGGGAGAAATATAGCTAAATAAGATGAAAATAGAAAAAAATGCCTCTGTATTTTATTTCTGTTTTCAGTGTTTAATTAAGGTGGGAGAGGCAGAGGGCTGAGGGAGATAGGACGCCTCCAGAGAGGGCAGAGGGAGAAATATAACAAAATAAGATTAAATAAGAAAAACCTGTCTCCCTCTTTTATTTTATTTTCAGTGTTTAATCAAGGGTGGGGGATTGAAGTGGTGGAAGTTACTTTCTTTTGATGAGTAATTGATGGCTATTTGTGACTCAGATTTGTTTATTTATTTATTTCAGTCTGAAGTTATTTTTATTTAATATTTATTTATTTCAGGTTGAATTTTTTATTTTATTTGACTCATAAAGCCAAACTACTGTATCTACAGTTCATTTGTTATTGCCAATAAAGGTTGTCAAGTTAAATGGCAAGTTGTTGTACAGTCATTTTGTCCCTATGATACATTTGGGATGGGGGGCCTCCAAATAAAATTTCGCTTAGGGCCCCAATTTGGTCAGGGGCAGCCCTGAAACACAACCACCTCTTGCTAACATACTAAACTAAGAGGTCAAATCTGATCAACACCAGCATGTTAGCACTGTCACTGTAAATATGTTAGCATGCCAAGGTTAGCATCAAAGTTAATAAATACATTATGGAAAAGTACAGTGTCACAGCTGCTAGCATGACTCTAGACTTTCAGTCTTGTCTTCCTTCTCTGCACATACACACACTTAAACATCACAATGCTTTTTACGCAGTCATTCATTCTTTTCTTTTTTTAATGATTATTTTTTGGGCTATTTGTCTTTAATCGATAGGGCAGTATTAGTGTGAGGGGTGGAGCGAGAGAGGGGATGACAGGCAGCAAAGGGCCTTAGGCTGCTGGAGTTGAACCCATGGTGCTGCAGCGAGGACATTGCCCTTGCTCTACCCACTATCCTGACAGAACATTTTAACTTAACAGAGACATGGAAATGGAACTAACTCAACAACTTGATTTTTTTTTTTTGTCCCTTTGTAGATTCATCACAGGACAACCTTATTAAGACCACACAAAGATAGTGTAAAAGGTGTTAGAATACTGAATGAAAATGTAGAGTTTTGAACAAGCAGTCAGGCATGAAGTCTTGTATAAAATCCTTGTCGAGGCAAAGCCATACCTCAGTGTCAATGACAGTGCAAGTGACAATGAAATATTTAATACCATTTAATGTTGAATAGAGTCCTGTGAGGGTTGGAAGATGATGAGACTTCAAATGTGGCTCTCGCAAGATGCTTTTGTGCATCGGAAAATTCCCCGCGCAGGGTAGAAGTAGTGCATGAAAGGATGGAAACATAAACAGTGCGTGTTTCCAAGGATGGCTCAGTATATGAGAAAACAGCTCTAATCTCAGATGTCAGCGTTAGATGCTGTCAAAGCAGGAAGAAACTGGCACAGCGAGACGTGTGGATGAGCATAGCCTCTTCCATTTGATGCTTGATATAGCACTGTCTAGTTGCTGGAAGCTTCTGGCTGTTGTTATGGATACCATCTAATCTGCGGCATAACATGGCTTGACAACTAGATTTTGTTTGTAACATGAGAAGCACATAAAGCATGTTTGTCATAATAATGGGGTTCATTTGTGTATGTGGAAGAGGTGAAACTGACCTTGTTTATGTACAAAGCTCTTTTTCCTCTGTTAGCTATAATTGCATTGTGTTTATAATGCATTAACTGTCATTGAACCACATTTCTCTTATCAACCATGTTGCTGATTTCAACTGTAGAAAAACTTGCTTAGGGGCAAGTTAGTTAACAGCAGGTAAAGCAAACAAAGAATCAAAAAACAAACAAGCAAAAAACAGAGTTGGTGGAGACCAAAGCCAGGTTGAACGACTGGGAATTTGGACTAACATTCATCAGGTGGCTGGCAACACCATTCAAAATTAATAATAATGCTGTTGTGTCTCAGCTGGATGTGAAAGCAGGCAATCAGTCACTTACATGTAAGCATGGAATATGGTGGTAGCTTTGTATCTGTCAGCTTGTTTCGATGCAGTTATGCCTACTGGTTCAAAAGAAGAAATGTTCATAATAATGGATTGTTTGGCCCCATATGGCTATCACGGAGGAACTACAAGCCAAGTGTAATATAAAATATATAAACCAGATTTGAAATTCATGCCACTCTATTCAGGGTTTTTCATTGGTAAATGGACCTTGCACTTGTATAGTGCCTTTCTTGTCATCTGACCACTCAAAGCACTTTTATGCACTTCTAAGCACACTATGAGTCACATTTACCCATTCACACACACATTCACACACACATTCACACACTGGAGGCTGAGGCTACCATACATGGTGTCACCTGCTGCTCAGTTTTCTTCCCCCCACAGTCCAAAGACATGCAGGTAAATTGGTGGCTCTAAATTGTCCGCAGGTGTGAATGTGAGTGTGAATGGTTGTCTGTCTCTATGTGTCAGCTCTGTGATAGTCTGGTGACCTGTCAGTTGTCAGCTGGGATAGGCTCCTGCAACCCTCAAGAGAATAAGCATATTATGAAAATGGATGGATGGATGGATGAAAAATTCGTACCGTGATACTTGCGATAATTCGGCTTGTTGACATATTGACGTCATACTGTTACCCATGGCAACAACAAGCATGGCTGAAAGGGAAATTATTACCAACTCCGCGGTGGTTCTAAAAAGAGCAGCATCATTCATCGGCTCAACCTGGCAGCAGCACAGCATCTCTAAGAGCATAAAGGTCCAGGTGGAAAAAAAACCCAACTTAATCATTTAGGATTTTGCCAAAAGGGAACAAACCACCTGTTGATTTATATATATAGATCCAAGGGGACATTTTTTTGTATTTGAGAGCTTTTTAAATGTGTGATTTGTGGTAGAGCTTATTTTGTTGAACTATTAATATTGTATAAAGAATCTGAATCTCACTCTGAGTTACTGTTGTTCACAAGCTAAAAAAATAGAGAGAGATCATCTTTTTTTAGTTTTTACTGGATATCTGAAGGCAAACTATAAAACGTTATCACTTATTTTGCAGCAATTCTATTCTTAAATGAACATTATTAGTGGCGTAAAGGTGGCGTTTCCTTGATCCTCAGTGCCATGCCATGTCTCCCTATTGTGTGTGAGATTCTGTGTGTGTGTGTGTGTGTGTGTGTGTGTGTGTGTGTGTGTCTAGTATGGAGGGTGGGAGGGAGGGGCTTTCTTTGTAACTGTTTTTCTTTCTTGTGTTAATTGTTTTTAATTCTGCAAAGCACTTTGTGTTGCATGTCCATGCAGGAAAAGCGCTCTACAAATAAAGTTGATTGATTGATTGATTGATTATATAATAAGCCTGAAATATCATGATATTATTTCAGGGCCATATTGCCCACCCCTAATGTGAACCATGTCTTCAACTGTCTCAAACACTTTTTACAAGTTCCAATCATTATATAATTGAAAAAAAGTGTTGTATGGATAGTCAGTTGTGTGTACAAATTGAATTTGTGGATAATAAATGTTCATCTGAAATATTCTGTAGTGGTCCCAGTAATGTTTGCTCTTAAAGTTAACTGAAGTAGCACATTAAACGACCTGATCAAGATATGTTTGAGACTGAGAACATGATCACAATTACTAATATACTAAATATCTTTTGAAACAATTTCTGCTGGCAAAATATTACATACACAAATTTAGAGCTCCTCCTGTTTTTGTAGCTTTTCAAAAATAATTTCAAGAAATTGTGTTTTAAGTAATCCCCTCTCACACACATTTCATTAGACACTTTTATAAGACAGTCAGTTTTATCATTTTTACTTCTTCTTTTAGGTTATTTTATAGAGGTCATGTTCTCATGAACTGTAATGGACTAATGTCATGTACAGATTTCTGAACTTTTGTGCTGATAAAGGTGAAAAAAACTGATCAAAGAGACATTATTTTCTTACATTTCCATCCATGTAGACAATGTTGTCTCGGTGTTCAGCCATACATGCACAGGCACATGGTGGAGCAGCGTTCACAAACACTGAGTCTGACTCCTGTTTGCAACTGCATTCATAATGCTCCAACTAGCGATATGAAACAATCATCGAACGGCAGGGGAAAGGTGTTTTGTTTCCTTTAGTGATTTTTTTGTAAAGGTGGCAAAGATGTTACCAGTGAAAACACAGACAGCTGGCTATTCCGCGCTTAGCTGCCTACCAAAACAGACGCCTCTTTTCTTCCTGTCTGGCAGTTTTGGCAGTGCCCTTCCCGGTGCTCTGTGCTGATTACGATACAGCGCCACCGCTGCGGCAAAATGCCACAAATGCAGTTACAAATGACAGAAATCCACAAGGTGCAATGCTTGTTAGAAAATAATGTTTCCTATCCTGACACCCATCAGAGTTTTCACAATGCAGGAAAAACCCAGCCATTGTACTTCTTGTACTTCTGTGACGAACACAGTTTTACTCGGTGTTACAAGGTTCAGATAACCATGACTCCCACAAATCTATCTTTATTTGAACAGTCTAAGAACTGTAGAATCTTATAGACCTTTTTATTACTCAAGTTTTAACATAGAGAAAGAAGCAGTCTGCAGGAAAAAAAATAACCAGAAACTGTATTTTCTGCAGTTAAATGTCTCTAGTATTGACTACCCTGTATTACAAATCTTCAGTTGAGTCTGTATTGACCTGCGGTGCCATAGCATGGTATGGATTGGACAAGTTGAAAAAGGTAGCCAGTGAGATTATCGGTGAGCAGCAGTCTTCCCTCTCAGACAGTTTTTGATAGAAGAGTCTGGCAAAAGGCAAAAATAATTGCCATCCCTTAAATACAGAGCTAGAGCTTCTTTCTTTGGGTACGGACTCCCCAGAGCCACAGTGCAATAGATTCAAACATTCCTTTTTAGTGAGTGCAATAAAATTACTTAATTTGCACCCTTTACCAGAAAGACAGCCCCAGTCTTATTGTCCTCCTGTCTTGGATTTTTAATTTGTTCTTAGTTGGTGTTTTTTATTGTCTTTATTGGCACTATGTCTCGCTCTTTCTAAATTATATTTCTCTTTAATCTGACATTAATAATCTGTTTTATTGATTGATGAGTCTACTTTAGAGGGTCTGCTTTTGCCAGCCTGCAAGTCAAATTCCCCACATAGAACAATAAGGATGAACTAAACCATAGACAAATTGTTCCCAACTGGTAGGTCGTGGTCCAAAAATGGGTCACAGGTCCATTCTGAATAGATCGCAAGTGACTCACAATTGTGTCAAGTTTGTTAAAAAAAAAAAAAAGAAGAAGAAGCTGAACTTTATTTTCAGCTCAGAGGTTTTATTTGTAAGTGCTGTTTTCTGCTGTAAGAGAAACTATAGACTACAACAAGGATGAACTATACTATAGACTACAACAAGTCTAGTTAAAAAGAGGATCTGATGTCATGATTGATAGCTGTGTGTGCTAATCACTGCACACTTTTTTTTCCTTCAAAATGATCCATCGCAGCCACTTTTTCACGTGAAATGAGATGCCTCAGCTCACTCTAATTACTCAAGCCCATCAGTAATCATTTCGGCCTTAGGGTAGAAAGAGCTTCAATCACACTAACATTTCTAATAACATTTTAGTTCACAGTAAACATGTTTTAATGGAACCATGCAATCAGTGGATTGGCTTGGAGAGGTAAATTTGCACAATGCTTTCACATACTGTTCAGCTCTGACATGCAAATTTGCGACCAATTGCAAACAGCCTTGACAGTGTTGACCTTTGAGAGAACAACCTGTATTTTTAGATCTAGAAAGCCATAAGTAGTCGATATGCCACCTCTTCCATCTCCTCCAGGCTTTGAATTCTCAGAATGGATGCACTTAAGGTAAAACAATGTCGTTCAGTACCACTTAAAAAAAGTAACTAGTGTAACACAGCGCTTCAAACTAAGTGGAGGGGTATCTGCTGATTAAATCCACAAACCAGTGTTCTTTTCAAACAACGCTTCAAGTCGAAACAGAACTTTGGCGAAGAAACAATTGTGTCTCCAACACTTTTGCCCTGAATGACTGCAGGATCTTGGAGCTGCTCAAAAAGTAATGAAGCTTGAGTGCATTGTCTTGTTGTGCCTCTGGTAAATCGACGCCTTTAATCATTCATTTGGAATAAATCTGGTCCCTTGTTTGTTTCTCTCAAACAGCATCAACGACAACATTCACATGTTGACAGAATGTACAACTCTAAGCCTACGACTTTACTCTTATGTATGCAACTAATTCCCCGACACAGAATTATCATTCATACTCCTCCTTCTCTCCCATTCCCAAAGACACACTTACTGCCTTCCAAATCAAATCCATTACCATAATCAAGTAGTGAATAGTAAATTGCAGTAAAATAAGTTATTGTGTCGTTGGAAGTTGGGCGATATTGTATTGTACATTTCAGTGAAGTCAATACCATGGAGAGAACCTTGACAACCAAACGCACTCACCCTGTGATTGCCTCTTCATTAACATGCTTCTCAATCTTGATTATAATTTCCTAAGCGGTGGATAGGCTTTCAGAATTCAGTGATTCGATGTGCAGAGCATGAACTGGAATGCTCCGTCTGAGATTGATGTCTCTAATTAGGGGAGGAAATGTGATTTCTAAATAGCTCTTTGAAAAAAGAATTTGGGTGTGTACATGAAACACTTTATTCAAGGAGAAAAGGAACTAATCACACTCAATATTATTCAGTAAAAAAAATAATGCAGTTATTATATATGAAATGACAAATGTCTAAAAATGTTGTGTAATATTGTCTGCAAATTGAGAGAAATTCTTAATAAAACAAAGCAAGAAATCATGTCTCAGTTCTTCTTCAGCAGGTATAAAGAGTTATGTATTACGGTCGGAATTGCTGTATTCTAAACAATAAAACTGGAGTTGGTAACTTTTATAAAAATAAATTGTTCAAATTGTCAATTTTAGGGATGCACCGATATGGATTTTTTCAACCAATACCAATGACTGATAATTACCTGCTTCTCGAGGACAATTACAGATACAATAATAATTTATCACTGTTGTATTTTAAAAAGAAGTTGTAACCTGTAGTTTATGTATTCCTGAGGGTAAGAAAGGCTTAGACGTAGCGGGAAAATAAGGATGATTTAATACTACAACTGACATCAGTATTGCTAACATGACAAAAACAAACAACAGTTCTGACTCTTCGTTACTTCCAACATTAGGCTGTAAAAAAGTGGGAGATTTTCTGGGGTATTGTCAAAAGGCCTACCCTCATACTCCCTATAACCCCACACTACAGATAAACATAATGAACACAAGGAAAGTCTGGAAATCCAGACCCAAATCTAGAAAGATTTAGGGTCTGGCTACGAGTAATGCAAATGGCCCAACTCGAGGGGCAGCACCAAGCTTGCATTTGAAAATATCACTGCACGCAACTGGATAATACTACGACCAATCAGAACAATACACGGGGTGACATATCCAGAGCACTACCAGCGGAGCTAACTGGTAGCTTTAATTAATATTTTGTTCTTCTTTGTTTACTTTCTTTTTTTTTTGCAAGTATGGCCTATTCATACACATTTTCCGTTCCTCTGCAGGTCACGGTCATCTTAAGGTACTATAAAACATATAGTTTTCCACTTCAACAAGAAAAATGGAAGATGTCAAAACTAAACCTTGTTTACTGGCCTAAAAACCAAATGCTTTATCCCACATCTCTCATAAATGTTTAATGTCATAAAAAATGTTTTCGATGAGTTTCAGCTCATCTGCTTGTGCATACACACACACACACACACACACACACACACACACACAAACACACACATGAACCTGCACCTGTACAATATAAAGCAACATTCACCCAGCAAAACATTGTACTCGCGTTTGTGGGCAATAATGCGCATTATGAATTGGCTGCTGGCTGTCACCTCTGCTGCCTGCTATCTTGGCCAGAAAGCAGGCAGCAGCCCCCAGGGGTCCTTTGTTCTCTTGGATGTTAGTGCTGTATAAACATTAGGCTTGCTAACCTGCACTTCAGAGGGTGCCACCAGCTTTATAGAGACAAAATAAAAGCAAGGGCTTCTTGGCACGCAGGAGTCATATCGATATGAAAACCACAGAATCAAATCACACACAATCAGACAGACAGAGATAAGGCACACACACATCTGAGACAACACACAGGGAAATACTTGCATCTAAATGAAGCACATGCATACAGTGAGCTCTCGCTGTGCGCTTGTTTTTCTGTTTGAGAGAAGCTAACAGGGGACAGAGGAACTCCTGCTAGCCTGGAGGGGATGGTGGGCACAGCTTAACACAGTGGATTTCTTGGCCGAGGAAGACTGCCTCCTGCCAAAATAGCGATGTATTTCAAGCTAAGGGACACCACAGGAAGCATTGCATGTTTTGATCTCTCCTTTTTTTCCCCTGTAATCCGCTGGTGTGCAAAAAAAGCAGAAGCTATCTCAGTGACTCACGTCATAATGAACCTGTCAGTGCTGGCATGAATGCCGACTACAGCATAATTTTATCTGTTAACGGACTCAGATTGCATCACCACCTCATACATTTGGAAATCCTTCTTAGAATGTATGATTACCTCCATCAGTCAGAGTTCTTAATGGTAGATATTTCCACTTTTCCTCGAAAAGCGACTTTCAACGGTTGCAGATTTTCAGGTTGCCAGTTTAGTTATTTAACACTATTCTGCTGTAAGCAATGAATCAAATGTGTGATATAAAAGGTGTTGCTCACGGTGATACATTCAAAAGAGGTCAAAACTACAGCAATACTTATAACAATATAACATATAACATAACTTAATAGTAAAACTCATATATTTCAGCCTCCATCAGAGTGATGGCTTCTTTCCCTTCTCCGTGAACCTTAGAATTAGGGATGTAAATCACAAGTTTAAGCTGCATAATTGCCTAGAGTTGGTTCGTGTTCTCACGGCAGCATTTACAAACAGACCAGATCAAATGCCTTGTGTGTGAAAGCTGCTCTTGATTGGTCAGAATTTACCCAGGAAGTAAAGCAAACGTTGAAGAAGAGAACACTTGCAAGAAAAATGTGACACTTTCTAATGTCACAATGGAGGGACAACTACGCAGGTTGATTTTAGCGCTGCTCATCGTGGACTATATTGCTGTCATTGTTCATTTTAGTCAAACCATACAGTTTGAAAACGAGGCGCGGCTCCAACTAGAAAGCAATGTTTTGATGCACTGGATGTGCTGAATGTGCATATTAAGGCTGTACAGGAGGAGGTGCACATTAATAATCCTCCAGGACTGTAACATGCTCGTGTTTAACACAAACAATGTGTCATGTGACTGCAGTTGCTTCACATCCAGGTCGGAACACCAGAGTTCGGTTGCAACTGGACTGAGACCACCTCTTCAAGAAGGTCTCGGTCCGCTTGTTTTGGTGCACACCTGAGTGCAATTGCTGTGTTCACACCTGCCAAAACGAACTGCACTTAGGGGTCAAATGAACTTGACTTCAATTGAACTGAACCAAGCAGGGCAGGCGTGACAGCACGCTTAACACAAGTTTCTACCCGGCATTAACCAGAAGAAAACAAGAAAGCAGCAGTAGTACTAGAAGACGAAGACGAGACTGGCCACCAAGGTTATGATTATAGTAACAATATAATATTACAACAACACTGAACATACTCCCAAAGGTATTATTATGATATTATTATTGTAATTGAGCTGCTCTTTCTCCTCTTATCCAGCTTGGTGTCCATCCCCTTCAGTGCAAAGCTTAATGGGATATAGTGCTTGGTGAGTGACCACTGGCAACACACCACTTTTCACAGTGCATTGTGGGATAATTTGAGTCCACTATATAGGGCGAACTCACTATATAGGGGACTGTATAGTGAGTCATGTGTGATTTTGGACTCAGCCAATGTTAAAATAGAGCAGCTAATGTTGCTGTTGTGAGAGCAGCATGTTAGTGGAGTCTGTGCTCAGACTGTTGAGCCATCTTTCCTCTGAATTTCAAATATATTTCCACACTGCTGATTTATTCCCCAGAGGGGAGTAAATATCTCCATTGTGTTTTTCTTGGTTGCTTGCCATTATCTGGCTGGTGCTGTTTGACGGTGACATAGATGTGGCATGGGAATTCAAAATAGAGGCATATGGACGTTTTTATTTTGCATCGATGATACTGGATTGTTGAATCCAGGTCAAATTTATCATGACAAACCTACTAGAAAGTTGTTAAAGTGCTGGAAAACCCCGCCTGCTCATAGTGTTGAAAACTATTATCTGTCTCTGCATCTTTCAGCGACATGTTTTGGTTTTACACATAGAAACTTTACTCTTCACTCCCACCACTCTTTGTTTCCAGCAGCATCAGGCACCGGTTGTTGGCAAAAGAACCCTGATAACCTCACTCACACTTCCTTCACAGCACCAAACAGACCAGACAAAGTCAGAGATAAGATGATGAAGAAAGATGAACAGCCAGGATGTTCCCTCAGGACTTCTGGGAGCTAAAAGCAGAGTGAATACTTGACTTACACTTGTCAGATGGCTGGAGACATGACTCCAAATGAATGTTAATGCTGCCTCATGTCTCTTTGCAAGGTGATATTATGTCAAAGCATGTGGTAGTCAAGCAGTCAAAAAGGATAAATTATTGTAGGTTTATTATTGCACCTTGAAAGCAGAGAGAAGACGTCCTCTCCTGATTCAGAAATTTAACCTCTCCTGCAGAGACGTCACTACGTTTGATGCCGATTTGGAGGGGGCTGTTTATTTTCTGTTTGTTTGACACTTCTGTTGATTTCCTGATGTGCAAGGGAAGTCGGGGAAAGGCTGGCGCTACCTTGGCAAGCTAAATGTATTGACATTTTTGTTTGAGAATTATTTATTAAAAATGGTAATTGGGCAGACTCACCTGCCAGCATAGATTAAAGCAATAAGCAAAAAGGGAGACTGTGTTTGCTTTGATTTTAGAAAAGTTCAAAGGCATTGAAAATCCCTGCAAAGCGGCTTTTATGAAATACCCCACAGCGAGAGAGAGAAAATACACATTTTCATCATTTCTTTATTTCTTTATTTCATGAATAGAGCCCTGCCGTGAAGTGGTGACCTGTCCAAAGTATTTTTTCTGTCTTTTGAATTTTGCATGCTGGGATTGGCCACAGGCTGTTTTTTGGCAGATTCTCTACCTTTCTATCGTATAAGGAAATACACTGTCTTCTTAAGTACTGGTGCAGTCAACCTCTACAGCTACTACCAATACTGCTAATGATAATAATTACTGTAAAGATGAATTCAAATGAGGCAGCACAAAGCAAGTCATTCTTATTTAGGTGGAAATTGGGTCTTACACATTGCACTAAGAAAAACGACTGTTGGCAATTTGGAGACTGTATCAGCATGAGCCAACTAAATATTTAGAGCAAATGGGAAGCAATAATGGAACACTTTGTCAAGTCTAAGGTTGCATTCACATTATAGCGCTTAATGCTTATTCCTGTTTTC
Source organism: Epinephelus cyanopodus (assembly GCA_026686955.1). Lineage (NCBI taxonomy): Eukaryota > Metazoa > Chordata > Actinopteri > Perciformes > Serranidae > Epinephelus > Epinephelus cyanopodus. Next base: position 29,277,825 of record CM048932.1, on the reverse strand, counting down.
TTACACGGGTCTAATCCTTCTCCCTAGACTGTTCACATTCATGCTTGAAGTGACTCGTAGCCCATCTGGCATCAGTGTGAACAGAACTCTGCTCTGAACGACTCACATGCAACCGTTAACATCAAACACATGCACAGTGGAACAACAACAAAAAAACTCAGCCATTTTGAGGGAAAAATAAATTACACAGTAGGGCTGGGTGATACAAGCAAAAACTCATATCATAGACAGGGGGTCTGCGTCGCTGTGACATGTAGCTACATTTCTGAGGAAATGCATGTTAGGCTACGGCTCTAAAAAGTGTTGCGGGACAACTTGTGAGTGAGTGAGTTGGGCAGAGCTGTGCAGGGAGTGTGACAGAGAAGAGATGCACACTGGTCAACACAACTTGACCCTGTATCGATGTACACGGTGTTGTCTAAATTTATATCTTTCGATGTATCTTACATAGTCATTATATTGCCCAGCTTGGTGACACAGTGGTTTAAGTATTCATGTCTTGTATGATTTGCTGCAAAGGTAAGACAAAAGCTCATCACATGTTGAGGATGAGGGTGAGAAGATGAAGAAACGAAGATAAAGTTGAAGACACGTTGCATTTATTTTGGTTTGGTGTCCTCAAGTGGCAACATGTGGATGACTATCAAAAAATGGCTTGCATCAAGTTCGATTTCTGTGACCTCAAACAACAATGCTTGGTGAATGAGGAAATGGCTGTCCTTGCATTTTAAATACTATCATTTTATTAGAAAAATGATTTTTTTTTTTAATCAAAAAGAAAAGAGCGATTGACATTGGCACTGTTTTCTTTCCTTTTCAAAACATATTAGAATGTATTATTGCTACAACTCAGGGGAAACTGAATGATTGTGAAAAAAGATGGAAAAGATGACAGCCAAGTTTAGAAGAATGACGATAATGATTTCATTATCTAGTTGTTTGTTTTCGTTGTTGATTTGTTTTTTTGTGTCTGTGATTTTTTTTTCTTTCCTTCCTTTAACTACCATATGTCTTTGTCAGTGGTTTATGATGTGTTATAGTGTAGCTGTGTGATTTGTATTTGTATTGTTTAAATAAAAAAAAGAAGGATGAAAAAATGCAAAAGCTATATAGCTTTTAGCTCTGTTAGAAACACAGGGTTAATTTGTGGTGGCCTGCCAAAATATCAGCATTTGCCCCCATACAGTGGTTATCTATTTTCAGCGCTGGACTGTTCATTAGGAGCGCTGTTGGAATATTCATAACATTTGGTTACTTAGAGCCCTGACTCTCAGAGTCCAGAGTGTACTCTGGGCACAGACTGTACAGCAGATCGCCAGGCGCAGTCAAAGTGAAACTTAACCATTTATTAATTTAATATAGAAACAGAACGTTATGTTTCTTAGAACTGCAGCGCTCTCATTTCAGTGTTGTTGATTGTATTTTCAGTCACCAGAGTGTGAATGTGTGTGTGAATGGGTGAATTTGACTCTGTAGTGTAAAAACATTTTGAATGGTCGGAAGAGTAGAAAGGCCCAATACAAGTGCAAGTCCATTTACCAAACCATCCACCCCACAGTACAGCGCTGGCTCTGCCTCTGCAGTAGCTTCTCCCCTGATTTGATCAGCTCTGATCGATTCGACCAAAAACTGACTGTATGATCAATTCCCCACCCTGCAAATCAAAGTAAACAAAACACTGCTGGGGAAAACTCATGAAGAGTTCCACCTGTGCTGCGTTCACAGACCTGCAAAAGCCTCCAAATTCAGAGAGGAGACACAGAATGATCACAAAGGGACACACAAGAAGAAGAAGAAAATAGATATTGTTCAAAATTACATGAAATGTGAACGTAGTCTGAATGAACTATTATAAATAAACACTCTAACCAGCTGATGCTTTGAAATGCGCGTCAAAAACGTATACTTTCAAGAAATGACTATGAGTGATTCTTATAGTTTCCACAGCTGATTTATACTGTATGCAAAGCTTCCTCCTCACTTCATTAAATCCCTGCAGCCATCTGAAGGCATTAGGACACATATGTTGATAAATCTGCAGCCTGCGATTTCAGAAATGCCGTGCCAGAGCACAGTGCCATCACACACTGCCGTCCACTGTATTTACATCCATTAAATCCTGTGCGCATGATACCAGGTTGCAACGAACGAACCGCCCACACCTTTTCACACATCAGACTGGTCAGTTAAATTATCGTTTTCAAGCAGAAGTGGAGTTTTCATTCTTGAAATTTCAATAAGGGCAACCACTGTTGTGTCTCTCTGTTACAAAAAGACATGACCCTTTGCAATGTAAAATACTGTAGAATTACAACTGGTGTCAGATTGATGCTGTCATATGGGCCTAAATGGCTTCACCAAACATTTTTTTCCATTTATTTTTATCATTATTGGACTAATTAACTGTGAAAAAACAAAACACACACCATCTGCCTCTGGTTGCAGATTTGTCTATCTTCATTCAGTTGCGACATGGATGGATTACTGAATGGACATACCGGGCACAGGCCCAAGGGCCCAAATTGTCAGGGCCCCTCCTGTCCTTCACCTGCAAAATGTCACTCAAATTAACACACACTGACCAGGAGGAGATCAGAATGATCACAAAAGACACACAAAAACACCACAAGAGCTTCAAAGAAACTGCAAAGAGACACAAAACAACCACCTTCAAAAGGGACACAAAATGACTACAGAGACACGAAAAAAAAACAACACAGGGAGACACGAAATGACTGCAAAGAGACACAAAGAGGCCAAAAAAGACACAAAATTACCTCACACAGACACAAAACAACCACAAGGAGACACAAAATGAATACAAAGAGACATAAAATGACCGACAAAGACACAAAACAACTCTAAAGACACACAAAGTTACACCAGAGAAACACAAAATGACCAAAATAAGACACAAAATTACCTTGAAGAGACACCAAATAAGCCCAAAAGGCTGCAAAATTACCAAAATGAGACACAAAATTACCTAAAAGAGACACAAAACAACCACAAGGAGACACAAAATGACCACAAAGAGACACAAAACAACCACAGGGAAACACAAAATGACCACAAACAGATAAAAACCACAAGAGTTGCAAAGAAACTGCAAAGACCAAAAAACAACCACAGAGAAACACACGAAACAACCACAAGGAGACAAAATGAAAACAAAGAGACATAAAATGACTCAGACACAAAACTACCATAAAGACACACAAAGTTACATCAAAGAAACACAAAATGGCAAAGAAGAGACACCAAATTAGCCCAAAGAGACACAAAATGACCTCGAAGAGACACTTATTAGCCCAAAGAGACACAAAATGAGACACAAAATGACCTCCAAGAGACAAATTAACACAGACAGACAAAATGAGACACAAAATGACCTCAAAGAGACAAATTAGCACAAAGAGAGAAAAAATGAGACACAAACTGACCTCGAAGAGACATCAAATTAGCCTAAACAGACACAAAATGACCTAAAAGAGACACCAAATTAGCACAAATAGACAACCTTGAAGAGACACCAAATTAGCCCAAAGAGACACAAAACAACCACTTGGAGACACAAAATTGATTTAAAAAAAAAAGAAGACACAAAACAACCACCTGGAGACACAAAATTGATTTAAAAAAAGAAAGAAGACACAAAACAACCACATGGAGACACAAAATAAACACAATGGCAGAAAAAAAACCCAACAAAGACACAAAATTACCTCACAGACACACAAAGTTACCTGTATGACACAGAGTTACCTTAAAGAGACATAAAACAACCTCAAGGAGACACAAAATGACCATATAGACACATAAAGATGCATCATGACTAAAAAGAAACACAAAACCACCACTAAGTCGGTGCATCTTGCTCCTATGTAGGAGAGGTGTTGGGGCCCTTTGCAAATCTCTGCCCAGGGGCCCACTGTCGGATAATTTCCGATGATTGTGACGGTTGAGAAATGACAAGAAATGATGGAAGAGAGAAATATCAAGGTTACTTTCCCTGCGTTTGTGTCCTACTTGTTTTAAATGTCACATGGTGAGAAACAATACTGAAGCCTATGTAGTTTGTTGTGGCAGCCTTGAATCGGCTCTCTGAAGGCAGCTCCTACTCACAGAACACAATACCTGACCACAGTCACCTGCACTGTGATCCCAGCACAGCGCCCAGTGAATCTCAAGGTCCCTTTCAACTGCGCCTGTATCTATGGCAACAAAGTGAACATGTCAGTGTCGTAACATGTGACCTCTCGTCAGTCTGCTCATGCAATCTCTCTTATTTGACAGTTAATTGTAAACAAAAAACAAAAAACTTCTGCCCTAACTTCTCCAAAATTATAATTTCCCCAAAAAATCAACAGATTGTGCTCAAATGCAGTTTGTGGAATTTAATTAGTTATTTTTTTTATATTCAGATGTGAAAAAAAAAATCCCACTAGTACACAGTTTGGCATCTGTCTTCCTCCGTCGCTGTGTGGTAGATGAAGCCACAGTAGCATTTTCCATGCCATCCTGTCACATGTTCACTGCCAAATGAGGGGGGCGGTTAATAGGTGTTAATCAATAGTCAGTGTTGTGGATTGGAAATATCTGTCATGATGTGTTTGTGAATGCAACTGCATATAAAAATAGTGGTGGAGGGAAGGCTGCCATGTACTTTGTTCAACCCGCTGCACAGCGTCTGAGAGAAGGCAGATGCTAAAATGTTGAACTGTGGGTGGTTTGTTTTTCTGACACATTTACTACATGACCAACATGAAAAAATGATGGAAGAAGCTGCCTGAAAACTGAGTTTAAACGCAGAGTTGAGGCTTCACTTCGACTTGACTTGCTCACCTTTACCTTTGAGTGGATTAGCGGTAGATCCTGAAAATGGCTATGGATTTTCGCCTCCTCACCTTTTCATAAACAATTTCTTGGTTGGCGGCACGACCCTGTCTCCTCCGTGCCCGTGCAGACTGCAAACATTGAAGAGTGTTTTGATGGAGGAAATGTCAACTATTTTCATTTAGTGACCCCCTATACTTCACACATTTTGAAGATGTCAACAGTCAGACTGTTAGGTCTGCACATAACTTTCTGAAATTTTTGTACCTTTTTAAAAATGTTGAAAAGACTACACATGGTTTGACCTGGGAAAATCTACACTGAAAGCTGTTATCAAATGGCTTTTTTTAGCATCTGAGCCATCTGCCTGTAAGTCCTGACATCCTGCGATTATATTCTATAACACTGCTCAAAAAAATTAAGAGAACACTTAATTATCACAGCATAACAGCAAGTCAGTTAACCTTCAGGGATATCAGTCTGTCCATTTAGGAAGCACAAGTGATTATTAAGTCGTTTCACCTGCTTTGGTGCAAATCAAACAACAGGTGGTTTTACATGTGGTGTCCACAGGCAGTTGCTCTCTCCTCATCCTCCCTGACTGATTCTTCTCTATGTCTGTGTTCTGCTTGTGTCCTTGTCACTACTGGTAGCATGAGGCTACCTGCAGCCCAATCAGGGTACACAGGTAGTCCAGTTCCTCCCCTGCCTGGTGGGAAGGCCGGTGGTAGTGCTGCATCGCAGCCCAACGCAAACTGTAAATCCGGTGACAGCTCTTCATTAAGTTCAAACTGATCTCTCCTACCGAAGTGAAACCTCTCAATCAGCTCCTCGTCATTATATAGGCTATGTCCAATTGCTTCTGTCCCTAATTACCCTCTCCCGTCTAAATGCCCGCTCGTAGCTTATACAGACGGTGGATGAGACGTACCATAACCAAGGTGCGCTCTCTGCGCTCTAGAGCGCATGAGAGCAACTTGATAATGACCTTACGCCTGCTCTTGACTAGGCTAAGACTGATGCCCGGTCTTAGTGAGAAGAAGTTTTAAGCCCTGTTGGTGCAACCAGCGTAACTATAAGGTCAGACTTAGAACGCCAAGTTACGACCGACTTAGCTTAAGACCAGGCTTAAGACCAGTTGGTGCAACCGGCCCTTGGACCAGTCTGCTCCTTTGTGTGAGGAGGAACAGGAGGAGCACTGCCAGAGCCCTATAAAATGACCTCCAGCAGGCTGGTGGTCTGCATGTTTCTGACCCAACTGTCAGAAACAGACTCCATGAGGGTGGCATGAGGGCCCAGCGTCCTATACTGGGACCTGCGCTCACAGCCCAGCACCATGCAGCTCCACTGGCATCCGCCAGAGAACACCGGAATTGACAGGTCCACCACTGGTGCCCCGTTGTTTTCACAGATGAGAGCAGGTTCACACTGAGCACATGTGACAGGCTATGGGCAGTTTTCCAAGCCACTGTCGGTGCAATGAATATATGTCCCACTGTCGGCAGCGTGGAAATAAGTCAAAGCGGGACGTGCTCAGTCTAAGCAGCAGACCTCCAGGGAAGCCTGCTCCATTCTCCCCACAGTTAGGGACCGTTCGCAGGGACGTTTTTTGCGATGGGCAATGTGGGCGACCGCCCAGGGTGCAATCTATGTGATGGCGCACGAGCGCCTCCAAAAAAAAAAACAAAAAAAAAGAGGGATGGGTCACCCAGGGCATAAAACTTGCCAGGACTGCCTCTGACCGTTCGCCACGGTAGCGCTGCTGGGCAGGGTGGAAATAAGTCCTGCAGAGTTTCAGAGGACCTGGAGAATGTTTTAGGATAGTAATAACATTGTATAAGATAATCATATTTCAAAGATAATATATATATAAGATAATAACATTGAAGACAAACTTAAATTGCAATACTTTTTCAAAACTTGATGATTTTATCTTTCTGTCCATTTTGTATACAAATTCATGAAATAATTTTGCTTATAAATGTCTATTTGCATCACGTTTATTACAGAAAACACATTATTTGATCAATTTACATTGTGCCTCTAAAGTTCTTTGTGCACCCCTTACTTTTTCAACTTAGGAGCACATGTGCTCCTTGGGAAAAAAGTTAGCGTCAAGCCTTGTTAATCATGGCAGTGCACCGAGATGTCTTCCAGCCGAGCTGCACCGCTCGCATGCTCCGCAGACGGCGGAGCATGCGGTGGATAACCAGCGCTGCCGTTCCGCAACAGACACAAATCCAGTGGGATTCTGGCATAACACACTATGATGATGCTGCAGCTCTCTGTAAATATGGACACATTGGCCAAGAGAAGAGGCTACAGAGTGGAAGCACACATGGAACAAGACTAGATCAAAACCCAGTATATGGCTGGACCGTGTACGAAATCCCCAAGGCCTTTTCATTTGAAACAGGAAATGATGGTGTCCAATCTATCACAGACTTTCACTGTTACAGCACTGGCACTGCTGTTGCAGTCCAGCCAAAAAAATCATGTAAATAGGCTACATGTTAAAATGAAGAGCAGTCCACTTAGACTCAGTCACACAGCAGAGGGGACCTGCTTTCTCCAGAGCTGTACATCCTGATCAGCTCATTCTGCTCAATTTAACACAACCCTCCCCTCCCGATCTGGTCAGTGATGCAAGTCCCTGCGTGACTGCTGAAGGCTGCGCAGCCATCAGCTACTCCCGTGGCGTGAGAGATTCAGAATGAATGAACAGCAGTTACAACAGAACGGCTCTATACGCACCATGAGGATGTAATGGAGAACTATAATGGCAGTCTGTAAACAGTATGGCTGCAATAAAACGCCACCCCGGGGATGTAATACAGAACTGTCAGTGCCCACAGTTCTGTCACTTCCTACTACTTTTTGAAAGAGCACAGCCAATGTAGAAACACTGACACTTATGTCATCAGTCACTACGACCAATGGTGTAATTTCATCACTCACTCGCAGACAGACTTTAAGCCAAAAATCAATCCAGAACTGTATCCAAGGATACGCTGAATTCATATTTCACTGACATAGCTAAAGTGTTATTTTCGACACTGTTCCAAACTGTCATTGTATTTGCTTTTAAAAATCCACTATTGGTTGGCCTCTACTGTGGAAAGGGCTGCACAATAAATATGATATTATATTGCCATCATGATATAACACTAGATATCATCTTAGATTTTGAATATCGTAACATCAGAAGTGTCTTTTCCTGGTTTTAAAGGCTGCATTGCAGTGAAATCATGATATTTTTTTAACTTACCAGACTGTTCTATTATTTTTCTTTACATTATATCCACAGTATTGATAATCATTTTTAAAGTAAATATTTTGTCAAAGCACCAATAGTTAACCCTGCAATATTGTCACAATGTCAACATCAAGGTATTTGGTCAAAAATTTCTTGATATTTGGTTTTGTCCATATTGCTCAGCCCTAACTGAGGCAGAGTGCCAAGCAGAGTGAATGTGTGATTAACCTAACCGTTCATGAATTTATATAAAAATATAACACTCCCGTTTCTTTGAACAACAGGGCTCTCATTTTAGTGTAGAGCGTCAGACTGAATTTATGAACGTACCATATCAGGTCACTCACTCTCTGGGACCTAAACACTGACCAACTGGAAAAGAATGGCCGACCCGTATGTCAGTGGATGGATGATTTGTCAGGATTGCTGAGGGTGGAACGGCCGGCTTTGTGGTGGATGCCAATCTGAAATAGGAGGACGACACTTGAACAGTTTCCTCCAGTTTGTTTTGCTTTCAAAGCTAATGTTAGCTAATGCGCCAAAAAGTTAGCCAGAGAAATCCAATATTCCTCCCCAATTTCTGATGAGGTGGACATGATAACCTTTAATACACATAACTTTATTCAATCCTACAACAGTAAATACTTTTTCCCTAAGCTGATATGAAGTGTGAGCATCTTTGATGATCGCCTCCGTCCAGTCCTTCAGTCTTATTGCATATAACCATAGTCGTCTTTGTTGTTGTTGATGGGCAGTGGCGGCTGGTATGTGATAAAATTCAAGTTTCAGCCATGACTCCGTCTATTCTGGCTCCCAATAACACAACAAGGTGACATTTTAAGACTCCTATGTAATTGTGATGTCGGCCCTAAAAGGGTCTATAGTTTGATCTAATCAGATCTAATCTAGAATTTTGAGAGGGGTAAAGGTGCTTGTTTCTTTCAAACTCTCTTCCAAACTTCCTTCCAAGATTGAGGCATTTTGTCTAATTGCTACAATATTGGCTAAAACATGCAAGATTACAAACAAGATTAAAATCTAATTATATTAGAGATTAAATATTCTTGCACAACGTTAGTACACAGTTCTTCTGCAATGTGAAGTGTGTCGCAGTCTGCAATGAAAGAGCAGTCAGCAACACTGAATAGAAAAGCAGATAAAACACACAGAGAAAGACTAGTAGATGAGACCAGTGATAACAGCAGTCTGAGGTGACAGAAAACAGGTCCAACCCTGAAAAAGCACATAAGTACAACTTAAAGCATCCCACCCAATGTTGTTTCTATGCAGAGGACACTCTTCAAAACTGATACCAATTGCTGTAACAGGCTCGAAGGCTGCCCTTGTGATTCTGCAAAGCATCCTAAATGTATTTATTGACCTGCTGGCGCACAATGCAAAGAAGTTATTATTGCAGTATTCATTTACACAGACGCCACTCCTCTGCTTTTCCTTGATGTTAAGTGGATGTTTGGCAGTATAATGTTTGAGTGTCACAAGTTATTTTAAAGCATCTAAAGGCTTTGAATGCAACTGTTTGCTTTACAAGGTCTGCCATTAAATCTGTGGCAATACTGGCAATAAAAGACATATGTTAATATGATGACAAAAGTCACACCTCTTAAAGTTAAATACTATATATGAAAGCACGAGGTGAACAGTCTCATGTTTCCTTGAAGTGCTTAGCGGTATTTTTCTGCCAGGATGGAGAATGGCGAACATTTCTCAGACCCTCTACACCTGAAGAAGGGGGAGGGAGGAAAAAAAAAACATGCACACAAAAATCTGAGTCAGCGGATCCTGAGGTGGGTGACAGCAAGATAAGCCTGGGGCTTTGCTTTCACTGTCATTAGCAAAAACATGTACACTCATTCATGGACTAATGATATGCCACAAGATCCATCTCTGCTTGTGCTTCCGCTGGAAAATACTGAAACCTGTTCAACATTTTTACCTGAATGAATAGTTTGGTGTCAACATAGGTGTCGTGACCATCTGTAAAAGCCTGCATCTCAAGTCACATGTAGTAACACTGTCATCAAATCTTTCTGGGGTAAAGAAAGGGACTCTGGAGGGCATTTCAAAGACATCAATCTATTTCCCAACGTTAAAGGGCCGGGGCGGGGTGGGAGTCGAGCTCTGAATCCCCCTGAGGGAAGCACACAATCATCTCGTAGAGTGATTTCACTCCCACTCTCGCAAACTACATAGTCATATGCAAATGAAACAAGGATTACATAAATGTTTCTAAATTCGAAAGCACTTCCCTTAGAAAAACAATTTTACAGTATCGCCCCACAACACAGCGCCTGACAGCTTGCAATAATAAGCTGCAGGAGAATGCGGGAGCTGTTGTTTTAGCTTGTGCCTATCTGAGGGTCTGCTAATTTAATTTTAATGCATCCATCTGTGCATTAATGGGAAATAATGATGCAAAACAAAGGACAAAGCAAATAAGGTGTGGACAATCACAGAGTTTATGATTACATGTTTATGGAAATGTGTTTCTGCAAATGCGAGAAATAGTTTGAGTGCAAAACAGGAATACAATAAAGGCAATTTGTATATCAAAATTTATAACCTGAGGAAGGAAAGAGTAAAGAAACAAAACAAAAACAAAATATTTTTGTCCGTACTCTAAAGGCAGTAATTAGGAATCCTTGCTTTTCTATTCTATTTGATCCAGTCTGCAGTACTGTACTTTGTCAAGTCCTGCACTGTATCGACTGGTATGAAAACAAAAACGAGTGCCTTTCAGCAACGGAAAAAATCATTTTAATGACAAACCTGTCAACCCTGCAGGGATTCAAAGAAGAAAAAAACAAGAGAGCACTCAGTAGAGTGCAATAAAAAGGCCTAAAAAATGCTGCAGCTAGCTCGCAATTTTCACAAGCACAAGTCTGGTTGGATAGATGACAGAGGAGCTATGTAAGACCAGTTAATTCATTACATGTTATATATGTTCCTTACATGAAGTAGGACTGATGGGGACAGCTGGGGTGAAGTCATCAGGCCTCCATAATAAAGGTGGATAGTTTTTGTTGGGAATGTAAAAAGGGAGTTTTTTAAAAATGTATATTAAATTATTTTAAGGTGCCAAATGAGAATTCATGTGTTATTAAAATACGTTTATTAAGTTTAAGAAATGCAGGCAAACATTATTTTATTGTATTATTATTCTCAACAAATCCTCTGAAGAGACTCTGATCAAATGTCTGTGTATCTGCATCCTGATACACTCTTGGGATTCAGTATCCTAAAACTCACCCAAAAAAAACATGCACTCACTCCACTTGGTGTTTCGCCTTGCTCTGTGTTTTGTCGGCTCTGTGTCTGCGATTTCTGAAGCTTCCTCGTGGACAAATTCCCACCCTAACCTGTGTGCTGTGCCCAGAAATGTCCAGAACACAGCAAAATAAAATGACAATAAGAGAATACAGGTAAAGGTCAGAGTCTCTGCAGATAAGTACACCATCACACTCTTGTAGAGGATCTTGATTGAAGCCGCTGTGTGGTTACCACCCTGACACCCACCTACCTGAAAGTGTTCCTCCAAAAAGCAAAGGGTGCGATCTTAAATTGCATACTTCTTTTTACTTTTAGTATGTACTGCAGCTGCCCTTATAAAGTACATACTGTTGCATGCAGTATAGAGACAGAGCGCAACGCGTCATAATCTGAAAGCCACGCCCCCAAAGGGGAAACTAGGCCCGCTTCCCCCTCACACTTTAAAATAAATACCCAGAGTTTAACTTTTATCAGCTGCCGAGCAGAATAACGGAACCTTGTAGAAGACAAAAGTGGATACAGGCAATAAAACGTGAGGCTTCATCAAGGGGGAAATTGTGGGAACCTGACACTCGGTTTGCCGATGTGTGCAGCAAACACTATGTCAAACCCTCAAAATGTATTTTTAGAGTAACAGTTAACTGTATTTATGTATGTTAAGCTAAAGCATTGACAGTATGAATGCAAGTGCACTAGCACTTCTATCAATATACCTCATGACCCTCATGCTTTTATGTCCATTACCTTGGAGATAAACAAACTCCACATATCTAGCTCACTAGAGATGAGATCAGCGCGGAGAGCTCTCAATGTATGCAGTTTAACTTTAAAGTTATAACTGCACAGACTGTAGATTCTAACATATTATATTTGCGGCAACCATATTAAAACCGTACTAATGAACCTTCATTAATATAGGCCTATATTTTATCTACAAGTGCACGTCACACACTGAGCGAGCCACCTGTTAATGACGCTGTGGGCTAATGGGCATGTAGCTACTTCCATGTTTCAGATGATACGTCATGTTTGTAGTCGACCGATGAAGATGAGTTTACATATCACCTTGGGTTCGTCCTTCACCTTCTCAAAATGATCCCACACTTTGGATTTCCTGCCCGACATGTTATTAACTAGCCTGTGGAATAACCGCAGGTACCAGCCCTGGAAATTAACCTGACTCCTGTCTGACTGCTGAGCGTGGACACTTCCTGTGTCTGTCCTTTCAAATTAAATTCCCACATGGTCCAGTCAGATAGGTTTTGATGTATTTTGACAAGGCGCAGCTCCTAATAGAGTTCACATTTGTTTGTTTTTTTCCCCCTGCGACTAAGCGACCAATGAAATCTTGCCAACTGACCTTTCTGGTCGACTATCAGGGGCAGCCCTACAAAATAAATGCAAAATACTTCTATACAAATGTATTTTTTAGACATGGTTGCATGGATGAGATTGAATGACAATGAAGTGAATGCTCACTCCCAAAAATGCATCTGTATATTTAAAACTTGATCCAAACATGACAATCTGACTTCATAATACCTTATCCGCCTGGTGTACAGCACTCTCTCCTCCCAAGAGTATAATTTCAGTACATAGTTTCCACTTTGCTGTCTGGTAGTAATACTTTTAGGTGGGAGTAAAAGCCATAAACAAACAAGACTGTACCTACTGTATAGCTACATGATTGCTCAGCTTTTCTAAATCGACTTCTTGCCCACCATGCACCACTGGTGCCAACCAAGCAACTGTTTCACCAGATTCTGTAATTTTTTCAGAGTCCTTTCTGTGACTTAACATATCGCAAGAGCCAAGCAACAAATCTAGTGGCATTTTTAGTTGGCATCAGCTACTTTCTTGCCCTTGTTCACAGATCTCCAGCTCACATAATGCTGCTGGCTCACATAACATGCTGGTTATGTGAGTTGGGAAGAGTTGCCAGATTTGGTCGATCAATCAGCAGCGTGGCTGAAACATGAATGAGCTGCTCCTTCAGGAGCAACGGGAGGGGAAACACTGAGGTCATAGATCTTGAGGAGGATGATACAGAGTTCGCTTTGAGCTTTTTCACAAGCTGAGTCCACACAGAAGTTCACAGTACATGTAATATATGGCACACTGTAAGATGATAAACACAAGGCTCTATTTCAGGATGGCATGGCGTTGTACTGAAGTCCTATCTGTTCCTCATAATCTTAATCTTTTAAACAAATAGATTTGTTTTCTATCTAAAGATAATAGCAACTGTTAGTTATTTGGAGACAAATCTCATGTGTACATAATGTGATTTTATCTTGTATGTAATCTTTTGGCTGGTTAACAAAAGATACAGCACACACCTTATAACAGGCAGCAGTGGAATGTCTTTCATGCCACTGTCTTCTTCTACTCTAATGCAATTTTTGACAGCTGTAGTTGCTTTAAACAGCATACAAAGCACATGAACATCATATAAATTATTATATTTTGTAAGTAGACCTGAAGCCAGCTGACAAAAAAAAATAATGGCAACTTTTTTGATAATAGTTTAAATCATTTTTTAGCTGAAATGCCAAAAGCATTTCATATTTCCAGCATCTCAGATGTGAGGTTTTTCTGCTTCCCCTTTGGAATATTTTAAAAAATGACATTTGTTTTGGATGATGATTTGGAGGTTTGGACTACTGAATAAACAAGCGTGTGATTTTTTTACGAACCAAACAACAGCAACAACAAATATCAGGAGATGAATCTATAAGGAAAATGAGAAGTTGTAGTCCTGTATAAGAGAGATTAAAATCTGCTTAACATCAACAAACTACAGAAGTAAAATGCTGCTTACACATTAATGTATGAGTGATGATAACGTTATAATACAGGGCTATTCAATTACAAATTCGATTTGGCTGGATTTTAAAACCAGAAAATGTCAATAGGCCACATTTTCAGCAGCAAGCAACCTATTAAAAACTTTTTTTTTTTTTAGCTTAAAACTGAGTTCAGTACAGTAACTAATAACACACTCGTATCTCTCTACCAGAGAAAACTGTGAGTGTATTTTAAAAAATGACAATGCATGTAACATGCAGAACTTGACACGGCACCCAGGGCACCTTGCATGTCTTATCTGGACGTGGAAAGTCCATGACCAAACGTCGACATGTGACAAGGTCGGAGTAAGAATGTGATGAACATGCATGAACACTGAGCTTTAAGGAAGCAGTTTAAGGTTTTGCATCTCATTTCCAAAGTCAGTTCAAAATGCAGTTTAGATAATACTATAAGACTTTCTTGATTATCATATTTTTATTTGTGATGTCATCTTTAACCATATGCATCAAGTACACAACAGGAGTGAGATTTAAGGAAGGAGAAATCAACTATTTCAATATTTACACAACTGAAAAAAAGAAAGCAATTTAACCAATAGTTCATGTTGTATTTTTTCCTAACACCCTTTTTCTTATTATTCAATATTGTCACAGATTAGATGATTTGTATGAATACTTTCTAGAAGTCGAGGTTAAAACTGAGCTAAATTTCCCTGGAAAGTTACAGTGTTTTATCTTGGGTGCATATATCTGTCGTTTCAATATAATTTCATGGACGTTATTTCTACGTCTATGTTTCACATTGAAGTATTATCATTGATGCTGTTGAATAACACTTCTACCTAACCTTGACATCACAAATAGATTCAGCCTGGTTCAAGCCCAGACATCCTCACGACACGTCTTCTGTACTTAAAAGAACCACTTCACCGTGAACAGGGAATGTAATGCAGTTTAGATTTATAACATATCAGTGTCATGCTGTGTAGTCCGATGACTCAGTGTGCTGAGGTCAGTGGAGAAGAAATTATCCACATAACTATAAAAGTACTAATACAACACTGTAAATATTCTTCATATAAGTAAAAAATATACTGTGTAATAGTTAATTAAATACAATTTGTACAGTGAACTGAAAAGTTCTTTTTAAAATTGTAATCGCACTGCTGCAGTGGCATGCAAAAGTTTGGGCACCTCTGGTCAACATTTTGTTTACTGTGAGTAGTTAAGTAGTGACACATTTCTTCAATATTTTAACCATTTGAAACCTGAGAAAATTGACTTGATTTTCTCAAAAACATGAGAAAAAGGCAATGAGCAAATAATAAGAAGAAATTGCCCAAAGAAATTAGTAAAAAGAGAAAATTAAAAACAAGAAAATTAGTAAAAAATAAAAGTAAAAAATAAATAAAAACATATAAAAAAATTTAATAACTAATCATCATTATTTCTCCCATTTTTTCTAAATAATTTTCTGAATCTATAATTTTGCTGCAATTTGTAGGACATTTCTTACCAAGTTGCTCTTTGCCTTTTACCAATGTCTTTAAAAGAAATCCTACCAATTTGCTCAGTGTTCAAAAGTTTTACAGCTTGTGAAAAGTGTCTGAAAGCAGCACAAGAAAAGTGATGTCACTTCAGGTTCAAGAGTCTTTTGATTCTTGTTTGGGGGATTTTCACACTTTCCTCCTACAAAAGGCTTCTAGCTCTGTGAGATTATTGGGCCGTCTTGCATGCACTGCTCTTTTGAGGTCTATCCACAAATATTTAATGATGTTTAGGTCGGGGGACTGTGAGGGCCTCAGCAAAACCTTCAGCTTGCACCTCTTGAGGTCGTCCATTGTGGATCACAGATGCTGTGATATTTGTTTCCAGGATTTGCCGGAATTTAACTGAATCCATTCTCCTCTACCTGTGAAATGTTCTGGCTGCAACCCAAGCCCAAAGCATGATCGATCCACCCCTGTGTTCAACAGTTGGACAGGTGTTCTTTTCATGAAATTCTGCATCCGTTTTTCTCCTAACATACCTTTGCTCATTGCATCCAAAAAGCTCTATTTAAACTTCATCAGTTCACAGGACTTGTTTCCAAGAAGCATCAGGCTTGTTTCGATGTTCCTTTGCAAACTTCTGACGCTGAATTTAGTGGTGAAGATGCAGGAAAGGTTTTCTTCTGATGACTCTTCCATGAAGGTCATATTTGTGCAGATGTGTCTGCACAGTAGAACAGTGCACTACTACAGCCTGATAATCTTCCTGCAGGTCTTTTGCAGTCACACGGGGGTTTTGATTTGCCTTTCTAACAATCCTACGAGCAGCTCTCTTAAAAAAGTTTTTTTGGTCTTCCAGATCTCAACTTGATCTCCACAGTTCCTGTTAGCTGCCAATTCCTAATGACATTACGAACTGAGGAAACAGCTGCCTGAAAACACTTTGCTGTCTTCGTGTAGCCTTCTCCTGCTTTGTGGGCATCAGTTATTCTAGTTTTCAGAGTGCCAGGCAGCTAGTTAGAGGAGCTCATGGCTGCTGATTGATGGGACAAGGTTTCAGGAGTCAGAATATTTATACAGCTTTGAAATTTGCATCACCTGGCCTTTGCTAACAATGACTGTGAACAAGCCATAGCCCTAACAAGCTAACTGACCTATGTCTAAGCCACGCATTTTGGCTCAGAATATGAGAAACGGATAACGGCCTTTTTATCATCTTTACCAAGAGTGTCTCTCCGTTAGTTTGGTGCTTCAATATTTACATTGAATCATCTCTGCCATTACAGATAAATTAATGAAGCTAAGCTTCAGAAGTTAATGTTAGCTTAACTAGAGGCCTTTGAACAAAAGCTAACAATGATGTACGATCACCAAAGTACAAAACTAGAACAAAATAGTAGTATATTCGGCCCAATATTGCAAAAAAACCACACATTCGGTATTCAGTGGAATAAGTTAAAAGCAAGGCCGAATAATAGCGGCGTGTTTTGACAACGCAATCAAACAGCGTGCCGTGACGGGTGGAGTGAAATGTAGGCAGTGTGGCGATCCGTCCGTCACCGCGCTCGCATTTACGACTAAAAATAGTTTTGAGCGAGCAAAACAGGCTTAAATCATTCAGCACACTGTGTGAGTACAGATTTCAACCACCAGCAGAAAGGATAGGCGAATCCCACGGGTTGAACAGGGGTCACAGACACAGACAGTAATGTATTCTGTCACATACGGCGGCCATCGGCTTACCGGCGACGACGGAGAAGTCAGCTCCAATAATATCCTCTTCTTGGCGTCATGACTGCCCAGGAGTACCTGAACAGCCGAGCCAGCCGAACACAGGTATGTGACGTGTCAGGAGAAATGAGCTGTTCACATTTCTGTCTCGGTGGCAGGTAACAGCCTCACCGCACTTTAGGGACTGTTCTTTACTTATGAAGGGGCTGTCAGGGGAGGAGGGTGGCTGGTTGATTTTTATTCTATTTTTTTATTTTCAGTCCCCCCTATATTAATCACTTATTGAAGCTGTTTTTGAAGTATGAATAAGTCAGTAAGTAATTTATTCCATTGAAATATCATTGATGTATTATAGAAAAGTGATTTATCTTTTTATGAATGACAAAAGGCACATTTGCCTCATTTTCACTGTGGTATCCTGATACTACTCAGAACCGTGATATTTTCATTGGTATCGTACACTGGGTCCCCAATTTTGGTACACTAATCTGGAGGGGGGTCATCTGCAAAAACTAATGAAAAACTAAACAACGATATTCGGTATTCAGTACTAAGTATTCGGCCAAGTGTTTAATATTATTCGGCTTCGGCCCCAAATTTTCATTTCGGTGCATCCCTACAAAATAGGCTAATGAACTCCCAGCAAATAAGCTGACATGATGAACAACGCAGCTAGGAGCTAACGTTAGGCTAACTTTAGCTAATGTTAGCTAGAGATGTTAAAGATAACTTTATATTTCTTTCCAGCAAAGTGAAAATATGTTGCCTCAAATACAATGTTGACTTCACTTAAAACAGATGTAGACATCATTGACAATCATTGATGTAGCCATAGGTCAATTATGGTCTGAGACCTTGGTAAAAGTTGTCGGAGAGCTCAAATGTGTTGGGATTCCCAAATGTTTGCATGATGCTCCATTATTATTTTTTTTCACTCTAAATTGTACAAAAGGAAACAATGCACTGCTTGGAGACCAGTCCATCTTCTACTTACTTAACTATTCACAATAAATGAAATTTTGACTGGGGTGGCCAAACTTTTACAAGCAACCGTATATTATGCACCTTTTTCCCCCAAAATTGCAGCATATCCGATATTGGATATGCACTAATTTGTAAAACAACAGAAGCAATTGTACACAAAGCTCCAGTTAAATCATTCTACGACCATAAGTCATGGATTACTGTAATCACACACACTGCAGTCTGGAAACATGGACAATTATAAAAGCAGCAGCCTTAAATATCAACCCTGTCTCCTGAAAATTACTCTCTACATCACTACATAGTTTTCACATTAATGTTGTGGTGACAGCGTAATCGCTGCCTGGATTATGTTCACAGACAACATTAATCAAGCACTACATTTCTGTGCTGCACAAGGTTTACAGGAAAGTGGTCGGGGTGGATGACAGTTGTACAAAGCGTAAATACTTTAAATTGACTATTTGAAGTGTCAGAAAGTGTAAAAACACACTTTTACCATTTTCTGTTTTTACATGCGAAGCAAACATTGATCGTCTCTGTTCCAATGGAGCAATGAAAGAGCTGCATTTGAGCGTGAAATCTTATCAGAACTGTCTTAGTATGATGTGATCCTTTTTTTGAGCTCTGGAAATCCTTTTATCACTCGGCCCTCTGCAGGCGGGTCAGTGCTGCTGGAACCTGAAAGAATTCAGTAACTTGAAGGACATAAAGCTTCTTTCCTGCAGGCTAATAAAGTAAATAAATTAAATTGGCTGCAAGTCTTCCATGGTGACATTCAGTGGGTACAGCCTTTAATCAATAGTACTGACACATGCACATTATACAGTTTAAGGGCACTGGAACATTTATTATTAAAAGCCTGTCCTCGCCACAAAATTACAGCATTAGCATTTTGGCCACATGGGGGCAGCACAGAGAAGTTGTGAACCCTGATTTGACCCTGAACTTAATAGTGGATTTGATAGCAACATTTGCCATTCACACATCCTGCAACTTTACAATTCATTTGAAGTCATGTTTCTGGCGCCTGAGGAAAGGAAGTTCAATATTCGCTTTTACTTTAGCTCTGTTTTAGTCTATGCAGGAAAATATCTCGGTCATTGGACAACGTCTACTGGCTGGAAGCTAGCTGTGTCAGTCTGAGAGGGAACATTGGACAGATTCAGCAATACATGTTTGAGCCTTAGACAGACCAAGGGTCCGTCCCAATACCCACACTTACCCTCAAAATTGGTCCTAGCCCTTGTTTTTGTGCGTTCTCATGAAGGACTATTGTGTCCCAAACTGTAAGGAAATGCTTTTCAGCCCTTAAAATCCCCACTTAATTTGAAGGGCCGTGCCATGCACACCTACGAACCCATCTCAATTGAGGGGAAGATTGAATTCCCAAGTTGCATTGTGAAACTATCCAGCCAGGCGAGTTCTCCAAGAAGATGGCAGCCTCCACGAGAAAGCCATCGCACAATTTAAGCACTGTTTTCTAAAGTAAGCATGCAAAAATTCCAAAATATGTCGGAATGCGTTAAGTTTCTGCATATGCATTGTTATCTGTAGCCGACATGAATATCTACAGAGTTCCCTGTGCAAGAAGCCTACGTCGACAAAATGTGTGAAGTAGGTGAACACGTCTGTTATGCTAATTTGCAAAAAGTGGTGTCCCAATTCGTAGGTACCCCTCAACAGTACCCCTTCATTGTTTAGGGGAATCTATCTGGTGAGTGCACTTGAAACCAAGGGTTAAGGGAAGAGAATTGGGATTGGCCCCAAGACTCAGGCTGTTGTGCACCAAAACCGGCAACGAACAGACGCATTAATGGTAACCACAGTTAGCATTTTTTGTTTATCGTTTGGTAGTTTTTTAGCTTTAAAATGCCATTGGCTGATCTTTCTCTCACTTTTAAGCATCTGCCTAAACTTAGCTACACTATAAAAATAGACTTATCAGATCACGGTTGAGCAACATATCGCTTATACTCGATGTATCACAGCTTGTTCCCTGTGGTATGTTTAAAAATACTATATCGTAACATTGAGTATAAATTGTCACTACGATTTCTTGAGACTCGCTTCCTTATTTCAATTCTCACAGTCTCTCTTATGGCTCTCTCCCTCTCACAGACACAAAAAGAAAAAAAAAAAGACTCACAAACATGATTTGTCACACACATTCCTCTGCCCATCCAGACCACGCTCTCCTGCAGGGCTCCACACCGTTATTGTTTGGTGGCATTTTTGCAACCATGGAGCACCAGTTCAACTTGCAAATATTATCAATAAATGAACTGGAGTGCTGTTAGTTTCTTTCACACGTACAGTGAATAAATTCTCATGTTTAACTGCATCGCTGTGGTTTCTTATTAATTTATTTAATTAAAACAATATTTAATTTATTATAACAGTACTTTATTTAACTTTATTATGGCAATAATTTAGTATTAAGTGTTTAGTATAAGTGCTTTATTCAATTTATGAACTGTGCTTTAACTTTGCTTTAAACAGTGCTTTATTTAAATTTATTACAACAGTACTTCACTTAACTTAATTACAACAGTGCCTCATTTATTATGAAACAATGACTACTTTATTTGACTTTATTGGAACTATATACATTGTGTATAAAGTAATGGCCCAAAAATATTTCAATATTATCTAGAGCTGTGGTTCTCAAATGGTGTGTCGTTATCCAAATCCAGGTGTGCCATGGGATTTTGTGATAACCACACATTATTACTGCAATGTTCACCTCCGCACTCCTGCTCTCTCCTCCAGCTCGCTCATACACACACCAGCACGCGCACTCACACAGCTCTCATCCCCGTCACACTCGCACCCCGCCCCCTACCTACACTCATTCAATCCCAAACATGCCATTAACTCACAGAATATTGACATTATAACAGAACATTTACTGCAGGGTCGCTACAATATCGTAACATGGTTCAGATTCCTAAATTAATATTCACCTCATCGCTAGATAGGCCTACTCCTGCAAAACTTGAAAAACTCGTGGATGATGCCATCTCTGTCTGCGCAAGGCTTTCTGTCCTACGAAGCTGTATATCGGCATATTGGTGAAAAAAAAATCACTGATACTGATAACCCTAAAAATTCATAATATTGGCCCCGATAATCGGCCAGGCCATCATGAATATGTGCAACATTTAATGGTTGTCCATGCAAAGGTTGCAGATGTATTTCAGTCCAAACCAGTGACTTACAGACTGACTTTGCCACCCCTGGAACCATACCGCTTCCTTACATAGCTACAAATTTTGATTGAAACATATCGTAATTCTTAATTTCAGTGGTGTTTTCCTTCACTCGTATTGCACAAGACACTGGAAGGACTTTCATCTTCCATTTTTTCAGACTTCCCTTAATCAATATTCATAATAATCCAAAGAACCATCTCTTTGGAAAGACCTACTTACATCACGACAGTCAACATTCTTGTTATTCAAAAACATTTAAAGAGGACTCCAATAATAATGCTTCATGTCGCTGTAAAGCATCTCAACTTGTAAACACAAACTTCAGTTTTGTATTTCTGCTTCAACTGTGATAAATTATGTAATCTTTGTTTTCATCTTTGTCTTTTTTTTTTTAAAGTAAAACTATTGATATTTAATAAGGATTGTGATAACAGGCTATTGTAATAAGATGGTTTTTGGCTTCTAACCTTTCCTACACAATGTAAGACTTCAAAAAAAAAAATCTTACTGTCTTTTTTTATGTGTGTGTTTGTCCAGATAAAGTAAAGCTAAAAAAAAAGGCTGTAAGTATTTGGAACATGCTGAACACACCTCAACAATGAGAACGTGGAGTTTTGAGATATCTGCATCGACATTTTGATATGCTTTGACTGTTTTGTGCCGTCACTTTGTGTTGCCATTGGGAACCATTGTTATGACGGTGAATACAAGCTGAGTGCAGCTGCCATCCTTTGCAAAGGGGCAAAATACACACTTTTCACAGCCAGTTTTTAAAGCCTGCAAGGGTTGAGTGTTTGATTCTAAAAATATAGATTTTCAGCTGGGTATTCCTTTATAAAATTCACTGTTTCCTGGGAAGTCAAAGTCTCCATTTCATGGGGTCTTTAAGGGCCACCTAAAAGCCCTCCATTACACAAACAGTGACACTGACAACAAGATGTTTTCTTCATAGGCGATTGTATGAGTGTGTGTGCGTGTGTATGTGAGTGTGTGTGTGAGACGAGCAGTGTGACAGCTTGGACAGTCAAGGGGTCACTCCCTGACCTTGAAATCTGTCTCTCCAGACAAGATAAGAGGGTGGATGGGGGCCGGAGACAGGAGCAGCGCTCGCTCTGGCTTATCCTCGGCTCTCTGATGTCTGCTGTTAAATGACCAGTTTGCCAGGATTTCTGTCCTCGCCTACATCAGCCTTTAGCCCGACAGGGTGACAGCTCTGCATCAAAGGCTTTAATCATCACAGTTATTGCAGGCAGGTAGCTGAATATTTCCCCTTTGTGATCGAAGCAGCACCGTTAAGCAATAAACCTGTCAGCAGGCATCATCTTTTGATCGCTGAGGTCTGGTTGAATGCATATGCACAATGCTGCACGTCTATGCTAACCACATTGAATTTGTTTTCTCTCTTATGGGGTTGGATTGTGACAAGGTGGCGTAACGCAGAGGCAATGGTTTTGCAAGCTGATTAGTATTCTTTTCTTTCAACCAGAGAAACTTTGATACAAGCAAAAAAAAAGAATGTGTCTTTCAGTTGTGAAAAAAAGATTTATTAAATGGCATTTAAAATACGGGAAATTACACCCTTTGGGTAGATAGATTTAATAAATGCGGAGAGAAACGTCTGCGTGTTTTGATTTTTTTTTCTCCTCCCAAGGGGGGCTTGAATTTACAGAGTAATTAGTTGAGTAGAATACACCCTCTAATTTACCCCCAGCCCATCCTGCTCTCCTCTGCAGCAAAGTTTACATTTGGTAATGAATTAAGAGCCTTGCGCTATTAAAAGGGGGTTTTGCTGACATCTCTATAAGCTTAAGATAAGCTGGGCCTAAATCAAGAAAAATGCCGACCCAGCACATTGCAGTCCAAGGAAATCTTAGCAAGAAGAGCTTTCAGCGGAAGATAACAGTAGGTATATTTGCCTTTGCATTACCCATAAAACATGCTGGTTTGTCTTAATTTGAAAATGCTTTCAGAGGGAGTCCTATAAAAGTAGACGTATACAGAGTACTTTTATGTTGCTGCTTTATGAAATAAAAGCCATTTTAAACACTGTTTAGTTGTAGACTTTCATATTCTTTAATTGCTTTATGCTAAACAGATTATTTGCATTAGATGCAGTGCAGAGAAGTTCAATTCACAATCCTCCACAGTGGGTTTCCAGTACAAATCTGCAGCCACAGTGCACTCATGTGTTATATAACAAGTCTGTTTCTGCCACTTTCTTCCTTGGTACTGCTAATACTGTATACACCCTGGAGATGGGAGCTCACAACAACAAAAAAGAGTAAATGATATTTCGTGTTCTTTTGTGGAAAGTCTGTGATTTCTTCGCTCTCCAGGCTTGCTCCCTGATGTTACCTTCTTTCACTCAGACTACATGTACTGTATATATTGACTTGAGAGTGCCGCGCTTTATGTCCATCCACAACACAAGAGGAGAACTTTTCTGATGTACAAGCCGACTCATGACAGCTGACGCTCAACATTTTCCGCAACCGTAGGTATCCGTCTGCATCACGTCTCCGAGTCGTGGAGAATGCAGCGTACGCACATGGTTCCACACAACCGGCTGGTTTGGGGAAGCGTTCATTAAAACAAATCAGTGCAGGAGGAATGTGAATTAGCTCCACTGTAGGGGTCAATAATGTTAATTATGTTGGAAACAAGCAGTTTGAGAACAGTGTTGTCTTAAGACTTAATCTACCTTGCAGCAAAAACAAACTGGTAGCGAGGAGTTCTTTCCCAGTGAGTAACGGGTTTGATTCACACAACAATCAGTGTGTCTGTAGATCTTTGTTTAATTGTCCTGGAGCAAAACACTCAACTGCTATTTGTTAATAAGAGCTCGGCTGCCTGTGGCTGCAAGAAGTGCATCTCAGACAGGAATACAATTTGTACCTAATGGTTGTATTGTAGGCTGATACAGTATATTTCGTGTAGAGACACTTATACTACAGCTACTACATACCCTGCTTCTAATAGTGTATAGTCTACTTACCGCTACGGTATTTTTGTTTTGCAGTGAGTGAACAAGAAGTCACTGTTCTTCTCCGTTTTGTACCGACAGGACACAGCACAAGACGTGTGCCAATAAACATCAATCAAACTGCGACCTTAAAATGTAAGTGCCACTTAAAATAAAGAAAGAGAAAGCAAAGTGGCTCCTTCAAAGAGTAAACATCTGATTTATTTGTTTATTTCTTCGGATCTTCCTAAAACTTTTTCACTACCAGCTGCAATATTTTGACTTGTGTGACTTGTGTGAGTGCTCTGCATTGAGGGACGAAAATGTCCATCCAAGACACACTCAGAGATCATGCTGATTTAGTCTATACTCATATTGTTTGCTGTATAATAACAAAACATATAAAAAACAACACCAACAACAAAAAGTAATCCCTACAACTTTGTCGCATCAGAGAATGCATTTGGTCAGAAATATTGTGATGTTTAATTTTGTCTCCAGGTCCAAGCAATGATTAGGTGCTTTGGATGAGATTGAAAAAAATCAAGATCTATATCGTGTTTCGAGATATAGCCTAAAAGTATCGTGATATAGTTTTCAGCCCTAAATTACAGACAACATAGTTCCCAGAATATGTATCTTTATGACTTTGGCCATCTCCTGACTTTTTATTTATTTTATTTTACCTTTATTTTACCAGGTTAGTCCCATTGAGCTCGATGATCTCATTTTCAGCAGCATCATGAAAAGTTACAGACAAGACACAACACAACAAATACATTAAAAGTAGTATGAATCCAGTACCAGTGATAACATTAAAATACCTACAGACAATGACAAGAACTAACTGATGTATTTATCATTGAGGTTATCAGAACTTTAAAATCAGGCAGCGGGATAAGGCTCCCAAGATTCAAGTCTTTTTGAAGGCTGTTCCAGGTAAGAGGAGCCGAGCACTTAGAGGCCTTTTTTCCCAGTTCAGTTCTTACACTTGGTACAGACAATAGGACAACATCTTGCAATCTCAAGCTATAGCTACCACCAGCTTTCTGAACAATCAAAAAGCAGATATAGGAGGGGAGCATGCCTAGCATGGCTTTATAGATAAACAGGTACCAGTGACTGAGCCTTCGCATAATCAGTGAGGGCCAGCCAATCCTGGAATACAGAGTACAGTGATGAGTCAGTGCTGTACAGTTTGTGACAAATCTCATAGCACTGTGCTACGCAGTGTCCAACATCCTCAAACAATGGGCTGGAGCGTTCATACATAAAATATCACCATAATCAAGAAGGTAAAAAGGTTGAAGAAATGAGTTTCTTTCAGGCCTCAAAGGAGAAGCAGCTCTTGTTTCTAAAATAAAACCCTAACTTCAACCTCAGCTTTTTCAGAAGATTATTCAGCTGAGGTTTAAAAGACAGGCAGTCGTCTATCCATATGCCCAGATATTTATAGCAGGAGACAATCTGTAGTTTCTTTCCTTGAGTTGTAACAATATCTAAGGTGTTGTCAGGTTTTGACTTTTTTGAAAACAACATTACCTTAGTTTTGTCAGGATTTAAAAGCAATTTTAGTTGAAAAAGCTGAGTCTGGGTGATATTAAAAACAGTCTGCAATTTAGTGCCATCGTTGGGTCAAACTTTCATTTTCCAAATATTCTGTTATAACGAAATACTAACAACAATCCCATCAGCCTCAGCTGCACTTTGCTTTAAGTACTAATTTGCAAATGTTTGCATACTAATCTGCCAGATTGTGAACACGCCAGACATAATGCCAGCTACACATCAACATAATAGCACTGCCATTATGAGGACAATAGCACGAGCATTGAGCACAAAGACTGATGCACTGATGATGAACTACAATTTGAGTGACGCTGAAGCAAAGAAAAACGCTTAGATGCAAAAGGTAGCTCCTAATTACAACCACGGCTTTCAAAGCAACAAGGCTGTTCATTACATTATGAGTAACAGAGTCCAGCCAGAAATGCTATTTGTAGAAAGGAAAGGGTAAATTTGGAAGTGTGATTGCATATTATCACCTCGCTGTACTCATCTGTAGGTTAGGATTGGAACAGGGACCCAACTGAAGTGTATTTTTGGTCTGCTGGTCGTGGGCGGGATGAGGAGTTTGTGTTCACTGTATTTGCTCTTAAATTCTATAGTATACAGGAGAGGTAAAAGACTACAGCTGTACACTACAGATAGCATCACAGGATGGGTGGGCGGATGGGTGATGTTCAGTCTCACGTCTTTATATAATTCCATATATATAGGCTACATACATCTACAGTAAAAAAGAAAACAAGTTCAATAAATGACATCAGCATTCATCAATGCTAATTTAGTTTAGTCTTTACATGTAGTGTACATATGATTGCAAGGTCATATTATTGGAATCTATGCTTCACTTTTTGAGGGCTGTTACTGTGGATACAGGTAACAACAATATATCATCATGCGTTCCTTGTTATACTCAGAAAACTGCATTTAATATATGCAATTTGCTGTAGGTTTATCATCTCATACTTTCCTGTGGGGGTGAATGGAAATGTTAAAGACGTTGCTTGTTAGCGATTTCCCAGACGTAGATGTAAAGAAAGACATCAACAACAGGCGTGTACTGATGGAGGACACTTACGCAAGTCTCAGGTCAAATGGCAAATACAGCTACTAAGTGACTGAGTGAATGTTCTGCATGAGTTAGTTTGTGAAGCTTTTGAAACTCAAAGAAAAACATTTTTAATCCTTCTTTAGTTAAAGAATACACTGATATAATTTGTGCCTTTAATTTAGACTTTCATTAAGCTTTAAACTAGTAAATACCCGGGGATGTGTTATGTATAGAGGAATAGAGCACAATCAGAGCACTGTATGCACTGTGTAATAAATATTAACACCCAATGCACACTGTATTTAGAAACATGCTTTATGGCAAAATACATGGAGCATAGTTTTGGCTGACAGCACGGAGGCACACGCGTGCACGGCCATGCGTGTGCACACAGATACACACATAGAGGTTTCGATCCGCAAGTGTTGGAGATAAAGGCTTCACAGCCAAACTGTGGTCCCAGTGCATCGTGGCTGTCTGCACATGACCCGCGCGTGTGCAGCTCGTGCTGCTAATAGTGCTCACAGTATGAATGGGTAATGGACAAAAACGTGAATATAAACAGTAGAAATGTGGGGAAAAATGCAAAAACAGCATCATGGCTGTCTGCACATGATCATGATGAAAGCCTATGTGCAAGATCAGAGAAGTAGGTCAAAGCGGTGAGGAGGAAAATGGATGATGACAGACAGACGGGACAGATGGACGGATGGAGGGACAGAGGTTTCTCCATTTAATAGTAGGAAAGGTTTAAGTAAAAACAAACAAAAAACACAAAGTCTGGTCACACCTGAGACTGTTGCAGTGTAGCCTCTTGCACAATGTCACGGAATGTACATATGTACTATGACCAAATCACAGCTATGACGATATACGAGTATAGCAACACGAGCTCGAGTGTGATATTGCTTTTATACAACAGTTCAAAAGTTAAATAAGCAAGGCTGATTAAGAAATGTTGAAAAATGAGGATAAAATAGATAATTTAAGCATTTTATTTGTCTTCCGCCAACAAAAATAGTTCCCTCAGGACTATGTAACGCAGACATGTTGCGCCAGGCACTCACTCTTTATCTGCACATTTCCATTAATTGTGCAGCCGGTGAAATAAGTCTCTGGTGACTGCATGGTGGACTGTTACTTCACATGCACAGCCCACTCTGCCTTCTGATCTGACAGTATGTTGCTTTTCTCCAAGTCATTGAGCTCCACTGATGAAACACTGACAAACCTGGATGTGTGCTCAGATGGATTCAGCTTCTCCTCTCCCTCATCTTCCTCTGATGACCATTCATAGTTCAATTCAAAACTTATTTTAGGAAATAAATCCATATTTTTGGCTGTTTGACAGTGGATGAATTAATTAGCCTACAGCGCAACTGCTGACCTAACTGACACTAACCGTCAGTTTTGATTTGATTGCAATCAGCTGTGAGGCAGAGTGATACATACACAGTGAAATAACCGTGATCCGTGATTGTCACGGTTTTACTGTCTCTCGACCAATCACATTGCAGGGCCAGAACTTGTGATATATTGCAATTTATTACCTTTCCTCAACTGCAAATTATGTCCCCAAAGGAAAACTTTGTCGACATGAACATCAATAGTGTGCTCATCTCACTGCAGTCATTTTTATTGTAGAAGTTTATTCCAAAATTTTAATTTGTATTTGTAATATCTATAATTTCTATAATGAAAAAAATGTGACTTGGTGTCAGTGTAACTACAAGATATTGCCACATAAAAAAGCACAATCCAATGCTCTATCAATTTTTTCCCCCACCTCTAGTTAAAAGGTACATTTCTATGCCCTTCTCCAGCGTCGCCATGTTCACTGTTGTCAGAAACCTTTGCTTCTGCTAGTGCCATGTACTGACTGTATCTATGGCAACATAAAGGACATATGGAACTATAGGTATCTATTTTCACACGCAAAGAGAATATAAATGAGCCTTATACCTCTTGTGTTTACTGTAAATTTAATGCAAGGTGGAAAATAACTAAATTTATAGATTAATAACCACAACACAGGGCAGCACAGTCATTTGAAATGTGACTCTGTTGTTGTATCTCTGCTTGTAAAGATAAACTGTACACATAGCTAGTCTATTAACTTTGATTTAATGATATAAACAATAGAAAATATAACTTAATGAATGAAACATTAGATCCAGATGGTGCTCTCTGTAATACAGTCCCACAAACCACATAAAAGTAATTAATAACATGATCATATTCAAAACTGTATGTAGAAAATGTGATGTATTTCACAGACACACACACACACACACACACACACACACTTAGAGAGAGAAGGAGTGTCTCTACATATCGTCAGTTCGCACTGATGTGATGCATGGTCACTGAAGCAGGGAGTGGATTAGAGTGAGTATTTGCATTGATGATCCACATGAAACAACACCAAGTGAGAGCTTAGTAATCCAATACACAGTGGAACTAGCAGTAGGCTACATACGATTAGCATGCACAGCCTTTAGCATAGATTGGATTGCTCCTCCTTGAATAATAAAGATCTCACTGCTATGCCATGACAGCCCTATGAATCCATTTAATTGCCTTCCCTGTAGCAGTATTTCTCAATGCAAACAGACACTGATAACAAAGAAGATTATATATGGCTTACGTCACATTTAGTAGCAAAGAAGATGTGAAATGAATCTGTGAATGATCTTATTTGTTTAAGATACTAGAAGGTCGTGCTTCTCTCAAAGTTTAAAGCAGCCTTTGTACGCCTACTTGTCCTCATGAGTGCAGTGGTTTCTCCTACACATAATGGGTGAGTCTTGCACAGATGGAAATCCAGCTTTCAAGAAAATTTTAATGGCATTTAAATGTCACCGAGTGTAGACAGAAAAATGTTGGGAGGAGGGGAAGTCTTGTTTTCCTAAAACAATTGAAAAATCTGGCAGTGTAGTATATGGCTGGGTACCAAACCGCAGTACTATATGCATCAAGTATCAAAAACTGATGAGCACTGGAAGCCGTCATCAAATGTCTGCTTTAGATGTGAGCAAGAGTGAAGCCCAGATCTGATTAGTTTGCATCATAGATTTGTCAAATATTGGTTTACTGCTAACTATTTGCAAGAAAAATGACATTTCCATAAATGCATCAGTCAGTCAGCAGCCATCATAACCTAATTATGAACATTTTCAGTATTTAAAAATGAAGCAACTTACAGCAAACCAGTCAAGATTACATTAAAGGAAGCAAGAAACTAGGGGTGGGAATCGCCACAGGACTCACCATACCATATTATCATAATACAATATGATTGTGATATTGCGATACGCTGAGTGTCGCGATACAATATATTGCGACATATTGTACTGCAAATTGTTTTCCCCAAAGGAAACCTCTGACATCATCATTAAGTTTTCAGTCTGATCATCTGACTTTAATCAATCATTCTTATTGCAGCAAATTGAGATGCAAAGCAGACGGACTGACCAACATCGTAGAATCTGTCAGAAATGCTGCACACACACCTGAAAACTGAACTGGCAACACCCATGTTGGAAGTGTTCTCTGTTACAACCTCCATCTTTTGGTGTAAATGAAGCCTTACAGTCACGTATGAATCCAGATAGTTTTGTCGAGCTAAAGGCGTCCAGTGTCGCGTCCAATTTTTCTGGCAGAGCAGGTTTAGCATTAGCTTGGCCATCAGCGGCTAACACTACCGCTGGATGGTGGAGTGTGAGGTGAGACCTCGTGTTCGTAGTATTCCTGGAATATTTTATTCTCAAATGATACTGCTTGCAAATCACACAAGTCATATCCAAGTCCTTCTTTCCTTCCAGGCTTTGTTTGGAACTTCCTGCCAAATGCCACTGACTGAGAACTCTGCTGACCTCACCAGGGAAAACAAAACCATCAGTACCATCTATTGGACCAAAAAAGCAATTGATTTTATCTTTCTAGCACAAAATATAAAAGACTGATGCTTGGTGTCCGTGTATCAATACAACACATACTGTGAATATTATGCTGTATCAATTGTTTTCCCCACCCCTCCTAGCAACCATAATGCTGACAGAGACTGCACAAAGTTAACTTTACAGGTAGTGAAAAATGTCCCAAAACACGAACCAGCATTAAGATATAAAAGCACAGACGCCCTCTTTAACTCAAGAAACATCAGCATTAGAAAAACTGCCTACCCTGTCTAAACGATATATACACCAGACGCTGCCAGAATAAAGGGCCACTTTTATTATGCTACAGTGTTTCTTTGCTTCCCTCACTTGCATCTTCGCTCCTTCCACTGAAGATGTGAGAGAGAGATGTGAGGAAGAGTCACTAGGACAAAGGAGCTGCCAAATGAGAAATCCTTGGCTCCTTAACATCCCTCAGACGTGAAGTCTGTTACTGTGCCACCACATAAAAGACACAGGATACACCTGTGTTTCCTCACTCTGTGCTACCCCAGAAGCCTCCCATCTGCTCGCTCCCCGTCTCCTTGAGGTGCATTTAAGGAACTGGAAGATCCCCCATGATGGCAGAGGAAGAGAGAGGACGTGAGGAAGCAAAAGTTAGCATAATGACGAGTGGGGAGAACCATTCAGGTTGAAGTCGGGAACAAAGTACCGGATACACCAGGACAGCACTGAGAGCGTCTGCCCTCAGGGTACAAGGAGCTTCTGTTTCCCACCAGATCTGGGCGGTATTCAGTGCAGTAGACTTAAGAGTGGAAAAATCAACCTACAGACATGCAAAACCTCAAAAATATTCTTTGCAGTTAACTAATTAATGGTTATTGTTGACATCCCTAATTGATACAGCCTACCGTATGTACTTCCTATTGTTCGACACAAAGTTAGGATATATGGATATTAGTCATCTACTACCAGCTTGTTTAAAAATCCTCCTGTTTGTTTAACATATATTAGTCATCAACACATTACATGAGTGCAAAATCTCAGCACACTGTGCCAATTCAGGATTTAAAAAGTATTGTTTATCAGCCACACAAGATTATGAGAAGAGACGACGCACATGTCTGATTTTTTACCACCTGTTACTTTTGTGATTCGTGCAGTTGAAGGGTTTAAAACAAAAACAGCTCTTAGTCATTCTGGTTTGTTTTCTACCCAGACAAATGTGCACATCTCCCTGATAATGTCACTTGGAAACTAGTCTTTACCTGCCAAACATCAGCGTGTTAGCATCGTCATTGTGAACATATTGCAATGCTAGTGTTAGCAATTACCTCAAGAGCTTGTATTGTATTGTTTTTCTTCTGCTGCTGCTTGTTGGACAACATACATTAACTTTTTGTTTGGTTAATGAAATAAAGGTTTTGTGGAGAGTCCCTCAACAGATTCCAATGTAAAGGCCCGACCTCCGGCTTGGTGTCGGTGAGCGTCTGTCGCCCTAGTTTTTGTGGTGTGTCCCGCACTTTGGCGTTGGCAGCTTTTCGACCAAGTGGATAGCACGTAGCAAGTGAATCTGCCTGTAGTGAAACTGGGGCTAACCGGTGCTTCCTCCTCAGGCTCCATTTCACTCAGCTGCCCGACAGACCCGCTGCTTCTTCCCGGGAGGAAGCAGCGGGTTTGTCGGGCCGTCTGAATGTAATAGTCCGTGGAGGTGCTGCTGTGCTCGGCTGCACAGATAAGAACCCCTCAGGTGACAGGACGTACCACCCTCTCACTCCACTCTCTCTCACGCAGGCGCAGAACGTACGTGCTACTTGGCTATCGGATGTAGTCTTTGTAGGGTGTTCAAATGCAACTGACACAGGACGACGTGAGGCGATGTAGTTCTTTGATGTGGGTTTGGTGTGTCCGCACAACAAGGTATTTTCATATCGGCCTTTTTTGACTCGCAGAAACCTCCTGTCTCTTCTAGAACATGTTGATTTCTACTGGAAACAAGTTACAATATTCTCACTGAACTATTGCATTTTTTCACTTGTTTAAAGAAGAGATTTAAAATGGAGTCCGTCAAAGAGAGAAAGGATTTGATAAGATGCTGATTTTTGCAGCAGAAGTTTAAAGCAATTTGACGCATGGAAACCATGAAGGAGCGAGGCTGAGGTGGAGACACAGGGAGAGAATAGCAGGAAACTGAGTGCAGCAGAGTGAAAATGGAGGTTATTTGTTGAAGTGCGTCAGTGAGACTGCACGTGTTTCTTGTCAGTGTTTACCGTGCTGCTGCCAACTTTAAGCTTTCTTATTCTGCTGCTTGCAACTGTTGCATTGGCAGGAACCCAAATGGAGATCTCAGTCCTCATGGCTGTCTCTCTGTATTGTACAGTGCCGTGTCATTATTTCTTTGGAGTCAGAGCTACTGTATAGATTTCACAGCCGTAGGGGGGCAGGACTGTGTGAAGTTGACAAGTCAAAACAAGCAAGACACCATGCTTGATGTTGACTTTTAATTACTAGCTGCTTGCTGAAGTGTAAATACATCACGTACTGGAGGAGTAATATGTGACTTTATTTGCTGCAGTATTATCACTGATAACACCTTGTATGGTGAGTCATACTGCATGCAGAGCATGCAAAGCTGCTGTGGAGTAGGGGAAAAGAGACATAGAAGAAGAGGGGGGGCTGAAGAAGAATGCAGCGTTATCTCGGCGATAGGAGCAGAGATGCTTTGTCTGGAGTAAATTACCAGCTGCTATGAGGGGAAGTAGCCTGTGTAGACGGGGCTTGTGATGTGAAATCACTCCAGTGGTTTGTGGCCTGCAGGGAGCCGGGTGGGGACAGGAGCAGGGCAGTGAGCGATGAGTGGCAAACAAACAGTTCACTGAGTGACACGCAGCGTACGTAGCATGGACAACCTGGGTTGGAGGTTAAAACAGCAAGAGCAGTGAACTCTCCAGGGTGGCAGTGGAACGAGTGAGACAGAGCGAGAGGGAGGGTGTGTGTATGTGTCAGTACGTGTGTGTGTGTGTGTGTGTGTGTGTGTGTACTCCCGAGAGAAAGAAAGAGATGGAGGCAAAGTAGGGGAAAAGACTGTCATTGATTTATTCTGCCTGAGACTGCCTGAATAAACACAAAAATAGAAAAATCTAATTCTCTTAAATCTATAATTACATGTAATACTTTGATTGACTGACATTAAAATTAACAAACTGAAACTGTCATGAGCGTGGTACTTACAGCAAAAAGTAACAGAGTGTGACTCAGCAATAATTACATATTTCTGAGGCTGGGTGGCATGTTCATGTGTTTCAGGCAGGAAGAATTTCTTTGTCATATAGGTCAACATGTTACAAGAGTCACAGGACTTTGTCTAATGAATGGCTTTGAGCATGCTCAGGACACAAGTCACAGTCAGAAGCTAAACTATACCCATCTTTTAGGCCATGTTTACATGAAAACAATCCCCTGAGTTGCTGCAGTTAATCTACACTTTGCTAGAGAAGCATTGATGAATTCAATAGGGTGAGCAGCACAAACAGAGCTCGGAAGTCTTCCATTGTTCTTGCGATGGTCGACTTTCTCGCGAATGTGTAGTCACTGTAACCGAGAGTATCCATTTTAAAAGGAACTGCATATTGCAAGCTTACATGACAACGGCAACGGCGCCGTTTCCAAAAAATTGCACTCCGAACGCTGCTTTTAAAACCTCACGTTTTCAGGCACCCAGAATGCTTTGTAAATGTGTAAATGTGAATGATCGGCCAAAACACAACTAAAGTTTACCACTTTCAGTTGAAATTGTTGTCGTATAAACAGGACAGTCACATCTCCCTGAGCTCGGAGCAGCTGCCACAACTTTCAAATCAAATTAAATCAAATGTATGTATAAAGCGGGTTTAAAAACAAACAAGGGTTGACCAAAGTGCTGTATGGTAAAATAAAATAAGTGAAATAACATTACATGGTAACAGCAATACGTGAAAAATAACATACCAAACCCAAAAACATAGAAGCAACTGGTCTGAGGATCTGAGAGATATAGGGTTGGAAAGGGGGCAAAGGAGCTCAGAGTAAGACTTTAAAAACAAACAGTCAGACTTAAACTCAGACTGAAACTTGACCGGCAACCAGTACAGGGACGCCAGCACATTTTCTATGTTCCAGTTAAAAGTCTAGCAGCAGTATTTTGTACCAACTGCAAGGGGTATAAGGAGGACTGGCTTATTCCTACATGCAAGACGTTACAGCAATCCAAACAAGAGAACATTAGGGCATTGGTGACTATCTTCAGGTCATGATGATGTTTCTAAGTTGGAAAAAGCAGCCTTTCACTACAGAGTTAATTTGTCAAATTTTAAAGCAAAGTCAAAGATGGCACCAAGATTTCTGCCCTGAGCATATAGGTTAGCTTCCACAGACACTGTGTGGCAAACTGCTGAAGGTCACATTTCACTGCTTCTTGGTGTTTTCAGTGTTGGCATGTACATTATGTTCAAAACACCATATAACTATTCTATCATGCATCGTCTGTATTGTAAATTTCCGCAGTAAAAGAATGGAAATCATTTATCAGTCACAGTCCAAAATATTGGTCAAATTTAAATTCTGACCTGATGATGGCACTAGAAGAAAAGTTAAGGGGTCCCCAAAGTTATTACGATTCATCCTGAGGGCAACATGAGTGTCTGTACCAAATTTCACGGCAGGCAATCCAACAGTTGTTGAGAGACCTTTCTCACAAACAATACAAGTGTGGCGCTCAAGGAAAAGTCAAGAGATTGCCAAAGTCATTGAGATTCATCCTCTGGGAGCCTCGAATGTCTGTACCAGAATTTTACATTAATTCAGCCAGTGGATGTTGAGATATATCAGTGGGTAAGAAAAACTTTTAACCTGCTGGTGGTGCTAGATGACAAGTCAAGAGATCCCCAAGGTCAACACAATTCATCCCCTGGCAGCCGTGTATATCTGCACCGAATGTCCTTGAAATTCATCCAAGATTGTCGAAACTGAAAGCCAAAAATATCAACACTACAGGTAATATTGGATTAGTTTTACTTACAAGCTATTTGGGCATAAATCAAAATCTTGGACAAATCCCACTTTTGACCTGATGATGGTAGAAATGCACCGATCCAGCTTTTTCAGTCTCGATGCCGATCCTGATGCTGTGGCTGTGAGTATCAGCTGATACCCAACATGTAGAACAGAAAAGACTAGAGGCATCAGGCATTGATGACTACACAGTTCTTTCCTAAGCTTAAATGAAACAAGATGAAACAGATTAATGCAATGATGAACTATTTATCTTCAACAAAAATAAACAATTGTGCAACAGCAGTTGAAATAGTGTGAAATACCTCCACACAGCAGATTCTCTCCTTCGCTCCCTGACATATGACATAGCTCGCGTTGCAATAGATTTAAAGGGAAAAGATTATATACAGGTTGCATTTTCCGATACCCAATCCATCTATTTTGATGATATCGGGGCCGATATTCGATCCAGATATCGGATCGGTGCGTGTCTAGATGATAGCAACAGAT